>CM059810.1:18857354-19509854 GCA_030435695.1 Brachymystax lenok tsinlingensis | reverse complement strand
CACTTTCGCACCACACATGCCTTATAAATCCCCCTCTTTCCCACTAAAAGCATTTGGAGTTTGGACCCTCCACCATCGTTTCATTATTTTCATTTTTCTAAACGTGTGTCTGCTGTCTGTCCGTTTGGAACGGGTCAAAAAAAAAAGAGAAAAACGAGCACAAATCTCCTTGTTATTTGTTTAAACTCTTACCACTGGAGAGTATGTGCTGCGACCCCATTACGTCTTGTAGAGAGGGGGAAAACAAAAACCTGACGTTCCGCCACTCATAGCGAGGGAAGGGAGGAAGCGAGAGAGAGGAGGTGCCTGTTGGAACACAGCAGAGCCGGCGTTGGAGCAGATCGGGCCAGAGCGGACGCCCATGTGGCTGCCTCTCTCTAGGACAGACACCACACGTTCTGTTCCAATGTGAGCCAGATAGGCCCAACACTGACAGCGTCTCAACGTTGCCCTCTAAACATGACAACAACGTGCCCTGCTCCAACCTTACCCCTGTATTCTAGCGAGCTGCGTCAAATTAGACCAGAAAGAGAGTTGGGACTGGCTTCCAGTGGCCCTCATTGACAAGGTAGTGGAAGGGTTAAGTGGTTTTTATCCCCTCTCATTTTAACAACACAGACCCGTTCATCCCCAGGTTACAGTCTCTCATTGTGTCCCATGTTTATTATTTTAATGATCCGCTCAATATCTAATTCATTGAAGTGGTTGTTTGCATTTTCTCAGGCCAGGGGAGGAAGGGGACAGGGAAGTATGGGGAGGAAGGACAAATGGTTGTGTTGATGGGTGACACACACACACACCTCCCCAACCCACTGTCATGCAAGAGCTTCTCAGCCACACTTGTGGATGTTTTCCCCTTTTCCCCTAGCAGTCTCTCTGTCTGTCTCTGGCTCCCTGTGTGTCTCCAAGTGACTGAGAGGGGGTCTCCGGTCGATCCTGGCCCTCCTCCTCGGGGGCACAGACAGACAGACAGTCAGAGAGAGAGTTTTACACCGAGTCGCTGACTGCTGAGGGACTGACTGCAGCTGTAATTGGCCATGCAGTTCTCTCCTCCTCATTAGAGGCAGGCCAAGAGGCACGGTTAACAATCGCTTTGGGGCACGCAGCCAGGGCTCTCTCTCCCTCGCTGTCTTTTTGTCGTTCCCTCGTTCTCTGAGCGTCTAGCTGGCAGTCAAATGGCAGAGGGGAGCATGTTCAGGCCTTAGTGGAGCATAAAAAATTATTTTCTGTCTCTCTCTCCTCCTCTTTCTCTCTCTCTCTGTCTCTCTCTCCTTCTCTCCACTCCACTCTCAAAGTGTAAGTACATGTTCACACCTAGAGACATTGCACCACTTATCCAAGCACAGTTCACCTCTGTAGTCTGCATGTCTTTAAAGTAAAGTAACGTATAACCAAACAACACAACATCCTACATACGGCAAGGGAGATACATGAGGGGGAGAGGAGAGAGAAGGAGAGAGAGAGAGAGAGAAGGAGAGAGAGAGAGAAGGAGAGAGAGAGAAGGAGAGGGGGAGAGAGAGAGGGAGAAGGGGAAAGAGAGCGAGAGAAAGAGAGAGAGAGAGAGAGAGAGAGAGAGAGAGAGAAGGGGAGAGAGAGAGAGGGAGAAAGAGAGCGAGAGAAAGAGAGAGACTGCTCTGGGATGCGGATCAGATAGATGGAGGGGTTTGTGTCTCTCCCGGGCTGGGTTGTGTAGTTGCGGAGAGACGTGTCAGGTGCCTCAGCACGGGGAAGGCAGCTGTGTAGTTGTTACACCCAGGGCAGCGCCACAGTCCGAAAGTATTGATTTCCCTGCTTGTCGAGGAGGCAAGAGAACTGTCATGTGGAGAGCACTGACCTTGGTACAACCAAGACAACTATTCCCCTGGTCCCCAAGGAGAGGAGAGGAGAGGAGAGGAGAGGAGCACTGAGCATATACACAGCACCAGGCATCAACAACAACAACAACTACTAGCAACTAGCTACCCCGACAACACAGAGAGAGAGAGAGAGAGAGAGCAGGGGAGAGGGAGGGGGTGGCGACAGGGGATTGAGGTTGGGGGATATACTGAGGTAGAGAAGAGGTGGAGGGGAGGGGGATGGAGAGAAGGTAGAGTGAGGCTAGCTGTTCTGCGAGATATACAGGGAAAAAAAGAGGGAGGGAGGGATGAGAGAGAGGAGGAGAGCTAACAGCCAAACCTCCAGCGGTTCCCCAGAGTTGTCAGTGGGCAGCCCGGTGTCTGGTTATCACACTGTTTGAAATGACAATAGCTTGACTTCTATTTTCCTCCCGAGACCTCAGCAGATCTAGAAGGCCAGGAGAGGGAGGGAGGGAGGGAGGGAGAGGGGAATAGAGAGTAAAGAAGTAGAGGCTGGCTACAGGGGAAAAGGAGAGTGAGCTGAAAACAGAGAAAGGGCGAGAGAGGAGAAGAAGAACGAGGGAGAGAACAAGAGAGAGTGAAATAAAGAGAGACAAAGAAAAGATAGTGAAACGGAAAGAGAGAGAGAGAGAGAAAGTGAGTCCTCTGTTTTAACCTCCGATCAGTGTGAAGACAAGACGAGACATATCCCTGGAAGCAGCTCCAGCTCCGAGGTCACTTCCCTGTTTTAATGTCTTGTAGCTCCACCAGGATTAGACAACACAAAGCCCTGCTGTCACCTGCAGGCCCGGAGCACAGCAGCTAGTGTGTGTGTGTAGCTAGGACTCATCCTCATGCCGGTAGTCACTGAGGAGACACAGAGACACGGTAGGCCTACAAAGAGCTTCCTTTAGGTTAGATCACTGGGTGACAGACACTTAAGAGACCTGGCTTGCCTTTAGCCGCGGCGCTCGGCTCTGCTCTCTCAGATCACGGTCTCTTGCTAACAAGCAGTGGGAAACAGGCTTTTTGAAGTGTGGAGAGTTAAAGGGGATGTATTCATAAAGCCCCTGTAGATGATTTCTTGTAATGTAAGCTAATTTAATTAGCTTTCGGATTAGCATAGCGGTTTGTAACCACCGCTATAATAAGTAAGAGGGCTATAAGCGGATGGAAAACCCAGTGTTGATTTGGGTTTCTTATTTTACACCCACTCGACATACAGGACATTATTTCCCTTTAGCCGCGGTTAGCCCAGATTTAGTAGCGCCGCCGCTAACGCTAGCCTGCTGGGGTTGGAAGTGGCCATTCACCTCATAAATAGCCAGGGAAAACATCACGGCAATCCGCCCGCATTAGCCTAGCGACGTAGCACACTCCAGCTAGACAATTATGGATGAACCAGGAATCAGAAATAGTGGGCGAAAATGGGCGCATTAGGAGGATAACGAGGGATGATAAGAGATTGTTCTACTGGAAGAGAGGTAAAAACAAACTTTCTCACCTCCCTCCTCTCCCTCGTTTCCACCCCGCCGCCTCAGGATCCCACCGAGTGAAATGGTGCTAAGCGCTAAGCTCACCCATAGATGTTTTTGCGATTGGATAGTCGTTAGCCTTGGTGCTGATTTAGTCTCTATTGTTTTTGCTTTGGTAGAAGCTAATTGCTAATCGGAGTTATCTCTCATTAGCGCTGTGTGTTAAGTCCAAGGGCTCGGCTGGTATTATCTCCTTCACTTTCTCGTAACATGTCCCACTCACTGCTAAACCCACCTGCCTTTGAACAAGATGAATAACATACACTCTCTCTCACACTTGCACACACACACACACACACACTGAAAAACACCAACGTAATTCATCTGTTTCATCTGGTTTCGACTCACACACTCGTTGTCGATACCATCCGCGATCCTTCTCACTATGCCCCGTGAACTCAATTTCTAAATCTACAGCTTCTTTACTTTGAAGAAGTCTACTAACTAATCAATGGAGCAACTCTCTCTCATATTACAAGTGATGAAACTCAAGTAAATGCACTGTATCATGATAAACACATGGGTAGAAACCATATCATGATATACTTAAGCAAAAAGGCCAGAGGGGGTGAGGTATATGGCCAATATACCACGGCTAAGGGCTGTTCTTACACACAACACGCAAAGCGGAGTGCCTGGACACAGCCCTTTAGCCGTGGTATATTGGCCATATACCACAAACCCTCTAGGTGCCTTAATGCTATTATGAACTGGTTACCAACGTAATTAGAGCAGTAAAAATAAATGTTTTGTCATACCTGTGGTATACGGTCTGATATACCACGGCTGTCATCCAATCGGCATTCAGGGCTCGAACCACCCAGTTTATAATTTGACATGCCTAGAGGTCTGCGGTCAGTAAAGTGTTAAAAGTGGGTGGGGCACTCTTTAGGATTTAATCTACTTCCTCTTACTGATAGTTGACTTCCTGTGGGATCAAATGAGGGGTCGTGCGGTTTGTACCACAACACCACTCCGAGAGCAGTGCACATAAAAAAAGCAAGGTACGTTTAAATGTTTAATGCATAAACTATATGAGAATATCTATAGATATATTCATATCTATTATTGATGCGTTATATTATGTCAGACAATTTCTGCAATTAAGACTGGTCTCCTGGTACAGTATATCTATGTCCATATATATTAGTCTCATGTTATAATGATTATAGGCTACTTGAGGTAACGACAGATGGATGTAAAAGGGTCCACTTCACCCTCCCAGTGCCCCTCCCTTTGGGAGTATTGCCCTGTAGGTCTCAGTGTTGACGGGGCAGATGCCAGCCACGTCCGAGGGGCCTGCACTGGGCCTGGTCCAGGCTTTCTGTGTGCCAAGGGAATGCCCTGATGACAACATGATTAACTCAGGGACAGGTGACCGGTCCATTCCACACATACCAGCACGGCTATATGCCACCAGCATACCACCCTGCATCCCACTGCTGGCTTGCTTCTGAAGCTAAGCAGGGTTGGTCTTGGTCAGTCCCTGGGTGGGAGACCAGATGCTGCTGGAAGTGGTGTTGGAGGGCCAGTAGGAGGCACTCTTTCCTCAGGTCAAGAAAAATATACCAATGCCCCAGGGCAGTGATTGGGAGTTGCTGTAAATGAGAACTTACCTGGTAAAATAAAATATTATCACGTCAGTCTAAATCCACTGTCCCATAAACCTGGGGGGGAATCAAGTAAATATTGTGACTCATAAGGAAATGGGTGGGTGGGTGGGGGGTTGTTGTTTTGGTCGTATATGGAGTGGCAGAAGTGCTGACATGGTGTTTTATTTCTCTCTCT
The DNA here is from genome assembly GCA_030435695.1 of Brachymystax lenok tsinlingensis. Taxonomy (NCBI): domain Eukaryota; kingdom Metazoa; phylum Chordata; class Actinopteri; order Salmoniformes; family Salmonidae; genus Brachymystax; species Brachymystax lenok. The sequence continues at coordinate 19,504,696 of CM059810.1, read as the reverse complement.
CTCTCTCTCTCTCTCTCTCTCTCTCTCTCTCTCTCTCTCTCTCTCTCTCTCTCTCTCTCTCTCTCTCTCTCTCTCTCTCTCTCTCTCTCTCTCTCTCTCTCTCTCTCTCTCTCTCTCCTGTACTGTTGTGAGTGTGATGCTCTTCAGTTGATCCACAGAGAGTGTGTCTTATCTAGCGTCTCCTTGAGGTGCTGAGGTCAGCGTTGTCACCAGGTTTTTTATCAACGGACCAGATTAGAGACAGCACGGGCTTTAAAGACACAGTCACCTCCCCGACACACACCCATGTACGCACACCCGCATGCACGCACAAACAGACACACACACATGCTATTGCTTGTGCGCACAATCCACTCAAATTGCTTGATAATATGGGCTAAAACATGTCAGCTCCAGGAACAATAATCCATCTCCATGTCCTATTTGTGATTCTAGCCTGCACCTCCCTCCGTATCTCTCTCTGTGTATTCCCTAATGCACATGACACGGTGGAAATGCCTGGTTAAGTGCTGCTCTGACATTAGCAGACTGTAGTCGCAGCATTTGGCCTGGGGACAAACGCCGGAGAGGAGCCATAAAATATGAATGCTGCCCCCCCTCCCCCTTGTTCCCCTCCTCCGTTCCCCCGCTCTGCTCGTGTCTGGGTGGCAGAACGTTTTTCTCTGTCACACCCGTGTCCCCGACCGTTTGTTTACTCACACTGACAGAGATACGCTAGCGCTCAGTTAACGCTCCACGCGGAGGCTACGAGTCGCTAAGCAAGTGCCAAGAGGCTCCCTGTTAATAATGCATAGTGAAGGCAGGAGCGCGAGGCTAACTGGCAGCTAGCGGTAGGGGTGTAGCCTAGTGCCTCTCTTACCCCAGCTGTCTGAGCTATTTTCACAGGCTGATGAATCTGTTAGCCCGCACGTCAATCTGCCCGGTGTGTGTGTGTGTGTGTGTGTGTGTGTGTGTGTGTGTGTGAGAGGAGAGAAAGTGGGTGTTAGCGGGTGTCACTGTCACCCTTGGTTACGAGTCCAGGTGTCTCGCCGAGCGAGAGCTCCAACGGAGCGCGAGAGAGATGCCAGCTAACTCTGGCTGTCTGTGCTCTATGCCCCCTGGTGCCCGCCTTGCTTTGGCCTTGGCAATATGACGGCTGGGTCTTGTCGGTCGAGGGCGCCCTGGTTGCCCCGTGGCAGTGGCGGTGCCAGCATGTGTGTGGCAGGGAGCAGGGGAGATGGCGAGGCGCTCCGTAGGGAGGAAGCTGGTCGTTAGTGAGATGGGTCCCTGCCCCGGCGTTTTACTCCACATCACAGGGACGGGCGGCGGCACGCTCCTCCTCGCTAACTGGCTAACGCACGCCAATTAGCCTAGCGACAGAGCGAGCCAGCCAGGGTCCTTCTCTCTCTCTCTCTCTCTCTGGGAGTGTAGCCGTTACATAGAAAACTGACTATAATGACCACATTTCCAAGACTGCTTCATTATGGCTAACTCCCTTACTATCAGAGGAGCATGTGTAGCATAGTTAGCTTAGCGTTTAGTCCTAGCGCTGTCTGCTAATAAGGCATATTTGACCCATTTAGAGTGAATATGAACACTGTGTAAGGAGATAAAAAAAGGCTAGCCACTGCTTCTCTCTCGCGCTCTCTTTCTCTCTCTCTTTATATCTTTCTTTTTCACTCTACCTCAACCTTTTAAACAATTTTCCCACCTCTGCATCACCAGTCAGCAACTACTGTACATATCCAGCCACATGGCACTCCAGTATTTGGCACGTAACTTACAGTAATACTGGTCCTAGCAACAATCATCTAGCGGTGATCTGGTAAAGTAATCACGGTGTCTCCTTCCCCCTCGTAACATGTGAAAACAAAGCAATAAAGAGGCGGTGTGTGTTTGCTTTGGCCGAGCCAACACGGAGATAAGGCCAGCTAGCTGATTAGCACGCCGCGAGGCCCGGGAGGCCAAGGTGGCCACAGAGAATAGGGCCGCCAGGAACAACGCCGTGCAGTGTCACTACCGCCGCCGCTAAGATAAAAGGCGTGTGTGTGTGTCTGTGTGTGTGTTTCACAATCTCTGTCTCTGTCACACCTCGCCTCGGTCCAAAGACTAGAGGACAAAGCTACGATGATGGCACACTGTATTTGAGCATGCCTTTGGGAAGTATGCATTGACCCAACTAGAAGATGGCACAGTGAAGAACGCTCAGTGAAGCCCAAACATTGGTGTTTTACCCAATAAATCACTGGGAGTTTATAGAGTGTGCGGCTCTCTTTGTTTGTTTCTATAGTTTACAGTTTATCTCCACTAGTCAGCATCTCTACACTAAATAATGTTCTCTGGGAGGTGCTCCAGCTATGCTTTTTATTTGACCCAACTAGAGAACATGTCTATTACCTCTCCATTGTGACCTTACATGATCTGACCTGAGGTCAGATGTTAGATGTCACCCCTCATAGTTATCCTCTATTCATACGTATTCAGAACTGATCCAAGACCAGTGGCAGTACTAGTGTTGTGGGAGGGAAAGCAAGTCTTTCTTGTGAAGTGGTTGACTAGCTTAGCCTCTTCTTCTTCCGCATGCCTCTTGTTGTCGGTCTCTTTGCTCTCTTGTTGATTCCCCCCAGACACCGGGCTCTCCACCGCACATCATTGTGGTGCGCTGCCTGCTGCATGCACACAGCCCTGGGACACGACACGGTCCCCAAAGTGGAGCCCAGGCACATTTTTTTTGAATAATCTTTTTCCCCTTCTTCTTCTTCTGAGGGAAATATAAACCCTAGCCGTTCTGGCTCTTCTTCTTTTTTACGAGCTGTGTGATTTCCAAAAGCTCCTTGGAGTGAGTTGGAAAGTGTTGGGGTTGAGCGGCAGCTTTTAATTAGTTAACTACGGATAGGGATAAGAGGCAAAAATAATATTATGTTTAGTTCTGGGGAGGGGAAATGTTTCTGGAGGATAGAGGGATGGAGCGGTCGAGTGGAAAAGGATCTCTTTGAGACGTTTAGAAAGGGGATATGGCCACACACACACACACACACACACACACACACACACACACACACACACACACACACACACACACACACACACACACACACACACACACACACACACACACACACTGTTCACATACTTATTGGGGGGATCACAGAGTTCAGTCCAGACCCTTGTCAGCACGGGATACATGATACACACACACTCACATACATAGTTACATAGTTACACACAGGAAGACCACTGGGCTTTCTCCACATCCTAACTAATCGGACCTCCCACATACTAGCCTATATACTGAGCACTGTAATATACAGCTAAGCATAGCCATAAGCTAAACATAGACACACAGATAGTCTACTTAGGTTGAGAAAGAGAATGATCAGTTACGGGCACATGTGATGTCTAACGTTTTACAGCTTTCAGAATTGAAATACAACTTTTGCCATTACATTCATCTACTGCACATTTTTACCATTCCAGTGTTAAATGCTATATTGTAATTACTCTGCCGCCATGGCCTATTTATTGTCTTACCTTCCTTATCTTACCTCCTATGCACTCTTTGTATATAGATTAGTTTTTTTCTACTGTATTATTGACTGTATGTTTGTTTTACTCCATGTGTAACTCTGTGCTGTTGTATGTGTCGAACTCCTTTGCTTTATCTTGGCCAGGTCGCAGTTGTAAATGAGAACTTGTTCTCAACTTGCCTACCTGGTTAAATAAAGGTGAAATAAATACAATTAAAATAGAAAACATCTACGCTAGCAAGTGTCCATATCTCCCCTGATTTGCACATCGGGATTTCAATGTGAAACATTTTCCATCTGAATATTTTCACTGTAAAACATGCTACCCTCACACACCCACCCCAGATCCAGATAGATGGTGATTGTCAGGTGGGGCCGGGTAGTGTTTGATATAGGAGGAGGAAGAGGAGAGGTGCTGGTCTGCTGATTAAAACTTTCAGCTCCACCGCCTTTCTAATTAATTAGCGAGGGCCACTCGGCGGGCTGAGCAACGGCCCAATTAGGCTGCACACGAGCCCATGATGCCTATCGCTACGGCAACACACGCCGCACAGCTGTCGCTCGCCGCTCCGAGGTTGGTTGGGGATGGGGATCGGACCCTCAGGTGCCCACACACACGGAGAAGAGAGAGGGCACACACACACACATACACACACACTCGCACATTGGAAGAGGACTTTCACACTCATACACAGATTGCATGACATCACACATACACACATAACACAATTAGGAGAATGGATCCCAATATGTTGGCGCCCTTGAAGTAGAGTGTAAAGGGTGACTGGTAGACACACACACACACCTCTGGCACCATTGAATTCTTTTCTCAACCGAGCATATGTCTCAGGCACATAAAATACGTTTCTCCATAACATGAAAAATGAAGTGATGAGGACCTTTGCTCACATTTAGCTGCTTCCTTTGAGTGTTTTTATTTCACCCCCCAAAAAAAGTTGGCCTCTGACACCGACTGTGTCTGAGGGCCTCAGTGGAGTTGTCCTGGGAGGCTGGGGCATTTCCCACAGCTGTAGTGTTAGAGACACTGGCCTGCACTGTCTCTGTCTCTGTCTCTGCCTGTGTGAGGGGGCCTTGGCATGGGCCAAGTACTTACCAGGGGTTACTCCTTCCTTTTAGTGAAAGGGAGATTAATGGAGGGTGTGGCATGATGATATTGGAGTACGGACGATGCCCATTTAGTGCCCAAAGAATGCCCAACGTCAGTGAGCTCACTTTGATGTTTTAGGATACTACTTGGTACTACATGCGATGTTTGGAAGATGGCAGATTATTATAGCCAGGAAGTGACATACAGGAAGTGAGTGCTCTCTCCTTCCTGTCCGTAGTCAGCTGTATGAGTGCTACTACTCTCCACTATGTGTCTCTCTCCCTCTTTCTGCCATCTAGCAGCAAGCTTGCGTGTGTGTGTGTGTGTTTAAGCTCGAGTGCATGTTTGAACGCGAGTGTGTGTCTGCGTGCGTGAATGTGCTTCCCCCAGCATAAATCCACTTGACTGGGCTCTTTTGAGAAACCGCGTGGCTTTACTGCCTTGGCAAACGTAAAGACCAACCACCTGAAGAGAGAGAGAAATCACCCCACTCACCTCCTCACTCGCTCTCTCTCACCTCCTCACTCGCTCTCTCTCTCGCCTCCTCGCTCGCTCTCTCTCTCTCTCTCGCCTCCTCGCTCTCTTTCTCTCTCAAGTATTCAATTTAATGGAAAATAAAAAAGTTGAAATGAGAGCGGATTGTTTCCATCTGCTTCTCCCGGCACCGTGTCACTCTAGATTCTGACCAGAGGAGTTCAGGGTTGGTGGTGGTGGTAGGGGTGGCGGATGGTGGGTGTCTGGAGGGTGGGTGAGGGGTGTGAGTCTTGCTGACTTTGTGAGAACTGGACTAGTTACAAGATGACAGAGAAACCTAATTTCCACTTCAAGGGTTCAACTGAAACATGGCATCAGCACGCCTATCTGTCAGTGCTTGCACACACACACACACACACACACACACACACACACACACACACACACACACACACACACACACACACACACACACACACACACACACACACACACACACACACACACACACACACACACACACACACACACACACACACACCATCTCTCCCATCTCCTCTAGTCTGTTTATTCATAGTCAGGGAAAAGTCTAAAGAAGCCGTTGCGTTCCTCCAAAGCCCATTGATGTTGGGTGAAAGTAATGAACACATCACAAACACACACACACCTACCGAGAGGACCCAACCAGGGCCTACATGCCAGATCACAGACAACCCATTTCGATTGCAACATAAAAAGCTATCCCAACAAAGACCCTGGACGGTGTAAACGCTATCCCAACAAAGACCCTGGACGGTGTAAACGCTATCCAACAAAGACCCTGGACGGTGTAAACGCTATCCCAACAAAGACCCTGGACAGTGTAAACGCTATCCCAACAAAGACCCTGGACGGTGTAAACGCTATCCCAACAAAGACCCTGGACGGTGTAAACGCTATCCCAACAAAGACCCTGGGACGGTGTAAACGCTTATCCCAACAAAGACCCTGGGCAGTGTAAACGCTTATCCCAACAAAGACCCTGGACGGTGTAAACGCTTATCCCAACAAAGACCCTGGACAGTGTAAACGCTATCCCAACAAAGACCCTCGGCAGTGTAAACGCTATCCCAACAAAGACCCTCGGCAGTGTAAACGCTATCCCAACAAAGACCCTCGGCAGTGTAAACGCTATCCCAACAAAGACCCTGGGCGGTGTAAACGCTATCCCAACAAAGACCCTGGACGGTGTAAACGCTATCCCAACAAAGACCCTGGACGGTGTAAATGCTATCCTAACAAAGACCCTGGACGGTGTAAACGCTATCCCAACAAAGACCCTGGACGGTGTAAACGCTATCCCAACAAAGACCCTGGACGGTGTAAATGCTATCCCAACAAAGACCCTGGACGGTGTAAATGCTATCCCAACAAAGACCCTGGACGGTGTAAATGCTATCCCAACAAAGACCCTCGACGGTGTAAACGCTATCCCAACAAAGACCCTGGACGGTGTAAACGCTATACAAGAGCGGTCACGTCAGTCATCCCCAGCTGTAAACAATCAATATACTAGTCTTCTTTATTAATACGACAAGAGAATATTGGAGAGAGACTCTCCAGAGTCCACACACAACATGAAACATGGAGAATATTTCAAACTGTTTTGTTCCTTTAGTAGAATTCATTAGAGCTCTCTGTCAGAACACACACACACACAGTCCGATCACATACAGCAGAGTGAGAGAAAAAAACGAAACAACATTGTCTGAAATGTTGGTAATTATTTTGGATGCGTGTCTCTGACATTTTGTCGACATAAGTAAATAATTAAGTCCAAAGAGCCCAATTACGGAGGGTTAATATTGCTGCATCGTGTAAAAACATCCTTTTTTAATACTGAAGGAATATTCAAATGACTCGCCTTCATTATTCAAATATATTAGCAAAGTCATCACAGGGGGAAGAGAAGAGGAGATGGGGAATGATGCTGCTAGGAGACAAAAAGAGAGCGAGAGAAAGAAAATAAATAAACAAGGGTGAAATCTGTTCTATAATTTCTTATTTTGTATTGTCTTAATGCCACATTCAAGGACTCCCTAAAACATTTACTACCACAAATGTTAAGGCTGAAATATATTCACATTTTCTCAATACAATATTAAATGTTTGTTTATTTAAAACATTATAGCCATGATCATTTTGGAAATATGATCAATGTTTTTCTATCTATTTGTCCGTTTACTCTAAGTTACAATGGTTTAGTTGCTCTATATCAGTTCTAGCTGTTCACACAGACCCAGTTAGCAGTTAGCCACTTAATTGAAACAATAGCGACTCAAAGCTAGTTCAAGGAAACACTCTTGTCTCTTACTAAACACATATGTTACTAGATAAACGTTGGGCAAGAGTCTCTCTTTCACCAAAATCCCACGGCTTTGTAAGAAACACAGCAAGGAAACGGAATCGGACAAATAACATTCCAAATTTAGCGAGGAGAGGAGGGGACTTAGCGTCTGCTAGAGGCAGCGTTGAGTGACATTCTATGGGTTTATTTTAATACGCTTTTATAGATCTCTATTGTGGTGAAAATTTTGAAAATAAAATCTGTTTTCACGGTTCACTCTGGGTGTTTGTTATTTAACGAAGAAGGAAGCTGGGGCCAGGGCCGGACGGTTAGGGCCCCATGGCCAGGCCCAGTGTTTGGCTCCAGTATCACAACTCCTATAGCCGTACAAAGTCAACATTACAAAGAGGTAACACATGTCGAGGTATGCTCGAAATTCGCCTCGCGCTGTGATCCGAAGATTCGAGGGCACACACACGATGTCAAAAAGAATGCATCCTATATCTTATTGCTACAGGCCACAGTGAAGGGGGGAGTTAGGGGGCTCTCTCCTTGCTCCCATGCTAAATTGTCCCTGGTCGATAGTGGAGTTGGCATGCATGTTGTCTGAATATGAACATATGTGTGCAAGTATATGTGTGGTGGTGAACTTGTGTGACTGAATATATATTTTTGCAGTCACACGGTGTGTGTGTGTACTAGTGTGTGAGTGTGTGTGTGCGTACTAGTGAGTGTGTGTGTGTGTGTGTGTGTACTAGTGTGTGTGTGTGTGTGTGTGTGTACTAGTGTGTGTGTGTGTGTGTGTGTACTAGTGTGTGCGTGTGTACTAGTGTGTGTACTTGTGTGTGTGTGTGTGTACTAGTGTGTGTGTGTGTACTAGTGTGTGAGTGTGTGTACTAGTGTGTGCGAGAGCCAGTTTGTTTGGTTTTCCCTTACTTCAGCACATCTGAGAGAGCTTTTCTGGAGCTCCAGAGCCCTGTCCAAACAAAGATGGCCGAAGGACGGGAGGGCTGAGGGGGTGCTTTTTGTTGGGTTCCTTGAAAAAGGGGACAAAAAAGAGCCCTGCGAAAACCGGGAGGAGAGAAAACCGAGCCCCTGAGAAAGGCAGCTGGAAGCACGAAGTCTTGTGGTTTCTTGTCTCCCTCCACTCTCCCCATCTCTTCACCCCCCATATTTTACCCCGCCTCCTCCCCCTCTGGTCCAGCTGCACTTGATGAGTCTGCTTGCTTCGTTCCCCAAACCCCCCCACCAACCACCGCCGCTGCCAAGGCAAGAGAGAGTGTCGCAGCTGGTAATACTTACAGCCTTTACCGCGGTAACGCATGCGATCCATTAGGGCCAGCAAGGCCCCGACATGCTGTTGCTGCACCAGTCCCAGGCCGTGTTATTGTTAGGATGTGGTAAAATTATAAATATGGGAGGCAGGAATCAGAGTTGAGGGGGGTAGGCTGGAGTAACATGCCACTCGTTAAGAGCGGTGCCACTGGCGCATGTTTCATGATTGGGCGGCAATAAAAAAGTCTGTCACAATTTGTTAAGATAATGACTTAATGCTAGAAGCCTGGAAGACACACACACATATGTCGAGCGAGTCGTCGATAGCTTTATAATTGCTAAAAGGAGCCCCCCCTCCAGTTCTTATGAGGTGGACCGACGGAGGGCCCCTGGGTGGTGGGTTGGTAATTTGGTCGAGTCGATTTACAGGATGGCAATCAAATCCCTGGCAACCAACCATCCTCCCTGTTGCATATGTTAAGACTGCCTCACTCTGAGTTTTAAAACGTGTAACTCCAGTGCAGCAAGTCATTCAAGCCCATCGTTGTGGGTTGGAAGTTGAAGTTGCCCTGCGGGTGTGAAGTTCTATAGAGATCTGCAATGTTTAGATAGTGAAATGCTGGTATGCATCGCCAAGACTAAATATTAGTGTGCACTTGGCACTTTTGGAGAGGTTCGCTGTCGCAACAGGTCCTCCTATCTCTTTCTCTGTCACTCCCCTTTCTCCCTCTCTCACCCTCTCTCTCTCTCTTTTTCTCTCCTCTCTCTCTCTGTCTCCACTCCTCTCTCTCCTCCCCCCTGTTTCTCTCTGTCTCTCTCTCTCTCTCTCTCTCTCTCTCTCTCTCTCTCTCTCTCTCTCTCTCTCTCTCTCTCTCTCTCTCTCTCTGTCTCCACTCCTCTCTCTCTCCCCCCTTTTATCGCTCTCTCTCCAATTCTCTCTCTCTCCCCCTTCTCTCTCTCGTGGTGACTGACCTGTGACACTGAGACATTGTCTCGCCTCTACTTCAGTCCCTCTATCTGTGACCTTTGTAAAGGCAGATAAAGAAGTAAGCGCCCAGATGGACTTTCCTTTAGTCACAGGCTACATTCCTCTCCTCTCCTTCTCCGTGTGGCTGGGGTGTGGGAGGGACACTTGCACATTTGTCACTCCACCAATGTAGCCATGAGGTTTGAGTACAGCGCAGAGTCTCTCGCTCTCTCTCTCTCTCTCTCTAGCGTGTTTCGGTGCTGTGTGTGTATAGTCTAATGGAAGGAATGCTTACCTTAAAATAGCAGGATCTGAAACGGGGACCTCCTGTATGGACCAGGAGCTGGCATCTCACTATGCAGGTAATTAGAGACGACAGCTGAGACATCCAGTAGTTCAGGGCTTTGAATGGCATGGTGACATGGAGGTTTGTGAGGACATGTCATCTGAATGTCCTGAGGTCAAAGGTCAGATGAAACTTGGATTGGAACTGGACGTTTTAAATGAATGACTTTATTTGGATTGTTTTCGTGCAAGCTTGTGTTGATGTCATAATGGAACGGTCATTACGGAGTGTCCAGTGAAACACCCAAAAAGTGCTTGTTTGTGGTTGTGAATGATGTCAAAGGACAAAGTCCTCCTGATTCAACATAGCTTGTGTTACCACAGCTGGTCTGTGAGGAAACCCAGGTGTTTAGATGCTAATGTCTACTCTGACATATTTGTTTGCACAGAGCTCCTCAGAAAGAAACAAATATTGCGCTGTGGGTCGTGGGTCTTGAACCCCGGCCAATCAATAACATAACACACGGTAGTTTTCAGTTTATGCAAAACCCCACACATACATAATCTGGAGATTACTTACAAACAATTAGAACAGGCTTTTGGCTTCGAAAAGGGGAGAAATAAAAAATATGAAGCTATTTGCGAGATTATATCTAGGAGCTCTTCCAAGACTTCTCAGGTTTGGTGGGGGCTTGGAGTATGAGTTAGGAGCAGGGAGTGTGTGTTGTGTGTGTGTGTGTGTGTGTGTGTGTGTGTGTGTGTGTGTGTGTGTGTGTGTGTGTGTGTGTGTGTGTGTGTGTGTGTGTGTGTGTGTGTGTGTGTGTGTGTGTGTGTGTGTGTGTGTGTGTGTGTGTGTGTGTGTGTGAGTGTGTGTGTGTGTGAGTGTGTGTGTGTGTGTAGTGTGGTGGGGATCGGAGCTCTGACTAAAAGTTCACCAGAGGAGTCTCCTGTCCCGGCCGGCTGTTGTCAGGTTCCCGTCAACCGCCTCCCTCCTTGTGTGTCCCGTCGCCCACGCCAACAACCGTCGTCAACGGAGAAGTCCCCTCCTGGCGGGGTCGCCGAGGGTGCGAGATGTTTAGGCTCTGACTAATACCTCCCGTGTGTGTGTGTGTCCAGAGTGTGTGTGTTTAGGAGAGAGAGCAGACGCTGCTGGTCATCTCTCCCTCTCACACACACACTTTCATCCCTAACACTCCTCCACATACCCTCCATCCCTCACCCCCTCACTTCCCCCTCGCTCCCTCCCTTCCTTCTTTCCTCTCCTCACGTCTCTGGACCCGCTGCTGCTCCCTTACACCAGCATGCTGGCGGTCACACTGTGTGGTCGTGTCCCTCCCTCAGTTACTCCCAGACTCAGCCTAGCATGTTTTCATACCATACGCAGTCCAGTTGAAGACCATAACACGTATATACTGACTTATTGCTAGGCTTCATGTGTAGAGTTACAATAGAAGACTAGAGTGGGCCTACGTCAAAAACCTGTTCTTTTGAATTCTGGGACTACATGTCACCACTTCTCTCTAGGTGGCTGTCTTGTCTCTGCAGGTTTACGTTAGTGGGCGACTTTGTTTGTTCCAGATTTGACTAAACCACCGCTAGTGTGTTGGGTAATCAGTGCAGGTGTCAGGGCCTGTGGAGGAGACGTGTCGCCCTTATCTGGTGAGGAGGGACACTCTGATAGGCTGAAGGTCGGGGGGGGGGTGGGGGGGTTGGGGGTGGAGTCAACGCAGGTGTGCGACACGCAACTCAGTCCCCCTCCTCCACACTCGTCCTCTCCACTCAGTGTTAGAGAATGATCAGAAAATGTGTCAATGATTCATTCTTGTCAATAAGGCTGCGTTTACACAGGCAGACCAATTCTGATCTTTTTTCACCAATTGCTCTTTTGACCAAACAAAATATCAGAATTGGGCTACCTGTGTAAACGCAGCCTGAGAGATTTTAGATAACCCGATAAGGTATCGGTGACATTATTGGTGGAATTTCCCCCTCAAGTGCTTTTAGAATTAGTATTTTGTTTTATTGTTAGTCTTTCAAACGGAGTGTGACTGTGTCTGGTTCCAGCTTTTAGTAATTGAAGACTCCTTTATAAGCGATCTGAGTCCAAGGAACTTGAATGAGAGTCAAAGTCCTGCTATTTGGAGGGGAACTCCACTCTACAATGTGGAGTTCTGTTTCACTTGCGTTAGTTCCTGTACATTGAATAAGATAATACAGACAGAACTCCCTGAGTGTACTCTGTGATCAGGGTTCCTTCTATGTGTGTGGTTTGTAGCCAGGGTACTACCTTATTATTTGGGTACATTGAACAGTAAAATGTTCAGTAAGAGTACGACTAGCAGGTGAGAGCTATACTCCCTCCCTCTAGAGTCATTTCATGGGAATTATTTTTCTGCAGACTCAATTCTTTGTAGTTGTTTTTATTCTTCCTGTTGTGAGTGTGAGGTATTATAAAAAAAAGCCCCCAGTGTGAATTCTATACAAAACAAAAACAGACATTTAAAAAGAAAAATGCATTTCACTGTAACATTTTCGTAAGCACACTTAGACTAAATCTCTCCTTCTACCTTACACTGATAACTCTACTGAAGCAGTTCACTGTAAGTTCTACACCTGTTGTATTCGGCGCATGTGACAAATACATTTTTATTGGATTTTAATAATAACTCTACTACTAATAACTTTACTAATAATGTATTAATGGTTTATTAATAATACCATTCATTACCAACAAGGTGTCATACATTCTGTTCAGAGTGCTCCTCATTGTACTGTAGGTAGCTGTGTTATTCACACAGACAGGCCAGGCAGGGAGCTCTCTCTCTCTCTGTCTGTCTGTCTGTCTGTCTGTGTCCATGTCCACCATCTGTGGGTGAGGAATGCGGCGAGCCAGACTAAAGGATTGGCAGAGTCCTCTCTCCGTCTGCACTCCCAGTGCCTTCAGATAGCTATAAAACACCTGGACAAGACCAGCAGGTGACGGCAGCAGGCTAGGGGGGTTAGGTGGGGGGAGGAGATAGAGATCAGTGACAGGCCGTCCCCTATAGCTAGGCCGTCCTCCCGCCCCTATCCAGAACCTCCTCACCCCTTCCTTACCCTGCTTCAACCTTATTCCCCAATTTCCCCCTTGGCACCCTACCTCCCTCCGGACTCCACCCCCCACCCACCCTCCTTTGCCCTACCAACAATCCACCCTCCACCACACTGGCCCCCTACCTACTGTATAGCCTGTCCATCCCTCCACCCCTCCCTCCAAGCCCTCCTCCGGCTCTTTGAACTTCACTAGTGTCTCTGGACAGTGCTGTCACTGGGCACATGGTTTGATCTCTGGCTTTGAGGAGAGCCAAGAGGGACCATGGCCTGGGCTGGTCTGAACACAAAGAGATTGTCCACTCCTCTCCCTCTCTCTCTCTCTCTCTCTCTGCTAAGAAATGTAAACAAGGGAGGGAGGAGATCAATGGAGGCTCCCTCCACCACTCCTCCACTTGATATTATTAACCCTTCCCTGTTTGAGCTGACATCACATTTGTATCTATCTAGTGTGTTAGCTGAGAGCAGTAGAATGACTGGTGTGGATAAGCAGATTTGGGGATTTGCCATTGAACTGTCCTCTCTAACTCTCTCTGTCTCGGTCTCGCTCTCTCTCTCTTTGTGTGTCTCAGTCTCTGTCTTACACAATAGGATAGCCAGCTGTGTCCTTTCACTATGAGGCATGACTATCCTGGAATACACTCAGACTCCCCAAGTTTCATCATGGATCCCATTTTACCTACGTGTCTTTGAGAGGTGTTCACATCACCCCCCCAAAATATCTGTCTTCCTGTGACTCCCCTTAGCCACAGTAAAGGAAGATACGTTTCAATAGAACTATCTGGTTTTGGGGGAGTACAATCTCACAGGGAAAATCTGTTAGTGGGGGTGTACTTTGAAATTCTGTGAGTACTTTCAGCTGACACAAACACAAATATTAGGTCTAGGATAGTTCAAAGTTGAGGTAGGGTATTGATATATTTATTCATCTTTGGGGTATGTATTTGTTCTCATATAATAATACTGAAAGCCACTAGCAACGGATGACAACACAAGTTCTAAATCAAAGGTCAAATGTCTAACATATCAACTCAGTTTTCTAGAAGCCGGGCAGTACCGGCTTTCATTTCGTTGTCACGACGTCGACAGGACAAAAACATTGTCGCTGTCACGTCTCTCTCTCTGTCTCTCCAATACCCGTGAGGCCTTGCAGTCTGCCTGGTGTCTCAGAACTGGCATGTGGCCCGTCCGCTGTCGTCTCCGTCGTCTCAGGTCTCAGGAACACTAGGATCTTAGTCCAGGACTCTGGGGACTCTATACGGGTCCTATAGGTTCGGCTGGTATGCCGCTTGGCCACTGCGCTGTCACAGCTGGCGATGAAATCCGATCAAGTATGGCATATAAGGCACAACAGGAATGAGACCGGCGCGCCAAAAACATCTGAAATTCATCTGTCTTCATCTTTCCCCATAATCCCTTATTTCTTCTCGTGTTTATTTTATTCTCGTTTTCTTCCTTCCATTATGGTGCTTCTCATCTCGGATGTAAGCAGTGTTGTACTTAACATAGCTTGAGAGAAGGAATGAAAGTAAACAAAGGCTCTAATTGGCCTGACTTGATCACAATAAAGGTGGGGGAGGGGGCAAAAAAATAAAAGACATGGACAGACCGACCCTACAGACCGACCCTACAGACCGACCCTACATGGGAACAACAGACAGGGTTATTCCTTTTTCTATTTATAAAAAGAAAAGATAGAAAGAAAGAAAAAGAGGGGTCCCAGGTGAACACAGGAAAACACACGCCTCTCTTCTTCTTCTCCTCCTCCTTCTGTAATCCACCGGAGACTCACGCCCCATTTGGTTCCCATTAGCAGAACTCTGGTCCCTCTGCCCCGTGTCAGAGCCCAGTCGCACAGCTGCACATAGGACAGGGACCTGGCTTGAGCCGTGGGGCTCAACGCAAACCAGAACTGACATGGAGGACTGGTGTTGTGGGGATTTCAAAGGCAAAAGGAGAGGCCTGTTTTCCAAGTTGACTACATTTTCCCTTGTAACCGGGAGTTTTCTACCGAAAGCCTGCGAACAAATGATTAATCGTTGTTTACTCAGCAGCATTTTGGAAGGCAAGAAAGTTCCTCTTTAAGTCAGACCCAACGTATAAAGCCAAACATGCAAAAATTTGCCTCTGAATTTGTGGCGTGCTGCGTCTGCTACAAAGACCTCCTTTATCCCAGGCAGTTTTATTTGTCACCTGGTTTCAATACGGACTGAAGTCCTGAGACTATGTCTCCGAGAGAGAGCCAGGGCCTGCTTTATGACACGCACAGTGCCTGCTTTTCCTACACACGTTGGACACACATTTCTGGCAGGAAGCGGACAGCGTTTCAGCAGCTAACTCATGGATGAGATAGTATCTTGCGGGTGGAAGAGAGGACAAGATGCTCCCAGTGTTTTACAGTGACCTGTGCATACACATTTAAGTCGGAGCTGCTGTGGACACACACACACACACACACACACAAACACACACAGACACACACACAGACAGAGATCTCATTTAACTCTCGGCTTTGCTTTACTCTCTACCAAAGAAATGTGGTCTGTGGTTCCATGTTCAACATGGGTAAAGGTTTCAATTAAATCTGAGACAGGGAACAATAACCATGCAGCCTCTCCCAGCTGGTCTGGCTGGCTTCCCTCTGCATACATGGAGGATACAGTGTGGAGGAGTGGAGGTAAGGGCTGGACTTTTGGGACGGGGACAAGTGGGGTTTTGTACTGTGATAGAGGGCGCAGGGGCTGTTAGGGAGTGTAATTTTAGGGTGGGAGTGGAGTTCTCTAGCCACTTTAATAATTAAAAAGTGGATGTAATAAATGTATCACTAGCCACTTTAAACGATGCCATTTATATGTTTACATATCCTACACTACTCATCTCACATGTATATACTGTACTATATACCATCTACTGCATCTTGCCTATGCCGGTCAGCCATCGCTCATCCATATATTTATATGTACATACTCGTATTCAATCCTTTACACTTGTGTGTATAAGGCAGTTGTTGTGAAATTGTTAGATTACTTGTTAGATACTACTGCACGGTCGGAACTAGAAGCACAAGCATTTCGCTACACTCGCATTAACATCTGCTAACCATGTGTATGTGACAAATACATTTGATTTGATTTGGACAGTAAAGGATAATGAAGGTTTCAGAGTTGACATTGAAACAGGCCGAGGGTTAACGGAGGTGACATTTAAAGGTGTCATATGGTAACGGAGTTGACAATGAATGTCATGTAGATGTCTCGACATTACAAGGACAGTTCTGAGGCCACAGGAGTTCACGGAATGGACATTGGAGAAAAGAAAGAGTAGCCCATTCCCCTGCTGCTCATTTTTCTAGTGATTCAGGATGTCCCTCCCCATAGCACACACACACATACACACACACACGTTCACCCCCCTCCCTGTGTCCTTTCCCTCACCGTCCCCCTTTAGCAATGAGCCAGAGAGGAAACCCTGGCGAGACACTATAGTGACTAATGCTCCAGTATCTGGCCAGCCTGCTGATAACACAACCTCCCGCTCCACCGCAGGGCTGGGGGACCAATATGACCGACTGTGCAGGACCAGACCCAACCCAGATCAGCTTCAGTCCAGAACCTGGCCACAGAGACACCAGAGAGAGAGAGGGGGAGGCTGGGGAGATGCATCATCAGAACCCCTCTATCTCCTTCACTCCCATCCTCTAGTCCTGTTAAAGGACAACTTTGTTTTACATTCACATCCGCTACTCCCCTCTTGTGTTGTAGACAGTCTCTGGTGTAGGTATGAACACACACTGCAAATAATCTAGACAGTCTTTAGTGTAGGTAAGAACACACACTGCAAATAATCTAGACAGTCTTTAGTGTAGGTATGAACACACACTGCAAATAATCTAGACAGTCTTTAGTGTAGGTAAGAACACACACTGCAAATAATCTAGACAGTCTTTAGTGTAGGTAAGAACACACACTGCAAATAATCTAGACAGTCTTTAGTGTAGGTATGAACACACACTGCAAATAATCTAGACAGTCTTTAGTGTAGGTATGAACACACAATGCAAATAATCTAGACAGTCTTTAGTGTAGGTATGAACACACACTGCAAATAATCTAGACAGTCTTTAGTGTAGGTAAGAACACACACTGCAAATAATCTAGACAGTCTTTAGTGTAGGTATGAACACACACTGCAAATAATCTAGACAGTCTTTAGTGTAGGTAAGAACACACACTGCAAATAATCTAGACAGTCTTTAGTGTAGGTATGAACACACACTGCAAATAATCTAGACAGTCTTTAGTGTAGGTATGAACACACACTGCAAATAATCTAGACAGTCTTTAGTGTAGGTATGAACACACACTGCAAATAATCTAGACAGTCTTTAGTGTAGGTATGAACACACACTGCAAATAATCTAGACAGTCCTTAGTGTAGGTAAGAACACACACTGCAAATAATCTAGACAGTCTTTAGTGTAGGTAAGAACACACACTGTAGTACTTCAGCCTGTCTGGTTAATGGGGAGATATGAGAGCTGCTATTAGGCTGCTAGGCTAGCGTAATAAGTCATTGATTAGAAGGCCTTGTCACAGCAGCAGCACAGCAGACACCAGGGCTCTAATTGCTATATTAGACGAACTCCTTAACTATCTCGTCAACCATCACACAGCCCCAGCGTGTAAACAAGGGGGTGCATGTGTGGGATATTTCATTTGATCTCTGGCTGCCACAGTTTTATACAATGGCTTTAGCAAGTGGCAATTAGAATAGCGGACTGTGTTGTTGTGTCGTGTAGCATTTAATGCTTGTTTGAGGAAAAACTGACAACTTTGACCTCTGTGTTGGGGGTCGTTTTTGTGTCATAACATAATAGGAAATGGAGATCAGATTGTGTTGAGGAAGTTGTAGTGTGTGTAATAAATAGAGAATCGGCCGATGCCAAATCCAACCTGTTAGCAAGCAGGACAAATCCAACCTGTTAGCAAGCAGGACAAATCCAACCTGTTAGCAAGCAGGACAAATCCAACCTGTTAGCAAGCAAGACAAATCCAACCTGTTAGCAAGCAGGACAAATCCAACCTGTTAGCAAGCAGGACAAATCCAACCTGTTAGCAAGCAGGACAAATCCAACCTGTCAGCAAGCAGGACAAATCCAACCTGTTAGCAAGCAGGACAAATCCAACCTGTTAGCAAGCAGGACAAATCCAACCTGTTAGCAAGCAGGACAAATCCAACCTGTTAGCAAGCAGGACAAATCCAACCTGTTAGCAAGCAGGACAAATCAAAATAAACCCTTTGATTCAGCTCTCATGTCGATACCGTAGGGAGACAAACAACAGTAGCAGAAAGCAGAACCAGCACCCTCTACAGATTAGCTACATGGTTGAAACCAGAGGGGGTACCTGATTTACGCCACACCTGTGATAGACAACCAGTTTGACACACTAAAGGTGTAATCTCTGTCCCCACCTTGCCAAAATCTAAACGGTGTCCCTGTCTGCTCAGATGCCAACCTACTGGGCGGATGTGGTGGGATTTGGTGTAATTTGATGGTTAATCTGGGATTAGCTCGTGTTCACTTTGATACCCCCTCCTGCTAATCTGGTTTAAAACACCTAGAGGATTTAATCCTATTACGGTCACGGTCATGTTATGGTTACGGTCATGTTACACTGGAGTGGCACTTTATACTTGATACTTTATACTTGATACTTTATACTTGACGTACTGCAGTCGAATGACATGGCTAATACCGTGTGGCATGAGGGATTACATGTTGTCATGGTTACAGTATGTCATTCTGTTTGATATTCAGTCCTACGAAACATTGACTGCTTGTATTACAGTACTGAACAGGTACAATACACTAGCAAAAGTTAGAATGTTCCTTGTATTACAGTACTGAACAGGTACAATACACTAGCAAAGGTTAGAAGGTTCCTTGTATTACAGTACTGAACAGGTACAATACACTAGCAAAGGTTAGAATGTTCCTTGTATTACAGTACTGAACAGGTACAATACACTAGCAAAGGTTAGAATGTTCCTTGTACAGTGGGGAAAAAAAGTATTTAGTCAGCCACCAATTGTGCAAGTTCTCTCACTTAAAAAGATGAGAGAGGCCTGTAATTTTCATCATAGGTACACTTCAACTATGACAGACAAAATGAGGGAAAAAAAATCCAGAAAATCACATTGTAGGATTTTTTTATGAATTTATTTGCAAATTATGGTGGAAAATAAGTATTTGGTCACATACAAACAAGCAAGATTTCTGGCTCTCACAGACCTGTAACTTCTTCTTTAAGAGGCTCCTCTGTCCTCCACTCATTACCTGTATTAATGGCACCTGTTTGAACTTGTTATCAGTATAAAAGACACCTGTCCACAACCTCAAACAGTCACACTCCAAACTCCACTATGGCCAAGACCAAAGAGCTGTCAAAGGACACCAGAAACAAAATTGTAGACCTGCACCAGGTTGGGAAGACTGAATCTGCAATAGGTAAGCAGCTTGGTTTGAAGAAATCAACTGTGGGAGCAATTATTAGGAAATGGAAGACATACAAGACCACTGATAATCTTCCTCGATCTGGGGCTCCACGCAAGATCTTACCCGTGGGGTCAAAATGATCACAAGAAAGGTGAGCAAAAATCCCAGAACCACACAGGGGACCTAGTGAATGACCTGCAGAGAGCTGGGACCAAAGTAACAAAGCCTACCATCAGTAACACACTACGCCGCCAGGGACTCAAATCCTGCAGTGCCAGACGTGTCCCCCTGCTTAAGCCAGTACATGTTCAGGCAAGTCTAAAGTTTGCTAGAGAGCATTTGGATGATCCAGATGAGGATTGGGAGAATGTCAGATGAAACCAAAATAGAACTTTTTGGTAAAAACTCAACTCGTCGTGTTTGGAGGACAAAGAATGCTGAGTTGCATCCAAAGAACACCATACCTACTGTGAAGCATGGGGGTGGAAACATCATGCTTTGGGGCTGTTTTTCTGCAAAGGGACAAGGGCGACTGATCCGTGTAAAGGAAAGAATGAATGGGGCCATGTATCGTGAGATTTTGAGTGAAAACCTTCTTCCATCAGCAAGGGCATTGAAGATGAAACGTGGCTGGGTCTTTCAGCATGACAATGATCCCAAACACACCGCCCTGGCAACGAAGGAGTGGCTTCAGAAGAAGCATTTCAAGGTCCTGGAGTGGCCTAGCCAGTCTCCAGATCTCAACCCCATAGAAAATCTTTGGAGGGAGTTGAAAGTCCGTGTTGCCCAGCGACAGCCCCAAAACATCACTGCTCTAGAGGAGATCTGCATGGAGGAATGGGCCAAAATACCAGCAACAGTGTGTGAAAACCTTGTGAAGACTTACAGAAAACGTTTGACCTCTGTCATTGCCAACAAAGGGTATATAACAAAGTATTGAGATAAACTTTTGTTATTGACCAAATACATATTTTCCACCATAATTTGCAAATAAATTCATAAAAAATCCTACAATGTGATTTTCTGGATTTTTTCCTCATTTTGTCTGTCATAGTTGAAGTGTACCTATGATGAAAATTACAGGCCTCTCTCATCTTTTTAAGTGAGAGAACTTGCACAATTGGTGGCTGACTAAATACTTTTTTTCCCCACTGTATCTATAAGTGTGTCCTTTGCCATGTGCAGTGATGGTATGAACACTGGTACCTGGGATTGTGTTATTGCTGTCCCTCAGTGATGTGTAACTGCTGATGGGGGGTTTTCTGCATGGGTTCTAGTGAAATATGGGTCATCTGCATCGTGGACTACGACCTACGACCCTGTGTGTGTCGCGTCACAGTCACACTGCCGGTCACAGGCGATAAATCAGTCGAAGTGAGATAAGAGAGTGTGTGTGGCAAATTGTTGAAGCTCCTAAAGTGATGCTGGGAAATGACTGTAGTGTAAGAGGGGGTGTGTAACGATGTGCGCTGAGAGTCGGGAAGCAAGTTCAGGGAGTGACGCCTGGGGAAGGAACCAAAGGGAGTGACATATAGGGAAGGTAATCAGGGAAGTGATGGAGTCCAGGTGAGTCTGATGCGCGTAACGATGGTGACAGGTGTGCGCCATAACGAAGCAGCCTGGTGACATAGAGGCCAGAGAGGGAGCACACGTGACAGTATGTTACTATGAGGTTGATGTAACCTTAGAAGAGCTCTACACCTTTGGTTTTGTGATGATGCGGTGCAGAGAAGAGCGGCAGACGTATTGTTAAGTGGGGCTAAGACGCACGTACTGTGTGCACACCCCCTCGTGCATACACACACCCCCTCGTGCATACACACACACCCTCGTGCATACACACACACCCTCGTGCATACACACGTGATGACAAAGAACCTTGGATATGATTGTGATTTCCCTGTCAAAATAAAGAGGCCGCAGTCACATCCATCATCTACTATAATACACATCATTGAATGTGGTTGAAGGTTTTCCTCTGTCATTTCTGTGTTGACAGAAGATTTTACAGCCCTCAGCAGTCTAACGCAGAAACACAGACTTTAGACATTTGGGATAGACTCCACATCCTTTTGCCCAAACGTGAAACATACAATCCGCATGCTGTTGAATCCGTGCTATTTCTACCAAGTTGTTTATTTATGTTCTCAACACCTCAGGCTCCGTTCGGTCTGTGCTTCAGGATTGGGAGTCGATGGCTACAACAATATTGGAAGGAAAAATGTTAGTGCTGACTGGCTGTTTTAGAATGAAACTCTTCCTGGAAAAGGGATGATTTCCATAGCAGGGTCTCGCTACGCTACGCTCGCTACGCTACAAACACAAATATCCCCCCTCCCCCTCTAAGCAATTTGTCTTTGAAGACCGAGAGGGTTTTCTATGTAATTACTATCATTTATCAATTTCATCTTTTAACATAACAATGGACTGATAAGGCAAGGGGTGCCAACGTTGATTAATATCAATTTTTGGCTTTTGGGGATTTTCCTCCCCTCTTTCTTCCATTTTTTCCCTCTCTCCCTCGTTCCTCGTACAGAGTCCTCTATGCCTTCCAGAATTCGTGTCAATGAGAAATTTGTGGCTTGGAGCTGTGTACATTTGGAAGCCTCTAACACAGTCATTTTTCTAAATCCTTGTTGATGGTGGATATTGTTGGTATTGAACGCGGTTGCACAGAACCCACAGAACAATGGAGGCGGACCATATGCCAGCTATGTTTAGTTGTCAAATCGTACATTTCCATCAGTGAAACCCACACTATAAACCTCCACCATAGAGGTGTGAATTAGCTTAGCATTTAAAGCAGTTTCCGTAAAACAGACCTCTTCTTCCTGTAAAATGGACGTCTCGACCTGTAGACATAGAAGCACTTATGATTGACAGTGATGCCTTATCAGACCAGTGCTTCAGATTCTGGTGGACTGAGTTGGACTCTCCTGAGCTGTCTAGACACTTAACCTCTAACTGCTAAGAGCTTTTAGGGTCAGCTCCGGTTCAGCCTCTAGTATTGAGTAATGGGGACTTAGTCAAAACAAGCGAGATATTCAATGAGGAGAGAAGAAGAGTTTCTGTCAGTTCAGGTGGGGTCAGGTTATGAAGGAATGAAATCATTCGTATTCGATTATAACACAAAGGGTATTGTGGGAAGTCTGGTACTAGTGAATTCGTCAGAGGGCTTTAACAGGGACTGACAGGGGAAATTAATATTACAATGGTAATATTAAAATGTAATTTAATATAAACAAATTATACTAAATTCAAAGCGATTGCAGTACATACATCTCTGAGAGAAATGAGCTCTCTGTGTGACTGTGCGTTGATGTGTTACTGGTGTACATCTATTACGGTGTCTATCTGTGAAACCCTTCAGGTCTGTTTGTGTGACTGCTTGATTGATGAGTGCTCTGTTGCCTGAGCTCTGTCCTCTCCCTGCTCTCTCTCTCTCTCTCTCTCTCTCTCTCTCTCTCTCTCTCTCTCTCTCTCCTGCTCTCTCTCTCCCTGCTCTCTCTCTCTCTCTCTCTCTCTCTCTCTCTCTCTCTCTGCTCTCTCTCTCTCTCTCTCTCTCTCTCTCTCTCTCTCTCTCTCTCTCTCTCTCTGTGTGTGTATGATCAGTTGATTGACGTGGCCTTCCTCTCTCCCTCTCCCCCCTGTGTCTCTACAGGCCATTCGCTGCACTCTGGTGAACTGCACCTGTGAGTGTTTCCAGCCAGGAAAGATCCACCTGCGTACATGTGACCAGTGCAAGCACGGCTGGGTGGCTCACGGTAAGAGACGGCCATTTTGAATTCTGCCGACCTACTAACCAGGGTGATGTCACTGTGTCCAAGATTATCTGTACAATAGTTGTAATATGAAATATTATTTAAAAATGTACAAGAAGACCGTGTGGTATGGTAGGAAATAATTTCAACAATAGTATTGCAATAACTGCAATATTGCAATAGTTTGTCATATTAGTCTCTCTCTCTTTTCTCTCTCTCTCTTTTCTCTCTCTCTCTTTTCTCTCTCTCTGCCTCTTTAGTCCTGTGAAGTTATATGCTCTCATAAACCTGTCTCTTTAGCCAGAGTAGAGAGCAGAGAGGTCCTGACACACACAGCAGTACTCTCCTTATACAGGGTCACTAAAGATATCTGCATAATATGCAGCGCCTATAAAAACTTGAAGTGTTTTGGTTCAAAGTCATACCTGTACCTACTACCTTAGCACAATATCCACTAGAGAGACAACCTCATGACTTGTTCAGGGGGCGTACGAAAAAGGACATGGAGCGAAAGAAAGAAGACGGATAGCATAGAAAGGAGGGAACAGAGGGGAAAATAAGATAAAAGAAAACACCTGTTTGGCCCAAGCGTAGAGAGGGCCTTCAGCGATCAGCACAGGACCCCATTGAATATTTTTAATCTCCTTCTCTGAACTGTCAGAGGGCCCTTCTCTCTTTCGCTCTCCCCACTTTTCATTTCATCTCGGCATTGGCAGCCACTCTGACAAGCAGTTCTTCATTTTTTATGATGTTCGTGTCTCGCAGAGTGTGTTGTCAGGCAAAGCCCTCGTCAGCGGAAAGGCTGTCCTGGGATCAGAGGAGACAAAACCAGGTGTCATACAGACAGGCGAAGAGAGAGGAGGGAGGAGTGGGAGGGAGGAGTGGGAGGGAGGGAGGGAGGGAGGGGAAAAAAGAAGTGAAGGAGAGGGGGATGGAGAGAAAAGCAGGTGAGTGAGAGGAAGGGTGAGATAGGTAGGGAAGAGACAGGGTAGAGGGGTAGAGACAGGGTAGAGGGGAAAAGACAGGGTAGAGGGAGAGAGACAGGGTAGAGGGGAAGAGACAGGGTAGAGGGAGAGAGACAGGGTAGAGGGGAAGAGACAGGGTAGAGGGGAAGAGACAGAGTAGAGGGAGAGAGACAGGGTAGAGGGAGAGAGACAGGGTAGAGGGGAAGAGGCAGGGAAGAGGGGAAGGGACAGGGTAGAGGGAGAGAGACAGGGTAGAGGGGAAGAGACAGGGTAGAGGGAGAGAGACAGGGTAGAGGGGAAGGGACAGGGTAGAGGGGAAGAGGCAGGGTAGAGGGAGAGAGACAGGGTAGAGGGGAAGAGACAGGGAAGAGGGGAAGGGACAGGGTAGAGGGAGAGAGACAGGGTAGAGGGAGAGAGACAGGGTAGAGGGGAAGAGGCAGGGAAGAGGGGAAGGGACAGGGTAGAGGGAGAGAGACAGGGTAGAGGGGAAGAGACAGGGTAGAGGGGAAGAGACAGGGTAGAGGGGAAGGGACAGGGTAGAGGGAGAGAGACAGGGTAGAGGGGAAGGGACAGGGTAGAGGGGAAGAGACAGGGAAGAGGGGAAGAGACAGGGAAGAGGGGAAGAGACAGGGAAGAGGGGAAGAGACAGGGTAGAGGGGAAGATAAATGCTTCCATACTAACGGTGAAATGCTTCCATACTAACAGTGAAATGCTTCCATACTGACAGTGAAATGCTTCCATACTGACAGTGAAATGCTTCCATACTGACAGTGAAATGCTTCCATACTGACAGTGAAATGCTTCCATACTGACAGTGAAATGCTTCCATACTAACGGTGAAATGCTTCCATACTAACAGTGAAATGCTTCCATACTGACAGTGAAATGCTTCCATACTGACAGTGAAATGCTTCCATACTGACAGTGAAATGCTTCCATACTAACGGTGAAATGCTTCCATACTAACAGTGAAATGCTTCCATACTGACAGTGAAATGCTTCCATACTAACGGTGAAATGCTTCCATACTAACAGTGAAATGCTTCTATACTGACAGTGAAATGCTTCCATACTAACAGTGAAATGCTTCCATACTAACAGTGAAATGCGTCCATACTGACAGTGAAATGCTTCCATACTGACAGTGAAATGCTTCCATACTAACAGTGAAATGCTTCCATACTAACAGTGAAATGCTTCCATACTAACAGTGAAATGCTTCCATACTGACAGTGAAATGCTTCCATACTAACAGTGAAATGCTTCCATACTAACAGTGAAATGCGTCCATACTGACAGTGAAATGCTTCCATACTGACAGTGAAATGCTTCCATACTGACAGTGAAATGCTTCCATACTAACGGTGAAATGCTTCCATACTAACAGTGAAATGCTTCCATACTGACAGTGAAATGCTTCCATACTAACAGTGAAATGCTTCCATACTAACAGTGAAATGCGTCCATACTGACAGTGAAATGCTTCCATACTGACAGTGAAATGCTTCCATACTAACGGTGAAATGCGTCCATACTGACAGTGAAATGCTTCCATACTGACAGTGAAATGCTTCCATACTAACAGTGAAATGCGTCCATACTGACAGTGAAATGCTTCCATACTGACAGTGAAATGCTTCCATACTAACGGTGAAATGCTTCCATACTAACGGTGAAATGCTTCCATACTGACGGTGAAATGCTTCCATACTGACGGTGAAATGCTTCCATACTGACAGTGAAATGCTTCCATACTAACGGTGAAATGCTTCCATACTGACAGTGAAATGCTTCCATACTAACAGTGAAATGCTTCCATACTGACAGTGAAATGCTTCCATACTGACAGTGAAATGCTTCCATACTGACAGTGAAATGCTTCCATACTGACAGTGAAATGCTTCCATACTAACAGTGAAATGCTTCCATACTAACAGTGAAATGCTTCCATACTGACAGTGAAATGCTTCCATACTGACAGTGAAATGCTTCCATACTAACGGTGAAATGCTTCCATACTGACAGTGAAATGCTTCCATACTAACAGTGAAATGCTTCCATACTGACAGTGAAATGCTTCCATACTGACAGTGAAATGCTTCCATACTGACAGTGAAATGCTTCCATACTGACAGTGAAATGCTTCCATACTAACAGTGAAATGCTTCCATACTGACAGTGAAATGCTTCCATACTAACAGTGAAATGCTTCCATACTGACAGTGAAATGCTTCCATACTGACAGTGAAATGCTTCCATACTGACAGTGAAATGCTTCCATACTAACAGTGAAATGCTTCCATACTGACAGTGAAATGCTTCCATACTGACAGTGAAATGCTTCCATACTGACAGTGAAATGCTTCCATACTGACAGTGAAATGCTTCCATACTGACAGTGAAATGCTTCCATACTGACAGTGAAATGCTTCCATACTAACAGTGAAATGCTTCCATACTGACAGTGAAATGCTTCCATACTAACAGTGAAATGCGTCCATACTAACAGTGAAATGCTTCCATACTAACAGTGAAATGCTTCCATATGTACTGAGGTAGAAAAGGAGATGAGACACAGACAGAGGGAGGGATGGAGAGAGAGAGACACACATACTGTCGGTGCAAATAGAGATTGAAAGGGAGATGAAACGAGGCGAGGCAGATAGGAGAGAGAGAGACATAGATTAGACTACATAGAGAAAGGCAGTCCGTTACATTAATGCCAGTGCTTTTATCTCCTAGACGTGTGGTTATCTCCCTCCACTGTTACCCCCAGAGACGACTGGAGACAGGGGGAAACTTGATAGTCATTACCTGGAGAGGCTGGCAGGGTGTGTGTGTGTTTAGGCACCTGCATGTGTGTATACCTGCATAATATATGCAAGAGGGTTTCAGGGCGGGATTTAAAGTTAACCATAAAAAAGAAAACACATTTTTGGCTGTGCTTTTCATTGACTAATGAATTGTCATTGAATTAGTATGTCCTGTGTGTCTGTTTAAGCCCACTCATGTTGGTGTGTGTCCTTGTCCCCTCATCCCAGCGCTGGACAAGCTGAGCACGCAGCACCTGTACCACCCCACCCAGGTGGAGATAGTTCAGTCCAACGTGGTGTTTGACATCAGCAGCCTGATGCTGTACGGGACCCAGGCGGTGCCGGTCAGACTGAAGATCCTGCTGGACCGTCTGTTCAGTGTTCTGAAGCAGGAGGAGGTGCTCCACATACTGCACGGCCTGGGCTGGACCCTGAGGGACTACGTCAGGGGCTACATACTGCAGGTAGGTGGGAGTTCGGGACACACACACGGTTCTGATCCAGACGTGTGTTACTATAGCCGTAGTAGCTAAACACACAGGAACACGTAATAGACATTCACAGTGTAATATTTAAGCAATAAGGCCCGAGGAGGTGTGATATATGGCCAATATACCACAGCTAAGGGCTGTTCTTAGAGATATATACCACAGCCCTTAGCCGTGGTATATTGTCCACATACCACAAACCCCCGAGGTGCCTTATCGCTATTATAAACTGGTTACCAACGTAATTAGAGCAGGAAAAATACATGTTTTTTCATACCCGTGGTATACGGTCTGATATACCATGGCTGTCAGCCAATCAGCAATCAGGGCTCGAACCACCCAGTTTATAATCAAATATATACACACTTACAAACTGATAACTGAATATGAATACACATGGATCACGTAACATATTTTAGATGTCAATATGCACTGTAATCATTTATACACACACTCACACACTTCCAGACGTGAGTGTGTGTGATTCTCTCGGATGCTTAACAAGTCCACTTATTCAGACTCATTACATCCTCTATATAATGTCACCAAGTGGGCCCGCAAATCACTCTCACCATCGCAGTACCTTTCCAAAGGCTATCGATCAAAGAAACGGTAACAACAATTGAACGCGTTAAAAAGCTATCGCTCAATATTTCTCTCATTTCCCGCTTTGTTTCCAACAACATTGTCCCTCTACAACAGCAAAAAAAACAGAAAAATAGAATTGAAAAATGTCACGCCAGCAGACTATAAAACCACCATCGTACTTATCCTTCCCTCCCTCCCATATAATTGCAGTCAGACACATTTCTTAATCAGAAGGTAGAGGATTTGGTCTCTCAAAACCCAAACCAAAGTGTTCCTGAATGAATTAGTTAAGAACGAGGGGAACATGTGCTTGTGGTCAGGGTGTTCGGTGGTGTGTGTGTTGTCCAAAGCCAATAGCAGCGTTGTGGCGGCGAGGCAGGCGAGGTACCGTGGCTGGGGCTTGCGTTCCACAAAGGAGTGTGGGTAAGTGGAACAGCATGGCTGGAGAGAAAGGAGAGAGGGAGGGAGGGAGGAGAGGGCAGTTGTGAGGCCTTGTATGTGGAAACAGCTTCTGTGAGTAAACTGCTCGCAGACTTGTCGACACACACAGACACACACACAGAACCATACGCACACAATGGAGATCCACACACACAGAGACAAATAAACAAATCCATGCATTCTCACAGGCTTTAGGTTGTAGCTGGATTTATTAGATTTGATTTTGCATTGTTTAAAAAAACCGAATTATTTTTGTATCTATCTCTTTTTTTAACATAAATTATTTAAAAATTATTTTGCACTCTGACGAAAAATAACATATTCGTCTTCCAATCCTCGTCCAACCCGTATCGTCTTAGACTGTGAGAAAGACCTCGCCATTGGCTATCCAAAATGTTCCAACTCAGTGTGGTTAGATCAGCTGGTTCTAATAGACTGTCTCTCTAACTATCGTTGTTCAAACCGCCCGGCCTAGCCTAGTCACTAACCCCCACCAGATCTCTTCAAAAAGGCCTTCAAAGGTTTCGCTCCGCAGCCCAAATTGTCAGTCACTTAAGGACAGTGAGCAGTCGTTGTAGCCTATTAGCCTGTAAGTAGCTATGAAATTCAATCATCTCCCAGCCTCAGGGCAGCCCCGTTATGTCTGGGCTGCGTTTATTCTCGCTACAGCGCCGTGGTGCATCCAGAGGAGGAGAGATATGGGAGATATCGATGCGATGTAAAAACGTCCTGTCTTCCTGTATTTAGCTAATGATGTAATAGAATTAAATGCAATATGAATATGGAAGGGATGATCAGTGTGTAAACCCATTGAATTGAGAAGGACATTTGATGTTCCGTTTGATTCAGGGTTTTGATCATTTCAGTCAGTTGATTGATACAGACATGTCAGTACTCAGAACCTTTTTCTGCCTTGATTGTCCTGTGAAGTAAATGACATGATCCTTGACATCTGATCATAGGATAGAAAACCCCATGTCATCTCTGAGATCAGAGACACTGAATCATTATCTGTTGTACATCAGTGTGTCCGTGTGTGTGCGCGTGCGCGTTTGTCAGAGAGTGACAAACCCTACACACGCGTCAGGAAATCGTCAACACACTAACACACACACGCGGTACAATCCAACTAATAAATCCCCCCACAACATCTCTTTCTCTCCTCCTCTCTCCTCTCCCCTCTTTCTCTCCTCTCCTCTTTCTCTCTTCCCGCTTTTATTGTCATCTTTAGGTGTGTTGAGTGTTGTTTATCCCTCTCTTTCTGTGCCTCTGGTTCAGCCTTCACTACCCAGCATGCCTTGGGGTGTGGAGGGGAAGGGGGGATGATGTGCCAGACTGCTGATTCAGCCTTTAGGAATATTTGACATTTAGAAAACAGAGTTTGGGAGAGGGGAAGCATGTCCCCGTTCCTCTAGAGATCACATGATTCATTCTGATACCACACAGTTCATTGATAGGACATTTTATATGGATTTGCAGTAGTCATATCTCATGGTAATTTTAGTAGTCCTATTGTGTGTGTGTGTGTGTGTGTGCTATTCTGACCAGTGTGTGTGTTGTGTTGACCAGTTTGTGTTATGTTATGTTGACCAGTGTGTGTGTGTCCTGACCAGTGTGTGTGTTTCCTGACCAGTGTGTGTGTTGTCCTGACCAGTGTGTGTGTCCTGATTAGTGTGATGTGTCCTGACCAGTGTGTGTGTGTGTCCTGACCAGTGTGTTTGTGTGTCCTGACCAGTGTGTTTGTGTGTCCTGACCAGTGTGTGTGTCCTGACCAGTGTGTGTGTTGTCCTAACCAGTGTGATGTGTCCTGACCAGTGTGTGTGTTGTGTTGTCCTGACCAGTGTGTGTTGTCCTGACCAGTGTGTTTGTGTGTCCTGACCAGTGTGTGTGTTGTCCTGACCAGTGTGTTTGTGTGTCCTGACCAGTGTGTGTGTTGTGTTGTCCTGACCAGTGTGTGTTGTCCTGACCAGTGTGTGTGTTGTCCTGACCAGTGTGTGTGTTGTCCTGACCAGTGTGTGTGTGTCCTGACCGGTGTGTGTGTTGTCCTGACCAGTGTGTGTGTGTGTTGTCCTGACCAGTGTGTTTGTGTGTCCTGACCAGTGTGTGTGTGTTGTCCTGACCAGTGTGTGTGCTGTCCTGACCAGTGTGATGTGTCCTGACCAGTGTGTGTGTTGTCCTGACCTGTGTGCAGCAGGGTGTTTTGTGTGTGTGTGTGTGTGTGTGTCAGTGCTGCACCATAGAGCCCAGGACACTGAGCTGACAGAATACACCTCAGGTCCTCTGATGCCTCACACTCACACCATGTATTATTTCACACACACACCCACACAGACAGACAGGTACATACACACTCACACACACACACAGACAGACAGGTATATACACACTCACACACACACAAACACACACAAACAGACAGGTACATACACACACACAAACATACACAGACAGGTACAAACACACCATTTCTCTCTGCTCGTCTGCCCGTGTCTAAGTTACAGTATGTTGTGTCAACTCTGCTGCTCTCTCTCTCTCTCTCTCTCTCTCTCTCTCTCTCTCTCTCTCTCTCTCTCTCTCTCTCTCTCTCTCTCTCTCTCTCTCTCTCTCTCTCTCTCTCTCTCTCTCTCTCTCTGTGTGTGTGTGTGTTGTTCCAGTGCCGGTGGCACCTGTGTGATGTCTGACTGCGGGGGATACAACAAGTCCCAGCCAGCCTTCTGAATATATGAATAATGTTCTCTCCAGCCTTCACCTGTCTCCACGGTAACACCACTGTCACCCGTAATCACTGTCCGCCCCGCTCCCCGGCCGATTGGGCCCTGCCGCCTGTCACTCACACACACACAGGCGCACAGACACACACAGGAACACACCCGCAGGCACGGAGACAACACAGACACACACACACACACAGTCCTTTGTCAGCAACCGCACTGCTGTGATCTCAGGACCGTGAAGAGAGTGAGGGCTTTTTCTCCACTTTCTCTGTTATTTTCTCTTGTTCTATCTTCCCCTCTCTCTCTGTTCATCTGTTTGGGTCGGAATGCCGCAACGTAAAGGTGAAGGCTTTGCCCTTAACTTAACACTGTGCTACCAGAAACCAGGTGTAGCTAACCTGTGTGTACTTCAGTGTTTGAGCGTATGTGTGTGTGTGCCTATTGCACTTGTACATGTGTGTGAGTGTGTGTGGACATACGTCCCTACACACCTAGTTATGTGTGTGTGTATTTTATAGTACGTGTATTTTATAGTACGTTTTGCATAGCTCAGAGCAGGATGTCACTTTATTTTGTAGAGTAAACATGCTTGTTGTCATGGTTATTGTCACGATTATCTTCACTGTCATCAACATTAGTACTATCATCATCATCATCATCATCATCGGTAAGAATATTTGCACGTTTGTCATAATTCGATTTTTCCCATCATTCAATTTCCTCCTTTTGTAATCCTACAATTCTGATTCTATGAGATATTAATTAATTATCCCAGCGGCAAAGACAAATTCTACTCTCCATCTTAATGCATTATGCTAGGTCACGTACACCATGAGAAGGCTAAATGTATTGTTGAGGCGTGACTAAATATGCGTACACTTCGCAATTTACCATTGTAATAGACTGTTTAAGCAGGAGGAAATGAATCGATAGCATAAAAAGCTCAATAGGTCGTCAAGTGGTTGAATTGTGATTTGCGAAGTGAGGGGAATTATAAATAACATCAATAGCCATTAAAATGAATGATTGTTTTTTTCTTCCTCTCCTCTCTCTCTCTCTCTCTCTCTCTCTCTCTCTCTCTCTCTCTCTCTCTCTCTCTCTCTCTCTCTCTCTCTCTCTCTCTCTCTCTCTCTCTCTCTCTCTCTCTCTCCCTCTCTCTCTCTCTCTCTCCCCCTCTCTCTCTCTCTCTTTCTCCCCCTCTCTCTCTCTCTCTTTCTCCTAAGGACCTTTGTATGATCTGATCTGATCTTCACATTACATATAGACACATACACACACACACACACATATATAGACACACACACACACACACACACACACACACACATATATAGACACACACACACACACACACATATATATAGACACACACACACACTTATAGACACACACACACACACACACACATATAGACACACACACACACACACGCATACACACACACACATGCATACACACACACATGCACACACACACACACAATCAGCAATTATGAACCATTAGTAAACAGAATTCTATATCGCTATAACCTGTACAGCTGATTCACTCTTAACAATAGCATAGTTAACGACACACACATTGCATCTATAGCAATAAGCTAATGAGGCCTAACGCACTGTACTTCTCCTCTCAGTAAACACATTCTTAGAGCCACCGTAGGGACACAATCGCTCCCCGTGATCTCATTTTCAAAAAGTGCTTTAATGACCTTCGCAGTGGTCCTCGCCACTCCACGACTGTTGTGCAGTAAAATATTCCATTAGGAAATTGTACTGAAAAACCCAGCGGGATCATTACAGACCCAAGCCCACACTTCTCTTGCTGGTGCTCGATTTTCAGGAAACAAAAGAAACAAAGTGGTTGTTTAGTGGAAAGTGTTGTAAACTAGACTGTACTGTTTTGCTGACCTGTTCATTTTCCTGTTGCTTTAAATCGGTGGTTATTCTCACCACTACATGTCATCATCAGAACGGACGCCTGTTGCAGCATCATATGATAAGATCACATCCCCCTAGCCAGACATGTAGCAGACAATGTCACAGCACACATTCAATATACAATATGATAACATTCCATCACTACTGTGATGTTATTTGTCACAACAATCTCATTCTGCTTGAATCATCCAGTATTTCTTTGGGTACATTTAGTCGTCATGGTAATCCCTAATGAACATCTTCATAGCACCATATAGAAGATCTGTTTCCTTTATGAACATGTGTGTGTGTTCCTCAGAGAGCGCCTCATGGCTACCTCAGTGTATCTGGCTGTGAACTACGCTGGCTGTACTGTAAGGTCTGTCTCCCCTGACAGCGCTGACTGATCATCACCCCTCTGTTCTCCTCTCTTTTGTTCTCAACCCAAAGACTTACCAACAAATGTCCACATGAACCACACACACACACAACATACACACATGCTAGGCTTTTGAGGACAACTCAACTCCTCTCAACTCCTCTCCTCAGAATACTATGATCAACCCGGCTCCCCACACCCTGACTACATACATGCCAAACCTCCCATAGCCCCCTCCTCCCCCTCCAAGCCCGATCCAAAGCAATGTGTGAAAGATCGAGACGTGTCTCCCGACTGCCAGTCGTCAGGGGCCCTATCTCCCTTTCTCTCTCTCTCTCTCTCTCTCTCTCTCTCTCTCTCTCTCTCTCTCTCTCTCTCTCTCTCTCTCTCTCTCTCTCTCTCTCTCTCTCTCTCTCTCTCTCTCTCTCTCTCTCTCTCTCTCTCTCTCTCTCTTTCCTCTCCCTGTCCCCCCTTTGCCAGGTCCTTGGCTCAACCCCTCAGTCTCTCCATCCATCTCTCCCTCATATGGTTCCAGAGCCAGGCCCTGTTAGTTGGCCCACACCCCCCAGCACCAATGGAGACCAGATGCCTTTGGTTCTCTCTCCGCCTGTCACCGCTCCACTCCGTCCCGACAGATGGAATTCCTATCAGTCTGGCCCTCTCCTCTCGCTCTCTCTCTCTCTCTCTCTCTCTCTCTCTCTCTCTCTCTCTCTCTCTCTCTCTCTCTCGCTGTTTCTTGATGTCTATCTCTCTTTTTTCAATTTTGAGCTGTGTCTCGCTGTCTCTCTCGTTATCTCTGTCTTTCCTTTTCTTGTTCCTTTGCCTATGAAGAGAGAGAAATATTGAGAGAGAGAGAGAGAGGAAAAGAGAGAGAGAGAGGAAAAGAGAAGGGAGAGAGAGAGAAAGGCCTAGTCAGCCAGCCAACATGTGGGCCCAAAGCCCTGGGTTTTCCTGAGCGACATTCTCTGTAATGTTCTGTCCTTGTAGAACATTGGGCTTCCTCCCCCTTTAATGAGATGCGGTTTTCCTGACTCCACCGGGCTTCCAGGAGACCCAGATGGAACCGCTAACACACACACACACACACACACTCCACAAACCCACACACCTCCAATACGCTCCCATACACCCCTCCCTCCTCCTCCCTCTATCTTTTCCTCCCTCCATCTCTCAGGGACACAGGGGTAAGGGGGCACAATGAGGCCGTTTTACTCAAATACCTGACATCTGGGCGCAGTGTGGCCGCCCAGGCTCATCTTGGGTTGCGCAAAAGGAATTTGTTAGAGGGGTAAAACCCGTGGCGCAGAGCAGGGGCCAGACTACCCAACATGCTCCTTCCTGATTTATTTAATGAAGGATGTCCTCTGGCTAAACCAGCTGATGCGATTAACAAGGAGGAGAGAGAGAGGGGAGAGGAATGAACAGGAGCCAGGGCCAGCCACCATACAGACTCATAAACACACACGCACCCACACTGGCTACCAAACTCACTCCAACACACCTATTTTCATAAAGGGGACTATTTTGTTGTTGTTATAGTGTAATTACATGTTTGTAAGTGGTTATTACATGGATGAAGTAGTAATTGTATAGTATCCCCTAGAACCAGACACCCAGTACGTGTGTCAGACACCCACTCTTTCTCTCTCTCTTTCCTCTCCCTGTCCCATCCCTCTATCTCTGACCCTGTCTGAAGAGCGTGTGAAAGCAAAAAAGGAACGCGTGTGTCAGATACCCAGTACATGTGTCAGATACCCAGTACGTGTGTCAGATACCCAGTACATGTGTCAGATACCCAGTACGTGTGTCAGATACCCAGTACATGTGTCAGATACCCAGTACGTGTGTCAGATACCCAGTACATATGTCAGATACCCAGTACATATGTCAGATACCCAGTACAAGTGTCAGATACCCAGTACGTGTGTCAGATACCCGGTACGTGTGTCAGATACCCAGTACATATGTCAGATACCCAGTACGTGTGTCAGATACCCAGTACATGTGTCAGATACCCAGTACGTGTGTCAGATACCCAGTACATATGTCAGATACCCAGTACATATGTCAGATACCCAGTACATGTGTCAGATACCCAGCACGTGTGTCAGATACCCAGTACATGTGTCAGATACCCAGCACGTGTGTCAGATACCCAGTACATATGTCAGATACCCAGTACATATGTCAGATACCCAGTACAAGTGTCAGATACCCAGTACGTGTGTCAGATACCCGGTACGTGTGTCAGATACCCAGTACATATGTCAGATACCCAGTACGTGTGTCAGATACCCAGTACATGTGTCAGATACCCAGTACGTGTGTCAGATACCCAGTACATATGTCAGATACCCAGTACATATGTCAGATACCCAGTACATGTGTCAGATACCCAGTACGTGTGTCAGATACCCAGTACAAGTGTCAGATACCCAGTACATGTGTCAGATACCCAGTACATGTGTCAGATACCCAGTACATATGTCAGATACCCAGTACGTGTGTCAGATACCCAGTACATGTGTCAGATACCCAGTACATGTGTCAGATACCCAGTACGTGTGTCAGATACCCAGTACATATGTCAGATACCCAGTACATATGTCAGATACCCAGTACAAGTGTCAGATACCCAGTACGTGTGTCAGATACCCGGTACGTGTGTCAGATACCCAGTACATATGGCAGATACCCAGTACGTGTGTCAGATACCCAGTACATGTGTCAGATACCCAGTACATGTGTCAGATACCCAGTACGTGTGTCAGATACCCAGTACATGTGTCAGATACCCAGTACAAGTGTCAGATACCCAGTACATGTGTCAGATACCCAGTACGTGTGTCAGATACCCAGTACATGTGTCAGATACCCAGTACAAGTGGCAGATACCCAGTACGTGTGTCAGATACCCAGTACGTGTGTCAGATACCCAGTACGTGTGTCAGATACCCAGTACGTGTGTCAGATACCCAGTACGTGTGTCAGATACCCAGTACGTGTGCCAGATATCCAGTACGTGTGCCAGATATCCAGTACGTGTGCCAGATACCCAGTACGTGTGTCAGATACCCAGTACATGTGTCAGATACCCAGTACGTGTGTCAGATACCCAGTACATATGTCAGATACCCAGTACATATGTCAGATACCCAGTACATGTGTCAGATACCCAGTACGTGTGTCAGATACCCGGTACGTGTGCAGGTTGTTCCTGCAGGGTCTGAGTGAGGCTCTCAACTGTGATAGAACAGGAATGTTTTTCTAATTTGAGTCAGATTTCATATTTCACTCGTTTTTTTTCCTCCCCTCTCCTCCCTCTCTCTCTGTCTCTCACTCTGTCAACTGGAAGGTCATCCTATCCTCCATCCCTCGCCTGAGAAACTACCATTTTAGGTAGTCAGGGACGTGATCCCCTACCTCCCTTACCACAACATCTTCTTAACCCACCTCTCCTCTACTCCTCCTCCTCCTCCTCCCATCACCTCCCATCGTCTCGGAACCTGTTTTCTGTTATCACTGGCCTGATGTCTCGGTCGGAGAGACAGAGATGGACGGGGCGAAGCGATTCCTAAGGTGGAGGAATTTCTTCTCCATCATATGGTTATGATTTTCAGGAGAGGGGTGGGGGACGTCAGGCTAGATTTGAGTTTTAGGGCTTAGGGTTGGCTCAGTGCGAGGAGTTGTTCAGCTCCAGGCAAGATCAAAGGGGCCGGTGCACTGAATCAAGGTGATTTCTACACACACACACACTATGTGTCCCAGCCAGCTGCCCCAGTGCCCATGGTCTTATGGTTTCATTCCTTTTCCGCTTTCACACGCTCTTCAGACCGGGTCAGAGATAGAGGGATGTGACTTGAGGGATGAGGACTCGTGTGATGGAGGAGACCTAGTTAAGTACTAGACACCGTACTCTCCATAGATGCTGGATGTGCTGTTACCAGGTGCTCTTCACACTTGAACCACGATAGGGAGGACACACCCACCCTGTTCGTTGTATCCCTGTAACTCCAGGCCAATTCCTTCCCCTTATAATCTATATAAAACGGATTCATATATTGATACAACGGTATACATGCTGTATATATTTTGTATGTAAGTGTGAGAAGTCAACTTTCCCAGAGCACTACAGTGCAGACTAGAGTAAAGGCTTTACACCAAGGGCCTAACATCAGTGCTGCACATGCCAATCCCATAGTCCCAAACTCCAATCCCAAACTTCAAATGGATTCAAGCTGGAAAGGGAGTGGGGGTGGCGGTGGGTGGGGGGGTTATGCGCAGGTTACATCGTATGAAGGAGTTTTGGAAGTAATTCCCCTTATATTGGATTTGGACCGGATTCTGACTCTCTGCCATAAGGGAGCTTCAGCCCGGCCCCATAACCCGGGAGAGAGAGAAAACGAATAGTGATAAATGATGTGAAACCATTTCGATGTGATTATTTATTCAGCGTTATCTTATAACACCTCGGCTATGACGTGACATCGGGTGATTTGAGGGCTTACAAGTGAAATGATCGACGTTTTCAGCAGTTAGACTCTGTGATCTTTTCAGCCCTCTCTGTGTGTGCGTGCGTGCGTGCGCGTGCGTGCGTGCATACGTGTCAAAGCGTTGGACAGTAAAATCTGGGGCATTGTAAACATCTGCTACAGCCCTTGTAAAGCAAACAGATGGAATCTTTTGAGTTATCTTGATTTCTTATAATGACAGGTATAGTCAGATCGCACTGGTGGTTTCACGACCACTGATCATTGGTGTGTGGTGTGTGTGTGCTGTGTGTGTGCCTTCATTAGCCTGCCCAGGAGCCTGAGGTGAGCCCAACGGAGGCCTGCCATTGATCCTGTTAGCAGCAGAGGGCTGGGAGCACATTCAGGTCACGGGCTGGAGCGCTGCTCTGCTCCTATCCTCCGCTTTGATGCAGCTAGCTTCTCTTCCCCCTGACACACAGCCCTCCTCTCTCTCTCTCCACCACTCTCGTTCTGTCTTCATGTCCTCTTTTTCCTTCCCTCGTTCTGTCCTCTTTCTGTCTGTCCCTTGTTACCCGTCTCCTCTTTATGCTGTTTCACTCTGTCTTTTATCTTTCGCTGTTCTCTCCTTCGGTCTTCCCTCTTTCACTCCATCTTGCTCTCTGGTCCTCTCCTCTTCGGCCACTTCTTTCTGTCCCCTCACTGCATCTCTCTGTCTCTCTCTCTCTGTCTCTCTCTCTCTCTCTGTCTCTCTCTCTCTCTCTCTCTCTCTCTCTCTCTCTCTCTCTCTCTCTGTCTCTCTCTCTCTCTCTGTCTCTCTCTCTCTCTGTCTCTCTCTCTCTCTGTCTCTCTCTCTCTCTCTCTCTCTCTCTCTCTCTCTCTCTCTCTCTCTGTCTCTCTCTCTCTGTCTCTCTCTCTGTCTCTCTCTCTCTCTGTCTCTCTCTCTGTCTCTGTCTCTCTCTCTCTCTCTCTCTCTCTCTCTCTCTCTCTCTCTCTCTCTCTCTCTCTCTCTCTCTCTCTCTCTCTCTCTCCTCTCTGTCTCTCTCCTCTCTCTCTCTCTCTCTCTCTCCTCTCTCTCTGTCTCTCTCCTCTCTCTCTCTGTCTCTCTCCTCGCTCTCTCTTTCATCTCTCTCTGCCCTCCTTTTTTCTCAACCCTGATTTTCTCCTGCAGCAAAAGTCTGCTCCATGAATGTTTAGTATCTCATGGTGTTTTACTAGTGGTCACACTCCCACACTCTAGGACACACACACACTCTGCGTGGGCAGACAGACATGCATTCAGTTTCTATCCCTTTCTATCTATTTTTATCTATTTCTATCTCTTTTCTATTTCCTCTGTCTCTCCTTTCATCTCTCCAGCCCAGCACTACAGTCCTAATTGGATAATGATGGCCTGTCTCACCATAGAGGACGAACAACAAGCCAGTTAATTAAATATTTATTAGTTTGATGTATTTGGTGTAATCATCTCCAGCAGGGGTGTTCAACTCTGACCCTATGAGGCCCGGAGCCTGCTGCTTTTGTGTTCTACCTGATAATGAAATTCTCCCACCTGGTGTCCCAGGTCCAAGTCAGTCCCTGATCAGAGGGGAACAATGAAAAAAAGCAGTGGAACTGGCTTCCAGGTCCAGAGCGGCAGGTCGCCTAGCAGTTAGAGCGTTGGGCCAGTAACTGAAATGTCGCCAAAACAAGGAAAAACCTGCCGATGTGCCCTTGAGCAAGGCACTTAACCCTCATTTGCTCCAGGGGCATTGTACTACTATGGCTGACCCTGTAAAACTACACATTTAACTGAACCTATCAGGTGTATGTAATAATACATTTAAAAAAACATCATAATATATATATTTTTGTTTTGTTTTGTTCGTTTTGTTAGTACAGTGACAGCCAATGGATGCTAGCCTAGAATCACAGAGCCTGGTTTTAGTAAGGGCCTCCTTACTGTAAACTCTCCACATGTAATGGGCATGTATTTGATCATCCTCATTAACTCATCTCTCTTCCACATGGTGGTCACATTCATATTAGCAGAACGCTGTATCAACCTAGCGGGATCACAAAGGATATTAGTACTGTATATATGGTCAAAGTAAAAGCCCATTAATACTCTATGGTGGATAGATAGAGCGTTGAACTGGGGCATCAAATAAATACGTTGGGAGGACTAATGTGGCGCGTGGAGGAGGGAGGATAGGGAAATGATGTATTTAACATACATGGTAGATGGTCAGGTGTGCTAGCGCCCCCAGGGGACCCAAGTGGTGCGTTTGATCCAGCTGAGCAGAGCCTACCTCCCTCCAACTCCCAGTACCACCCCCTCCATCCCCCTGAGCCCATACTCCTTGCCCAAATCCCCTAAGACAGGGCCAACTTCAAAGCCTAGCAGACAATCCTACAGCTTTATCCATGATGATGGTTGGATTCGCGCTACTCTGTGTATTCCCACCTCTCTCTGCACTCTCTGTCTCTCTCTCTCGCTCTCTCTCTCTCTCTCTCTCTCTCTCTCTCTCTCTCTCTATTTCGCTCCCTCCTCTCTCTCTCGCTCGCTCTCACACTCTCTCTATTTCGCTCCCTCCTCTCTCTCTCTTACCCAATCTCTCTCTCCATTTATCCATCCATAGCTGAGTGAGGGGGCCACCAGCCTACCCATGATCCTCTTCTGGCTCCCTCTGAGTACCACTAGGCAGTGATAATTACAATGAAAAGGAATATTCCTCCTGTATTAACGCCATTTGCGATACACAACACCTTCATCCCCTTAATGGGATCCCTCGCTCCTACACAACACCTTCATCCCCTTAATGGGATCCCTCGCTCCTACACAACACCTTCATCTGCTTAATGGGATCCCTCGCTCCTACACAACACCTTCATCCCCTTAATGGGATCCCTCGCTCCTACACAACACCTTCATCCCCTTAATGGGATCCCTCGCTCCTACACAACACCTTCATCCCCTTAATGGGATCCCTCGCTCCTACACAACACCTTCATCCCCTTAATGGGATCCTTCGCTCCTACATTCGCCTTTCCCTTTTGTGTTCCTGTTGTGTCAGGGCCCGGGGGAATTCCCCTCGAAAGGGCCTAGTAGCGCGCATGGGCGCCCCGGTGCGACTGCTA
The DNA here is from genome assembly GCA_030435695.1 of Brachymystax lenok tsinlingensis. Taxonomy (NCBI): domain Eukaryota; kingdom Metazoa; phylum Chordata; class Actinopteri; order Salmoniformes; family Salmonidae; genus Brachymystax; species Brachymystax lenok. Next base: position 19,463,514 of record CM059810.1, on the reverse strand, counting down.
CTCTCCCCTAGCGGGAGGCCCTCTCCAGCAGCCGCATGTCTAATTGAGGCTGGGGGTCCGCCGTCCTGCTGGAGGTTTTTCAAAGACGGACCATGTTATAATTACCTCCTCCTCCCTCCCTCCTCTCTCTCTCTCTCTCTCTCTCTCTCTCTCTCTCTCTCTCTCTCTCTCTCCTCCAACCATTTCTCTCTCCATCTCCTTCATAAGTTACAACATCCTGTCTGCGTTGCGTCGGTAGGGGGAAATGGCTAGGGGATCAGAAGTGTCTATTGTAGTACAAGGCGTTCATTCTGCTTTGTTGTTGTGGAGGGAAATTGCATTTTACTTCAAGGTCAGCGACACTGATGGCAAAGGTGTGAGAGCGTTTGGTGTTGCGATGCTGATCTCCTGAGAGCATTCTCTCCTGTTGATCTGTCAACAGTAGAGGAAGGCTGTCACTGCTGCTCTCACACAGGGACGGCCCTTTGCAGGTGGGGTTAAGGAGCTGTAAGGGGTCATCATTAGGGCACCTCCTTTCTCTACTGCACTAAGCAATTGACGGCCAGACATGTAGAATGAATATGGTTTCTACATTCAAAGGGCCCAAAGTCCCTCCCCAATGCAGGGTACGTCTAGGGTGCTGGAAAGGTGCTCCAGTCCTAAAATAGCACTGGGTCCCCAGATTAGCACTAGACAGTATGTACAGTATCCTAGAATAGCTCCAGGGAGTCCCTAGTTTAGTTAACACTATGGCCTCACACACAAACTAGTGAATCACACACATGCTGCTGCACACACACACTCTCTCTTTCTGTGTTAGTTACAAGGCAGCGGCCCCACAGCGCGAGTGTGTGTGTCACTTCCCGTGTGAATGGAAGCGTTTAGACACTTCAGTGTGTCCTGACGTGAGCTGTAGCAGCCTCCACTCGTTAAGTAGCAGGGAGGGAATGAGCTAGACAGGCTGGAGGGGAGTGGGACACATGGTGCATACAGGACCACACACACACACACACACACACACACACACACACACACACACTGCTGCTTGCATACACACATTTGTTCACACACAAGTTTATGGACTCACATCTGCATACACAAATAGGCTACATAGTGCATGCGTCACATGCTCACACAGGGTTTTGCACACCCACAAACACACACATACACACACTTCATAATTACAGTCGGACACATCTCTCACACACACCGGTATGACTGCGGTCCCGACTGCGTTGCCTCTCTCACCCTCTCGTCTTTCGCCGACTCTCAGCTGTGTTTGACTTATCCGCAGCGCCCCGGGAGGCTGTGATGTCATTGGCACGGTGCGGTCCTGGACCACCGTGTTCTCTTCTCTCATTGGTCAGACGATCCCCGGGTGAACCAAACGCCCTCGCTCAGAAAACGCTAGACTGTATGAAAGCCACAGAATATGAATGAAGTAAGGAATAACAGAGGGCTTTTGTGTGAAATGTGCTTCAGTCTTCACAATCCTTACCTGTGTGCTCGGCTCTCTCTCTCTCTGCTCTCTCTGCTCTCTCCCTGCTCTCTCTGCTCTCTCTGCTCTCTCCCTGCTCTCTCTCTCTCTCCCTCTCTCTGCTCTCTCTGCTCTCTCCCTGCTCTCTCTCTCTCTCTCTCTCTCTCTGCTCTCTCTCTCTCTCTCTCTCTGCTCTCTCTGCTCTCTCCCTGCTCTCTCTCTCTCCCTCTCTCTGCTCTCTCTCTCTCTCTCTCTCTCTCTCTCTCTCTCTGCTCTCTCTGCTCTCTCTCTCGCCTCTCTCTCTCTCTCTCTCTCTCTCTCTCTCTCTCTCTCTCTCTCTCTCTCTCGTTATCCCTGTCTTTGTGGCGCGTTGTGCACGACTGGCTTTATTAAGCGGGATGACCTGTCATGCAGGTGTGAGGCGAGGGAGGGGGGTTGCTCTCTCTTTCTCTCTTTCTCTCTCTCTCTCTCTCTCTCTCTCTCTCTCTCTCTCTCTCTCTCTCTCTCTCCAGGTCAGGAGACACACCGCCAATTGGTCTAGCTTCACTTCACCTCCGACAGGAGAAGAGGGGATGGAGGAGAGGAGGGGGAGAGGAGGCTGGGTGTGTCTCGGTTTAGGCCCTGTAGCCTGAGAGGGAAAGTAAGGGCCGTCCTCAGCCCTGTAACAAGCAGAGAGAGGGAGAGAGAGAGAGACAGGAGGAGAAAGAGGTGGAGACATGGGGAGAGAGGGGACCTGTAGTGAGGAAAGAAAGAGAGAGGAACTGTAGTGAGGAAAGAGAGAGAGGGGGATGGTAGTGAGGAAAGAGAGAGAGAGGAATGGTAGTGAGGAAAGAGAGAGAGGGGGATGGTAGTGAGGAAAGAGAGAGAGAGGAATGGTAGTGAGGAAAGAGAGAGAGAGAGGAATGGTAGTGAGGAAAGAGAGAGAGAGGAATGGTAGTGAGGAAAGAGAGAGAGGAACTGTAGTGAGGAAAGAGAGAGAGAGGAATGGTAGTGAGGAAAGAGAGAGAGAGGAATGGTAGTGAGGAAAGAGAGAGAGGAACTGTAGTGAGGAAAGAGAGAGAGAGGAATGGTAGTGAGGAAAGAGAGAGAGAGGAACTCTGGTGAGCAAAGAGAGACAGGAACTGTAGTGAGGAAAGAGAGACAACAGTAGAAAGACAGACCGGGAGAGAAAGAAGTAGAGAGAAACAGAGTTCACAGCCAGTTGAGGCAAACACACCTCCAACAATATGTAGCATGCAGTGATGGTTCTTTTCTTCAATATGTATGTCTTTATGCCACATGTTGTAGTACTGTCAGTGGCTGGCTGCTGACATGCAAGCCCTAGTGTAGTAAGCCTAATGAATTCAGATACAGCCTCTGCTGTTTTAACTGGGTATATTGGCATGGGCTTCAAGTGTTAGTTCTCGCTCATTTGCCCTGTCACGTTTTCTTAAATGGCTTCTGCTCTGGCTAGATTTACTCTCTCTCTCTCTGTCTCCCTCTCTCAACACTGATATTTTCATACTTTCTCAGTACTTCAACGAGGCAGGAGGCAGATTTGTTTTGAAGTAAGACATACATAGCTGTATCGGGTACCCCCCTTTCCCTCTCCTCTATCCCTCCTCTCTGTCCCTTGTCACCCAGAGAAACCCTGCACCCCAACAGATCAGACAACATTGTCTTCGAATCCCTCTCTTCTTATTGTTGCTCTGACGGCGCTTCATTCCTTCTTCTCAGGACCCGAACAAGAAGCTTAGGCGTCTTCTTCTTTTGTCCTCACCGTGCTAATAAATCATCAGTGCATTAAGTGGCGAGCAAATGGAATCAATTCATTCAGTTTTGGAGAGATGACTGCAGAGAACGAGGCGTGAAGCACCACTCTGTGTGTTTGGAGTGGCTAATTAGAACCCCATTACCGTCCGTCTCAGCATGGTGTCTGCCTGGATTGTTTATTAGAGAAAGGAACAAAGAGGAGGAGGAGGAGGAGAGGAGCAGGAGGAGGAGCAAGGAGGAGTAGCAAGGAGGAGGAGAGAGGAGAGGAGCGAGGAGGAGGAGAGAGGAGAGGAGCGAGGAGGAGCGAGAGGAGAGGAGCAAGGAGGAGGAGCAAGGAGGAGGAGAGAGGAGAGGAGGTGAGAGGAGCGAGGAGAAGAGAGAGGAGCAAGGAGGAGAGAGCAGAGGAGTGAGGAGGAGAGAGGAGCGAGGAGGAGAGAGGAGAGAAGCGAGGAGGAGAGAGGAGAGGAAAGGAGAGAGAAGAATGGGCAAGGACGGGGGTAGCACATGCATGTACTTGCACACACACTGGACCAAGAACTTCCCACTAACACCAACCAGCAGGCCTCACTAGAAAAAACACCCTTGTAAAAAGGGTGAAATAACAGTTAAAACGTGGTGCTCTGTGCCAGAGCCTGGCTCTCTTCCCCTAAAGCCTGTCTTATTAAAGTGACTGGTAAGACCACCGACAGAGCTGAGCAGTCACTGGCGTACTACACTAATTCACTAAGTGAAAAGGACACGTTACACTTCAGTCACAAAGGAAGCAAACAGGACATTACAGAGGGTCACCAGAAAAGTCTCCTCCACACTTGATGACACAACACCCCTCGACTTGCACAGGGGTTACTGTCCTCTGAGCTAGGCTAGCTACCATGTGGAACCCTTCTGAGAAAACAGAGTTGGTAGATGGTTCTGTCTGTTTCTTTCAACCATGGCTAATGGAGCTAGCGCTACTTTTTGCATTTTAGTCATTTAGCAGACGCTCTTGTCCAGAGCGACTTACCGTAGTGAGTGCATACATTTTCATTTGTAATAGTCCCCCGTGGGAATCGAACCCACAACCCTGGCATTGCAAGCGCCATGCTCTAAACACTGAGCCACATGGGACCTATGTACCTAGTGCGATAATGTAGCTAGCGATAATGTAGCTGGCGATAATGTAGCTGGCGCCAATGTAGCTGGCGTTAATGTAGCTGGCGCCAATGTAGCTGGCGGTAATGTAGCTGGCGCCAATGTAGCTGGCGGTAATGTAGCTGGCGCCAATGTAGCTGGCGGTAATGTAGCTGGCGCCAATGTATCTGGCGCCAATGTAGCTGGCGCCAATGTAGCTGGCAGTAATAATGTAGCTGGCGCTAATGTAGCTGGCACTCCCCTTTTCCTACCTCTCCCTAGTCTCCAGCCCCTGTCTTCTCCTCTCCTTTGTTGTCCCAAACCAATGGCTGCATAGTAGGTGGTTGAAAGGAAGGAATGGTGTGCTGTGCTGGAGGAGTGTAGTGGAGAGAGGACAGTAATCACCAAAGACAACAGGCCTGCCTGAGGGGAGAGGATCGATAGGCTGCCACAGGTGACTGACCTCAGCAAGCTCTCTCTCTCTCTCTCTCTCTCTCTCTCTCTCTCTCTCTCTCTCTCTCTCTCTCTCTCTCTCTCTCTCTCTCTCTCTCAGCCACACAGATAATTAGGAGCAGCTAGCTCTTCTCTCCACTGCCCTCCAGTGCCTTTGTGTCTCACTCTTTCTTTCACTCTTTAAAAGGGAGTAAAAGTAGCTCTAGAACACTCAGATGGACTTACTTCAAGTCCATCTTTAAAGTATAGTATACTATACATTCTCTACTGTAGTATACGGTCCTCTCTCTCTACTGTAGTGTATAGTATATAGTGTATAGTCCTCTCTCTCTACTGTAGTGTATAGTATATAGTGTATAGTCCACTCTCTCTACTGTAGTGTATAGTATATAGTGTATAGTCCACTCTCTCTACTGTAGTGTATAGTATATAGTGTATAGTCCTCTCTCTCTACTGTAGTGTATAGTATATAGTGTATAGTCCACTCTCTCTACTGTAGTGTATAGTATATAGTGTATAGTCCACTCTCTCTACTGTAGTGTATAGTATATAGTGTATAGTCCTCTCTCTCTACTGTAGTGTATAGTATATAGTGTATAGTCCACTCTCTCTACTGTAGTGTATAGTATATAGTGTATAGTCCTCTCTCTCTACTGTAGTGTATAGTATATAGTGTATAGTCCACTCGCTCTACTGTAGTGTATAGTATATAGTGTATAGTCCACTCTCTTTACTGTAGTGTATAGTGTATAGTCCACTCTCTCTACTGTAGTGTGTAGTGTATAGTCCACTCTCTCTACTGTAGTGTATAGTATATAGTGTATAGTCCACTCTCTCTACTGTAGTGTATAGTATATAGTGTATAGTCCTCTCTCTCTACTGTAGTGTATAGTATATAGTGTATAGTCCTCTCTCTCTACTGTAGTGTATAGTATATAGTGTATAGTCCTCTCTCTCTACTGTAGTGTATAGTGTATAGTCCACTCTCTCTACTGTAGTGTATAGTATATAGTGTATAGTCCACTCTCTCTACTGTAGTGTATAGTATATAGTGTATAGTCCACTCTCTCTACTGTAGTGTATAGTGTATAGTGTATAGTCCACTCTCTCTACTGTAGTGTATAGTATATAGTGTATAGTCCTCTCTCTCTACTGTAGTGTATAGTATATAGTGTATAGTCCTCTCTCTCTACTGTAGTGTATAGTATATAGTGTATAGTCCTCTCTCTCTACTGTAGTATATAGTGTATAGTCCACTCCCTACTGTAGTGTATAGTATATAGTGTATAGTCCACTCTCTCTACTGTAGTGTATAGTATATAGTGTATAGTCCACTCTCTCTACTGTAGTGTATAGTATATAGTGTATAGTCCTCTCTCTCTACTGTAGTGTATAGTATATAGTGTATAGTCCTCTCTCTCTACTGTAGTGTATAGTATATAGTGTATAGTCCACTCTCTCTACTGTAGTGTATAGTATATAGTGTATAGTCCTCTCTCTCTACTGTAGTGTATAGTGTATAGTGTATAGTCCTCTCTCTCTACTGTAGTGTATAGTATATAGTGTATAGTCCACTCTCTCTACTGTAGTGTATAGTATATAGTGTATAGTCCACTCTCTCTACTGTAGTGTATAGTATATAGTGTATAGTCCTCTCTCTCTACTGTAGTGTATAGTATATAGTGTATAGTCCACTCTCTCTACTGTAGTGTATAGTATATAGTGTATAGTCCTCTCTCTCTACTGTAGTGTATAGTATATAGTGTATAGTCCACTCTCTCTACTGTAGTGTATAGTATATAGTGTATAGTCCACTCTCTCTACTGTAGTGTATAGTATATAGTGTATAGTCCACTCTCTCTACTGTAGTGTATAGTGTATAGTCCACTCTCTCTACTGTAGTGTATAGTATATAGTGTATAGTCCTCTCTCTCTACTGTAGTGTATAGTGTATAGTCCACTCTCTCTACTGTAGTGTATAGTGTATAGTCCACTCTCTCTACTGTAGTGTATAGTATATAGTGTATAGTCCACTCTCTCTACTGTAGTGTATAGTATATAGTGTATAGTCCACTCTCTCTACTGTAGTGTATAGTATATAGTGTATAGTCCACTCTCTCTACTGTAGTGTATAGTATATAGTGTATAGTCCACTCTCTCTACTGTAGTGTATAGTGTATAGTCCACTCTCTACTGTAGTGTATAGTATATAGTGTATAGTCCACTCTCTCTACTGTAGTGTATAGTATATAGTGTATAGTCCACTCTCTCTACTGTAGTGTATAGTATATAGTGTATAGTCCTCTCTCTCTACTGTAGTGTATAGTATATAGTGTATAGTCCTCTCTCTCTACTGTAGTGTATAGTATATAGTGTATAGTCCACTCTCTACTGTAGTGTATAGTATATAGTGTATAGTCCACTCTCTCTACTGTAGTGTATAGTATATAGTGTATAGTCCTCTCTCTCTACTGTAGTGTATAGTATATAGTGTATAGTCCACTCTCTCTACTGTAGTGTATAGTATATAGTGTATAGTCCACTCTCTCTACTGTAGTGTATAGTATATAGTGTATAGTCCACTCTCTCTACTGTAGTGTATAGTATATAGTGTATAGTCCACTCTCTCTACTGTAGTGTATAGTATATAGTGTATAGTCCTCTCTCTACTGTAGTGTATAGTATATAGTGTATAGTCCTCTCTCTCTACTGTAGTGTATAGTATATAGTGTATAGTCCACTCTCTCTACTGTAGTGTATAGTATATAGTGTATAGTCCTCTCTCTCTACTGTAGTGTATAGTATATAGTGTATAGTCCTCTCTCTCTACTGTAGTGTATAGTGTATAGTGTATAGTCCTCTCTCTCTACTGTAGTGTATAGTATATAGTGTATAGTCCACTCTCTCTACTGTAGTGTATAGTATATAGTGTATAGTCCACTCTCTCTACTGTAGTGTATAGTGTATAGTGTATAGTCCACTCTCTCTACTGTAGTGTATAGTATATAGTGTATAGTCCACTCTCTCTACTGTAGTGTATAGTGTATAGTCCACTCCCTACTGTAGTGTATAGTGTATAATGTATAGTCCACACTACTGTAGTGTATAGTCCACTCGCTCTACTGTAGTGTATAGTATATAGTGTATAGTCCACTCTCTCTACTGTAGTGTATAGTATATAGTGTATAGTCCACTCTCTCTACTGTAGTGTATAGTATATAGTGTATAGTCCACTCTCTCTACTGTAGTGTATAGTGTATAGTGTATAGTCCACTCTCTCTACTGTAGTATATAGTGTATAGTCCACTCTCTCTACTGTAGTGTATAGTATATAGTGTATAGTCCTCTCTCTCTACTGTAGTGTATAGTATATAGTGTATAGTCCACTCTCTCTACTGTAGTGTATAGTATATAGTGTATAGTCCACTCTCTCTACTGTAGTGTATAGTATATAGTGTATAGTCCTCTCTCTCTACTGTAGTGTATAGTATATAGTGTATAGTCCTCTCTCTCTACTGTAGTGTATAGTGTATAGTCCACTCTCTCTACTGTAGTGTATAGTATATAGTGTATAGTCCACTCTCTCTACTGTAGTGTATAGTATATAGTGTATAGTCCACTCTCTCTACTGTAGTGTATAGTATATAGTGTATAGTCCACTCTCTCTACTGTAGTGTATAGTATATAGTGTATAGTCCACTCTCTCTACTGTAGTGTATAGTGTATAGTCCACTCCCTACTGTAGTGTATAGTATATAGTGTATAGTCCACTCTCTCTACTGTAGTGTATAGTATATAGTGTATAGTCCACTCTCTCTACTGTAGTGTATAGTGTATAGTGTATAGTCCACTCTCTCTACTGTAGTGTATAGTATATAGTGTATAGTCCACTCTCTCTACTGTAGTGTATAGTATATAGTGTATAGTCCACTCTCTCTACTGTAGTGTATAGTGTATAGTGTATAGTCCACTCTCTACTGTAGTGTATAGTATATAGTGTATAGTCCACTCTCTCTACTGTAGTGTATAGTGTATAGTCCACTCCCTACTGTAGTGTATAGTGTATAATGTATAGTCCACACTACTGTAGTGTATAGTCCACTCGCTCTACTGTAGTGTATAGTATATAGTGTATAGTCCACTCTCTCTACTGTAGTGTATAGTATATAGTGTATAGTCCACTCTCTCTACTGTAGTGTATAGTGTATAGTCCACTCCCTACTGTAGTGTATAGTGTATAATGTATAGTCCACACTACTGTAGTGTATAGTCCACTCTCTCTACTGTAGTGTATAGTGTATAGTGTATAGTCCACTCTCTCTACTGTAGTGTATAGTATATAGTGTATAGTCCACTCTCTCTACTGTAGTGTATAGTGTATAGTCCACTCCCTACTGTAGTGTATAATGTGTAGTGTATAGTCCACTCTACTGTAGTGTATAGTCCACTCGCTCTACTGTAGTGTATAGTGTATAGTCCACTCCCTACTGTAGTGTATAATGTATAGTCCACTCTACTGTAGTGTATAGTCCACCCTCCCTACTGTAGTGTATAGTCCACCCTCTCTACTGTAGTGTGCAGTGTGTAGTGAATAGTCCACTCTCTCTCCTGTAGTATAGCAGTAGGGTTGCTGTGTCTGCACTATAAGCAGCTCTCTCTCTGTACCAGATGAGGCCAGACACTGCCTTCCTTATCACCTCCCCATCACGTACCCCCCCACAACACACACACACTCATACAGTACACACTCACATGCACACTCAGACATACACGTGGACACACACGCACAGAGATGATTCACCCTCCACATAAACAAAGATAAGAGCAGGAACGTCCCTAGCCAAGCCCCGAGAGTGACACTATCATTACCCAGAGACCACAGTCGCGTGGTAGGGGGTGGGTGGCAGAGCGATAGTCTGTTTACAGCCTGTGTGTGCACGTGAATGTGTATGCTTGCGTGCGTAGCGTGTTCGTTCACAGTTGAGCATGTCACCAGCGTCCCCCACCATGTGAGCTCAACAGTGTCAATGACAGAGAGAGGAGTGTTAAACACCTTTCCTCCCGCTCTGCAAAACACAACGCCACTTCCTGTGATAAACATATAGCCACAGCATACGGATCTGACAGTGACTTAACAATGTGATTATCACAACGCCCAGCACATGAAGTGCCAACAGCTGCCGACTGTATTGACACATTGAAATCCCCTCCCAATCAACTCCAGAAGTCGCTATGAGTAAGAATTACCCCGCCATCCCAGCCCTTTTGATGTGTGTAGAACTCTATCTCACCCCTCGCCCCTGATCCTTGACAAAACCCAAGCCCGTTCAAGTGACAATACTACAAAGCGGTTCCCGTCAAGACGGTAGTTCTCCGCTGTGCTACTGTGCCGTGCCGCCAAATCTAATTACAGACTAGTGAATTTCCAGGATCACTTTCAGATCAAGTCTCCTTCATTCTGAAAGCCCTGCTCCCGGTATCCCCCCCAGGTTAGGAATTTCGTCAGGTTGCGTCGATTTCTCTCACATTCCCGAGGTTTAAAGCACATGGAATCCTAAAGAGGCTTTGTCTCACTCATTGCCTTTCAGTGAGGCTTGCCTAGGAGTCAGTTAGAAGGCAATTATACGGCAGAAAGCGTTGTTCGCCTTGTTCGTGCGGAAGGGTGTGTGTGTGCGTTTGTGTGTGCATGTGTGCTAGATCTCGTCACTTATGCGTTATTCACATGTCTTTTAACAGCCTTAAAACAGACTTAGGCGTTGGTGTGTATCCACCAAAATGTGCCAGCAGTGACATCTATAAGTCAACCTGCTTTGTATTCATGTTACAAGGCTCAATCTATGATTGATTAACGATATGCAAAACAAGCCCAACACACACAGAGACACATTATACATGTATAAGTGCATGCTGGGACATGAGCAAGTCAAAATGATCTTAGCGAAGAGGCCCTTAAAGTCTCCCAAGACTATTTATTTTTGTGGATTGCCTGCTCCTCTCAGTTCCCACTGGTGGTGTAACGCTGGAATGTTTCCCCCCCGTCATTCCATAGCATTGTGACTGCATCACTTAGTTCCCTCTGAGTTTGAGGTGAGCAGCCTTAGAGAAATATCTTCGGGCCAGAAGTCTGTGCTGTTATCAGAGCCGAGACGGAGACGCCTGGCCACTTTCCCCTTTATGGACATGTTTAGCTAATCTCCTTTCTGGCCCCGCTTTTAAGTCCAAACAGGTGTTGCGCTGCTAGTGCTACGCTAACCCGCCATCAGCAAGCACGTCACCCCAAAGTCCTCCTCCCATTGTTTTCTTTTCAGATTCCACTATGTCGTTCGACTAAAGGGGCCCAAACTCTAAACTCCTCTTTTGACGTGCGAGTTGTTGAAGTGAGATCCTAAGTCTGTTGATAAGAGATGTCTCTTCACAGTAGCAGCCTAAAGTGTTGTTGTTTTGAGAGGGATGTCGGGGCCCCGGTCTTTAGGGGCCTGACTTGGTTCTACAACGTGGCTCTTTAGGTTCCCCGTGGGTGTACGTAGTTCATGAGGAAAGTCGAGCGCCAACATGTCACCACCCGGAGACGTTACGATGTGCCACGGGCTGGTTTAAGTTCACAGGCAACAAACGCACCGTGGGAGGGATGGAGGGAGAGAGGGAGTGAGGGAGGGAGTGAGGGAGGGAGAGAGAGAGGGAGGGAGGGAGACAGTGTCTGGACTCAGGGCTGCATGTTACACACGTGTGGGAACAGCCTGTGAGCGCTGGGTTCAATTTGAAGCGAGAGCCCCGATAAGAACTGATCACCATTTTCTCTTTCTGCCATCCCAGCTGTGAATGTGTGTGTCTGTGTGGATGTGTGTGTGTGTCTGTGTGGATGTGTGTGTGTGTCTGTGTGGATGTGTGTGTGTGTGTGTGTGTGTGTGTGTGTGTGTGTGTGTGTGTGTGTGTGTGTGTGTGTGTGTGTGTGTGAATGTGTGTGTGTCTGTGTGAATGTGTGTGTGTCTGTGTGAATGTGTGTGTGTCTGTGTGAATGTGTGTGTGTCTGTGTGAATGTGTGTGTCTGTGTGAATGTGTGTGTGTCTGTGTGAATGTGTGTGTGTCTGTGTGAATGTGTGTGTGTGTCTGTGTGAATGTGTGTGTCTGTGCGTGTGTCTGTGTGAATGTGTGTGTGTCTGTGTGAATGTGTGTGTTTCTGTGTGTGTGTGTCTGTGTGTCTGTGTCTGTGTCTGAGAGAAAGTGCAGCCTGGCTGTAAAAGTGATATAAGGCAAAAATCTATCTGGCACGCTAACCCACCCGGTCCCCTCTCCTCCTCCTCCTCCTCCTCCTCCTCCTCCTCCTCCTCCTCCTCCTCCTCCTCCTCCATGTCTGAGGATAGACAGATTAAAGGAGCGGCCGTGTCTGAACCATGAAAAGACACCATCTCTCAGGGATGAGCAGTGCCAAGCTCCACACCCCGGCCAGACTCTAGTCGTCCACTCTCTGTCTCACTCACCTCTTCCTCTCTCTCTCTCTCTCACCTCTCTCTCACCTCTCTCTCTCTCTCTCTCTCTCTCTCTTTCTCTCTCCCTCTGTCCCCCTTCTCTCTCCGCCTTGGTGCATTCACTCCTCAACCCCCCCCCAAGCTCTCCCATCCATCCAGGTCCTGTGCTGAGCTTCACTGGCCCCACCCCCAGGCCCCTGGCCCCAGCCCAAATGGGAGGCCTCCAGTTAGCCCCCTTGAGAGCCCATTTGGCCCCCATCCACATCCCAGGCCTCAGCCCACATTACACCTTGATTTACTGCTATTCCCCCTGGAGGTATGTGCGGAGGTTAGCGGTGACATCAAAACATCAAAACGCCTGAGCAGCCCCCCCCCTCCCCGCCTCATTCCCCTAACCACGTCCAAGTCTTACATAAAACAGAAGGGAAAGATTAAATAAATAAAAACAAAAGACCAGGGCTTAATACTTCCATTCTGAGTGAGTGTCTGTCTGTCTGGGAGTCCATCTCCCTGCACAGAAACACATCCGTTGGGTCGGCCGGTCCGACGGACTTGGAAACAGTAGAGACCAATGTGACCCGGCGGTGGAGATTTATACGGCAGGTTGAGGGAGCACCGTTACCTCTCCTCTCTCTTCTCTCCTCCATCTCTACTCTCGGTGTTTTTGATCTCTGCTTTTCTTTAGCCTCTGTTGTAGTGTTGATATGACTGACACCTCTCACCTCACTGCAGAGACAGAGAGACAGAGAGACAGAGAGACAGAGAGACAGACAGAGACAGACAGAGACAGAGACAGACAGAGACAGACAGAGACAGACAGAGACAGACAGAGACAGACAGAGAGAGAGACTGGAAGTGTGTTTTGACGCCTGTCCTCATAATGTTTTACAAGTTGTAATGATTTGGCATTGGCGAGCAATAAGGAAAAACAAATCAAAGGCAGTGAAACATTTATTACAAATACAATTATGTTTCCAGTAAAACTAAAAATGACTGGAAAAGATATGCTTTGATCAAGTGTGTGAACTCAACACACGAAATGAAATGACCCTGCCTATGCGCTTGACAAAGTGTATTGAGATTGAGGCTATCCACCACTGGTGTAATGTGACTTTAGCTGTATTGTTAATGTGCCTATCTAAACCATCATGGCTTTGTGTTTGTGATCCAAGGTGAGGCGCCAGTGGTTTAGTGTTGCTGTAGCATATAAATGTCTTCAATGGCACTGCCTTCATTAATAATGCAGTAACCCCCACCCCTCCTCACCCCTCCTGATGTGGAGTGAGTGGCCCCGTCAGTCCAGTGAGGGCTGATGGGAGTGACAGGTAAGTTAGCCACCATACTGGATCCATTTCCCTGTGTCCGCCCCAGGTCACCCCAGCCACTGAGAGGACAGGAGAGAGGACAGAGAGAGAGGACAGGAGAGAGGAGAGAGTAGAGAGGACAGGAGAGAGTAGAGAGCAGAGAGGACAGGAGAGAGTAGAGAGCAGAGAGAGAGAGAGAGGAGAGAGGAGAGAGTAGAGAGGAGAGAGGACAGGAGAGAGGAGAGAGTAGAGAGTAGAGTAGAGCGGACAGGAGAGAGGAGAGAGGAGAGAGGAGAGAGGACAGGAGAGAGGAGAGAGGACAGGAGAGAGGAGAGCATGGAGCAGGGCAGGTACTGGAAGGGCAAGACAGGGAGAGGTGGAGAGAGAGAAAGGAAGGAAGAAAGGGATTGGAGGAGGGTTTGGACAGTCAACCTCCACCTGCCCGTTGCCCATAATTCATTTCCCGACATGAACACCAGTAAGATGACAGGGCTCTGTGTGTGTGTGTGTGAGTGTGAGTGTGTGTGTGTGTGTGAAAGCGCCTGCGTTTATGTCTCTGTGTGTAACATGATGACAGCCCTATACTTCAGCTGGGCCAGATAAGGAGTGTGCATCTCAGGTTTGTTGGCTGAGGTAGTGTGTGTGTGTTGGGGGTGACAAGTGAAGGGGTGAAGATAGCATCTTGTACAGTAGTCAACGCTGCTCATCTCGCCACTTCATCGGCAAGTCGTGGTGACATCTGGACGGGTCTGTGTTTCTCCCGCCAGCGCTGCGGCACACCAAATGAGAGCCGACAGCTGCCGGGCCTCTCCCTTTCTCTCTCCATCCCTCTTTCAATTCAATTCAGTGGACTTTATTGACATGGCAAGTTAAATGACTGACATTGTCAGTCAGTAGACATATAACTAAACATGGTGGGACCAACAGCAATTAGGCATCAATACTAATAGTAGTGGTGGAAATGGGACTACTATTAACAGCAACTACAACAACAACATTAATGAGAACAAAATACATTAAAGCAATACGTACATACTCGTATTCATTCCTTTACTCTTGTGTGTATGAGGTAGTTGTTGTGAAATTGTTAGATGACTTGTTAGATACTACTGCATGGTCGGAACTAGAAGCACAAGCATTTCGCTACACTCGCATTAACATCTGCTAACCATGTGTATGTGACCAATACAACTTGATTTGATTTGGACCAGTCTCAACCGGACTGAGAAGACACTTGACATGGTATGAAAGACAAAACAAAACCAAAAAGGGAAATATTATTGACATTGCATTGCACTCTCGTCCTGAGCACTCTCTCACTCGCCGCTGCACACTTCCTTCTCCCGCGCGTCAGAATCAGGCCTGTGTCTTGCTGTCACATCTGGGTGATAGAGACGAGGAGGAGGAGGAGGAGGAGGAGGAGGAGGAGGAGGAGGAGATGGTGCATCTTGCCAGAGCTTCTGTCTTCTTTCTTTTTGTTACAATGGAAGAGGAGTGAGTGAGCCTCTCTTTGAGGGAGAGAGAGAGAGAGAGAGAGAGAGAGAGAGAGAGAGAGAGAGAGAGAGAGAGAGAGAGAGAGAGAGAGAGAGAGAGAGAGAGAGAGAGAGAGAGAGACTCGACATGTGTGTGTGTGATCTGTCACAGTGCTACAGAGAGCCGCTGCTAGGGTAAAGCCCCTTTAGGGTGACAGCATGATGAGAGGGGTACGAGTGTTACCAACGAGGGGTACCAACGCACCCCTCCCTGCTCTGCCTCTCCTTTCCGCACCAGCTCTCATTAACCCCGAACACTGATTGCCCCTAGGACTCCCTTCCACTAATTAGAGGAGAGAAATGTCTGTCTCCACACACACACACACACACACACACACACACACACACACACACACACACACACACACACACACACACACACACACACACACACACACACACACACACACACACACACACACACACACACACACACACACACACACACACACACACACACACACACACACACACACACACACACACACACACACACACACACACTGTGATGCTGACAGCCAGCTTGCTATAGGTGTGAGAGAGAATGAAAGCCTTGTCTGTTGTATGCCTACTGTTGTTCAATTCAGACATGTTAGCGTCCGCCGGGAGAGGCCCAGCAGGCGACAGCTAACAGCTAGCAAGACTGACACAACCATCACACAACCATGATCATCCCTTTAATGGAGACAGTCCATCACCACCCCCTCTTAATGCCTACTTCTTCATTTAGCCGGACTCTCACCACGACATAATAAGAAGGGAATGTGAGACAAAAAGCTGTAATAAAATACAACTAATTGTGTCTTGCCTCAGCAGCTACTTGCTATTATTTAAAGGTGATTCTTTGTTGCAGTTTATGGAATGGAAGGAAACAGGGTACGGGGTGTTGTGATTGGGAGGTAGACTTATCTGAAGGCTGCAGTTTAAAATCTGCTATCTTTGTTTTGACCAGAGTCAGTACTCTCTCTGCAGTGGATCACCTATTCCCTTTGAATGTGCCTTTAAAAAGTGATGAGACTGTGTGTGTGTGTGAGGTGTGTTTATGTCGATGTGTGGGCGTGTGTGTGTGAGCGAGAGAGTGTCCATACTCTATGTTCAAGAGGCTAAAACTACACACACACACACAATGGCTCTTCCAGAGCTCCTTGGCGCATTAAGGTTCTATTGACAGGGGAGACTCTTGTCTGCGCTTCTCTTTCAGCATGGCCGTCCTAATAGCACTTTGACATCTCCATTCAGAAAGCTTTTGTGTTCCGGGGGGACATTTATGAATAGAGAAAAGGGCTCTCTCTCTTTCTCTCGGTCTCTTTGTGTTTTACACGCTGTTAGGGCCTTGTGCTAGCAGACACAAACATGTTGTGGGAGTTGTACAGCAAATAGCCATTTGTACCTGGCCCGGACCTGGGGAGTTAGTAGAGAGAGGAGGAGGGAGAGGGGGATGGAGGGATGGCATGAGAGAAAGAAGGAGT
Organism: Brachymystax lenok tsinlingensis; assembly: GCA_030435695.1. Classification (NCBI taxonomy): domain Eukaryota; kingdom Metazoa; phylum Chordata; class Actinopteri; order Salmoniformes; family Salmonidae; genus Brachymystax; species Brachymystax lenok. The sequence goes on along the minus strand of CM059810.1, from coordinate 19,446,972 downwards.
GTTTAATAGCACTTGAGTACTATCCGTAGATGTAGCCATCGTTCCCTGTGGACTGTAGAGGCCCCCTCTGCACCTTGGCATGACTTTTCACTTTACCCCCACCCACACTCCTCCTCTAATCCCTCCCTCCCTCCTCTCTTTTCCTTTCCTCCACCGTGTGCTTCAGTGACTCTTTCATCTCTCATCACACAAAACACAACCCCCCCAGAGAGCAGGGAGTAGGATGATTAGTTGATGGTGCCGGTTAGGCTGTTGGGTGGATGGGTGCTGTGGTTGACCCAGCCATGGGATCTGGGGTCATAAATAGTTCCATCAGGGTGACAGAGAGCTCCTTTAGTGTGTTGGGAACCAGCTTGCAGGGTCAAGGAATAAGTCCGATGGGTCCTTAGACAATTTGTGTGAATATGTGTCTCTAGATGATATAATCTAGATATTATAGAAATATGTAATAGGATAAATGAGGATAAACCTAAACCACACATGCATTAAAATACATCATGCTTTGACAATGAGCCTGAGGTCACTTTCCGATACTAATTTGGCTTGAAAGATTCAACTTACATGGATTCAGTCCTGTGGTTTTAATGGAATTCTCAAAGTACATTAGTATTGACAGATACAAAACATATGTAGCCAATTGTATGCTCATATCAAGGGTCAATGTAAAAGTATTATAGACCAGTATACAGTATATTTCCATATACCTTCGACATGTTTGTCTCTGCTGTGTGACCATATTGTGAGGTCATGAACAGACTCGAGACACACACACACACACACACACACACACACACACACACACACACACACACACACACACACACACACACACACACACACACACACACACACACACACACACACACACACACACACACACACACACACACACACACACACACAGATTGTAGAGCAGGAATGTTTTCCTCCCAGGTAAACCTGCCAAGCTGTAATGACCACCAGACTCAGAACCAAACTCTCTCTCATCATTGTTTCGAACTCAAGACATCCCATATAGGACGTGTAGGAGAGAAATATAGCATTTAGGGAGAAACCAGAGCCAGGCAGCTTTGTTTGCCTAGTACCGTTCACATGCCAAACAAAATAATGTCTATATGTTTGTGTTTATGGGTTGGCAAGGGTTGTGGTGTTTGGGGAGAGGAGAGAGAGAGAGAGAGAGAGAGAGAGAGAGAGAGAGAGAGAGAGAGAGAGAGAGAGAGAGAGATGGGCCAGGAGGAATGCAGTCTAGCGGTGCACCTTACATGGTTGCTGTGCTATAGGCCTTGGGCTGGTGCTGACCTACCCTCTGAAGAATGCCCCGAGTGTGTCAACCAACCCACCTGCCAGACAAAACCTAACGAGGAGACTGGCTTTCACTAAGCAATGCAGCTCAGCGTGTTGAAGTGTGTGTGTGTGTGTGTGTGTATGGCGTCACGGTTAGCACCGGCTCCCATATGCTTGTACCTGTGGACACACCAGCTGGCCTTCAGAGCCTTTTGAGTCAGACAGACATCCAGACAGTTGGAAAGACAGACAGTCGGTCAGTCAGAGAGGGGTCCTTGTATTTTTCCATGGTGTTTAAATGTGATGACATGGCCCCAGCGCTGTACGTCTCACTGCCCCTCCACTTCAAAGCAGCTAGCACGCTGGGCCAGGGGCACACTGGCCCTCTCTCACTGCACGCCCCTGGCACACACCCCACATCTGCCCAGAGGGACTGCCAACGGCACACACATAGACAGACCTGGCCCAACATACCCTGTGTGTGTGTGTGTGTGTGTGTGTGTGTGTGTGTGTGTGTGTGTGTGTGTGTGTGTGTGTGTGTGTGTGTGTGTGTGTGTGTGTGTGTGTGTGTGTGTGTGTGTGTGTGTGTGTGTGTGTGTGTGTGTGTGTGTGTGAATGAGAGATTTTTTTTTCCTCTCCAAACCTTGTAATTTTCTCCAAAGTCAGCCACATGCACACAGTAGTCCCTCCTCATCTGTAGGAGTATGTACAAACTGTCCTTAGATCAGATTAAAATAGCTTACTGTCACTAAGCCCTCATTTACCTTCACTGGCCCCAGACCAGTTGTCAAATCAACTCAGGACCACTTAGCTAGCCAGTCACGTCATGTTTCAAGTTCCCAAAAACGTTATTGTCCATTTAAGGTCAATTGATATTTTGTCTTTGGCTTCCATGACAGGAAAGCTAAAAGTGGCAGTCAGACATGAGCTAAGGGTGCCAGTGAGGGACAAACAGTGCTTGGTACCTCAGCCAATGGGCTCCCAGCCATGTATCCAGTGAAGGCCTATGACACCACACGACTACTGACTCCAATAGAGTTCATACAAGTACCAAATGTGTCATGACACATACACGGATTCCCAGATGATTCATTTGGGCTGTGATGTGTTGACACGGTGTGATTCCCGACAAGAATCGAGCCACATGTTCTCAATAGTACCGCTACTAAAACCTCCTAAATCAAGCTAAGCTCTTGGTGAAACTACCAAAACAAAGTAACAAAGAAAAGAAAAAGTGAGAGATATTCTTCTATATTCTATATTTTCATTGACCTGTATTGAGTTTGGATGAATTTACATTAGGAGGAGATGCATTTGCAGACATTCCCTTGAATAACTAAAATACCTAGGCAGATGCCAGAAGGTAGGAAATCTGATTTGGGAACAAGCTAGATCAATATATGGACGTTATAGTGGGAACGTTGTCCTCCCCCCTCTTGACCTCATCCTCACCTCTCCCTCCATCCCTCCACCTCTCCTTTCATCCTAAGCTGTGCTCCCATCCTACTCTCTCTGTCAGGGTCCTGCCGTGCACACAGACAAGCTACACCACCGTCGTAGAATCAATCACACACACAACTCAGACAAGGTGAGCAGCAGGACATTTGACCCATAACCCCGCCAACCCCCCGGCTGGTCAATATTCAAATAAAAACAAATCACCTCATCCTCTCTTCCGTTATCCACTAACTGTTTTCTAAATGATATCCACCCTCCTCTCCCCATCTACACTAGACAGTATCTTTAAAGGAAGTAGGGAGTTCATTTCCCAGAACTCACCAGGAGCTCCCATGAGGCTTCACTTCCCCTCTCCCCTGCCACCTCTAAGCCGCAGACAGACACCTTCCTTTAGCGGCTATCGCTAACACTAACGCTAGCCACCCCGACAGACCTGAGAGGACCTGGACATTAGCTAATCCATATTTATTGCATCTGGTCTCTCTTCCCCCCGGCTTGTAATTTGTATGGAGAGACATATTAGCGCTAACCCGCTAGCCCTGGCAACAACAGGTTCAGACTGGTGTGAGATGCTACACGTCTGAATTGACTTAGCGCTAGCCCCGCGGGACCTAGCGGGAGGGAAGGTACTGGCTAGCAGGACTTGTCTGGCCGTATTGAGTTTCTGTGATGGCTGTTTAGCTTGTAGCTACGTGGGGGCAGAGGGGGGGAACAGAGGGTGCCCTGGCTCAATGAGTTTACTGACAGGAACCCTTAGACCACAGGGCCAGGGATCGATAGTCCCTGCACTGAACTACACAACTACACCGCCAGACGAGACAGAGCCAAACAATGGAGGGTAGTATTACACACAGTCACTCGCAGGCGTGTAGTTACACACACATACATGTAGTTACACACACTTACACAGCGGTACATGTGTGTTTATACTGGATTTATTGATATGAAAATGCTTATGTCTCTGACTAACAGGCACGCATTGCCACACAGACACACACACACACACACACACACACACACACACACACACACACACACACACACACACACACACACACACACACACACACACACGTGTCACCTCTGGAGGTTATGTTTTCCTCCCTTGGTCCTGGAACCCGGTCTCCAGGTGGTCCCATGTGTCCTTCTGAACAAACACTGTCTCCCTCTCCACTTCCTCCCATGTCACAGGGCCAGCCCCAGACATTGTGTGGCCGCCGCCCACCGTGCAGCCCCGTGATTGGCCAGAGGGTCACAGAGTTGACATATATTAAAGGAAGTTACACGGCTGGTTCTGGGGGAGTTGACAGTCCTCTCGTCACGTCTCTGGTCCCGCCAGGAATCACAGGGGTTTGAGTTCCTGCCTCTGAACAATAAAATAAACAATGAACTTGTTAAGGGCCTGTATGACCCTCCCAGGGCTCCCTATTGAGCCAAAATGACAGCTTTCGTTTTGCAGGTCTGTGCCACTGGGATCTGTAGTTCTACCAGAGTAGACTAGAGTAGGAGAGCTAAGGGAGGGGAGCTAAGGTGGACTACATGTCGTCTGCCATAAAAACACATGTAGGGGTTTTTATGGCAAAAGAGAACATGTGAAGTATTTCAGGTAGTCCTTGAAAACCACAGAGAGTGGAACGCACACCACAAACCTGTGTATAATAGCGGCCTGTCATTTCACATATTGTAGCGGGAGGGAATGAATGAGGAGGAATGGTGAAGTTAGTACCTCTCCAGGGAGAAGAGGGTTTAGTAGACTGTGAGGAACAATGAAAATCAGAAAGTAGAAAAGTCCAGTGAAATGAGAGTGTTGCAGACCAGATGTGTGAGTGCATGGATGGCTCAAACACACACACACACACACACACACACACACACACACACACACACACACACACACACACACACACACACACACACACACACACACACACACACACACACACACACACACACACACACACACACACACACACACACACACACACACACACACACACACACACACACACACACACACACGTCTACAAGGGCTCCACAATCCCCACCTCCCCACGCCTGGCGTCCCCCGGCCTTCTAAAACCTTTGTTTTCCTCTCCTCTATCAGTGTCCTGATGCATTCCACTCTTTCTTTTCGCTCTACCTTTCAAAGCCACTTGGGTTTCATTTGAAGCGTCCAAAACTAAAGCTATTCATCCAATTTATTACATGTGCTTACACGCACACAAATGGCAAAACAAAAATGTTTTACTTGATTTTATTTTGGGGTCTTGTGTGTTTTGATGGTCTATAGGGTTTCTTCATGTATACGTTACAGTGCAGAGAGGCTGGGGCACATGGTGATGATGTTTATTTTTGCAGTAAGTAATCACCTCTATGGAACTTATGACAGTAGACAGGCCCAGGGACCTGGAACAGTGCCCTGCGAGACCCACACACACACACACACACACGCACGCCAAGTATGTACACTAACACACAAAAGAAAACAGACATTGTGGCCCAAATGCATTGTGGCCCAAAAACAGATACTTGCGCCACACACACACACACACCGAACACACACACATTCTCCAGGCGCCGCTGGCTACGTGAACTGCTGTGCCACAGGGATAGATGTGTTCTGGCACTCAGGTGGGGCAGTGTAAATCACACTGCAGCAACAGTGCCACCCATCTCTTCAAAGATGAATGGGCCTACCCACATGCCAAGCAACAATCTCAATGAGGCCATTTATAACCAGAGCGGCTGAACCATTGTAATTTGAAACAGGGGAGGGACAATTTCCTACTTAAGTATACCTTTTACTTTCCTCGTGGACACTTGAACAGAATCCTGTTCATGTTAGTCATTTCAAAGCAAACAGCAACATTAAGATTTCCGCCGTCAAACATGCAATACAATCGATCTGATCTATTGTTCCTTGATGGACCAGTCATGTTTACAGCTTGTTATTGCTCTGTCATTTCAAGTGGATTAGAGTGAACAGACAGACGTACAGCACTACTTCTACATGCATGTCTTGTTGCCGGGGGGCCAGTGTGCTCTGATAAGCCAGTGTACTGTGCTGTAAAGCGTGGTGGAATTTTGCGAGACGCTACAATGACTCCCAGTAACAACGACAAAAACATGTACTGTACTTCTTCTGGGGACCCCATACCCCCCATCTATGGGCCCCTGTGTGTGAAGGCAGGCAGAGAGGCAGGCAGGCAGTGAAATATGGTACAGAGCTGCCGTGGAACCAGGAGGGGTTGAGTTAATGGTCTTGCATCTTCCTGGCAGCATGTCAATAATGGCTCTAATCACATTAAGTAAAGAGTCCATTAGCTTATTCTCTCCTCTCTCTGCTGCCTGCTAGCCTAGTAAAACACAGTAGGCAGAGAGCCCCCCTAATGGTGTGTTATAGACACCACTACTCCTGTAGGATGATGATGGGAGACACTGGAAAATCACTGGGTGCAGATAGGATTCAATACATTGTGTGTGTGTTTTTGTCTAGTCAGTCTAGTGCTCAGTTATGTCAGTTTACAATGAGCACTGTGTAGGGAATTGGTTATCTGTGTATTAAATTAGTTAGTTAAGAATGGAATAAGAAATCAATCATATTTGATGCATTTTGACATAAATAGCAAGACGTAGGAGTTGATGTTTATTGGCTTTGAAGAATTGTATTAAATTATAATTCATTACACCTCGGCTTTCTCTGTTGTATGATATGGGCAGACACAGACTATGAGATTAAGTTGATGGCTGGTGAAGGTTGGAACCTCATTCTCAAGTGTCATTAGTCCATATTAGGTAGAAAACGCAACAAATATCAAGTATCAATGTTTTACTTGTCCTCGCTCCAGCAGGGCTAATCTTCAAACAGATCAGATTTGTTTCTGTCCTTCAACTGCTTGAGGATAATGGCTGTTAGGGGGGGACAGGTATTACACTGAGGGAGAACAGAAACAACACATACATACATCAGAATACAACAGAAACATAAGCCAACGAGCAGAGCCAAGGAGCAAATGATAAGCACATGTTAATACACCTTTCCTCCCGTGGTCCTTGCCAAAATAGTCATCAAGACAAAGGAGATGTGATATAAGAGGGAGAGAAAAGGAGGCCATCACACCAAAGCAGCCCCTTCCCTCCACCCCCCAGGACAGACAGGCCATTTCTCAGCTGCCTCACTGCTCCTTTCAGCCCCTGGAGGAGGAACAGCGGCCCCCACATCTGTCTCCCAGGCCCAGGACAGACCGGCCGGGCCGCGTCCAAACGCTGCACATCACACGAATCATCCTCAATTAATGTGAACCATCAGGCCCCCCTTCCCTCCTTTCTCTCCTCCCTCTCTTTTATTGCTCCCTCACTTCTCAGAGGAGTCCCCCCTGGGTGCGTTCTGGGTCCGCTGTGTTTTACACTATAGACCGAGGATACGGCTGCTTAGCACAGCGGGGCTAGCCAAAACGTTAGCTTGGATGCCTTGTGAAAAGAGACAGTGAAATCAATAGATCAGTCCAAGCCCGGCCAGACGGTGCTAAGATTTAACTGCTGCAGGCTCATCTTGAAAGGTTCTGATCTGATCTGAAACCTGGGTCGATCCAAAGCTTTTTTTTTCTGCTCCACTGCGGCGCAGAGGCCCCTGAAATGGCTTCCATGTGCCGCGCCATCTGCACCTCTGCTGGGCTGTGGCCAAAGGACCGTCCTCCTTCCCTTTGAAGGGATGCGGAGGGACAGCTTTAAAACAACCAGAGGTTACCAGACACTCTTTAGGGGCAGAAAGAGAGAGACCCTGGGAAAAAGCGGGGAACAGCTCGCCCTGGGCCACTTGGATGTCAAGGAGTGCCAGATAGTGACTCACCCTATCTGTTCTGGTAGAAAGGCCCTAAACCGCCTGCATGCAACCACCACTATAAATTTCATTCCACTCGATTAGCGCCCTAAGCAACAACCGACACGTCGTCATGAATATTTTACCAAAGCCTTGAGTTAAATCAGGTTGGAGAGCAACCAGGCAGGGAGGCAGGGCCAGGGTATCTCTGGGCTATTCTGCTTGAATTGCTTGATCACTGTGTCTGGTTTTCAGTGAAAAAGCAGTCACATTCACTCACACTGCAGAGAGCAGATCCCAGTCATTCTGGCTCTGAAGGAGTCTCTGGCACTGATGAGCATCATATTGACCACGACCTGCAATGCCTGGGTTTAATTGAATAACGGAAAAGTCATCAACCCGGTTCCATATCTGATCTGCCTCCCCCTCCCAAGTTGTAATAAGAATGATGAACGTGCTGCAGCAGAAGGGCCATGTGGGCCACTTTTATTGAATCCCACCTGGTTTAGATGTCAGGGTGTCTTTTTAAGGGGTGGCTGGGATGTTATGTGGAAAACAGGATGATTCTCCAGGCCTGGGCTGTGTGAATCTCACTCCCCTCAGGGGTCATCATGAGTCCTTTAAGATCATTCTCTCCCCCCACTCGCTCTCTCTCTCGCTCTACCTCCCTCTCTCCTCTCTGTCGCTCTCCTTCCCTCCCTTTCGCACTCCCCCCTCTCTCGCTCTCCCTCCCTTTCGCTCTCCCTCCCTCTCTCCCCCCTCTCGCGCCCTGCCTCTCTCTCTCCCCCTCCCCTCTCTCTCGCTCTCCCTCCCTCTCTCTCGCTCTTCCTCCCTCTCTCGCTCTTCCTCCCTCTCTCCCCCTTTCTCACTCTCCCTCCCTCTCTCCCCCTTTCTCGCTCTCCCTCCCTCTCCCCGTTCTCGCTCCACCTCCCCCTCTCTCTCCCTCTCTGTCTCTCTCTCCCTCCCCCCTCTCTCTCTCTCTCCCGCTCCCTTTCCTCCCTCTCTCTCTCTCTCTCTCTCTCGCTCCCTCTCTCCCCTCTCTCTCTCGCTCCCTCTCCCCCTCTGTAGTTGATCTTCTTCCATCTCCCTTTTGAAACGAGTGATTCCTCTCACTATCTCTGCTTTCTGACAGACTGTTTCTGATTGTTTCCTCTAAGACAGTGTCAGTTTCTTGTTTTTTGAGTATTGTAATACATAACACCATTATCTAAAAGCGCTGCTGTATAATTTTAATTGGAAGTCAACATTTAAAAATGCCCTTTTACCAATCAGATATAATTATGTAGGATAATGCAGAAAATAATGTAAAGCGTTTGCCATCTTTAAAGTGTGTTCTCTCACATACAAAACATTCCGTTTAAATGAGAATATGGTGTTAGGAAAGCGTGATCGCAGAGTACCGGTTCCTTACAAATGTCCTCCGCCCATGTTTGGGTCGACCCACTCCCCCGTGACCCATCATCACCATGCAGGAAGTGGTGCTGGTTGTTCAACCAATGGCCCCGACCTTGCCACCAGAGAGCCAATGGGAGCGGAGCAGGGGCTGGGGAGAGCCCTAGCCCTCTGATGTGATGGCTCCAGGCACTGAGCTTTTGTGAACCCCATCCACCATGGCACCCCTCTCGCCACCACCACTACCCAAATACATTATTCATGGAGCGATAGAAAGAGAAAAAGAATGGGAGAAAGGAGAGAGAGAAACAGAACATGGTGGAGGGAAGCCACAAGGTTCAAGACCTTCTCAGATCATGAGGAACTCGTGCTTAACCTCCCTTGAAGTGGCGAGCGTGGGGATAGAGGCAGTTTCTTTTTCACCTTGGGGATGAGAGAGCGGCCGAGGGGGATCAATAGGGGATTCCCTGGTGACTTCTGGGGGAACGCGGCACTGCAAGCCGATTGGTGGATCAATGTGGTTCCCAGGGTTCAACTCCAATGCCACGGCCAGCCAGTAGTCTCCTTCGCCGCGATACGGTGATACATACTGCCGTGTGGTTGGCTGGTTGCATCGCTCTGCCCTTGGTGAATCTGCCTCAAGCGTAGCCAGCCTTCGCATTGTAGCCTACATCTATTAATGCCAAGATGCACTTACTGTATATAATGTATGTGTCTATTGAATGGCATTATCATAAAACCTAGAATAACTGATAACCCCCATTATGACATCTTTAGTTCTATCTGGGTCACAGATCCACAAACCCAGAACACGACTGTCGACTGTACAGCTAACAGCCCATTGGATATTAATGGTTGATATTAGCTTTGTTTGCCTTGTGTGAGGAGGGCGGGATCTTTCTCCATTCCCTGCCAAATAGACTGGGTCATTGGTTATGATAGGTGATGATTAGTGAAATGTATGTGCATTCTCTTTCCTTCTAGTTCTCTATGTAAATCCTCTCTCTCTCTCTCTCTCTCTCTCTCTCTCTCTCTCTCTCTCTCTCTCTCTCTCTCTCTCTCTCTCTCTCTCTCTCTCTCTCTCTCTCTCTCTCTCTCTCTCTCAGCACGGGCTGTTAATACTAGCGCTGCAGCTAATTGTATAATTGCCTCTTTTGTTTTAATCTGACAGCGTTGCCCCGGCCACATAACAAGGCCATCATTTGTTCATCTTCTCCTGTCAGCCATCATTTAAGCAGGCGGGTTGCTGGGCCGGGCGCCCCCGACAACACCCACCACCTCCACTACTAGCAAACATTACCGGGGAACGGCACTAGCGAGCCAACCGGTTGCAAGATAAATAAATACAGCCGTTGTCGGGCAGATTAATTCCGAGTGACACGGACACGGTGGATAAACTAATAACGTAGAGGGGTAGAGGGCCGTCCACTAGATTAAGCGTGTGTCCTACCGCCGGCCTCGCTGCTGTAATCATTGTTTAATTGTCATTAACCTCACAAACTGAGGTTTATCCGCATTCTTCAAAGGACTCCTGGATGTGTAGTGACAGGGTGATCCGTCATACCTCTGGAGGGAGGAGGAACGGGGCGAGGAGGAGGGATTAATGAGGTATTACGGGGGATGGATGGAAGGGGTGGAGGGGGCAGGGCTGGAAAATACATGGGGACGAGAGGGCCAACATTAGGCTAATTGGGAGATGAGTGCCTCCTTGTAAAAAGTGCTTCTAATGGTACATTTGTTACTCACGCTGGCGGCGTGGCTAAGATAATGCACTAATGCAGAGTGGGCTGCAAGAGGTGGTTAACACTACAGGGACTTTGTGTTTGTGTGCAAATATGTACATGAGCTGTCTCGGAATTTCTATCACCCAGGCTCTGAGATATGATATGTACACAGTGTGTATATATACACACACACACACACACACACACACACACACACACACACACACACACACACACACACACACACACACACACACACACACACACACACACACACACACACACACACACACACACACACACACACACACACACACACACGCTATTGTGGTGTTAGACGTCATTTCTCATCTTCTAGGAAGTTAGCATTCACTTAACAAGCAGCGTTTGATTTACAAGTGGGGTTATCATTGCATATCTTTGTGTCTGAACGTGGATCGAGTCTCACAGTTTTAAGTCTATTTACACAAAAGTGCTAAAGATTTGTTTTTCTATGTTAAAGACATGAAGCCCAGTCATGACACCATCAAATAGCATCGCTTTGACTGAAATATGCAATGAAATGTTCTTGTTCATTGTCGAATATGTTATGTTTTATTATCTGTTACTATTTATTTCGTCTTTTTTGTTGCCCAGCTCTTGTGTGCTGTACATTGATAGTGTTACCATAAAACCTGTTGTTGCAAAATATACTATTACATAGCGTACACAGAGAGAGGTTATAAAATGACTGAATAATAATGAGAAGTTTCTGCAATAAAAAGCACATGAGGCTTCCCCCTGGACCAGGAACTGTAGTCAAGCTTATCCCCTCATGTTGTTCACTCACTCTGGTTGGTGTGGGGTTCAGTACATGCAAGCTTGAGTTTCTCCCTCACCCTCTCTCTATCTATCTAGCTCTCCCTCCCACCCTGTCTTTCTCTCCCCTCGCTCTGTCTCTATCCGTCTCTCTCCCCCTCCGTGGCCTAAGCCCCTGTTGACTGTGCTCCAGCAGCATCTGGCTGGAGCGGAGCAGAATAGTGGACGGAGGCTGGGCCGTGTGTGTTTTCCTAGCCCCCACTGCAGTACGGGCCCTCTCTCTCTCTCTCTCTCCATAGCCGTAGCACTGACCTGTATCGTCATTGAACAACAAGCAGGAATGAAGGGATGGGAGGGAAGAATATGTTAAGAACATCAGCCATACTTGTCTGGGTCCGGACAGTGTTCTGAAAAGCCCAAGGGTAAATTGCGTGTGGTGGGTTTTTAAGGGGACTAGGACTGTCAAGTGGTTGTGTGACCTTTGAACCTTTGAAACAGTGATGGCTGACTCTGTCCTCGGAGGTTAGGGTAAGTGAGGAACATTTATTGTTGATTAATGTGCGCAGTGTAGGCCTACCTTTTTATTTGGCATCTTCTAATCCATAACCTACCTCTGACAGAATTTGCTGTATTGTGTTTCATTAGTGTCACTTTGTAACAGTAAACACATCCAAAATAGTACCACGTATATTGGAATGTGTCTTAGCTATTCCATTCTGCCCCAATCATTTGGTGAGTTTGTGTCCCTTGTGCGTACGTGCCTGTTGTGTACTTGTCAGTGAATGAACATATGTGACCCTTATTCTACGCCTCCCGTTGTACATTTCAGTGACTATTTCTGAGCAATTCTCTCCATTTCTTATCTTTCTGCCTAATTATACACTTTCTAATTTAGCTTTTTTCAATGGAATTCGATGGAAATCCACATGCCCCAACGGCCGTGCAGCTATGAAATAATAGTGCACAGGCTAGAATTTAAAGTCATATACCTCCAGGCGAAAAACTCACACACACAGAATGAAAGTGTAAAATGTTTTTTTAATGTATATTTAACAACAAATAACCCCAGTTACTATTGATGTTCCGTCTCCCAAGGATTCATTTGGCTTCTATGTCTAACGGCATGATGTGCAACCACTCTCTACCCTCCTCCTCTCTCACACACACACACGCATGCAGACACACATGAACACACACACAAAAACACACACACTTCCTTTTCCATTCTCTCTCTCTCTCTCTCTGTCTTGTTAAACATTTATCTTGTGTTTTTCCCTTTAATGCCCTTTGTTCTTTGTGATGTTGTATTTTTACACCCTTTTAGACTCTAGTGTTGTATCTCTGATAGATTCTGCCAGGCAGGAGAGAAGGAGCGGGGTGTGAACGGGGAACAGTACCCTAGCGTTGCCTCTAATTGTTGTGGTTGAACTACGTCGTTCCCTTGAAGTCACACTCGACTGGGCCGCAGAGGTCCCACAGGACCATGCAGAGTGAACTGTAGTGTTTATCCCCACCACTCATATAACACACACACACGCACACACACACAAAAACACACACACACACACACACACACAAAAACACACACACACATTCACAAAGTAGCAGCTCTGTAGTGCACACAGACCCGTTTTTTCCCCCATGTGAACAAGCAATGAGGGACTTAAGTTTGAATAAAATGTCTAGATAATTTATTAGCACTAATGTTGAATCTCATACTAACACCTGTTAAAGTCTGTCATTCAAATACGTTGTTTAGTTGACAGGATGTGTCATAGTGATTTTCTGGGTTCCACTAGTGGGTTCAGAGTGGGAAACAACAGAACTGGGTCAGTATTCTGTGTATCAAAGCTCTGAGCCCGACCGCAAACCCCTTCAGTTCAGGTTCAGGCTTTGCCAAGATTCCTTTCCCAGAATCCATTGCCATGTCTCGACGTTTGGCAATTGACACACGTTTGTTCAAAACTCGAGGCGTTTTATTTTTCTGTGGTTAATAGCACCATCTCCAAAAGACACGGGCGCCAAGGAAAGTGCTCCTCTTGGAATAATGCTTAGAGCTCTCCCATCGGAGCCATTCTGTTCTCCCAGGATGGAAACTTTGTTTCCCACGCTTCCACAGGGCTCTACAAGCACAGGGTTGGGAAACACCAAGGCCGATGTAAAATATGTCCTGTCAACATTTACTTCATTACATTTCCCGCTCCCTCCCGCCTTCTCTCCATAGGCAGTGTAAATGCAAGCACATGGGTTTTCCTCTTGACACGGCCACACTGATAAAGTATGCCTGCTTCATTAGTATTGAATCTGATGGAAGATATGCATCCCGCAAACCTCATTAACATAAATCACAGTAAAGACTGACCCCAGGTCTGTTCTTAATGAACGTGATGCCAGATCGGTGCCACCTCCAAAGACGCACTTAAATAAACATGGGTGTTCTTATTTTAATGTCCAAGTTGACTTAGCCCCCCTATAGACTGATATTCCTAACTCCATTTTACTTTGTTCATTGGATTCCCTTAGAGATAAGAGTAAACTACGAAAAATGGCTGCCAAGTAGCAAGGCATGATTACTGGCTCTCGCTAATTAATCCATTCTTTCTTTTAGCAGCCTTTTCTCTCCCCCGGCTGTCACCGCGGCAGTAAACATAGCGGAGCTGCGTGCCGCGCGCTGTTCTGAGGGACTCTCAGCGAGAGTTCACATCTTTCACGGGCTGTTTTTGTTAAACAGTCTCACAGCGAATAGATCAACGTCCCCAGAAATGGTTAGAATTCACAGGTACCCGCTAATAGCCCACCAGCCCCAGCGGTCTCCATTTGTTTGCTTTTAGACTTTATTAAACTCTGCCTGTTCCTCTCGCTGTGTGCCTAATGACTGGGTATGCACAGCTGATGAAAGGTAAAGAAGGAAGGAGAGAGAGAAAGGAGGAAGGGAAGAGGGACAGGGAAGAGGAGGAGGGTTATCATCAGAGCTCTATTATCAATCTTTACTTGTCGCTTCAGGGGCCTCTAAATTTCATGAGCCGATAACACCACCCCTTCCCTACTCCCTTCCTCCCCGCTCCCTCTCGACCTCAGACCGACCACAGTGATTATGCACAATCAATAACTTTTGTGTGTTTTGTCTATTCTCTCTCGCCTTTCCATTGGGCCTCTAGGATGCTGCGGGCAAGGTGCTGGACCGCTGGTCCATTATGTCTCGGGAAGAGGAGATCATCACCCTGCAGCAGTTCCTTCGTTTCGGAGAGACCAAGTCCATTGTGGAGCTGATGGCCATCCAGGAGAAGGAGGGTCAGGCAGTCACCGTGCCCTCCTCCAAGACCGACTCAGGCATCCGGACGTTCATCGAGAGCAACAGCACGGGACGCGGTCGAAGCCCAGGCCTCCTCAACCACATGGAGACCAGCAGCCCGTCCAGCATCCACCACTTTGAGAACATCCCCAACAGCCTGGCCTTCCTGCTGCCGTTCCAGTACATCAACCCTGTGTCAGCCCCCATGCTGGGCCTGCCCCCAATGGACTGGCGCTGGAGCAGTCGGGCCTCCGGGGCCTCCACGACCGGGACCGCGAGGCCAGCCTACCCAACCAGGGCGAGCCGGTGGAGAGCAGCGAGTCCGAAGTATCCCTCAGCCCTTTCCGCAGCAGCGGCCAGAGCCCCAGCCGCGTCGGAGCCCTGGGGGGCATGAACAATGTCATCGAGCCCAAACAGGAGCCCAACAACCGGGCATCACCCATCTCACCCACTCCTTCCAGCCAGCCGTCCCAGCAGCAGACGGAACAACAACAACAACAAGGCCAGCAGCAGCAAGGCCAGGGACAACCCGGGACCCCACGGCCTAGGTCCAACTCCCTCAACGACCACCAGGCACACCACCACTTTGTGAAGAGCGAGCAGTCCAAGAGCATCACCCACTCCTCCTTCTCCTCCAAGATGCACCGCATGCGCCGCATGGGAGCCACCTCGCGCAAGGGCCGTGTGTGCTGCAACTCGTGCGGCAAGACCTTCTACGACAAAGGTACACTGAAGATCCACTACAACGCCGTGCACCTCAAGATCAAGCACCGCTGCACCATCGAGGGCTGCAACATGGTGTTCAGCTCGCTGCGCAGCCGCAACCGCCACAGCGCCAACCCCAACCCGCGCCTGCACATGCCCATGCTGAGGAACAACCGCGACAAGGACCTCATCCGTGGGTCGGGCCCTGGCACACCCGTCATCTCCAGCGCCAAGAGCGGCTTCACCCTCACCAGCCCCGGACGGCCGCCTCTGGGCTTTGCCACCCCGCCCCTGGACCCCATGCTCCAGTCACCCCTGCAGAGCCCACTGGTCTTCCCATCCCTGAAGTCGGTGCAGCCCATCCAGCCGGTGCCCCCTTTCTACCGCACGCTGCTGTCCCCACAGCACCTGGTCAGTCCTCCAGTGTCGCTGCCCACCAGCCCCATCCTGCCCTCCACCACCAACAGCACCTCTCTGATGGACCAGCAGCATCAGCTCCTGGCTGCCGCTGCGGCGCGCCTTCCCACAACGCCCACAATATGTCCTCTGAAGGTGGGCCAATGTCCCACCACAGGCTGCCCACCCCCAGTATCCCCAGCAGGAACCAACTGCTGCCACCAACACAGACCCCACCCCCAAGAAGAAGCCCCGTAAGTCCAGCATGCCGGTGAAGATCGAGAAGGAGGTGATTGACGTGGCGGATGAGTACGATGAGGACAAAGACGACGATGACGACGACAGCTGTCACCACCACCACCATCACCACCACCACCCCTCCTCCCACCTCCACCACAACAACATCAATGGAAACCGCAACAACAACAACAACAACAACAACAACAGCAGCGGAGGGAACAACGGCCACCACAGCGGCGGCAGCGGGCACCAGTCCCCCTCCCAGGACGAGATGAGCCCAGGCCTGATGAGGGGACACCTGATGAGGCACGACCAGGACGACTGCCGGGAAGAGGGACTCGGTGGAGAGGGTGGCAGGGGCCAGAGAGGAGGCCCAGGCGGTGAGCTCCGCTGCATGGACAGCTTCACCTCTGAGGACCAGGACCACGAGAGAGACTTTGAGAACGATTCGGAGACGTCGGACTCCAAGATGTTCTACCGCGAGGAGATGATGGAGGTGGAGGAGCAGCACCAGAGGCTGAGGCTCAACTCCTCCAGGAGCTCCAGAGTGGGAGGAGGCAACAACCTGGACAAGGACCAGGAGGACCAGGAGGCCAGAGACGAGGAGGCACAGCTGAGGAAGGAGATGGAAGACTCCAAGAGCCGCTCCACACCCTTGCCCCACCAGCCCACCATCAAGATCAAGGAGGAGCTCAACGACCCCACCTATGACATGTTCTGCATGAGTCAGTACGGCCTCTACAATGGGGGCATGGCGGCCGCCGCAGCCGCCGCCGCCAGCATGGCCGCCCTGCACGAGAGCTTCATCTCCTCCATGAGCTACGGCGCCAGCCCGCCCAAGTTCCCCTCCTCGCACTCCCCCGAGGGAGAACTGTGCACCAGCCCCAACTCCAACGACCCCAAGATCTGCTATGTGTGCAAGAAGAGCTTCAAGAGCTCCTACAGCGTCAAGCTGCACTACAAGAACGTGCACCTCAAAGAGATGCACGTGTGCACCGTGTCCGGCTGCAACGCCGCCTTCCCCTCCCGACGGAGCAGAGACCGGTGAGTGTCGTACAAGACACACATATACACACTAACAGTGTCATTTTTTCCTTGGCTTACAATTTGTTCTTAATTTGACTGCCTACATTTTTGTACTAATTATTTAAATATCAGTAGAGTATGAATGAATATTATGATCCAACTGGTGTTATTAATTCATTTGTTTATTTGGAAACCCATTAGCTTTTGCAGAGGCAGCAGCTATTCTCCTGGGGTCCACAAAAAAACATGACAAGTAACAAAACAAGAATTTGAGACAACGATATACAAACAATACAACTAAAATATGATATATATACACTACTGTTCAAAAGTTTGGGGTCACTTAGACATTTCCTTGTTTTTGAAAGAAAAGCACATTTTTGTCCATTAAAATAGCAGCAAATTGATCAGAAATACAGTGTAGACATTGTTAATGTTGTAAATGACTATTGTAGCTGGAAACGGCTGGAATATCTACATAGGCGTACAGAGGCCCATTATCAGCAACCATCACTCCTGTGTTCCAATGGCACGTTGTGTTAGCTAATACAAGTTTATCATTTTAAAAGGCTAATTGATCATTAGAAAACCCTTTTGCAATTATGTTGGCACATCTGAAAACTGTTGTCCTCATTAAAGAAGCCATAAAACTAGCCTTCTTTAGACCAGTTAAGTATCTGGAGCATCAGTATTTGTGGGTTCAATTACAAGCTCAAAATGGCCAGAAACAAAGACCTTTCTTCTGAAACTCGTCAGTCTATTCTTGTTCTGAGAAATGAAAGCTATTCTAT
The DNA here is from genome assembly GCA_030435695.1 of Brachymystax lenok tsinlingensis. Classification (NCBI taxonomy): domain Eukaryota; kingdom Metazoa; phylum Chordata; class Actinopteri; order Salmoniformes; family Salmonidae; genus Brachymystax; species Brachymystax lenok. The sequence goes on along the minus strand of CM059810.1, from coordinate 19,429,047 downwards.
GCGAGAAATTTGCAAGAAACTGAAGATCTCGTACAACGCTGTGTACTACTCCCTTCACAGAACAGCGCAAACTGGCTCTATCCAGAATAGAAAGAGGAGTGGGAGGCCCCGGTGCACTACTGAGCAAGAGGACAAGTACATTAGAGTGTCTAGTTTGAGAAACAGATGCCTCACAAGTGCTCAACTGGCAGCTTCATTAAATAGTACCCGCAAAACACCAGTCTCAACGCCAACAGTGAAGAGGCGACTCCGGTATGCTGGCCTTCTAGGAGAGTTCCTCTGTCCAGCGTCTGTGTTCTTTTGCCCGTCTTAATCTTTTCTTTTTATTGGCCAGTCTGAGATATGGCTTTTTCTTTGCATCTCTGTCTAGAAGGCCAGCATCCCGGAGTCGCCTCTTCACTGTTGGCGTTGAGACTGGTGTTTTACGGGTACTATTTAATGAAGCTGCAAGTTCAGGACTTGTGAGGCATCTGTTTCTCAAACTAGACACTCTAATGTACTTGTCCTCTTGCTCAGTTGTGCACCGGGGCCTCCCACTCCTCTTTCTATTCTGGATAGAGCCAGTTTGCGCTGTTTCTCAAACTAGGCACTCTAATGTACTTGTTCTCTTGCTCAGTTGTGCACCAGGGCCTCCCACTTATCTTTCTATTCTGGTTAGAGCCAGTTAGCGCTGTTCTGTGAAGGGAGTAGTACACAGCGTTGTACTCGATTTTCAGTTTCTTGGCAATTTCTCACATGGAATAGTCTTCATTTCTCAGAAGAATGTCTTTGTTTCTGGCCATTTTGAGCCTGTAATCGAACCCACAAATGCTGATGCTCCAGATACTCAACTAGTCTAAAGAAGGCCAGTTTTATTGTTTCATTCATCAGAACAACAGTTTTCAGCTGTGCTAACATAATTGCAAAAAATTTCTAATGATCAATTAGCCTTTTAAAATGTTAAACTTGGATTAGCTAACACAACGTGCCATTGGAACACAGGAGTGATGGTTACTGATAATGGGCCTCTGTACGCCTATGTAGATATTGCATACAAATCTGCCATTTCCAGCTACAATAGTCATTTACAACATTAACAATGTCTCCACTGTATTTCTGATCAATTTGATGTTATTTTAGTGGACAAAAAAATTGCTTTTCTTTCAAAAACAAGGACATTTCTAAGTGACCCCAAACTTTTGAATGGTAGTATATATAAAATATATTTTGATTTGTTTAACACTTTTTGGGTTACTACTTGAATCTATATGTGTTATTTCATAGTTTTGATGTCTTCACTATTATTCTACAATGTAGAAAATAGAAAAGTAAAGAAAAACCCTTGAATTAGTAGGTTTGTCCAAACTTTTGACTGGTACTGTGTGTATATATATATATATATATATATATATATATATATATATATATATATATATATATATATATATATATATATATAATACTAACAATTCAGGCATTCATTACAGGTAATGTCATTACATATGTTTCGTCCTTTCATTTTGACATTACATGATGTAATTAGAAACGTTGACAATGTTGTGGATGTATGGTGCATTTATCATTTATTTGATATTTCATCATGTCAGTAATTGTGGAATTAGTAACGGGGAAGTTTAGGACAGTAGATGAGTTTTCTTGGTGAGCTACTCAGCTGCAGTGAAGTCTACTTTTTGTATTACTTCGATGAAGTGAAATTATTAAGGCGTCACCTACCATATGTTAAGAGAAACGCACCATTAGGCAGATATACACTTTAGAATTTAAACAGGTATACAGTGGCATCTGTTGACTGTCATGTCAAAGTTCAGAGAAGTAGGGTGTCATCGCCAGAACACACACACCATCTTACACTCTGAGATATACCCTGTTTACCTCCCTCATTCACCTTGTCACTGACAGGTGAGGTAGCATACATTAACGTAGACAGCGGTCTGTCAAGCCACTGCATAGATTAGCGCCCTGCTCCAGGAGGTGAGGCTAGCCACGCTTTACCTACCTGGGCTTGTTCGCACATCAACCCTATCCACACACACTCCCAGAATACACCCACCTGCCCACTAAAACTAGCAGCAGGTTGACGCCAGAACACAACACATGCTGAGGCTACACAACATCAAAGTGCCCTGGGCTAGCAACTAGCATTTAGCTCTCCAAGGAATTGCTAACATTTGTTTCGTTTTTTTGTATGAGGGGATGTTCGACGTTAGACTTCGACTGGCCTAAGAGTGGTTTGAAAACAGCCTACCAAATGGGTCTGGATATTAGGGTAACTTAGGGAATTAAAACTCTCAACAACGACCCCATGATGGCATCGATAGTGACTCATTAGCATTGTTATTAGCATCATAAAAACAGAATTAAAGGCCTTGTGTGTGACATTGCCAGGTCTATTCCCTTGACCACTGTGTAAACAAGCATGTCCATTTGACTGAATGGACCAGTCTCTCTTCACAGTGGGATGTCGGTGTAAAAAGGGCCCTTGAAAGGAAATGTAAATTCATCTCCTCCCCAACGCCCCTCGAAAATAGACATGACTTCAAGTGTAACAAATGCATCTCTTTATCGCTTTAGCAGAGCCCCACACACACACACACACACACACACACACACACACACACACACACACACACACACACACACACACACACACACACACACACACACACACACACACACACACGCACACACACATACACGGTCAGAGCATGCCTCTGTTCCCAGTATAATGGCACATACCACATCCAAGAGCTCTAGAAGAGGGGAAGCCTCTCTCAACCAGCTCCTCTGGAGAAAGAGAGATAAAAACATGTGTTATTGTGTTAGAGCACGCCGTGGTGACAAGTGACACTTTTTATTTAGATAAAGAGCGAGTGTGTTGTCTCCCCCTCCTAATCTAATTTGCTTCTCTGAGGAGTTTTTTCTCCTCTAGTTTTTCTGAGTTGTTTTGTCTCAACAGCAACCCTCCATCCACCTCCCCTCTGCACCCCTCCACCTCTCCACCCCTCCACCTCTCCACCCGGGGCCTTTATTAAGTTCCTTGTTTCAGTGGCATCTGTTCATTCTGTTCCTGTTTGTTCATTAGCACCAAGTAAATAGAGCAGGTGACTCTGGGACTTGTTCAGGGAGGGAGGGATGGAGGCAGGGATAGAGGGAGGGGAAGAGGGGATGGAGTAGGTGGATGAGAGGAAAAAAAGAGAGGAGATGGGTTATAGTGTTAGCGGAAAAGAGAGGGAGGGAGAGGGGGGGATGGAGGAGAAGAGACAGGTAAAATTGCATTTAGCGGAGGAGAAGAGAAGGTGAAATCATGCCGCTCACCTGACGCAGCTGGTGCCGACAGCAGGGAGATGACAGGAAGTGTTATTAAAGGATGCGTTGCCGTGCCGATGCGTGTGTTTGACGCAGCCGCGGATGATGCGTTAGTTCGTTACCCTCTTTGACGAGGCATTAGGGACAGGGAGCGCCCGGGGCACTAGAGGCCTGCTGTCTCGCATAACCACACACACACACACACACACACACACACACACACACACACACACACACACACACACACACACACACACACACACACACACACACACACACACACACACACACACACACACACGCTTGTGCACGTATAAACTCACCCACACAGTTACACATTCTCAAAAGCTGATGCGTTCCTACAGATGCATGTAGACTTACAGAGAGTCACTCATTTATTGTAAATGTACACAGTATTTTTAATTAGTCTCTTTGTTGCACAAAAATAAAATATGATATTAACCAAATAGCCCTGACCTAACTGTTTGATACATTCCCAATAACAGCCTCCCCACAGCGAACAGACATCTCAACAAATGTTTAGACACTAAATTACCATGACAGAAACACCAATGGTATCGAGGCATCCCAATGACTCAACAGATTTCTGAATGAGTGGCGATTTAAGCTGACCAATACCTGCTCAGGAGCTGGACACACGTGGCCAAACTGACCAATGAGGAGGCCTAATTCAGCGGCCTACTTCCTTATTTAGTGGAAGTCAAGGTAGAACTATGAATCAGAGCAGTCATCCTTCCCGACCACTGCCCCAGCTCGTCTCCCAACGATATAATTTAGCCGTCCATCTTTTTGATTGGGCGCTCTCCGACATTAGCGCTCCCCACTTGTATTAGCATCTGCCGCGGCGACCCCGTAATGGCCTTTAAAAAAACACTTAACTCCGGCACTAAACGAGGAGGGGATGACAGTGGTGCGAAAAACTAAACAGTGAAAAACAGAACTAGTTAGGGTCCTCTGACTCACTCACAGTAAAGGATTTGGTTTCCAAGAGGCAGTGGGTGCAGTAGTATAGAGAGGTGCAACTGTGAGGGAGCGAGGTCAAATTAGACAGTGTTTCGTCTTCCATCTTGGCTCAAAGATGAACCCAAATGTCTTCCACAGGTATATAGTGAAGCATGAACCTCAAACCCCGCTCACAGACACTGTGACTGTGGAGTCTTGCCCTAGTGATGTGCGTGTGACAGTTTGACTCAATTACCAGAAACACAAGCATATAAATTCCAGAAGCGCTTTAACATAAGGCCCTGGCGAATAGATAGGTGTGTAGCAGGAAGGGAGGACAATCACTGCTGTGAACATATGAATCTTAGAAGGAAGACGGTCTTAGACCAAGATGTGGGTGAGTTACACCTAAGTACACTATTGTTTCCATACTTTGAATGTGTCCCAAATGGCACCCTATTCCCTATATAGTGCACTACTTGTGATCAGAACCCTGGTCATAAGTAGTGCACTCTATGGGTAATAGGGTGCCATTCAAACAGATCTTTTGTGTGGTGGATAAATTCCTGGTAGCATATGGGATGTATTACTGAGCCTGCCGCTCCTATGGAATAAGGAGAGAAGCGTAACAACAGAGGGGTATCGCGGGGCCAAAGGAATTGTGGGTTATTGAAGCTATAGTCAGGGCTCTGGCCGAACACCAATCAGATGTGTCCCTGGGTAATCCCTTAACTACATAATACATGCTGCAGTGTAATTGTAGTTGTAACATGGGAAAATAATTTGGTCGTTTTCATAAGGACTTTTCCCTCTGATAATATTATTGTGGAGGAAGGATTGAAACCACAACGCCTCAGACATTGGTTTGCTGCTACATAAAGTTTGAGTAGTTTCAAATGACATTATTCGTAAGATTCACTACAAAATGTTACAAATTCCACAGCTAATAACATATTATTTCTGAAATTATGAAACCAATCATTATTATATTTTAGCACAAATAATATTTCAAATAATATTTCTGATAAGTAACTGTATTATTAATTAAATACATTTAATGCAATATAAGTATCCAGTAATCTATAATAATCTAGTCATTATATCACAGAATAATGATATTTAATCTCAATAAATCAAACCGGATGCCTTCTCTTCATCCCTTGTATTTGAGCTTTAGAATGTCAAATTTCTCTAACAACAGAAACACAGTATCTGAGCCTAAATCTGTTGGGACACCCAGACATTTGTTTCCAACCAGATAATGTATGCAAAATCCAGGTCTGTAATATGCAGTGCTAATAACCAGCTTCCTCCTCTCCCCCACCACCTCTCCTCTCTCTCCTCACAGCGAGATGTTGACGTCTATACCAACAACAGAAGGTTGTCCAGGTACCTCAGCATATCCCATTAGTCAATTATTCCTCTACAGCGGAGTGACACCCCAGAGGAACGTAGGTAGGCGCATCAAACGAACGCTACCTTCAAAAGCCCCGGTGTCGGAGTGAATTAAAGAGGGGAGGATTAGAAGAGCATTTGATCTACGGTATCATATTAATATTTGAGGGAAACAACAAAAAGACAATGGGAAATGACAATAGTGTCGCAAGCGTTTGAGAAGAGAAGGGGGCATTTTGTATCTACATGGTGACGTAGATGTAAAGATACAGATCAATGGCGTGGTTAACTAACAGGATAAACAGCCTAGCACACTGCTGTTTTACACACACGTCTAATAGAGTACAGAGTGTCCTCTGACATCTAGCTGCTGGTTGTACATCAGTAACAGAACAGTGTTTCCCTCCAGCCCCCTGGCCACCAGGCGCTCAGCTCAGAGGTAAATGATTGCATATTTATTGTGGAGGGCGGCGCACACACACACACACACACACACACACACACACACACACACACACACACACACACACACACACACACACACACACACACACACACACACACACACACACACACACACACACACCCCAGCGGTAGTGTGATTAACGTCTGAAAGACGTGCCGACCAGTAATCATCGGCCTTATTATCCTCGTTAATCATATTTTCCTAAATCAACGACAGGGCCTCCCTCTCCCCTTTTCTACATGCTTATATTAAGACTCTTCCTTGTTGTATTCATTTTCATCCCTCCATCGGAGGACTCTGTCACCAGGTGCTTTCCCACTTATTTCCCATGATGCACTAGTGTGCAGCGGCCCCTCGTCCCCACACAGATGGAGGGATGCAGAGAGTGAAGGTTAATTACGTTTGAGAGCCACTCTCTCTCTCTTCCTCCTGCCCCTCTCTCTCTCTCTTCCTCCTGCCCCTCTCTCTCTCTCTCTTCCTCCTGCCCCTCTCTCTCTCTCTTCCTCCTGCCCCTCTCTCTCCTCCTCCTCCTGCCCCTCTCTCTCCTCCTCCTCCTCTCTCTTCTCCCCTGCTCCCTTTAAGCCACGTGGGCCCAGTCTCTGGTAGTACTTCAGTGAAGCTGCAGTCTCTTGATTTGCCCTGCTTCAACAAAGGCCTAATCATTTATAGAGAGAATGTTTTATTTAATTTAGCCACAGATCCCGAAGTTCAAAATACAAAATATCTACTGATGAACAGTAGGTTAATGACATTACACTATGAAAGGGGACTTTTATGTTCATTTACCTTTGATACATTTGGGTTTTGTGGATAAAGACAAAAATATAAATCAGTGAATCACTTTCAGAAGGCTTTCGTTTGGAACAATAAGCGTCACAAACTATTTCACATTCTGTAAGTAATCGTAGGCTAATATAATGACAGGGCTTTGTTGATGTGATCTGTAACTTAGCCTTCTATCTAAACCTCTATGGTGTGTCTACGGAGTCTGTGTAACCAACCCCTGAGAGGAATAGTCCTTTTCTGAACTTTTTCATCAAGTTTCTCCAGCTACGTCTGAACTGAACTTCAGTGTGTGTTGCTGAGGTAGTATAGCTAGTAGAGAATAAAGGCAGATAATGATGAATGTGTTACCCAACCCCTCGATCATCCTCCCACCTCTCCACTCCAAACCTCATCACATAGCAACCCCACATGACAGCAGAGGCAAAGAACCATCAGCGTCAGTTTAATGTGACTTCACTTTGCTCATTACGACTCATTTAGACAGTGCACACACACACACACACACACACACACACACACACACACACACACACACACACACACACACACACACACACACACACACACACACACACACACACACACACACACACACACACACACACACACACACACACACACACACACACACACACCGGTACAGAGGGAAGGACAGGGCCATTGGAGGAGATGGGAGCCTAAAGATGATTAACGTTGGCTGGGACAGGCGCGTTCGCTAGCTAGCCTCTCTCTCTCCGCTCTCCTACTCTGCACAAACAAAATGGCCTCTCATGAGGCCTCCCCCGTCTTTGGGCAAAGATGAGACTGTCAATTTGGTTTTCCTGCCACATTACTGGTCATCAGGGAGGGAGAGGTGGAGAAGGGAGTGAGGGAACGGAGGAGTTTGGTTTGGGGGGTAGAGGAATGGTGGTGGCAGAGTGATGGAGACAGGGAGATGAGGCAGAGAGGCTGTGTATGTCCTCTAAATGAGGAGAATCTACCCCCAAGAATAGAACTCCAGACTGATCCACTTCCAGTGAATACGTTTAGGGTTGGGGAGGAGATGCATCTATCACCGGTGCAGGGGAATTCCTCTGCAAAGTCTATTCAACCAGCCATTTTTCACGCCATATTCCACAGGCTTGGATTGTTCCAAAGATGCAGATGAACAATCTATTTATTTATTTTAAACAGTAGTCACTAATTGTTTGATTACTCAACACTTTTTTTCCCCACCCTCATGGTCAGTATGTGGTCTTTGTGAATGACAGTATAACGACCAGAAGGGACATATAAATGTACAATGTAGATCGATTGTGTGTTGGTTATTCAGTTGTTGTTTTGATATAGTGATCTAGTATACATGCTGATATCACAGTAATGACATATGGCTGATGCAGTAGTGCTTAGTAATACTGTAGTAATTCAGGGTACTTACTGCATGGCACTTAGCATGTGTTTTAACCTCATCAGTCAGGGAGCCATGGCAGACTAGAGCTTATGAGCAGTGTGGGGGTGTAGCTTTAGGGGTGGAGACATGTTGCAAAGGACCCGCCTACCTGAGCATCATCAACAGCATACGGCCCAATCACATCAGCTAATGCCATAGCCTGTTGGCATCCCCAATAAAAACAATCAACAAACCAATCAAATTGAATGTAATCAGTGTCACAAAATATATTTTCTGACAGTATTCTACTGACTGTCTAGACCCAATTGTTTGTTTATTGGTCGTGGAAACAGTCATTTCTCCATCTACACGGGGATACATTAGGAGAGACAATGAATCATGACTATTTGGACCAGAAGATAACAGTCTGATACACAGATGGTCTTATCATAGGTTAAAAGAAGAGGGCTAAGAATGTATGAGTCTCAGAACATGGATGTACTGTATATTTTCTCTTTCACACACACACACACACACACACACACACGCTTGCGCGCACAGGCACACACGCGGCAGTGACAACCACGGTCAAATCGATTCTCCCCGCTCCTCGATGCTGACAATGCTCAAGTGGACGGTGCTCCTGTTTGCTTCCTCTTGTAACACAGAAAGAAAGGGTCCCTCCATTCCAATGAATGTATACTATTTTTACCCTCTTGCAGGAGAATGTCCGATAGGGAACTAAATAATTAAAGGCAAGGGACCCTTTTTGACTGCATCAACCATGGCACTGCTGGTAAGCTCTACTATACATTGTGAATCCATTTGCCCTCGTCCTGTCCTGCCAAGGACGTCTGTTTTTCGTTTTTGTTTGTCACACCCTCCACCGTGCCCCTTGCCTTGCATGAAACCCCCTCACATTTAAAACCACTGCTTGATATTCCTTAGTCATTGCTTACTTTTGTTTAATTTCACTTTAAAAGTATTGATTTCATTTGAAAAGTCCCCTAACATGTTGTATTGTGGACAGTGGGATGTGTATACTGTGCCAATTCCATATCTGGCACCAGTTATTACTCACTTAATGTTTACTTTTCTTTGTCCATTTTATTGTGACATTTGCTGTGGTGGGGCCTGCATCCCTCCCAGTCTGAAATGGCAACTGTGGAATTGGAGGGAAGAAGCAATGAATTTGAGCTGTCAAAACACATTGTACCTCACATCTTTTGGCATGGCTTTGCAATGCACACTGCTACACCTCACAAACAATACCCTTTAGCTCTATCAAGCTTTAGCCTGGATCTGGTGTTGTGCTAACACTTCCTTGTGAATTCGATGGCGGTGGCTACGCGCTATGTGATACTACTGCTCTCTGTGTGAAAAAGCGGCCATTTGTATTTCTTAAAGCGAAAGGGATCCATGGGGATCATATGTTTAAAAAGTGGGGGGGGGGCTGATTAAGCCACTTCCAATAGGGAGCCAGTGTGATAATGCTGTCAGAGATCTAACACGCTATCCAGTTTCCTTCGATTATCGCATTACCACAGCTCCAATCAATTGATAAACTCCCATTCAATATGGTGGAGTATTTAATTGAGTCAGAGTCTATTGGATTTGCAGCGGGGCTGTGCTAGACCTGCTGACTGTGGTAAACACCGTGGCGCGATGCTCTCGCCACACCGCGTTAGACCAGTTAGGGGAACGCTAAGAGAAGGACTGGGTCGAGTTTCTCTCACCTAAAAGGGAGGGCATCGGAACCCATTTCAACGTGGGTTCCTCTTGATAGGTTAAGCAAGTAAGGTAAAGAGTGAGGAGAGGTTCTAGAACAAGGTGAATCGTTTAGTAGGTCTTTTGTCTGGCGTGAGGTCGGGGGTTAGTGAAGAGGACAGAAAGAGAGGAGGGTTATTGAAAATGTAGTGACTGATACAATATCATTCAAATACTTAGAATTCCAAGCATAGGTGCATGTGTTGGGTGAGACAGAACACATGTTTTGAAATGCTAAATGTATCATCGATCTAAGAAGAGCTTTCGGAGAATGTTACCACTCCAGTCGTTGTTTAAAGCGCTGAAACACCATTTTGCTTGATTTGACAACTTGTTTAGCCATTTTCTTATGAAAACGATCTCTCTCTACCTCCCCTTCATTATGTCTTTCCACCAGGCACAGCTCCAACATCAACCTGCATCGCAAACTGCTTACCAAAGAGCTGGACGACATTGTCCTGGACCCCCAACTCACGCCGCTGCCCAAGGACCTGCGCGCCGAGTTTCTGGCTAAGATCTATGCCGGGCATCACTTGGGCCTGGACAACATGGCAGGGGCGGGCATTGGCGGCGCCAGCCTGGGGGGAGGAGGGCTGAACCGTGACGCCAGCTCCCCGGCAGGCACCGACTACCCCCACCACCACCCCCTAAACCATCACCACCACCACCACCCCCTCCACCACCCCCACACCAACGGCTTCTACCATCGTGGTGGCCCCCAGATGACTACATGGTGCTGGACCTGAGCACCGCGTCCAGCGTTCAGTCCAGCGGGTCAGTCCATTCATCACGCCAGTCGGACGAGGGCAGCGACGAGGGCATCCTATTGGACGACCTGGAGGAGGATGGGGAGGAGGGAGGGGTCAGCGACAGGGAGGACTGCTCCCAGCATGCACCGGGGCAGGCAGGGGCCGGGGCGGCGGGACCAGGTCGGCGAGGGAGGAGTCGGAGGGAAGATCGGAAGAAGGTCTGACCGGCGCCGACCCCTCCTCCTCGCCGACCGTCCTGTCTTCCACCGGTGGCAGTGGTGGGATCCTGTGCAGCATCTGCCACAAAGTGTACAGCAACAAAGGGACCCTGCGCGTGCACTACAAGACTGTGCACCTGCGCGAGATGCACAAGTGCAAAGTGGCCGGCTGCAACATGATGTTCTCCTCAGTGCGCAGCCGCAACCGCCACTCTCAGAACCCCAACCTCCACAAAAACAACGTGCCCTTCACCACCATGGTAGACTAGCCCAACCCCCTGGCCCCCCTGTCTGGCCAACTCTACCCCCTTCCTCGACTCCCTCCTCACCCCAAACCATGAGCTCTTACCCCCAGGAACTACACCTTACCACCCATAGACGTCATGCACCACAGTTCTATTTCCCTTCGATGAGATCCAGTGACTATATACAGTAAGCGTTGGGACTTTTGACCTTTCCTTCTTTGGAAGACCGAGGATGAAACACTTGAAGTGTCTTTATTCCAAAAACTGGCCCTGCCGGTTTCCCATAAACCCCATTTCCTATTTCCCATTTGTCTTTGTTTTTGTCCATCTCCAAAGAATCTATTCAAACTCTTATTTGTGACTGTTGCCTGCAGAAATGATAATAACAATGAAAAAAATATAAATCTTCTTGTTGTATTTGTGTAATGATAGCTTTTAAAGGAAACCCCATACAAGAGCATGACTGCTTCATTTGTAAATAATATGTCCCAAGAGGCTATTGGTGTAAAACAATTGTATTTGATGGTTGTTAGCTAATTTTTGGTTACTGTTTTTTTGTTTTTATGTTACAGTACAATACTTCCAGCGCTAAGGTAGGCAAGAAAGAGGTAGCATCTTTACTAGCTTGACTCATTTATGTTAGTTTTAAAAAACACATTTTTAAACTGAGAACTAGAAGAAGAACTAATGATCATGTGACTTGTTGTATCTACTTGTTAGATATGCGGAGGTTGCCGGCATGCTTTTTTTTTGGCTCCTACACCAATATCATTCTCTGTTCTTTTGTTTTTGTTATCGTTTATAGCTTTTACTATACCAATTCAGTTTTTCGCACTTTGCAACTATACAAGCGGGATGTGTAATATTATTACAAGGAGGACTTTGCAATGGTTGGTTTCCGCGATGTTCGGGGTCTGATAGACGGCCACAGTGCCAAGGGGAAATTACTTAGCATACTTGTGACAGTTTTTTTTTTTTTGTTGTTTTTTTGCACGTGTTTCAGTTTCAAAAACGCTATTTCACAACAGAAGACCCATATTTGTCCTGAATGAAACCCAACATCCGGCCCATTTATTCAAATAATCGTATTCAGAAAAGGTATTTCTACTCCAAATACAGTAATGTGACTGACTACAATACAGCTGCTGTTTTTGAAGGCAGAAGATTTAAGTCTTAAGGAATTTTGTTTGTGTTATTTTCATTTCAAGGAGTGTAAACCCAGTGTGTGACTGTGATATCACAGTACTTAGCTACAGAGGTTGAAGTAGACTAATCTTTCTACTGCATGTGGTATTTGTGACCTAAAACAAGAGTTGTTTGAGTGTCCTTTAATTATTTTATACACATTTCCATGCAAAAATGGCCATCCTATCAGAAGTATTGTGAATGTCACATTGATTATAAAACAAAGAGATAGTCCTTAAACTGTGACCAAAACAAAAAGAAGCATTGGTTTTTAAAACAAACTATATTTTTCCGCCATACAGTTGTACTTTAACTTACACCCCATAAATTGATATGATGCACTTGAGTCTTAAGAATTTTGCTCTACTTTTTCCGTATTGATTTCCATTGCTGATTGTCAGCTTCAAACGTGAACTCTGTGAAACTCTGTCGCCATTGCCTGGCTGTTTTCTGAGTTATTTGCAGCCATTTTCCTTGTTTCCATACAAATCTTAAGGTACAAATATTTCAGATAACTAGGGCAGAGTAGCCAGGGGAGGGGTATTTATTGGCGGGTGATGTTATCTTGATGCAGATGTCTTGTCCAATATGAAATCCTTTTTTTTTGTTTTTTTTTCAAGAAAAGAAAAAAAGAAAGACAGAGCGGTTTCCATTTTGAGCCTCTGCCCTTTGAGTTGATGGTTATTATTGTGTTTTTGTCGTGTTACTATGGATGTGAAAAAATGGAGAGCTCCTCTTTCTTGATTGGTGCTTATCTTAAGGGGATAGAAACACACAGTGTTACGTGGTATACAGTATTCAAACCCCCGTTATATCCATGAAAGTGTTGGACATGTATATATTTTTTATGATTTCAACTATTTTGCAATGGGCGTGGTCGACCCTTTGATGGACACGTTGGCGTAAACTCTTAAGACTTAGCTTCTCCTCTCTCCTCACTCAACCAGCCTCCGCGACACTGGCAGCAGTCTTCACCCCTCTCCTCTCTCTGAAGAGAGAGAGAGAAAGAGCTGATCTGAGTGAAAAGGGTTGCGGAGGTGGAGGGCTGACTTGAGAGGAAGAAGGGATGACAGTGAGTATCATTAAAAAGGTGCTGTTCCACCGTTACCTGGAGGCATTCTGACACTGATCTGTCTAATAACTCACTTGTCACTTCATTACACCGCCAGACGTGAATGTTGCTGACAGGACTGTGACGCCGACAGCGATCTCAAACCGGTCTCCCGGTCTCTCTCTCACCTCCTCTCTCCCTCCCTGAGAGAAACCACCCCCCCTCCTCTTCCCCCTCAACCCACCACTCACCCCCCTCCCCTCCTCGGGTCCTATAGGGACACAGACAAATAGTGTACGCTTAAGTTCACTGGACGGCCATCACCGTAGAAAAAGGATGTGTAATTGCCTGTTTATCCCAGGTGAAGGGAACCTTTTGTACAGGAACCTTCGGCTACTCCCTGGAGTGGCACTGAGGCGCAGCCTGCCTCATTTGCTCAGCGCACCGTACTGGACCTTCCCGCCACGAGCCCAGCCGGAGAAGTACAGAAGTGTCACTCCAGGAACCCTGCTGACAGCTGTCTCACACACACACACACACACACACACACACACACACACACACACACACACACACACACACACACACACACACACACACACACACACACACACACACACACACACACACACACACACACACACACACACACACACACACTTCCTGCTAACAGGCCAGTGGGATGACAGCAACAAGAGGACTTGTTAACCTCTGGTGATGGGCGGGAAACAAGGACACCCCGAGAGAGAGAGAGAGAGAGAGAGAGAGAGAGAGAGAGAGAGAGAGAGAGAGAGAGAGAGAGAGAGAGCTCATCCACGGCCCGTCACTCTATGTAATAAAGTAATCTGTCCAGCTTTAGCATTTCAGCCTTGTCACTGCAGAGCACGCCAGCGTTTCATTAGGGAGAACAGTGGAATGTAGCATTGAGTTGGACCGCAATGGACTGCCATGGAATGCACTGAGAGCAGTTGAGAAAGAAGGTGGAAAGGGAAACCTAGTCAGTTGTCCAACTGAATGTATTCAACTGAAATGTGTCTTCCGCATTTAACCCAACCCCTCTGAATCAGAGAGGTGCGGTAGCCCCTCTTTGAAAGTGTTCGATGGCTTACGATGAATAACGTGGATATAAAAGAAGGCCAATCAGGAAGCTCGGGAAGGCCAATCAGTCCGGTTTGGAATCAACACGCAATCTATTGAGGAACGCGAGACTGTAACAAGCTAAGAGTAGTCTTAACTAACGCTGCTGTAGCCAGTGACCTTAGCCTGCGCGGTTAAACCTCACAACCTGATCTGATGAGAAAAAAAGCCAGACTCTTAAACATTCCTCTTGTCCTATTCAGTGTTGTAGAGCTCTCAAGCAGCCAGGGAGCTCAATCAGTGACCTATGTATACTAGTGTGTCTGTTAGTGTGCCAGAGAGAGATTCCATTCCCTTACACTGAGTCCTCATCTCTAGCCCCTCTGTCTCTTACTCGATGGCCATGCCAGCACGCCACGGCTCCTAGAGAGAGCTTGCAAATGAGCTGAGAAAACTGCCCTGACACGCAAAAGACTGTCCAGAACAGAATAGCCAGACTAGAGGATAGGGAGAGAGAAAAGGAGAGCAGAGGGAACAGTCTGGCTGGGACCTGCGGCAGTCACTTAACAAGGCAGGAGAGATAGAGAGAGGCAGAGAGTGTGAGAAAGCCGTGCCAGCCTACTTGACTGTCTGGCTGGAAAGCGATGGAGCCCCCTGACTTTTCCACTCTTCTCCCTCTCCTCCTTCACGGGAGGAGAGGGCGAATACAGTACATTTTCTCCTCCCTCCTTCAAGAGGGCCTGAGCCCTCAATTCTCCCTCCCTCCTTCTCTCTTTCTGTCCATCTTTAGCCCACTGGGTCCAGGACAGAGCGCAGTGGTCAGGCCGATGGGACCATTACTGTCCTGGCTTGGTCCCCAGGAGGAGAAGGCCTCTTAAAACCCTCACTGGCCAGCTTGAGTGGAGTGAGCCTTTAATATTTCATTAGGGGGACTCGACTGCCAAATGTCAGTTTCCCACAACACACCATCACTGAAAGAGAGAGAGAGAGCGATGGAGAGAGGGAAGGAGAGAGATGACAATGTAGCAGGTGGGGTTGTCTAGTGATCCGTATGGATCGTATACCCGTGTCCACTTTGTTTAAGTCTGCTGGGAGCAGGGTAGGACGTTAAACCAGTCTGCTGGGAGCAGGGTAGGACGATAAACCAGTCTGCTGGGAGCAGGGTAGGACGTTAAACCAGTCTGCTGGGAGCAGGGTAGGACGATAAACCAGTCTGCTGGGAGCAGGGTAGGACGTTAAACCAGTCTGCTGGGAGCAGGGTAGGACGTTAAACCAGTCTGCTGGGAGCAGGGTAGGGCGTTAAACCAGTCTGCTGGGAGCAGGGTAGGGCGTTAAACCAGTCTGCTGGGAGCGGGGTAGGACGTTAAACCAGTCTGCTGGGAGCAGGGTAGGACGTTAAACCAGTCTGCTGGGAGCAGGGTAGGACGTTAAACCAGTGGAAGTGGAGGGGATGTTTGCGAGCTGTCTGGTTAACGTCATCCATCTTGAGAAATAAATGTGGCGAGGCTCAAAAGACACATCGGAAGATTGGTGGTTTTACAGATGATAAGCTGTGGTCCAACATTACCCTCAGAACTTGGTAACAGCAATTATACAGTAAATGATCCTGGAACAAATAAAAAAACATGCAGAAATGCATAAAATGGGCTTTTACCCCATATATTTTATTTGACTAAAGAAAATCTCACAATCCTTAACATTACAGCAATTCAACCCAAACTATTTACCAACATGCCAATCTTACTTTTTCTATATAAATAAGCTCAAACGACTTTGTGTACATTTTCTTTTCCACAGTGAAGCTTTGGTTCTCTTTGTGCTAAACGGCTGTGTTTACCGCCCTGCAACCAGAGGCCTTCATCTCAATCAAGTCTTATTTTCACTGCCTGGCATAGCAGCGTTGCTACAGAGTCCCACCGCAAACTGCAGCATCTACAACAGGGGAAGCTTGCATCACTCCTGATTTCATAATGGTGACATTGTCAGCTTCATGAATACTGTATGTCTCCTAAACAGGTTTTTCCCATTAGCAGACTGGAGGAGAAAGAAAAGGTCCTCTTTCTTAATTGATTTTTGTTTTGTTGCTTTCCTTGTATTTTTCTGTATCATAACGGTCTATGGTTTTTGCATAAAATGCATATGGGTTTTGGGATGTAAATGGAATTTTATTCATATTTTGTCCAAATACCTCTTGTAATTTGTATCAGAATTCTTGTACAATTTTTATATTAAAGATTTATCAGTCACTGGCAATCTGACGCCACGTTGCTTGTCTTTGAAAGGATTATTGTTTGTGTGTGTGTGTGTGTGTGTGTGTGTGTGTGTGTGTGTGTGTGTGTGTGTGTGTGTGTGTGTGTGTGTGTGTGTGTGTGTGTGTGTGTGTGTGTGTGTGTGTGTGTGTGTGTGTGTGTGTGTGTGTGTGTGTGTGTGTGTGTGTGTGTGTGTGTGTGTGTGTGTGTTTTCTAGGGGTAAAGGGAGGACATGTTATGAGTGGCTGGAATTGAACACCGACAGGCACAGGGACAGTCTGTCAGTCAAGCCGGTCAGACAAGACATGATTTCAGCGGTTTTACTGGCCTGTTTTAATTAAGCTGTGATAAAAATCATTGGGGAAAAGGCTATCTTGACCAATTAGTGGACGATTAGATTAATGAAGTCATTTAAAGACGCACCAGTGTGAGCACTCAGGGCCAGTTTCTCAGACACTTATTAGGCAAAGTCCTGGACTGAAAACACAGCCCTAGGATTTACTAGCATATGTTAGCATATTAGCAGAGGAGTGGAATGGAGATACATGTGCTTTAAAAGGGCAATGTGCTTGTCAACAATAATATTATACAGTCGAGTCTGAAATTGACACCCTTGATAAAGATGAGCAATGACGACTGTTTAAAATAAATAATTCAAATACTATGCTATATTGTATGGTCCAAAACATTTGGAAATGATATTATTTTATAATAATACTATTGTTTAGATATAGAGATGTTGTTTAACAAAAAGAAAATCAAAAAGGTAGAGGTCAACATTATTTGACACACCTAAAGATTCATATAAATCAAGTAGTCAAAGGTTTAGTATTTGGTCCCATTTTCACGCAATGACTACATCAAGCTTGTGACTCTACTAACTTGTTGGATGCATTTACCATTTGTTTTGGTTGTTTCAGATTGTTTTGTGCCCAATAGAAACAAATGGTAAATCATGTATTGTGTCATTTTGGAGTCACTTTTATTACAAACAAGAATGTTTCTGAACACTTCTACATTCATGTGAATGCTACCATGATTACGGATTACCCCTCCCGATACATGCTAACCTCACCATTACCAATAACAGGGAGGTTCTAACATCACCATTACCAATAGCAGGGGAGGTTCTAACCTCACCATTACCAATAACAGGGGAGGTTCTAACCTCACCATTACCAATAACAGGGGAGGTTCTAACATCACCATTACCAATAACAGGGGAGGTTCTAACCTCACCATTACCAATAACAGGGGAGGTTCTAACATCACCATTACCAATAACAGGGGAGGTTCTAACATCACCATTACCAATAACAGGGGAGGTTCTAACATCACCATTACCAATAACAGGGGAGGTTCTAACATCACCATTACCAATAACAGGGGAGGTTCTAACCTCACCATTACCAATAACAGGGGAGGTTCTAACCTCACCATTACCAATAACAGGGGAGGTTCTAACCTCACCATTACCAATAACAGGGAGGTTCTAACCTCACCATTACCAATAACAGGGAGGTTCTAACCTCACCATTACCAATAACAGGGAGGTTCTAACCTCACCATTACCAATAACAGGAGGTTCTAACATCACCATTACCAATAACAGGGAGGTTCTAACCTCACCATTACCAATAACAGGGAGGTTCTAACCTCACCATTACTAATAACAGGGAGGTTCTAACCTCACCATTACCAATAACAGGGAGGTTCTAACCTCACCATTACCAATAACAGGAGGTTCTAACCTCACCATTACCAATAACAGGGGAGGTTCTAACCTCACCATTACCAATAACAGGGGAGGTTCTAACCTCACCATTACCAATAACAGGGGAGGTTCTAACCTCACCATTACCAATAACAGGGGAGGTTCTAACATCACCATTACCAATAACAGGGGAGGTTCTAACCTCACCATTACCAATAACAGGGGAGGTTCTAACCTCACCATTACCAATAACAGGGGAGGTTCTAACATCACCATTACCAATAACAGGGGAGGTTCTAACCTCACCATTACTAATAACAGGGGAGGTTCTAACCTCACCATTACTAATAACAGGGGAGGTTCTAACCTCACCATTACCAATAACAGGGGAGGTTCTAACCTCACCATTACCAATAACAGGGGAGGTTCTAACCTCACCATTACCAATAACAGGAGGTTCTAACCTCACCATTACCAATAACAGGAGGTTCTAACCTCACCATTACCAATAACAGGGGAGGTTCTAACCTCACCATTACCAATAACAGGGGAGGTTCTAACCTACCATTACCAATAACACGGGAGGTTCTAACCTCACCATTACCAATAACAGGGGAGGTTCTAACCTCACCATTACCAATAACAGCGGAGGTTCTAACATCACCATTACCAATAACAGGGGAGGTTCTAACCTCACCATTACTAATAACAGGGGAGGTTCTAACCTCACCATTACCAATAGCAGGGGAGGTTCTAACCTCCCATTACCAATAACACGGGAGGTTCTAACCTCACCATTACCAATAACAGGGGAGGTTCTAACCTCACCATTACCAATAACAGGGGAGGTTCTAACCTCACCATTACCAATAACAGGGGAGGTTCTAACATCACCATTACCAATAACAGGGGAGGTTCTAACCTCACCATTACCAATAACAGGGGAGGTTCTAACCTCACCATTACCAATAACACGGGAGGTTCTAACATCACCATTACCAATAACAGGGGAGGTTCTAACCTCACCATTACTAATAACAGTGGAGGTTCTAACCTCACCATTACTAATAACACGGGAGGTTCTAACATCACCATTACCAATAACAGGGGAGGTTCTAACCTCACCATTACCAATAACAGGGGAGGTTCTAACCTCACCATTACCAATAACAGGGGAGCTTTGCATGTCTTGGGGGTGTATGATCTTCCGCTCCAATGCGTTTTGAGAAGTAGACGAGGTGAGAGGACACAAGGAAACAAATTGAGAAAGAGCCCTGGAATTATGCACAGGAGTTTTCCTCATTCAGGCCTGGATTCAATACCGCAGTGCACTAGACTTTTTGAAAGGTGCCTTGGATTGAATCCCAGCTTCAATATTGTTGTCTGGGAAGCTCCGCGTTAAGAGCAGAGAACTAATGTGATTGGTTGGATTAAAGATCAGTGGGCAGAGCTTAGAGTGACACGTTAGTGGGTGGAGTTTACAGGTGAGAGTCAACTAAAAAAGCGCTGGTAGGTTGGAGGTGGATGGGGGCGTTACACATGGGTTGCGACCTGCAAGTTTCCTGGTTCGCATCCCGACTGATTGTTTGTTTTGTTACCCAACATTCTAAACTAATTAAATTTCTAATCTACTAACTTTGACTGAATACATTTCAATATGTGGACAAAACAGACTTGTACCTTCCCCCCTTCTGGCTGATTGGACTAGGCACTGGGATAGGGACCAGAAGGTCCTAGGTTCAAATCTTGCCAATGCCCATTCTCCAAAAAGGTACTTTCCCTAGCATGGAATTCACCCCTCAACACCCAAACCATACCTCAACCTTTGTTAGTAGGGCTGGCTGGAGGATTGTCCCTATTTCGCTAATACTTTTGGGGGTAGGAAGTGCTCTAAGAATAAGAAGTTTCTCCAATGCATTTTGAGAAAGAAGGAGATAGGATGCAAGGAAATACGATTGGAGATCCACCCATACACTAAAGCGCAAGAGATTACAAGAGGTGTGGAATTAACCCACATTCTTTTGGTTGTAAGGCTGGGATTTAAACCCAGAGACAGATTTAGGCAAATGAAAAATCATTGTTTTGCCATCGATCATCCAAACAGCTAGTAGCCTAGTGATTTGTTGATATCCTGGAAAAGGTAGATATTTTTTTGATTGCATCAAAACCTAAGATTTTACAAGCACACCAACTCTGATACTGTAGCTTCACCAGGAGTGTATTCATTAGTCTATTAGAGTTTCTATTCATTCGTTTTGCACTGTTTCAATGGAAAACAATATATTTATATTGCACAAATTCAGGGGTGTATTCATTAGTCTGATTCCGTTGCAAAACGTCTTGCAACGGAAACCATTTACCCTAGGAACCAAACGGAAGCAAACAGAATGAAACGGGGAGGGACCTACCTGAATTTGTCCAATAGAAACTAGGTATCATTGCATAACGTTTTGTTGGAGTAAACGTTTCCGTTTCAAAAGTTTTGCAACGGAATCCTACTTATGAATACACCCCAGGTAGGTCTTTCCTGTTTCGTTCTGTTTGCTTCCTTGTAAATACACCCAGGAGTTGTAGTGCTAGTGAGACATTTTGCTCCTTTGAGTGGTAAGGCTAAAGCAACCGACTGTAGACAAATGAAGTCGGGTTCATCCGCAACAGCCCAAAGTCGGACACTAAAGTGGTTTTCCAACAGCAGGGCTCAGATCAACAAGCCAGTTACCATTGTTTATAAAAGCTTTTCTTTACAAAGTTGAAATAAACATGTCTCCAACCCCCATGTCACACACTCAAAGTGAAACCTTGTGTACACATTGTACAATCAATTGAGAGATATTCATTTGTATATATCCACTGTATACATGAATCACGGCAAAGTTGGTTCCTGTTTCAGTCATGTCTTTGGTCACGTTTGCGTGGGTCAAACAAAAACACCCCAATGATTGGTTGACAATAGAGCTTCCCACTATGCAGGTGATGGCTGGAAGGTGAAGTTGGCGAAGAGCAACTGCAGAAATGTGCAGTCAAAACGTCATGACCTTTGATCACATGATTTATGTAAAGTTCATGCAGTTGAAATGTAGGCGCAAGCCAGACAATTGTTCATCCCATAATGCAATAAACTTTGAAAGATGGTGACCAACGATAGTCACCGACTTGACAAAAGTGATCTGCTCGAACGCACCCAATGATACTTCTGAAAGGCAGGCAGACAAGGTTGCACTTTACCGAAACGTGCTTTAATGACGATTCTACAACCACAGGTGGAAATTACACACAAATCACACTGTCGGCAAAATAAACATTTCAAACAAACAGCTATAATTCCAGTCAAAGTCCTTCAGACAATGGCTCCTCTTCAGTCTGGCCCTGAGGTTGACTAGTGCTTCATAAAGGAGATGTTATCTCAATGAAAACAACCTGTAGGAATAAAACAGGAAATACATATTTTTTTATTGTAAGTTTATTCCTAAAAAAAACACACCAGCGTCAGCACCTTCAGCTGTGCCTGGGGAAAGAAGTGGGTTCAGGGTATTACTGAACATGTAGGGGCGGTTTCCCAGACACTGATTAAGACTACATAGACTAAATTGGAGATTTAAGCTGGACTAACTGAAATAGAATTTCTCAGACATGGTTTAAAATAGTCTCAGACTTTCCCTAGTCCTGAATTACAAAGTCTGATTTCCAGAAGTCTGATTAGAACTAGTCTAGATTTAAGTAAAGGCTTAAACTAAACCTGGCCAGAGGCAGGTTTAACTTCAGATTAATTGATGTTGGCCTCCAGATTGACCTTAGCAATAGAGGAAAATGGATTACCTGGACTATTTTAATGATGATGAAAGAGCTCCATTTAGACCAGACAGAAGGGTGGTTATGGACAGGAGCAACCCACTGAATGATTTTGATGAAATCAACTTTCGTGACTGTTTTCGCATGTACAAAGCAACTGCAGCAGACATAATTAGCCTGCTTGAGACAAGGCTTTCATCTGATTCTTTTAGGGGAATGCCTATCCCTCTTTCGCTACAAGTACTGATCACCTTAAGGTTTTTGGCATGTGGAACCTTCCATCGTGAAACAGGCGATTTGTGTGGCGTAAGTGAACCAACTGTGTGCAAAATAGTCCACAAAGTGTGCAAAGCTATATGTGAACTGAAGGACGACTACATCAAGTTTCCTGATGCTGCTGGCCAAGCCAACTACAAGGTGGAGTTCTTTGAATATAGAAACCTCCCTGGAGTCATTGGCTGTATTGATGGATGTCATATTCCAATAAAGTGTCCCTCTACTGCAGATTCTGAGGAGTACAGAAATCGTAAAACTGGTTCTCAATAAATGGACAAAGTGTGTGCACTCCCACTATGCAGTTCTCCAACATTGTTGCACGTTGGAAAGGTGCAACTCATGACTCAAGAATTTTCCAGAACTCCTGTCTGTACGCTCAGTTTGAAGGTGGTCAACATAGTGGAATCATACTTGGTGACAGTGGGTATGCACAGACCAACTTCTTGTTCACTCCTTACCTTCATGCAGTCACACCTGAGCAGCAGCGGTACAACCAAGCTCATATCCGTACCAGAGGTACAGTGGAGCGCATGTTTGGTGTATGGAAGAGTCGTTTCCAGTGTCTCAGAAACACATTGCGCTTTGAACCAAGAAGATGCTGTATTGTCATAATTGCAACAGCAGTGCTTCACAATTACCTCAAACAGCATGGCTGCCCAGATCCTCAAATGGAACATAGGGATGAACCAGATCTTCCCATGGTTGAGCCAGACAATGACAGGTATGGACTGGCGTGCAGAGATGCTTTGCTTGGCGGCACTTCTCACAATAAAGTTACCTCAGATGATTGAAGACAACAATTGCCACAGATTGATGATGAACAAAAGTTTAATTTCACAAATGGAGATATCGGGACCCTGAACTGGTGCTGGTTTCAGTAGAACATTGGTACTGCTGCTGCTTCATGTTTCTCTCTTCCTCCCTCATGGCTAACTCAACATTAAGTATTTTCATCTTCATTTCATGTTCATCTTGTAAATACTTTAATTTGTGCTCATGGAATTCCATGGCCAGTTTCTCGTGCATGGTCAGCCTCTTGGTCCTTCTCATCTGGCCAGAATTAGTGACGCCATCTTCCCTCCAGGCTGCTGCAGCTGTAGTGGGCTGACTTTCATCCTGTCTCAGGACCTCCAAGCTCTGGTGATCATCTGAAAAGTATTATATTGCAGCATTAGTGAACAATATGTATTCAGAAGTTCAGTTCATGAAATATTTAAGGTTATATGACTGCAAGAAATGACTGACAACAATACATATTCTCTGCAGTTTAAGGATGGCACATATTGAATTAATGTGGCCTACCAAATGAGGATTGGAACGGGGCCCCATCTGAACTGTCCAAATGATCATCATCAGGGATACCTTCCAGGGGCTGCTGGCTATCAATGATCGAAGTCAACAAGTGTCCTAGGTCATCGGTCTCCGGTCTTTCTGGGGGTCCACCACCAGTCTTGAAACACTCTACGTGCAACAGCATTTGTCTTCTTTAAGTTTATTTTCATGTTTTTCCACAGGATCTTAGAAAGATGAGACAATATAAAAAAAAATTCTGTATGATGCTGTTTGTAATGTACTTGGATCAAAATGAAGCAACATTTCAAAGTGACTGACATGTAAAAGTAGACCAACAATAATACAGTAGCTTACCTGAAGTTGTTGAAGTGTCCTGTTGCTTACTTTTTCATTCGAGTTAAATTCATTGCAAATTGAAGTCCAAGCATTCTTTTTCTTGTTTTCTGTTGCTGAATCATGCTGTTTGTTCTCAATAATTGGGTGGTTTGACACAATTTGCTTCAAAAGGGTCCTTTCAAAGTCACTGAAATTCTTTGAACGTTGTCTTTTACCTTTGTCCATTGTTTGGTTGGGTGATTTACTCCAGTTCCACACACACAATGTTAATGTTTCTTAAGGGTCCAGCCCTGGTTTTTGAAGCAACCTCAGGTCTGCACCAAGTGCACAACATTACTCTAATCGGGCTTCACAGAGAGTAGCTAGTTAGTCTTTATTAACCTTAGTCTGCAACTCCCTAGTCGGGTACTACTTAATCTCAAATAAAGCAATGTCTCGGAAAGCCATTTTTTCAGTCCGTATTAATTTAAGTAGAATTAGCCTAGTCCTCATTTATTTTAAACTCTGTCTGGGAAACCGCCCCGTAGTCTTTAGACAAACTGAACAACTTCCACAGACATGTGACTAACAGAAATGGAATAATGTGTCCCTGAACAAAGGGGGGGTCAAAATCAAAAGTAACAGTCAGTATCTGGTGTGGCCACCAGCTGCATTAAGTACTGCAGTGCATCTCCTCCTCATGGACTGCACCAGATTTGCCAGTTCTTGCTGTGAGATTTTACCCCACTGGGGGGAATGGCCCTAGCCCTCACCCTCCGATCCAACTGGTCCCAGACGTGCTCAATGGGATTGAGATCCGGGCTCTTCGCTGGCCATGACAGAACACTGACATTCCTGTCTTGCAGGAAATCACGCACAGAATGAGCAGTTTGGCTGGTGGCATTGTCATGCTGGAGGGTCATGTCAGGATGAGCCTGCAGGAAGGGTACCACATGAGGGAGGAGGATGTCTTCCCTGTAACGCACAGCGTTGAGATTGCCTGCAATGACAACAAGCTCAGTCCGATGATGCTGTACACATCGCCCCAGACCATGACGGACCCTCCACCTCCAAATCGATCCTGCTCCAGAGTACAGGCCTCGGTGTAACGCTCATTCCTTCGACGATGAGCGCAAATCCGACCATCACCCCTGGTGGGACAAAACCGCGACTCGTCAGTGAAGATAACTTTTTGCCAGTCCTGTCTGGTCCAGCGACGGTTGGTTTGTGCCCATATTCGACAATGTTGCCGGTGATGTCTGGTGAGAACCTGCCTTACAACAGGCCTACAAGCCCTCAGTCCAGCCTCTCTCAGCCTATTGCGGACAGTCTGAGCACTGATGGAGGGATTGTGCGTTCCTGGTGTAACTCGGGCAGTTGTTGTTGCCATCCTGTACCTGTCCCGCAGGTGTGATGTTCGGATGTACCGATCCTGTGCAGGTGTTGTCACACATGGTCTGTCACTGCGAGGATGATCAGCTGTCTGTCCTGTCTCCCTGTAGCGCTGTCTTAGGCGTCTCACAGTACGGACATTGCAATTTATTGCCTTGGCCACATCTGCAGTCCTCAGGCCTCCCTGCAGCATGCCTAAGGCACGTTCACGCAGATGAGCAGGCACCCTGGGCATCTTTCTTTTGGTGTTTTCAGAGTCAGTAGAAAAGCCTCTTTAGTGTCCTAAGTTTTCATAACTGTGACCTTAATTGCCTACCGTCTGTAAGCTGTTAGTGTCTTATTGACCGTTCCACAGGTGCATGTTCATTCATTGTTTATGGGTCATTGAACAAGCATGGGAAACAGTGTTTATACCCTTTACAATGAAGATCTGTGAAGTTATTTGGATTTTTACAAATTATCTTTGAAAGACAAGGTCCTGAAAAAGAGACGTTTAATTTTTTGCTGAGTTTATATCAAACACATGGTTTCCAGCCATGCGCCACTTAAACTGAAAACACCAAATGACCTTTAAAAAGTTTGTCTAGTTTAGTAGCAGAGGACATGAAAACAGGAAGGCTTCAAACATGACAGGCATTAACAGGACACCATGGATCTGATCGGACAAAAACTAAACCATTTTAATTATGAGAAACATACAATAACAACAGTCAACATGAGGGTCCGTCCGTCTCCGGATAACAGCCATCACCCGCTTACATCATTAGCTCCGGCAGCGGTCAAATTACAAATCAATACGAACGCCACCGAGGATGTCATGTTTGCTTTGGTCAGAAACAGAAACATAATGCTGGCCCTTTTGAAAGTGAAGAAGCAACCGACGGGAGGCGAGGAGGAGGCTTAATGACCTTGAATTAAACACCATTCCTCATTGTCACACGCCGGCTGCTCATCCAGCCGCTGTCGATACGCCGTGGCCCCGTGGCAGAATAATAGTGCTGGTGGTATTGATTACCCAGGGAGTAAAATATATTTCCCCCAGAATGAGGGCCCCACGGCCCCCGCAGCCCCATCGGTGACGGCCCCTCACTGGAGACCCTGGGAGCTACAGAGCTGCCTGGCAGTCTGCGGCTGGTCCACCTGCTGCATAACCTACCGTGTTGTGTTTCTGACGGGGCGCCGCCATCCATTGGTCCTGAAATACACACAGCCCCCCTCCACTGACCTTTGAGCGGTAGGAGAGGAGGAGAATAGTCGGGCAGACGCAGCCGCCGATGGACAGTTGACGTCAGGGACGAGTGGTCTCTGTCTGTCGGATGGGTGAGGTTTTGTAATTACGCTGGTGTCAGTCTAGTCCACTGAATAGACTCAGGCCTCTTTTCAATGAAGGGAGTTTTTCTCTCTGCTTGGCTAAATGCTTGTACGTATACTGCGTGCATGCTGACAAACAATAACCTGTCTTGAAGTATTGCAAAAAAATTCTAATAGTTTGCCTAATTTCAGTTTATGTGACAAAACAAGCAAGTATAGTGTAGAGAATCACCGTACCATCTAAACCGCTGTGAAATGTATTTTCCATAGCCCTAAATATAGTATTTTCAGCTGTTTAAAGCTGGTTTGCAAAATCGAAAGTAAAAGACGCAAAAATGAAACTTAAGAACAGGAAGCATAAAAATAGTGCACATAGAACAGATCTACCACCTCTTAGACTTGCTTTCAATGAGAATGAAATATCTATAACAAACATTTCTATGTGAATTTGGTCAGGTCGCCCAAAAAGTTCCATATTGCAGCTTTAATTGGTCCTCTGAAGCCCAGGAAGGCCACTGGAGTCTGGGGGAGAGGGTGATAGAGAGAGAAAGAGAGAGAGAGAGGAGAGAGGGGACCTGACAGGAGCTGCCTGTTCAGCAGGACTGTCATAATTAGTGCCTGGCCCTGGCCATTCCAGAGAGTTCTTTAAAGAAGCACTTCATCAATAGTGACACGAGCAGGGGGAACATCTGCCACTGGAGCCACTACTGCCTGCAGCCAGGCAGTCTCAGTCAGTGACACAGGAGAGGAGAGGTGTGATCTCTGCTCTGTGTTCAAACTACAACACATATTAGTCGTTTTTATTAGTAGACCTACCACTGTGAAAAGGCTGGCTGTTGAAACGGTTTCAACTTCAATTAAAAATACAGTATTTCTTTGTAATTAATAGATCTATACAAAAACAAGATCAAATAGCTGAACTGCTGTAGTCAATTAGCTCATTTGGTGGGAGGGGCTTACAGTCAGCTCTTCATCCAATACCTTTACAGACACAAGACAATACATATTTTTATTTCAGTTTTATTTTGAAACGAATAATGCAATGCCAAACCTGGTCTCGCCCCACCACACACACACACACACACACACACACACACACACACACACACACACTTCCAATCATTTGGCAGAGGCAGCCCTACATTGGCGAGGAACAATTACCGTTCATTGAGGACTAATTGATTTTAATTGTGTTCTGTAATTGAGGGAAATTACCAGAATGAAGAGAAGCAGAAAAGCTTTTATGTGCCAGTGCTTTATCGGTCCCTGAAGTTACCAGCTTCATCAGATCAGGGCTGAAACTCCTCCTGTGAGCCGTCGACCAGGAAATGTCCGTCCTTAAAAACGTATGTATAAAATATAGAAATAAATATATAGAAGGAAAAAAGGAGAAAATAAAAAATACTTTAAAAGTAATAAATCTTAGTCAAGTGTTGGGAACCGGGTGGATGAGACTAAACAAGCCAGCGACTGGCTGATTCCTTATAAAAACTCATTTCTGGTAACATGAGCCCAGGCTAGGATGGGCTTGTCAACGTATTAGACTTTTTACTGGGGCCGTATCGATTCTGTTCTACACCAGCGAGGCCTGCATTGCTGGCTAATGCTATTGACGAGCCATCAGTCTTGTCCAAAAGTGTGGAGGCATGCGGCTCTTTTCTGAGGCCGAACAGAGGGAGAGGGGAGAGAGGGAGGGAGAGAGAGGGAGAGGGGAGAGAGGGAGGGAGAGAGAGGGAGAGGGGAAAGAGAGGAAAAAACATCAACGGACAGTGATGGAGAGCAGGGAGGGCGAAGCTGCAAGCGCAGCACACACACTCAAGACCCTGTCCATGGTTTGGGAACACTAAATTAGAAAAAAGACAAAAGGGATGAGAGAGGGAGAAACAGTAAACAGCCGCATCGATCCAACTAGTGTCGGGCAAATCACTTCAAACCATTACTGCCTTAGTCTGGACTGTGTCAGTCGGTGGGATAGAACCCGGGGCGGAGGGGAGAGTGGAGAGAGCCCGCAGAAGTGTCAGTATGCACCAAGGGTCACCCACTGGGTTAGAAACTTTGCTCTAGCAACACATCGCTTTTTGCTGCCTGCGTTGGACTGCTGAAACAAATGTGCGGTGTCGTTGTCAGATCCCAGATATCCCTTTACTGTCCCTTTAGAGAAATGTGTCTTAGACGTTCAAGTGCTTCTGCTACCCACAAGGTGAATGAAAAGGTGAACGAGGAGTCTGGTCAGGAAGGAGTTAACTGAGTGGTGGTTAGAAAGGAATTCAACCTGGCTGTCAAGAGGCAACCCAGGGACAAGAGGGAACGGCTGAACTCATCACAAACCCCTCTCCTGGCGTCCGCCGCCTCTGCGCAGCGCGGCCCGCCGCGTAATGACCCCAACAACACGAGGATCCCGTCTAATTAAAATGAAGGCAGATCAGTTAAGCAGATGGTTGCCGCACAAATATTAGGCGAAGTAGAAGTGTTTAACGGTCGGCACTTATCTCCACCCTCCTCTTTTCTCTGCTCTCTGCAGCGCCGCCCAGCCCAACACCGATAAACAGGACAGGGTGCTCTGTGTTAATCAACCTTAGAACCTTTAAAGCCGCCAGATAAGGAATAATTCGGGATCTTTGTAAATTAGCTTGAGATGTGGCTAAGACTCTGGACCCCATACGCCACAGAGCTCACTCGGCCAGACTAGCAGAGGGAGGGAGAGCGGGAGGAGTGGAGGAGGGGGGTGTTTGCGGTCTATCAACGTAATAGCCTAGGTGCCATGGTGGATGGCAGTGGGGAAGTTTGGGAGTAAAAAGTAATTTTTTCTCCAACGGAGGAGAATAGAGAGATATTTTTTCTTTGCTTTTCCTTTATCCCCTCTGTGGGTTGACCTCCCTTGCCACCGCCCTGGCGATCAGCGCTCCTTATCAGTGACACTGGAGAGCCACCCGCTCGGCTGCAATCATCTAAACAGGAAGACTGGGAGTGGGTCGGCAGCAGGCTGCAGCCCCGCAGAGTGGCCTCTCTGAGCAGGTCAACGGGGGCCTTCACCCTTTTTAAGTCGGGCACAGGCAGGGGCAGCCCCGTGTTTATTTTGCAGATGAGGGGTTTCAGGACAGAGTGGAGGGGGAGATGGGTCAGTTTATCATTACAGTGCCAGTGGTCCTTGTCAAAGACGTGCCCAGAATGTCAACAAAAGGTTTACTGTTCTATGTGTTATCATTATGTTTTAGAATGTTTACTGTTCCATGTGTTATCATCATCATTATATTTTAGAATGTTTACTGTTCAATGAGTTATCATCATCATTATGTTTTAGAATGTTTACTGTTCTATGTGTTATAACCATCATTATGTTTTAGAATGTTTACTGTTCTATGTGTTATCATCGTCATTATGTTTTAGAATGTTTACTGTTCTGTGTTATCATCATCATTATGTTTTAGAATGTTTACTGTTCCATGTGTATAATCATCATTATGTTTTAGAATGTTTACTGTTCTATGTGTTATCATCATCATTATGTTTTAGAATGTTTACTGTTCTGTGTTATCATCATCATTATGTTTTAGAATGTTTACTGTTCTATGAGTTATCATCATCATTATGTTTTAGAATGTTTACTGTTCTATGAGTTATCATCATCATTATGTTTTATAATGTTTACTGTTCTATGTGTTAACATCATCATTATGTTTTATAATGTTTACTGTTCTATGAGTTATCATCGTCATTATGCTTTAGAATGTTTACTGTTCTGTGTTATCATCATCATTCTGTTTTAGAATGTTTCCTGTTCCATGTGTATAATCATCATTATGTTTTAGAATGTTTACTGTTCTATGAGTTATCATCATCATTATGTTTTAGAATGTTTACTGTTCTATGTGTTATAATCATCATTATGTTTTAGAATGTTTACTGTTATGTGTTATCATCATCATTATGTTTTAGAATGTTTACTGTTCTATGTGTTATCATCATCATTATGTTTTAGAATGTTTACTGTTATGTGTTATCATCATTATGTTTTAGAATGTTTACTGTTATGTGTTATCATCATTATGTTTTAGAATGTTTACTGTTATGTGTTATCATCATCATTATGTTTTAGAATGTTTACTGTTCTATGTGTTATCATCATCATTATGTTTTAGAATGTTTACTGTTATGTGTTATCATCATTATGTTTTAGAATGTTTACTGTTATGTGTTATCATCATTATGTTTTAGAATGTTTACTGTTCTATGTGTTATCATCATCATTATGTTTTAGAATGTTTACTGTTATGTGTTATCATCATTATGTTTTAGAATGTTTACTGTTCTGCTTTATCATCATCATCCTTTTGTTTTAGAATGTTTACTGTTCCATGTGTTATAATCATCATTATGTTTTAGAATGTTTACTATTCTGTGCTATCATCATCATTATGTTTTAGAATGTTTACTGTTCCATGTGTTATCATCATCATTATGTTTTAGAATGTTTACTGTTCTGTGCTATCATCATCATTATGTTTTAGAATGTTTACTGTTCTGTGCTATCATCATCATTATGTTTTAGAATGTTTACTGTTCTGTGCTATCATCATCATTATGTTTTAGAATGTTTACTGTTCTGTGTTATCATCATCATTATGTTTTAGAATGTTTACTGTTCCATGTGTTATCATCATCATTATGTTTTAGAATGTTTACTGTTCTGTGTTATCATCATCATTATGTTTTAGAATGTTTACTGTTCTGTGTTATCATCATCATTATGTTTTAGAATGTTTACTGTTCTGTGCTATCATCATCATTATGTTTTAGAATGTTGACTGTTCTGTGTTATCATCATCATTATGTTTTAGAATGTTTACTGTTCTGTGTTATCATCATCATTATGTTTTAGAATGTTTACTGTTCTGTGCTATCATCATCATTATGTTTTAGAATGTTGACTGTTCTGTGTTATCATCATCATTATGTTTTAGAATGTTGACTGTTCTGTGTTATAATCATCATTATGTTTTAGAATGTTTACTGTTCTATGAGTTATCATCATCATTATGTTTTAGAATGTTTACTGTTCCATGTGTTATAATCATCATTATGTTTTAGAATGTTTACTGTTCTGTGCTATCATCATCATTATGTTTTAGAATGTTGACTGTTCTGTGTTATCATCATCATTCTGTTTTAGAATGTTTACTGTTCTGTGTGTTATCATCA
The DNA here is from genome assembly GCA_030435695.1 of Brachymystax lenok tsinlingensis. NCBI lineage: Eukaryota > Metazoa > Chordata > Actinopteri > Salmoniformes > Salmonidae > Brachymystax > Brachymystax lenok. Next base: position 19,396,932 of record CM059810.1, on the reverse strand, counting down.
TCAACAAACTAAAAACCCTCAACGCTTGAACTTGTAATCATTTCGCTGATAAGGTTGAAGTGGAGCTGAAGGCAGAAGGTTTTCAGACACAGTGATGAAAGTGATCCGGCAATTTCATCTGAGAGCAGTGTGATGGGAGAAGAGAGCAGTGTGATGGGAGAAGAAGCTGCAGCTACACCTCAACAACCCCGAATGAGGACTCATGTTCTATTCATTCTATTTCTATGCATTTAATCCTAAATCTAGATAGATCACTTTTGAAAAAGGGGATATTTCAGTGTTGACTTCAAGGAAGGGCGAGAAAGCAGGTAAACAGTATTTGAAGAGGCCTATGGCAAGATATTGGAGCATTCAAATATGAGTTTGAAAATGTGAGCAATTATTAAAGCCCAATGCAGTCAAAAACAATATTTTCCAGTGTTTTATATATATTTTCACACTATGAGGTTGGAATAAATACAGTGAAATTGTGAAAACGATGGAAATGCCCTTTTTGAAAAGACCGCCTGAAATTTCAGCCTGCCTGGTGAATTAGTTAATAGATTAATAAAATAGAGTTCCAAATCTTTGAACTTGCTCTTTGCTAAGAAGCTATTTTTGTTTATTTTTTTTAACTATTTTAATTGAAAACAATCACAGTAAGGTACTTAATTGTTACCAAGAAATGATTTGATATTGAGATTAAAACGACTGCAAGACCCAGTGAAGTAGGAGCCAACACCAAACTTCGTCTAGTTTTGATTTACATTTGGTTGAGTTGTCAACTAACGGGAATTCAACCAAAACATTTCCCATATCATTGGATTTTGGTTAAAAGTTGTCTGAAAAAAAAAATAACTTTAAAAACTCCAATCAGTTCATTTTTCCACATTCAACGTCATCTCATTGTATTTAAATGAAGTGGAAACAACGTTGATTCAACCAGTTTTTGCCCAGTGGGTATGGAGTTCTGATATTGATGTATTATTAAATATCGCTGTTGAGGTTTTACATCCTCTTACCTGGCGAATTAGTTAATAGATTAATAAAATAGAGTTCCAAATCTTTGAACTTGCTCTTTGCTAAGAAGCTATTTTTGTTTATTTTTTTTAACTATTTTAATTGAAAACAATCACAGTAAGGTACTTAATTGTTACCAAGAAATGATTTGATATTGAGATTAAAACGACTGCAAGACCCAGTGAAGTAGGAGCCAACACCAAACTTCGTCTAGTTTTGATTTACATTTGGTTGAGTTGTCAACTAACGGGAATTCAACCAAAACATTTCCCATATCATTGGATTTTGATTAAAAGTTGTCTGAAAAAAAAAATAACTTTAAAAACTCCAATCAGTTCATTTTTCCACATTCAACGTCATCTCATTGTATTTAAATGAAGTGGAAACAACGTTGATTCAACCAGTTTTTGCCCAGTGGGTATGGAGTTCTGATATTGATGTATTATTAAATATCGCTGTTGAGGTTTTACATCCTCTTACCTGGCTGGAACCAAATCACCATCATCTCATAACCTTGTAGAAACTCTTGAGCAACACACAGGTCAACCCATTTTTCCTCATCCACAGACCATAGAATCTTAAACAAAAACTAATTTTGCAAAACCTGATTTATCCCCCTCATACATTTGAACTTTCTTCAAATGAAAAGCACATTGACTGAACTCGGCCCTACCTCTTCTCATCCCACAACCTCTCTCTCTCCTTTTTCCCCCTCAAGCACATACTGTAAGGAAAAAACATACTTCACTATTCACTAGACAGTTGGAATGTACTGTAGTCTGTTTTACAGGTTAGCTTCGCTACCTTGTTCTGTTAAGCTTTTCTGTTGTTTCCTTCCTGCCATTTGGAGAAAGGGACACCGGATTGAAGGTAATTACATTCAGAAACGCTGCAGACATTTATCTGTGCTTGTGGTTTGGGAGTTCACAATTGGGATTGGGGCCTGCTGACGATTTTCCCCTTAAAGTAGGCCACTGTGGAGCTACCTAGCTAGCAGGTTGGGTCCCGGCCTGATACTGGGGCTATGAGGCTGAGAGTGAGTCCAAAATGGCACCCTACTACCTACTGTACATAATGCACAACTGTAGGGCTCTGGTCAAAAGTAGTGCACCATGTACAGTGCTGTTTAGGATGCAGCCCGGTGCTGTAGACTGAGAGTGTTGCCACATGTTGGAGTTGGCCGGTGCCAGGAGCAAATGTGCTGAACAACGCGACTGAAACCATGAACTCCGTGCCTTGGCGGTGCTGCGGAGGCTACTCGCTAGACCAACAGCACTTACACTACCAAGTGACGTGTGGGTGTGTATGTCTTACCTGTGTCAGATTACTCCCATCATCTGTTCCCTCCCATTCGTCAAGTTGTCTCCGCGACACACAGTCTGAAAGCATGGACATCTCCACAGAAGACATCTCAGATCATGATGGGTCACACCTCCACTGGGCCCCGTCTCTCTCTCTCTCTCTCTCTCTCTCTCACACACACACACACACACACGGCATCTGGAATCTATTGGCGGCGAGAGTCACATGAAGCCATAAAGCCCTCAAAGGCCCACAAAGGCACTAGGGGTGGAACGTCCAACAATGTTGGCCCAACAAGCTGCCAACAGACACAGCCGTCTTGAACCAGAACAAACTCACTCTCTCTCCTTTCGTTCTTCTTCTTCTTCCTTCTCTGTGTTGTTGACCGACCCGCCACCTGGGAACTAGCTCGGGGGGATTTTGAATCAGATCTGACTATAGTTGAAGCCAGGCAGGGAGGCAGCTTAGGGACTGAGACACAGAGGAACCAGAGAGACAGACAGAGAAGTCCAGTGTCAGATAGATAAACAGCCGTAGAGGTCATCCTTTAATTGGGGTCTTCTCTGACCCACAGTAGCCTGCTACAACAACCCTCCTCGGCCCCTGGTGTCACCGCAGGGTTAATGGCCACCCGCCCGCCCGCCGTCGCTAGACAGATAATGTGATCTGCGCTGCTCGTCTTCGGTGATCTCATTGGCATGAAGTAAGCCATTGTCACTGCGGTCCTTTTAGCCAAGTGGAGAAGTGGAGGGGGGTGGAGGGGCGGTGGTGCTGTCACAGCACTGTAATGCTCTATCGATTCTCCATATCTGTTACGGAGGCTGGGAAGGGCGACCCAAATTCGATATGCTTCTAATAGGGGCCAAGAACTCCAAACTACGCGGTGAACGGGTTATCAAAGGGGAAAGGAACCAAAGTACAATCACTCCTCCTCGTCGACGTAAAAATGACAGCATAAAAAAAACTCCCTTTACAGCAGAACAAAGGAAACCTTGCAATTCGGTAATTTTATAAAAATTGAGGTATTGTAGTTTGTCTGGCAAGTCCCCAGCATTTGCTTTTTCACTTCTCCCCCCCATAAAAAGTGTGTTGGCCTACATGTAAGTGAAATAATCTGCTGTTGGAGCGGAGTCAAAGCAGCACTTCATTGTTAACAATGTGCTGCATTTCCTAACTGGCTACAAAAGTGCCATACTTCACTGTTTGTTTGTGCTGGAGGTGAAAACGAGTTCCCTAACATTGTGGGAGAAAAGCTTGTGAAATATAACGACAACAAAAAAGATGGCGGCTGTCTTTTAATGTCGTGCAGGAGCCGGTGTTGTTTTTCCACTCAGTAGAAAAGACTTTGAAGTTGGCTGATGAAACCTTAGCGCTGGGAAATTTCACTGTGTGCACTCTTCTCCAGAAACACAGTACCCACATCCTATTAGTTTGTGGTATAGTCACTTACCAAATTGGGTGTAGCCTAGGCTGCAGCATTTCTCAAAGCATCAAGTTGCCTGGTTTATATCTGTGGTCTATATTGTATATAATTGCGCTGCATTCAGTTTCAACATCATTAACACAAGAAGAAAGCATCCAAGTACAAGTCTATTAGTCAATCTCAGAATGATTCAGCTCAGCTCCTTTCAACTGGTAATGAAGACTTAATGTGGAGGTAATTAAAAGGTAATGTGGAGGTATTGTGGACTAATGAAGAGGTAATGTGGACTAATGAAGAGGTAATGTGGAGGTAATGATGATGTAATGTGGAAGAGGTAATCTGGAGGTAATAAAAATGTAATGTGGAAGAGGTAATGTGGAGGTAATGAACAGGTAATGTGTATGTAATGTGGAGTAATGTCAAAGTCAAAGTCACCATTATTAGTCAGTTGTACAACCAAATGCCTTCAACCGAAATGTGTCTTCCCGCATTTAACCCAAGGTGCGGGGGGCTGCCTTAATCGACATCCACGTCTTCGGCGCCCGGGGAACAGTGGGTTAACTGCCTTGTCCAGGGGCAGAACGACAGATTTTTTTCCTTGTCAGCTAGGGGATTCGAACTTGCATCCCTCCGGTTACAAGTCCAAAGCTCTAACCACTAGGCTACCTGTGGAGGGAATGTGGAGTAATGAAAAGGTAATGTGGAGCAATGAAGAGGTAATGTGGAAGAGGTCATGTGGAAGTAATGAAGATGTCATGTGGAAGTAATGAAGAGGTAATGTGGAGGTAATGTGGAGCAATGAAGAGGTAATGGTGTTGAGTGCTGTTGGCTGTCAGAGCCCTGGCTGGTTGCAGTGGACTAAATTAACTGCGACGAGTGGACTGTTGGGGGGCGGACCCTTTCCCTATTCACCCCATTCTCCCTCCCCCACACACACACACACACTACAATCCAACACACACTCCCACCGTCAACCGCTAAGTCCCCTGTAAATCAGATAAGCTACGCGGGTGGCTTCTGTGGCCAATCGTCAGCGAGGATGGCATGGCTGGTATCGGGCAGCTGCAAACCCCTCGTCAGAGGGACTACAAAGTGCTGGGCCCTGGCACCCCAGAAAGCCATCCCCTCACCCTCCTCTGCACCCCCAGCCCCCTGTGCCTGGGTGATGTCATTATCGAAGTCTTAGGCATTGATATCTGAGGAGTAAGTTGCCATTGACAGGTTCAGAGCTTCCCTGGCTCACCCCGGAGGATTCTTGACTTTGAAGCTATTTGGCCTTAAGCTGGGAATGATTCTTGACAGGCTTTCCTTCTACCTACTGAGCTAATCCCCTCCTCTCGACCAGGGCTGGACTACGTCAGCGCTGCACACTCACACACATGCAGAAACACACAAGTACACGCTCACTTGCATAGCAACTGAAACAAATACTCTGGGGTACACACACACACACACACACACACACACACACACACACAGAATCCTCACTAACTCCTTCCCGCTACTCCCCTTCTTGCAATGTGTGGACCCACATAAAAAGGGTCTGACAGCCTAGACTAAACTACCATCCCTTCCTCTCCTTCTCTCCTCCAGTCCAGCCCAGTACAGAGGGCCTGCTCTGCTCCAGAGGTACATAGCTGTACTGGGACCCGCCACCCTCCCAGCTCAGCCAGCCCTCCCATTCATTCCTCAGGCTTCATCAGCACTTAGTGGACATCTGTGCAGTGCCAGCTCTCGCCATATGCCACTGTGGTGAGAAGACAAACGACCATGTCGGTGCCGTGCCACGCCTGTGTGTCTGATGCCACCAGGGGCACCGGGTGGGTGGGAGGTTTCTGGTGTAGCCAGGCTTGGATTGGCCGAGTGTGCTTAGCAGCCAATCACGCAGCGAATGGGGCAATTAGCTATCTGAACTGGTAGACACGCGAGGCACAGGACGGCTGCTCAAGCAGCTAATAGGGAAAGCAAAGTGAAGGAAACCAGCAGACTGGCCCTGTAGCTGGGGCTCTTAAGGTGTAACCTTGATACAGCCACTTTAAAGGCTACTTCTTTGAGTCAAGATAAAAAACACACTTCAAACTTCATTCAATAGCACTGTGGTCCTGAACATTCACAGTAACGGACATATTTTTCGACCTCAACATCACTTTGATCTAAAAATCTCTAAATGATGATGCAGAGAGGGAAATATGAGAAGAATGATTCACATATTTGAGAAAATCTGATTCACGGGATCACATAAGGTTGGTTTGTGTAACTATTTGAATTCCGTCACATACACTTCCAACAGGGCGGAGGTCTCTGGGGTGTAATGCAATGACTCACAAACTACCACACGCACATGCTCCAAACACGCCACGCTGTGTCCAGCTCAAGCTGTCCAGCTCAAGCTGATCAGAGAGAGAACGGAGAGGAAGCAGAGAGAGAGAGAGAGAGAGAGAGAGAGAGAGAGAGAGAGAGAGAGAGAGAGAGAGCGGAGGGATGAGAAGAAGGTGTGTGGAAAGAAAAAGGGGAGGAGGAACAGCAGTAACGCTCCGGCGCGGGACTCTGGCGAAGGAACTGAGAGGTGTTTTTGGCTTGTGTTGCATTGTGGGGGGTTGCAGTGTGTGTGAGTGTATGTCTCCCAGGAGGAGGCTATAAAAAGACAAAGGAGGCTGGAGAGGCCGCGCAGAGCGACTATTGAAAGGGAGAGAACACCCACTCCAGAATCCAACCACTGCCACCAACCAGAGAGAGAGAGACTGAGGGGTACACACACACAGATACGTATACAAAAACACACAGATACGTATACACACACACACACACATACATGCGCACACACACACACACTGACATATACATACACACACAGATATGTACACCCACAAACACACACAGATACTTGGCCTTAAGCTGTGAATGATGAACAGGTAATGTGGATGTAATGTGGAGTAATGAAGAGGTAATGTGGAGGGAATGTGGAGTAATGAAGAGGTAATGAGGAGGCAATGTGGAGGGAATGTGGAGGGAATGTGGAGTAATGAAGAGGTAATGAGGAGGGAATGTGGAGTAATGAAGAGGTAATGAAGAGGCAATGTGGATGTAATGTGGAGTAATGAAGAGGTAATGAGGAGGGAATGTGGAGTAATGAAGAGGTAATGAGGAGGCAATGTGGATGTAATGTGGAGTAATGAAGAGGTAATGAGGAGGGAATGTGGAGTAATGAAGAGGTAATGAGGAGGCAATGTGGAGGGAATGTGGAGTAATGAAGAGGCAATGTGGAGGGAATGTGGAGGGAATGTGGAGTAATGAAGAGGCAATGTGGAGGGAATGTGGAGTAATGAAGAGGTAATGAGGAGGCAATGTGGATGTAATGTGGAGTAATGAAGAGGTAATGAGGAGGGAATGTGGAGTAATGAAGAGGTAATGAGGAGGGAATGTGGAGTAATGAAGAGGTAATGAGGAGGCAATGTGGAGGGAATGTGGAGTAATGAAGAGGTAATGAGGAGGCAATGTGGAGGGAATGTGGAGTAATGAAGAGGTAATGAGGAGGGAATGTGGAGTAATGAAGAGGTAATGAGGAGGTAATGAGGAGGCAATGTGGAGGGAATGTGGAGTAATGAAGAGGTAATGAGGAGGGAATGTGGAGTAATGAAGAGGTAATGAGGAGGCAATGTGGAGGGAATGTGGAGTAATGAAGAGGTAATGAGGAGGGAATGTGGAGTAATGAAGAGGTAATGAGGAGGCAATGTGGAGGGAATGTGGAGGGAATGTGGAGTAATGAAGAGGTAATGAGGAGGGAATGTGGAGTAATGAAGAGGTAATGAGGAGGCAATGTGGAGGGAATGTGGAGGGAATGTGGAGTAATGAAGAGGTAATGAGGAGGGAATGTGGAGTAATGAAGAGGTAATGAGGAGGCAATGTGGAGGGAATGTGGAGGGAATGTGGAGTAATGAAGAGGCAACGTGGAGCAATGAAGAGGTAATGTGGAAGAGAGCATTTCGCTACACTCGCATTAACATCTGCTAACCATGTGTATGTGGCAAATACAATTTGATTTGATTTGACTTATACAAGAACACAAAAACACACAGATACGTATACACACACACACACACACACACACACAAACGGGCACACACACATATACATACACACACAGATGCGTACACACACAGATACTTATACAAGAACACAAACACACACAGATACGTATACACACACATTCCCCAGTTGGAGCTCAGTACCCATTAGCAGCTCTAACTGACGTAATGGATGGAAACAGAGGTCAGCGTGAGTACTGAAGGCTTCCATGGAGAATACGAGACGTGACTGTACACTGGGGTCTCACCGGGCCATAAGGCTCTCACACACACAAACATATACACCCCTCCAGTCATCACCAAGGACAAGACAGCCACAGACGGTTTCTGACACGTACACAAATACACACAGACAGACAGTGGTACAAACACATGCTGCTGCTTTGATAGAATCTGCCCTAAACGTGCTCTCCTGACTCTGCCCTGAAATACCAGGACCATGAGGTAGGCTTGGCTGTCCAACACGGACAATAGGCATCAAATACAAATCAAAACCAAACTAATCTCGACCCCGTTTTACCCCTTTCCAATCTGTCCGTCCCGCCTCGGCCAACACACCGGTCAAAACACGGGAACCTGATTTGAGTGAAAAGGATGAGACATCTGACAGGAAGAAAGGCAGAAAAATAGAAGGAAAGAAAGGATGAAAATAATAAATAAATGAAGTGCCACATCCAATAGTGAATATTTACGCATAAAATGTGCTGCTCTCTCTCCCCCTCTCTGTTCTCCATCTCTCCCCTGTCTCTCTCTCCCCCTCCCTGTTCTCCATCTCTCCCCTGTCTCTCTCCCCTCCCTGTTCTCCATCTCTCCCCTGTCTCTCTCTCCCTCCCTGTTCTCCATCTCTCCCCATGTCTCTCTCTCCCCCTCCCTGTTCTCCATCTCTCCCCATGTCTCTCTCTCCCCTCCCTGTTCTCCATCTCTCCCCCTGTCTCTCTCTCCCCCTCCCTGTTCTCCATCTCTCCCCATGTCTCTCTCTCCCCCTCCCTGTTCTCCATCTCTCCCCCGTCTCTCACTCCTCCATGGGAACGTAATGCTCTGGCCCTCTGCCTGCCCAAATGAGTTCTCTATGTGTGGACTCAGTCGCCCCTAGCCCTTCTCCTCTGAGTAGAGACACCAGGCCAGCCCAGGTGTGAGAGAAAGGTGCCTTTGGTTAAGAGGATTTTTATTATTCCAACATGGTAGATGAGAGAGAGAGAGACGGAGGGAGCCATGACTAGGTGGATGAACCTGAACAATGTGTGGGAGGTCCAGAGAAAAGAGCTCCCCTCACTTCCCCTCCCCACCCCCTATTAAACGACTTTGGAACATCCCAACAACTGGTATGGAGGAAACCAAGCATATCTGGGAGGGGTTGGGGTTCTTACCTGTATTGTGAATAGTGAATCTCTGGGTGTCCATGACCTGACACTGCTCTCCCCTCAGGTTCTACCTCTCATTGTTCTGGGTTCCAAACAATCCTTTATTGGCCTATTAGCCCGTTAATTCTACCAATCAAAGTGGAGTGGCTAACGCTAACGAATGCTAGCGGTTTTATTAGCCTGTGTGTTCAGCAGGGCCCTCCTGGTGTACTGTGGTAGAGGCTGATGGACCAGGTTGTGGTCAGGCCTGTATGGATCAGGGCTGGGAGTCATTATCATTACACTGACGGCACACACACACACACACACACCATGTGAGCACACAAAGAAACACACACAAAAGCGCCTCTCTCTCTCTCACACACACACACACACACACACACACACACACACACACACACACACACACACACACACACACACACACACACACACACACACACACGCACACCATGTGAGCACACAAAGAAACACACACACAAAAGCTCTCAGACACACGGAAACACACAAGTCCTTACACTGGAAGAGAAGAAGGGATGTGGTCCCTACTCCCTACATCTGGCACTCTCAGTGCACTGTGGGGTCTGCCAACTACACATTGTTGTTCTTTTTGACAGATAATGTTTTCGGGATCATATAATTGCTGCTCGGCCCTAACCCTAACCCCTCCAAGCACGTTTTTATTGTAATGTAGCAGCGTTTTTTGGGATCGGTTTCTAAAAAGCCAATCATCAAAGCAGACCGGGAGGAAAGAAAACCAAATTGGTTGTGTATGTGTGCATGCTATTTAAGTTGTTTTAGCTGCAGGTGTTTCTGCGCGATGTGATTGGACAAAGAAAGGGCTTGAGAGGGCATGTACACAATCCGCCGAACTGTGAGAAAGAACGCTGTTGGACATTCGCTGTGGCATGAAAATATTGTGGCTCCTGGGTATCGTCAGCCAAATAGTCCACCTAGGGTTATCCACATTCAATCAGCGTTGTTTTTAGATGTGGGTAGAAACGTTGCTCCAAGTACATGTTCCTAACGTCCACAGAGTATGTGGAACGTGTCAGAGGCTTGATGAAGCAGAGGGGTCCCCTGATTAAACCACGCGGCTGCATACTGGACACTGTAATTACACTCCATATGTTGTTCTGAACTCGCCGAACCGATTCAATCTGCAAAGTTCCAAAACCATCAGCTTTACGTGCATAATGGTGGGATTTAAGCTCAAAATGCCTGGCACCCAAACATTAGAACATCAAAACGGTTCTATTACATGTCACATCATACTAATATACCATAGTGATGAAACTATAATCATCTATAATTGAGTTTATTTTCTAGATGACGGAAAAACAAAAAAGGCACGCATTGGCCAAAGACCCAAACAGAGAAAATTATAGTGATTTGTTTTACAGAAAACAAAAAACAGACCTAATCCAATGTAACTAAAGCCACCTATACAATACATTTCTGTGTGTGTGTGTGTGTGTGTGATGATGTGCCATGTGTCTGCACCCAGGAGACAGTTACAACAGACCCTCTGTTCTGTTGAAATATGATGTTAAATTGGCTGGAAGGAATCTGTTTATGGCCTAACGGCTTTATCTGACATCAACTTTAACCTAATAAAGATGTCCTTTTGGTGCGGGGGCCACAGTCTGATAACAGAACACAGCCATTATCCTGGCCTGGCATCATCACTATTGTTACTATAGTAGGGCCTGGTGGTTGGAGAGAGCATAGAGGATGCCATGTGGCCCAGTGTTATTAAGACATTCATTTACACACGCGCTCGCATGCAGACGCGCACAAACACATATACTGTCTGGGGGTTTGCTTCATGCCTAGATACAGTAAGAAGTAAGGCCTTGGGGGGTTGACATATCATGCAAATAAAACAGTAAATATTGTTTGTGTGTGTTGTAGTTTTTGGACGCTGCTTCCTGTTTGCTTGTGGTCCCATTAGTCTCTCTCTCTCTCTCTCTCTCTCTCTCTCTCTCTCTCTCTCTCTCTCTCTCTCTCTCTCTCTCTCTCTCTCTCTCTCTCTCTCTCTCTCTCTCTCTCTCTCTCTCTCTCTCTCTCTCTCTCTCTCTCTCTCTCTCTCTCTCTCTCAAAACAGCCTCCCTGCCTATTCTATGCTCTCCAGATGAAACACATTAGTGGATGCATGGCAAGGAGCACTGAGGAGGAGGGAGGGGGGGGAAAAGGAAACCTTCCCAGTTCCAACGACATCAGCATTTTCCCGCAAATTTGCAATTAGTCTTAAGGGCCAGCGTAAATTAGGTCTCCTGACAAATGAGCTACCGAGACGGGACAAGAAGTTTCAATAAATCTGAGAGCTATAGCCTCGCTGCTCCTCCGGCGGTGGCTCCCACAGCACCGTGGCAGTCCCATAAGACAAGGAGAGGGGAGGGGGGATACAACACAGTCAATCCCAGAGAGGAGCTCTCCACGTGGGGGTAAACTAGCCTGAGTCTCTGCCTCTCCGGCTCTCCTCCAACTAGCACCGTGGAGAGCCATGGAGATGGAGACCACTTTGCCTTCGGACAGGAAGACGGAGTGGTGGGTCCTATTCAGGGGAGTCTAGAGTTGCGTCTCATCAGAACCTAAATGCGTCAGGGAAAGGCCTGCACTGTTCCTTGATGTAACTTGATTTGATCTACAGCCCCTCGCAATAAGACGATAAGAAGAGACGTTTTTACATTTTCAAAAGACGTAAAACCTTATTTAGTTTCCCACTGTATTGTAATTGATGATGCATCAACTTCCAATGGAAGGAAAGCCTTCTGGACAAGTAGCATAGGACAGCTAATGGGATCCTAACAGTCTCCTGAAACTGCCTGGACCAGGATCAGGTACCAAATCTGCGCTTAATGCAATTGGACAAACTAACACGCCACAATAAAGTGCTGCTTAAAGGTACCAGAAATGTGTTGAGGGGAGAAGACAAACTGATGACGAGGAGCGAAGCGAGGGAATGCAGAGACGGGACTCTAGAATAGCATTAAGGCTCCATTTGTCTGCATTAGGCTACCTGAAGCCCCCGCGGAAACTTCCAGGGCTAGATGGTGATGGGAGAATACTATAATGGCGTGGCAGTGGGGACTGCTTACTAGATTACACTGGCATGTACAGTGGAAGACGCCAACCTGATTACACAGAGAGAGTAGATGGAAAGCGTAAGACATCAACCTCAGGTTACACTGAGGTACACAATAACTGAAGGTACTGATGTACTGCTCAATTGTCAAATGTCCCCACTTTACTTGTGAATCATTTCAGCCATTTATTTATTAAACCAGGATAGTCAACTCAGAAACAAAATCAGCACTATTTTCCAGGGAGCACTTTGCAGGTATATCAGTATCTCAGCAGTCTGACACTAGACCTAAAGCACAATCACTTATAACACAGAGCTAGCTTTGAAAACTCCATGATCAACATGTCCCCATGCTCTTCACTTAGGGAATCATTGACTTGGATTGTGGTGATTTAGGGCTGATCTAAAGGCCTAGTTTTTGTCTGCACTACATCTGCCTCCGATTGGTTGGTGATAATAATGCCGTACACACTTAGGTTAAGACAAGCAGCTGTGAGCCGGGTGGGGGGCGAGGGAGAGAGAGAGAGAGAGAGAGAGAGGTGGTGGGAGTGGGGAGCGAGGAAAGGAGGGACAGAGAGAAAGAAAGTTGGAGAGAGAAGGTGGGGAGGTGGAGACCCAGAGAGAGAGAGACACAAGGCATTATGATGAGTCAAAGACAACAGTGTTGTTTCTCCCTCTGTAGCACGGTGCAGCACGGCCCTGGCCTGACGTTCCTGGATCTTGCCCGGCGTCGGAGGCGCTTGTGTTACGCAGACAATACGGATTGACACAAAGTCAAGCTGATAATTAAATGACGTGCATTGCGGCAGGCAACCCCGAGATACACCAAATCATTAGCACACGTTGGGAAAGCAAAGAGAGCCGACAGAGAACAAAACGAGCGGGCAAGCCAGCTCCATCCCATCTTTCCTGCTATCCCGGGTAATAAAGCTTCACGACAAGTAAAACGTTAATGACCGGCGTGTTAAAAAGAAGGTTGAAAAAGACGAGGTCATTCCAGATTCCAGTGAGCTGTGCCACGGATCTGTCCAGTCTTCAGTTTTCCTTCTGGAGTTGGACCCACTGACCCCTCTCTCCTTCTCGCGAGGAAAAATACAAAGAGGGAGGGGGTTCTCAAAATGTCAAGACTTTTCCACTTTAGCGTCGGACCATCTATTATGACTATAAAGGAGGTTGAAGCATCCCTTTGATGCGTGGGACCGTTGATATGTCCTGGCGGGAGCTGTACGACTGTACGCCTGTCTTGGTGACAGCACCACATAGACCAGATCTACAGGCCTACACTCCTATCGGGGATCTGTTTAAAGGCCATTATCTCTTGGCTTTCTCAAGGTGGAGTTATGGTATGCTTCCAAATGGTTCCAGTCCATTTGTACCAGACCCTGTTCCTCTGGTCTAGTCTGAATCCTACTAAAAGCACACAGCCCTCGTCTCCCCTCGCTCCACCACCACATTCATCTCTAGTTTACGGTGGATATCATGAAAAATGCCCCTGTTCTTTCTACATCCCTCCCTCCGCCCATTCTCTCTTTGGTCTCTCGCTCTCTTCCTCCCATTATCATCTCTCACTTTCTCTCCTGGTTCAGTCCAGGTCCCTGTCTCTAACACAATCCCCTCTCCTGGTTCAGTCCAGGTCCCTGTCTCTAACACAATCACCTCTCCTGGGCTGGGGCTGCATGGTGGAGCGTTATCACATCACACCTTTCTAATTGACCCTTCTAGTTTCATAAGACCTCGACCCAAAGTTATTCATTTTCACTTTGTCCACCGTCTCTGTCCCAATTAGGTCCCCCGACTGGGAAGCTAACCCGATTACAAGACATGCTTATTAGTCTGGGGAGAGAGAGAGAGAGAGAGAGAGAGAGAGAGAGAGAGAGAGAGAGAGAGACTGGCTAAATGAGTAGACAATCTACTGGGTGATTACCTGAAACCAGCTGCACATGAGGTACATCTCTCTCTTCCCTCTGATTTCATAAGAGCACAGTTAACAGTTAAAAGTGTGTGATGGCCGTGACTGATTTCACAGAACAGTTCCTGGCACTGCAAATCACCTGGCGATAGCCTGGCTACAGCCATTGGGCAATGTGTTAGCTCTAAACCTTCACTCAGTAGTGGTTTCATTACATTTCTCAAGATTTCAAAAAGGTCAACACACTTCATCCTTGACATACTGGACCATTGATTGATATTGATGATGGATAATCCCAGACCTAGATGTTCCCTCCAAGTTGCACATGCCTGTTGAGACTGGCCAACTTGCCAGGGGTAAGTCGGTAGCCTTCCCAGGGAAGGATACAGCTTTGGTTTAAGGGGGAGCTGATGAGGTCCGTGCTCCATGGAGGTTCACTGGGTGCCAGGAGCAATGTGGCATCACTCCCAGTCCCTGACTCCATACTACAGCCCAGCTCAGCACCACTGAGTCTGCGGCCCAAATTACATCCTATTCAGTATATAGTGCACTACTTTTAATTTAGCCCACAGGGCTCTGGTCAAGAGTAGTGCACTATGTAGGGAATTGGGTGCCATCTGGGACACAGCCTGGGTCTGAATTAGGGGATCTAGGGAAGACGATCGGGCCCCAATTAGATATAATTGCCCCAAGTCCATCACGGATTGAAGATCTAACCCAGAGGTTTCTCAGTTTCTTTTTACTGGACTATTTATCATCTCCTTGGGTGGATCTGAGATGTGGTTCAGATCCAGGAAGACTCTTCTGAGCGCGGTCAGACAGGGGAAATAAGGATACCACACAGTAACAATAGCATATCTATGCAGTGATTTATGACAATTTATGGGTAATTGTACATTTCAAATATGTGTTAAAACACTGTCTAGAAGACCACCAAAATGTATGAATATTTAGTTCTCAAAACATATTTCAACTGTAAAAGTGTCTACATAGTGTACATTACATTCAAAAAGCCTACTTAAGTACTGCAAGTCATTCGATTTCTGAATATAATATTGGTCATTTTTTTTCCGAAAAGTTGAATGTTCTTGTCAGACAATGTTGGTATGTATAGCAATGACCAAGTCAACAGCAGATTAGTATGGTGTTAAAATACCCCCACATGTCCCATCATCCACCACAACAGAGTTGACCAAAAAGTAGCTGATACTACTGGAAACACACCAGTCTCTAGTATCTTCAGGCATCTTTTAGTTTAGTTACAGTACTGTCATCTTCCACGAAGCAATATGTTGTGCATTAAAACAGGCCAACTCGACAGAAAAATACTCCTTAGATAGATAGCCCTGAGTACCAAAACACAACGCTGCTACCGCGCCCTTGGGGGACGTTTTAATGACAGCAGCCCCCCCTCTACATTAAGGGTTACTACTCATAATCAGAGGCAAGGAGAAGGAGCAACACAAACATTTAGTCCAGGGGAAAACATGGGAGAGGTTTGACACACTCAGCACAACTCCTTGTAGAGCTGTAGCTAGGGGCGCTACGCTAGTCTGCTAGCTTCAGGCTATGCTAACCAGTCCAAAGTCCTACAGAACGAAGGCTGGTAGAGTGACAGAGACGTAGCCTAGCCAGCTACACATTTTACATTTGATAGTGGCACATTTAGCCCTCAGATGTCGTAGACATGACAGGCTTAGATGACTTCATGCTGAGGCTACACAATTATATATCAAAAGGCTTTTTTCGGTCTTTCTTGCTACTTTTTGTCAGCGTCTACGCCAATCGCTATCATGCAGATACATGAGAGCTGTTATGAGTGGCTGTGTAGTTGTCACCACTGTTCAACTGAACATTGGTAATATTAACAGACGCTCTTGTTTGTTTGTTATGATGTGTTGACATTTACATGACAAATGGGTGCACATGATCTATTGAGAGAAATACATGATAGATTGTTTATCATTAAAAGACTCCAACTCCTGTTTATTCAACAGAATTGTACTATTTTATTTTTTCATTTTTTATGAAATCTGCTCCTTATGATTCGTCCATAATTAACTATGTCATAATACTTGGTACATGTCGTGAATACATGTCGTGAATACATGTCATGAATACACATCCTACATTGACAAATCATAGACAACTGACATTGTTCTATAATTCCAACGTGAAACCATAGAAGAACAAGTCATAATTGAATTGCTGAACAAAGTGAGACATTATTACTTTCAATCAAATCAAATGGTACTGGTCACATGCGATGAATACAACAGGTGTAGACTTTACTGTGAAATGCTTACTTACGAGCCCATTATTACAAGGATGTGAATCTTGTTTTGAACTAAAATGACCAAATTACAACCAACTCAAGTCACATTATCTCCCTTACATCACCACTGGATGGTGCCGGTGCCTGTGTGTGTGTGTGTGTGTGTGCGCGCCAGTGTGTGTCTGTGGTTTACTGGCAGTATGCTGGAGCTAAATATTTCTCTTATCTGATTTTCCTGGCACATAACACACATGCCTTGCATATGCTACAATTCATCATCTCCACTTTTCAGCACAATAAATGTAATAAACAGCCCCGCTCACTTGATTATTTGGCTTTATTCATTCTACGAAAAATAGATTTGGGGTGTTTCGGAGGTGGGGGTAACATTGTCCTGTGAGGGGTCCCAGTGGGTAGCGACGTGTCTCTGTTTCAAGTCTTGTTCTGGCTCATTTCAAATATGATTAAGCGAGGGAGAAATCACAAAAGCTGAGCCCTGTGTTCTGCTCTCTGTATGTTATCACCTGCTGCTAATGCTGCGCTCTCTCTCTCTCACTCCCTCTCTCTCACCCTCTCTCTCTCTGGCCTCTTGTTCTCTGGCCCCTCGCTCTGGCCTCTCTCGCTCGCTCTGGCCTCTCTCTCGCTCTGGCCCCTTGTTCTCTGGCCCCTCTCGCTCGCTCTGGCCCCTCTCGCTCGCTCGGGCCCCTCTCGCTCGCTCTGGCCTCTCTCGCTCTCTCTGGCCTCTCTCGCTCTCCCTCTTATTGGCCTCTCTCTCACTCTGGCCCTTCTCTCTTTCTCTCGCTCTCTCTGGCCTCTCTCGCTCTCCCTCTTATTGGCCTCTCTCTCACTCTGGCCCTTCTCTCTTTCTCTGGGCTCTCTCGCTCTCTTACTCCCACTCTCTGTCTCTTGGGCAGGCCAAGTACTGACTCTGGCTTGTGTTGAGCTCATTTTCCAAAAGGTTTATTAAAATATTTACCCACAGCTCTGTCGCTTCTCAGAAAATGAGAAGGCCCAATCAATAAACAGCAAAGTCCAATTATGCGAAAGTGCAAATTATAGATTCTGTGTGATGCTGAGGACATGGACACTTCTCTCGCGCACACACACACACACACACACATATATGTCATAGACGAGAAAAATATGGAATTCGAATGTTTTGAGCCACAAGCTATTTCAAGTTGTGGTGTAACTGCTGTGCATGTGTGAGACTCTACATATTTAAATATGGAATCTTCAGTTTTTGGACACTTATTTTTTGGGTGGAAAATTATTTATTTATTTCAGTCGAACCCGTATTATAAAAGGTACACAAACAGACCCATTACAGAGAAGCCGGGATAAATAAGTCTAGTCTTCAAGTTTTTTATTTCCATAAATTAATTGAGGTCAATGAAGCCGCTTTGAAGGAAAGTCAAAAGTTGCGGGGAACTCAAACTCGACCATATGTTTGCAATGACCCTTAATTTCATGAAATGTGTCTTACACAATACAGCGTGTTTGGAAGGTCAAGCTTGGTGATTATTCATTGAATGCGTCCCAAATGGTACCCTATTCCCTATATAGTGCACTACTTTTGACCAGAACTAGTGGTCAAAAGTAGTGCACTATGTAGGGAATAGGGGCCATTTGGGACGCAGTCATTCACTGCTAGGGAGAGAAGGGGAAAAAGACAGCTGCCTGCTCTGATTCTCTGACAGCCACATTCTATCTCCGACCCTCTCTAGCGTTTCAATTTGTCTCGCAGCGAAAAGCCCTTCCGTTTTAAATATGAAGCAGGGCCTTGTTTCCCACACAGGTCCCTCTGAGGTGAACCAGCCCACTTTCTGCCACCACAACAGAGAGATACTGCCGGGGTCTTCAGGGGTGAATGTCTGCAAGGTTAAACATTCCACTGAAGGAGGAGAGGAGGAGAGGAGGAGGAGGGAAGGAGGAGAGGGTCTCTAGTCTTTGACAGTCAGAAAACAAGTCCCTCACAGCGCTTGGCACTCGCTGAAACCTCTGTTACAACAAAAACACACAAAACTCCTAACAGCGAGTGCCAGGTGGTCACAAGATGAATTCATTGGGGCGATGCATTACGCAAAAGGCTGAGATTATCACATCCCAGCAGGCCTTGGGGCATGGCAGAACGGGCTGTTTGGAGACATGGAAGGGGGCCCAAGAGAGTAGAAAAAGAGAGAGAGAGAGGCGCTGGGCTTCCCTCTGGCCATCGGAGGAGTGTCGGTCCACTCCCAGGACACCAGGGGTTTCAGACTGATATGGTGATGGTCCACTTTGCTACAGGCTAGGTGTCCCACAGGAGGAGCCAGGCAGAACACACACAGGCCTGCAGGCCTGACACTCACTCTCTCATACACAGCAGAGAGAGAGAGAGAGAGAGAGAGAGAGAGAGAGAGACACACATAGAAGCACACACACAAAGAAACACACATGCACACACACTGCGCTCTCTCTCCTCACAGATCCTTGTTTCCTCAGAAACCCTCTTGCTTGTCAAGGGACTGCCGTTCCCAGCCAGCTAAGGGTTAATATCATACAAGATCACTGGTAAGCTTTGCCACTGTAACCCCGACTGTGTTGTTGTTTAATATTTATAGTAACTCTGGTGTGCTAGGCTGCTGCCAACGCTGTGAGGAGTTCAGAGGAGAATGGAGGAGGGAGATTAGCCACCAACACCAACGCTCTGCATCTGAAGAACTGAGGCTGTCAAACAGCAACCTACCAGGACATCACCTCACATCTAAAGGTTACATACAGTCACCAGTATAACTGAAGAACTGAGGCTGTCAAACAGCAACCTACCAGGACATCACCTCACATCTAAAGGTTACATACAGTCACCAGTATAACTGAAGAACTGAGGCTGTCAAACAGCAACCTACCAGGACATCACCTCACATCTAAAGGTTACATACAGTCACCAGTATAACTGAAGAACTGAGGCTGTCAAACAGCAACCTACCAGGACATCACCTCACATCTAAAGGTTACATACAGTCACCAGTATAACTGCCACACTTGGGTTACTCATAATGCGGGCTGTGAATATATGAACGTGCTGCAGCTGGAATGTATAGAAAGGCTAGATCATATGGGAGTTGGAAGTGTATATCAAATGTATAGTGTATTAAAGAAAGTGTACCTAGAGCACTTGGCCACAGTACAAAAGCTCTGTGCATACTGCATCACATGAGACCTTTTAGTCTTTGTTCAGCTATTCTTATTAAGAAGTGCAGTATCTAAGCCATGCTAATTTCAATGCTAAAGACAGTGTTTCATCTGTGCCTTTGTCACAGAACCAAAGTAGTCATAATTAGTTATATTGCGTAAAAGTAGGCTACTTCGCTATAATTACAGACAAAGTAATAATTTGACTCTTGACTGACGCAATTCAAAACTGACAAACAGCAACGACCCCATTCAAATGACTAATTCTCCAGTTCAATTCCTGGCCATCTAATCTCCCTCCATTGTTCACCCTCTCCTCCTCCCCGTGTCCTTCTCTTCACTTCTTCTCCATAAATTATTGACTGGCTCATTTAGTCTCCTGCCCCAGCAAGGCACAGCAGCATCGCCATGCCACGTAGTCTATTAGACTGAGGGCGGTGACAGCCATGTTCCGGTGGTGTGTGTACGTGTGTGTGTGTGTCTCTCATTCTCAGTTGCATTAGGCCTGGGAGCAAGACTGGGACACATCAACATCTTAATCAATACGCGAGAGTCAATTACTGAGGAAGCGCGTGCTTAAGCAAGATCTGATTATTGGGTTCATGTTCAGTCCACCAAATGGACCGAATCAATGCGATGTGATATGTGCCATATATCTCTACGCCCCCCCGCCCCCCTTCCCTCTGTCTGTCCCTCACATTCATCTGTCCCTCACATTCCTAATGGACACCAGAGCAGGGTTTCTTAAACTATGGGTCGAGACCCAAATCGGGCCCTGGTCATGTGAGAGGTGACTCGTGAGTTATGATAAAAAATCTATAGTCACACACTTTCCTTTTCATTTGTGTCGTTGGAGGACGAACTGGGTCACGGGTGGACGGTCAATTTCTCATTTGGACCTTGAGCTGAAAAAATTGAAGAACATCCTAGAGAAACGATGAACACTTGAGGAAAGGAGGGAACGGAGGAGAGGCAGATCAACCCAAGCCCCCCACGCTTCTCCTTCACCCAAATCCAGACAGCTGATGTTCTGAAAGAGCTGGAGACACTCTTGACTTCAAAAGGGGGAGACACTCTTGACCCAAACTGTTATAGACCTATATCCATCCTGCCCTGCCTTTCTAAAATCTTCGAAAGCCAAGTTATCAAACAGATCACCGACCATTTCAAATCCCACCGTACCTTCTCCACTATGCAATCTGGTTTCCGAGCTTGTCAGGCCACGCTCAAGGTCCTAAACGATATCATAACCGCTATCGAAAAAAGACAGTACTGTGCAGCAGTCTTCATCGACCTGGCCAAGGCTTTCGACTCTGTCAATCACCGCATTCTTATCGGCAGACTCACTAGCCTAAGCTTCTCAAATGACTGCCTCACCTGGTTCACCAACTACTTCTCAGATAGAGTTCAGTGTGTCAAATCGGAGGGCCTGTTGTCCGGACCTCTGGCAGTCTCTATGGGGGTGGCACAGGGTTCAATTCTCGACTCTTTTCTCTGTATTTATCAATGATGTCGCTGGTGATTCTCTGATCCACCTCTACGCAGATGACACCATTCTGTATACATCTGGCCCTTCTTTGGACACTGTGCTAACAAACCTCCAAACGAGCTTTAATGCCATACAACACTCCTTCCGTGGCCTCCAACTGCTCTTAAATGCAAGTAAAACAAAGTGCATGCTCTTCAACCGATTGCTGCCCACACCCTCCCGCCCGACTAGCATCACTACTCTGACTTAGAATATGTGGACAACTACAAATACCGAGATGTCTGGTTAGACTGTAAACTCTCCTTCAGGACTCACATTAAGCATCTCCAATCCAAATTAAATCTAGAATCGGCTTCCTATTTCGCAACAAAGCCTCCTTCACTCATGCTGCCAAACATACCCTAGTAAAACTGACTATCCTACCGATCCTTGACTTCGGCGATGTCATTTACAAAATAGCCTCCAACACTCAAATTGGATGCAGTCTATCACAGCGCCCTCCATTTTGACACCAAAGCCCCATATTCTACCCACCACTGCAACCTGTATGCTCTCGTCGGCTGGCCCTCACTACATATTTGTCGCCAAACCCACTGGCTCCAGGTCATCTATAAGTCTCTGCTAGGTAAAGCCCCACCTTATCTCAGCTCACTGGTCACCATAGCAACACCCACCCGTGGCACACGCTCGAGCAGGTATATCTCACTGGTCATCCCCAAAGCCAACACTTACTTTGGCCACCTTTCCTTCCAGTTCTCTGCTGCCAATGACTGGAACGAATTGCAAAAATCACTGAAGCTGGAGTCTTATCTCCCTCACTAACTTAAGCATCAGCTGTCAGAGCAGCCTACCGATCACTGTACCTGTACACAGCCAATCTGTAAATAGCACACCCAACTACCTCATCCCCATATTGTTACTTATCCTCTTGCTCTTTTGCACCCCAGTATCTCTACTTGCACATCATCATCTGCACATCTATCACTCCAGTGTTAATGCTAAATTGTAATTATTTCGCCTCCATGGCCTATTTATTGCCTACATAGATTTTTCTTTTGTGTTATTGACTGTACATTTGTTTATGTGTAACTCTGTGTTGTTGTATGTGTCGCACTGCTTTGCTTTATCTTGGCCAGGTCACAGTTGTAAATGAGAACTTGTTCTCAACTGGCCTACCTGGTTAAATAAAGGTAAAATAAAAAAAATAAGTGACAAAGAGGAGGAAGGATTTATACTACCAACTGGCCCACAGTAGAACCCTCCTATCCAGACAGACATTACTGGTTGTTAAAGACACCTCTACCAACTGGCCCACAGTAGAACCCTCCTATCCAGGCAGACAGTACTGGTTGTTAAAGACACCTCTACCAACTGGCCCACAGTAGAACCCTCCTATCCAGACAGACAGTACTGGTTGTTAAAGACACCTCTACCAACTGGCCCACAGTAGAACCCTCCTATACAGGCAGACAGTACTGGTTGTTAAAGACACCTCTACCAACTGGCCCACAGTAGAACCCTCCTATCCAGACAGACAGTACTGGTTGTTAAAGATGAAAAGGCTGGAGGAACTTTGAGCTCAGAGTTGAACTTTAACGAGGCATACTTGATTTATGAATGATAGGTATTTGGATTTTATTTTGACACTTCTAAAGGATTCATTCTTATTGCGTTCCACTAACTCATTGTGATTTTCATTACATTATTTCACACAAAATGACTTATGTGAAAACAAATTAAGCACAGGATTATACCCAGTGTTCAGTTCTGTATAAACATGTGTTTTTTTCTAACAGTATTTTCTATTGGAATTTCACAATTTTCACCCATATTAAGAGATACAACAACAAAGACAAAGCAACAAAAGCACTCCCTTACACATACCTGTATACATACATACATACATACATACATACATACATACATATTATATATACACACACACACACCATCTTCCTGGTGTGTGTGTGTGTATATGAGGTAACATGCTTACTAGGGAGACCTAACAGCAAGGAGACTGGGTCCAATTCTAGATTAACCCCTAGGATATTTTCAATTTCTTGCAGAACACCAGACCAGTATCTTTGTATTTTGGAACATGACCATAAACAATGTGTTAGGGTGCCTGTGTCAGTTTTACGTCTTTACGTTTTGCTTTCAGCATGTCTGCGGTTTGGGGATACATGCAATCTGTGTATTATTCTTAACTGGATTGCTCTAGTACGATTACACATAGATATTGTTTTTGCATATCTCCAAATGTCCTCCCACATCTCTTCGTCAATAGCAACAGACAATTCTTTCTCCCACACTTGTTTCACCCTCTGTGTGTCGACACCAGAAAAGGACCTTAAAGCATCATAAAACAGACTTACAGACATTTTCCTTTGTGGGAAAAAAAGCATTCTTTCAATGACAGACACGTCAGGGTTGCCAGTTAAGGTGGTGCTCTTCAAAATAAAATGTCTTACTTGTAAAAAGCGGAAAAAGTCCTGCTTTGAGGGTCTGTATTTCTCAACAATCTGCTCAAATGACAATAAAATCTTATCATCAAATAAATCATTTAGTCTGCGTATGCCCTTATTAAGCCCAAAGTTAAAGCCAGCATCCAGCAATCCTGGACCAAAATCTGGGTAGTTAAGAATTGGGGTAAGAGCAGAGGTTAGTTTGGACCTTCCCAAAAAACATTGAACTGACCTCCATACTTTGAGTGTGTTAAGTGTAATGGGATTACTGCAGTGATCTTTTACAGACTTGAAACTTCTGAAAAATAAAAGATCCTGTAATGGGTATTTTGAAACATTTGTGTTTTTGATTGATCAACATATTTTATTTCTGTCAAATTGGACAACCTGGCTCTACTGGAGAATGTGATATAAATGACTGGGAATAATAGCAATATCGTTCTATTTTCAGTCAGTAAAACTCTTGTCTGTCGTATAATACTGACATAATATCATTTAAATCTTTAGTGTCAATGCAGGTTTGATTTCAGAGAACCTAGTCATGCTATTGTAGATTGAAAGGCCCCCTGGTCTTCACACAGAACCATTCAGTGTTAATCACACATCTGGTCTCGCTATATTTGATCTGCAGATACAGTATCTACCTTGATCTCTGATCCATAGCTGATGCTGTGATTCAGCGAGCAGACAGAGCGGATCCATTACTTCTCATCACGTCATCACGCCTGCTCTCCACCGTAATGATATCTAACATAACATCACACACACAATAATGAGTGAAAAGTTACTGTCGAGACGTTGCCTTTCGGTTGTAGCTCCGACTACTGCATGGTCGGAACTAGAAGCACAAGCATTTCGCTACACTCGCAATAACATCTGGTAACCATGTGTATGTGACAAATAACATTTATTTTTCAGGGGCTTCATAATCTCATCTCTCAGTTGCAGATTTTTTTTCTGATGAACTTTCATAGAGGATTCTGTTCGGCGTTACCTCTCCAGTCTATATTCTGTCAGAGAGTCATCACGCCGGTGCCGTCGGCCTTGGCCCCAGCTCCAACAGATAGAAAGCCCCACCACACCGTGGTCCTGCCAGGCCCCGGTCCACACCCCGCCGACTGACACTCATTTATTTACCTGGCTGAAAAATTCAACCAAGAGAGGAGTCCCACAGCAAAGGAGAGGAGAAGGGAGTGAGAGAGTGCGATAGAGAGGTGAGTAGCCCAACTAAGTTTGGTTTTATTCTCTCGCTCTTTCTCTCTCCCCCCCCTTCTTTATCTCGTAAGCTGCCAAACATCACCAGCGAAACTTGCATCGAAGCAGCCGCTGCCAGAGGGTGAATCATAGCAATATTGATTTGATTATGTAAAAGCTCAGAGGAACCTCAAGCCAGATGCAGAAATAACTCCTCACCTAAGTCCACCGTGGTGACAGCACACTGGTTAGGAGAAGAGAAGAAGAGAGAGTGAGAGATTTTTTTTATATTGTCCCGGATTAAAGCATCATTACTTCCCTCACAGCAAAATACTTTTTTTCATCTCTTTCTCTCTCTCCTGCCTTTCTCAGAGCGGGACTTACTTGGACGTAATTAACACTCTTCTACTGTACTGAAAAAGGGGGTTTGACCTCCAGGGAAGGCCTTTATGAGCTTTGGTTGAGGCTGGGGTAGGTACCCACTCCCCTGGCTGACGTGGCTGGGCTGGGGCCGGTGGGTGGAGGGTTCTGGATGGGTTTCCAGAGAGGGGGAGGATGATGAACAGAACCAGGAAGAGGACGGGAGGAAAGAAGGAAGGGGAAGAGGAACGGTGCGGTGTGGTGCGCTCACATTTTGATCAGTGGCACCCTCTTCTGGACCTCTTCCCTCTCTCACACAGCTGCTGCTGTGCCTACAGCTAGACTCCTGCCTGACAACAAAGAGCAGCACAGGAGCCGTATAATGAGACACAGAGGTTGTCTTTAACAGAATGATACCGCCTGGACAAATGTGTAAGAAACAGGCACCATAAAGATTTGATCGTTTGATAGGGGAGCTAGAAAGAAAAAGGAAAGAGAGAGAAGCCATATCTTAGCTGAATTAGCCCAGGTAGGGATTCAGGCCGCTAATCACCCGTTGGAGCGAGTAAAGCCGGGTCGGACTTAACCTCTCGTGGGCAGGCACTAATTGGGCCACCTTTTTAGCCGAGCATTATGGGAGAGCCGAGGAGCCGCTGCTACTCATCCAGGGTTCTGTCTTAACTGCCCTTAATTACCATTCCATCTCACTGAGCCCCGTCAAATGACTGGAACATTCCGCCAGGCCCGGCTGCTCTCCTCTCTCCACTCAGACTCAGGGTTAGACGGGGCGTGGTTATCTAATGTAAAAAAAAAACTAATCAGATCATAGGAATGATTGGCGGAGATAGCTAGACTCTTCAATAGGGCAGATATGGGGGTTCAGTTGCTCTGACCGTGTGATTACCTAGTCTGCCTGCGTATAAAAAACGGGGTGGAATAACATCTCTCGTTTAGGGGGAATGCTACTGCTTAGCTTCTTTTTCCCTTCATGCCCATTTCACTCTTCTGGACTTCCTGTGAATCTTAAGTAGGTGCTCTGTGTTTGTTGACCGTAACGCAAAGTAGATAGGCTTCCAATAATATAGCTAGGCCCTCTGTTCTTGTCTCACTGTACCAGGGTTATGAGGCTATATGATAGATGGATAGATGGATAGATGGATAGACGGATAGATAGACAGACAGACAGACAGACAGACAGACAGACAGACAGACAGACAGACAGATAGATAGATAGATAGATAGATAGATAGATAGATAGATAGATAGATAGATAGATAGATAGATAGATAGATAGATAGATAGATAGATAGATTTTGTTATTCTCCAACCCCGTTAAATGGTTCTTTAATTTTCCTTTGACTGTTGTATTTTATTCATTTTGGTTACATTTTAGATTTCAGTCATGGCACTTCTGTCTAGTTAGTTGATCATATTAATTTGCTTCCCCTAAAATACAAATACAAATCTGATATGCCTAAATATTCCAAAACATGAACATAACCACTCTATAAAGGAACCTATGACATGGAACATAACCACTCTATAAAGGAATCTATGACATGGAACTGCAGGTTGTGTCCTTTGTATTTTTGAGATGATTTCTGAACAATTAAGGTGGGTATACATTTAATACAATCATTTTAAAAACAAAATATAATATGATATCAAATTAATAAACTAAAATAAGGAAACTACATTTTTCACTTTGTAAAGGATTTTTGCCAACCTCAGTAACAATGAACTACACAACTTGACCTATAATACCTTGTAATATCTCATTTTGTGCCTTAATAATTGTCACACACATCGCTTCATTTGAAGCATAACTGCAGACATTTAGCCCTATATAAAATATCTGATTTCACCAATTTTTTTACGTTTGTCACTAATACAAATCTCTTTCATCCTGCATTACTAGCCTTTAATGTGATTTAGTGTGAAAGAATGCATGGTTTCATTTCTAACTCGAATCGACGACTTCGAGAGTAAACGTCAATTCCAGATGCAGATAATTATATTACTGGGACTAATCCAAATTGATCCTAAACCAAGAGTCAAACGGAAAAAAGGTGACTTCCTGAACAAAAAGTATATGACCCTGATAGCTAAGCAACAGCACCCAGAATCTTGTACAAACATTTGGTGAATAAGACGGATTGTTAAAAAGACAAATACACACTTGAGATATTTGTCAAATATCAAAAGGCCTACATTATAGCAAACACACCCATCTCCTTGTACTTACTCTGTGTCTATAAAATACCTTCTCCCCCACGTCAGACAACAGTTCTTCCCTAAGCTTCCTAATGACATTGAAGGTCTTAATTAGCTGCTATTTTTCCCTTGCCCTCGCCTCTATAAGCCCTCTGTCTGAATAAAGATAATTCCTATTCATTCTAAGAATCTCTTAATGATCACTCCCACCACTGACTGGCTATAGAACCTTCCAGAATAATAGGCTCACACCCTTCTATATCAGCATATTCCGCAATCAATTCCGGAATGGATTTCCTTTGCGGCTGATTACTTTAATAACTTCCAACATATCAATTAGCAAAATGTGTGTGTGTGCGTGTGAATCTTTGCGATGATTATCATTTAAGTATGGAGATGGTAATTAAATTACGGCCAAATATTGCTTTCCTCAATTATGGCCTTTGCAATACACGCCTCGATTTTATTATCTTAATTGTTAGCCGTTGTTATTTTGATAGCGATTTGAATACTGCGCAGTTCGAAAATAAATCAGGGAAAGGAAATTAGTTGAATCACGATGTCGCTTGAAGTTCTTCTTTCCAGCAAGAAATGACTGTATTAGGCGTAGTCGTGTCTTCTCTGAGTGGATGATTTAATCTGTCTGACACTAACTCACTAAAGAGGTGGCAGCCAGACTAAAGAACAAAAGATAAAAAGTATTCTCGCCCTCCCTCTTGCCGAAAGGTTGCCGGATCGAATCCCCGAGCTGACAAGGTAAAAAGCCCCAGAGCAAGTCAGTTAACCCACTGTTCCCCTCTCTGATTCAGAAGGGTTGGGTTAAACGTGGAAGACACATTTCAGTTGAATGCATTCAGTTGTACAACTGACAATTTTCCACTCTTTCTTTTAATTGAAGCTCCTTGTCTCGTACCCTCTATGTAGATGTACTATTACTATCTATTATTATCATCATTACCTGTGTAACTATGGATAATCTGAAAATGAGCATAAATGCAGACTTTTACAATTTCTGCTATTTGTTATAGTCTGCACTCAAGGGAACCACATGAAACGTAAATCTGCTAGCAATTAATGCAATTACCTGCTTTTAAGCACACAGACGTGTGTTCATTCAACTCCTGTAGTATAATATCAGACACGCCATACTACTACACTACTTTGAAGCTGCTATTTAAATCAAGAGTGATTTTTGCACCATCCTGAATTTGCCGGTCATTGTTATGGTTGGTTACTAAGCACATCCAACTGGCATAAGATCATTCTCTCACACGCGCACAAGGTTCATCGTTGTCATACAAACTGCATTTGTCATGACACATTCTGATTTGTCAAGAGGCCATCATTCACAGTTTCTCTCCCTCCCTCTCAATTCATTTCACTTCAAGGGGCTTTATTGGAATAGGAAACATTGCCAAAGCCAGTGAAGCAGATAAACAAAAGTGAAATAAACAAAAAGTTAACAGTAAATATTACATTTACAAAAGTTCCAAAAGAATAAAGACATTTTAAATGTCATATTATTACATCTCACTCTTCTACTACTGCTACTACTACTACTACTACTACTACTACTGTTACTGCTACTACTAATGTTACTACTACTACTACTACTACTACTACTGCTGCTGCTACTACTGCTGCTGCTACTACTACACCTGCTACTACTGTTACTACTACAACTACTACTGTTACTGCTACTACTACAACTACTACTGTTACTACTACTACTACCACCACTGTTACTACTACTACTACTACCACTGTTACTACCAATACTATTGTTACTACTACTACCACCACTGTTACTACTACTACTACTACCACCACCACTGTTACTACTACTACTACCACTGTTACTACTACTACCACTGTTACTACTACTACCACCACCACCGTTACTACTACCACTACTACTACCACTACTACTACCACTACCACCACCACCGTTACCACCAATACCATTGTTACCACTACCACTACTACCACCACCACCGTTACTACCACTACTACTACCACTACCACCACCACCGTTACCACTACCACCACTACCACTACCACTACCACCACCACCGTTACCACCAACACCATTGTTACTACCACCACTACCACTACCACCACCACCGTTACCACCACCACCACTACCACTACCACCACTACCACTACCACCACTACCACCACCACCACCACCGTTACCACCACTACCACCACCGTCACCACCACCACCACCACCACTACCACCGTTACCACCACCACCACCACCGTTACCACTACCACCACTACCACCACCGTTACCACCAACACCATTGTTACTACCACTACCACTACCACCACCACCACCACTACTACTACCACTGTTACTACTACTACCACCACTGTTACTACTACTACATCTACTACTACTACTACCACCACTGTTACTACTACTACTACCACTGTTACCACAACTACTACTACTACTGTTACTACTACTACTACCACTACTACTACTACTACCAATACTATTGTTACTACTAATACTACTACTGTTACTACTACTACTGTTACTGCTGTTACTACTACTACTGTTGTTACTACTGCTACAACTACTGTTACTACTGTTACTACTCCTACTGCTACTACTCCTACTGATGTTACTACTACTACTCTACTGCTACTACTGTTACTACTACTACTACTACTGCTACTCTACTGTTACTACTACTACTACTACTGTTACTGCTGTTACTACTACTCTTAGTGGGGCTTACCATAGACACAACAAGGGAGACCTAACCAATGTACCAATAAAGTACAGTATGTACCAATACAGTACAGTATGTGTGTGTCTCAAATGGCACCCTATTCCCTTTTTGTGCACTACTTTTGACCAGGACCCATAGGGCTCTGTTTAAAAGTAGTGCACTACATAGGGAAAAGGGTGCCAGTTGGGACACGGCCTGTGTCTTTTGTAATCTAGTGGCCTTTTCTAGTGGGGTTCTCGCTCATAGACTTTTCCTATATCTGACCTGTGGTCTCAATGTGTTCCTAATTCTTGGACAGATGTAATTGTTGTAACGTTGGTTGAGTGTGGTCTGTTCTTGTACTGTATATGGCACATCTCATTAACCGTTCCACACAGACCCCCAGATACACAGTCATGTCTCTGAATCAAATGATTTGTTATTGTTAGCCAGCCAAACATCTATATCACTTCAGACCCTAAACAAAATAGCTCATGTGATTAATGCCACGACTGACACGATTCATCTTATCTGTGGCCTTCGTTGAGAAATAAACATAGATTTTTTGTGGGGTTCCAAGGATTAAATACATTGGACTGAAACTATGAATTTGTAGGACGAGAACACTACTTTTCTGTTACAGGTTAAAAAATGTTTACCAATGAGCCCCACGTAAAGGCTTCAGACCTCAGGGAGAAAGATCCAGAACTATCATTATGCAGCTAGCACTAGTAATGAGCGGTGAATTTTAAAAGGATTTTCCAAAAGTCTGATATTATTTTGTCCTAAGACTCTGTGAGAGAAAAACCCATGGGGGAACTTTTGAGACTGGCCCTGCGTTGATCTGTTGGAGAAACTGAGGGTCAACCAAGGTACAACCAACCAGTTTTCCCCCCTTGACGCATACAATCATTTTGAGAAATTAAAACACTAAAAGGGAAAAACAAGCAATGCGAGCATTTAAAAGCCAGTCCGTTCTCGTATAAAGAAAATAAAAGCACTGTATGAAGAGTAGTAAACCTGAGATAATGACCTGGGGATGCCAAAGCAATATTTCCCCCCCCCTTTTAATTGCGCTTGCATTCGCCCTCACCGTTTCATGTTATGGGGGCCGAACGTTTTTAAACTTTTCACAGCTGTGTGTGGAAGGGACAGTGTCCTGAGGCAGTTTGCAGGCCCCGGCTAAGGAGTCACCATGCCAGCACCGAGGACTTGGATTCATTAAGCTGCTTTAGCAGTGCAAACATTACCTTAAATGGCAAGGCCATGTTCTGGCAAGGACACTCTCATGCCTTGTTTCAATTATACGGGAATCAAACATTGCAGGTATGCTATGTGCAGAGAGTGTCTTTATTGAAAGGGGGATGAGGGAGGGATGGAGGGGAGGGTGGGGGGGTGCGGAGCCCTTGTGTTCCCCTTCCCTGAGAAAAAGCTAGGTTTGTTTCATTTATGCCATTGTAAAAACAAAAGAAAGTGGCATTCTGGCAACCAGTTTTCGGGTACAGTAATAATCCGGGTTTCTGTTTTGCAGAGCTGTGCTAACTACCAGATGCCTTGTTTTATGGAGGGTTCCTGACTTTGATTTTATGTGGCATGTCAGACTTGTGAAACAGTCTGAAGAGATTAGGCTGTATTACATGTGTCAGTCCCCTGCCGTGTATGTGTTTCATTATGGGA
The DNA here is from genome assembly GCA_030435695.1 of Brachymystax lenok tsinlingensis. Taxonomy (NCBI): domain Eukaryota; kingdom Metazoa; phylum Chordata; class Actinopteri; order Salmoniformes; family Salmonidae; genus Brachymystax; species Brachymystax lenok. The sequence continues at coordinate 19,365,197 of CM059810.1, read as the reverse complement.
CCAGGCCTGGTCCTGGTAGATCACCTCAGACACTACTCCTGGTTGTATTGTTCACAGCTCTAGTATCCTGCAGTGGCTGTCTTCAGGTAGTGCCAACAACACAAGGCTCTGTATCTTAGTCACACTGCATCTACAGATGTAGGATCTTCATTTGATCACTCTTTTCTCGCTGATAAACTTGTAGTGTATTTGAGTTTTAAAAAGGCTTCTAAAGTTTGTAACTTCCACTTTGAAAAGTATAAATCTCTACAAAAATGTAAATTAATTATAATTGACATACTAATTCAACATTTCCTGTTGCTGCAGGATTATTTCCCTGCTATAGAAAACTGGCTCAAATTAAGATCCTACATCTGTATACCACTACAAATAAACAAGCACACTGTGCCTACAGGCACTAACAGGAAGCAAGCAATATAACAAGTAGATGTTGATTGAAAAGGGGACTCTAAGGACCCAAAATGGAGGCAGGAGTAGATCCCCGTAATATATTAATAAATGCTTTGACACATATTCAGTCACAGTGGACTATAATAGCACAGTGTCGGTCCTCTCCAACCTGCACTAGTGCCACTATCTTGCGTAATCACCAGAGCCGGCGCTCTCAGCTTTACGATTCACCGCCTGCACAGTCATCTCCCATTCTAACTAATACTCCACGACTGTTTTCATTTTAGGTCGGCAAAGTGCAGCTTTGACACGGTGATGTAAAAGTTTATAGAGTGTCCTGTCAGCTCTTTAGCCACATCACTTATACCCGTCCTGCCTCGTCGCCATCCCGACCAGGCATCCAAAATCAATAAAATATTTTTCTCCCGATAAATAATGTAAAAAGGTCCAAATGAACGCGTCGACAGTTGGCTGCAATTAGAGGTGCAGCCGCGCGGGGTTAGTGTGGTGACAGATGACAGTCCCTCCCCCTCTTACAGATCAGCACAAAATGAAGATGTGGAGGAGAGCACTTTGTCACCGCCAAGGGGTTGCAACCTGGAAATGGCTTATAATGGAAAAAGGTTCACACACACACTTATCTGCTGCTTCAAGCACTTTCTCTGGGCCGATGGGCGAGTCCGAATGGGTTCTCTCTTTTCTTTATCTGAGCCTTTAATATCCTCCTGGGCAGCGGACGGCGACCGCGCCGTGCTGAGGTCAGGCCGGCTGGACAGACAGGCGGACGGAGCTGCAGCAGAGAGAGATCGGGAGGCAGCAGGACATTTTATTGATCCTGCCCCCCCCCCCGTTTGGTGGAAGTGATGAAGGTAGTGTTGTGAACGCTAAACTAAACTACAGAGAGATGGAAGGAGGGAGGGAGTATTAAATAGAAACGGGGGGATACTGATAGTAACTGTTGAGAGAGATTGGGAGGCAGCAGGGGGAGACTGTGTATTCTGGGTTTTCCAGACATTTTATCTGCCTCCTGTGGCTCCCAAACATATTGCCCATGAGGGGATTTTAAAACGCACCATTCAATGGCATTGGGAGATATTTGACGAGGGAGATAAAAGTAAAGTACCGAGCATTCACGCAGCCAGCTGAATTCTACAAACAGTACGACGACGACAGAGCTTAGTAAACAAGCTCTCTAACGGAGTTGGTGGGAACAGACAAAGACGATGGAATAGTGCCCCCTGTGAGTGTGTCACTGCAGAGTCTCCCAGTGATGGAGAGGGATCGGAGAAAACATTTATATCCTCAAATCCACTTTATCGACCGCGCCCCTGTCAGGGATGGTGGAGGGGACGAGCCCCCCCTCCCCCTCGAGTGCCTCTTAGCTCAAACACTGACTGCTGGAGGAGAGGAGTCTTCCACTGAATGTGGAACCTCTTTATGGTGATTGTTTTATCAGCGTTTCTGTCCGTCCCCCTGGGAACAGCTCTGCTCTGGGGAGGAGAGAGGAGAGGAGGATGACCCTCATTTTCCGAAAGCAAAGTGTTCAGTATTGATCAGTGGGAATGTGCACGGCTGATGACACGGGTTAATTTACTGGACACAGGGAAAGTTCATTGTTTCCTGTCACTCCAAGACTCACTCACTCGTGATCTTTACAGCCCTGGTCACCCCCCTTGAAATGTCTCCCTCCTCCGCCACACAGTTCATCACAGAGGAGAGAGAGAGTGAGAGAGGGCGAGAGAGAGAGAGAGAGAGAGAAAAAAAGAGAGAGAGAGAGCAAAAGAGAGAGTGAGAGGGCAAGAGAGCGAGCGAGAGAGAGACCAATCACAATACGCCATCCAAAGGGGAAAAGGACACCCTGCTTTTTTTCCACAGCACTTAGCTACAGGTACCAACAGACATAAGTAGATACACACAAGACAATCAAAGCTAATATGGCTAACAACAAAACACCCATTAGCTACTGTGGCACAGTGCAAATAATGATCTTCAACCTGGAATAGGTTGAACTAGTCCTCCACATCAGGTAGCCCCTCACAGGATCATTTACAACATCATTATCAATTCATAAGTAGGAAGAGAGGTGCATAATTAACAGTTAGCTGGCTTAAATAATTAAGCTGTATCATACCTGGATGCTCAGCTAACGGTCTTTATACAAATGAGCATTTCACAGCCTATCACAACAATATGTCGTCATGTAGTCTACTCAATCACAGTTGTTGGGAGTTGAACAGGGCTGGATAACTGGCCCTATTCGAAACCAAAACACAATCAATACTAAATACATAACCGGTACTCACACTGCTGAAAACGACAGGGGTCAGAGGTGTACGTCTGGGGGTGAAAGGTCAATTTAGTTACACCTAAAAGGTCAAAGCCATCTTGTGAGGCTCAATTATCTGACTTATTAGGGGCACGGCCTAACAACCCAACTAGACACACAGTTCACCAATACTGGCATGGATCGGTCACTTGCTTTGTGTCAGGAAAATCATAAACAAATGGTAAGAATTTGGCTAGTGATTCAATATGCATAAGTACATGTTTTCATAATTGTGGTTTGATCTTTGTGTAACAAAATACTTATGTATAATATATTGAGAACAATAGGATGGAATCAGGTGAATATGTTGTTAACAGTAAATATTTTTAATATAGCTACTAAAATTTTAGTTTTCTAGTGATTCATTTGAATATGTTGGCCCTAATTATTCATGCTAGATTGAGAGCAAGGTATATTTTATACTGCACATTTATGTCACTGGTAATATTTTCTTAAAATGAAAATGTTTAATAAACATTCATACGTAAAAGCCCAAATTCCCTATTTTCTAGTTTTGAAAAGAAAAGTTGTGCAAAATAATCATCTCTAATCTACACAGAATTTCAGAACAAAGGCAAACTAATGTTAATCTCGATTTAAAGAGGTGTCACTTGGCACAGTGTGTGTCGGGCTGGCATTCCATACATTTGCCATGTTTGTTTTAGATTGTTGGGTAGTCTTATTTATTTTGCCTGTTTTCTGGCGGATTGGGGCTTTGTTGGCGGCTTGAGGGGGGCGTCTCGGCCTGGAAGATTCCGAGGTAATAAATCTGTGAGGTGTCATCTCTTTCCCTCCCCTTTCCTCAGTGTCTCAGAGTAGCTACGCCACTTCTGATTAGCGGGGCCCTCCCCTCCTGGAAACCTAGCAGACAGGAACAAACTGATTACTGCCCATCTTGAGGGGATTGAAGACACCAAACAGGAGGATTAAATTAATACATTAACAGCAGCTCCCTCACATACACTCCTCTCAATATAAATTCCCTGTTTAGTTTTTTTAATTTGGGGTGGAAAAAGTGTGGCATATTTTATAATTTTTCAAAAATAAATAACGGTTAACGTTTCCCCCCGTCGTTTCACGAGGTGCGGTATCTGTCATCGGTGATAGGTGAAGAGGAGACGGGCGGCTTTGAAGTTCTCAGCCATAAAAGGCGCAAATAAACGCAAATGTATCCTTTCAGCTACTCACATGGAATTAGGGAAGGGGATGGAAGTTGGCCTCCACACAGCAGCCACACCCAATCACTCTGACGGCGGAAAAGAGTTCAGTGTCTCCGCGCTACTGGGAACGATGTTAGGGCATTAAGTGGGAAAGGAGGGAAAAGTCTTTCATCTGCCTCAGCTACTTCTCACCCGTTCTTTAACAATGAACAATGCTGAAACAAAACAACAAGACAAAACTGGCAAAGAGAGCGAGAGAAGTTTTGCCACCTTCGCGAATCGATACGACGGAACGGGAGAAGTTTGAGATTGTTCCGGAAAAAGTGGGGAGTATGTCGACTGACTGGCTGTGCGAAATCTTCACTGTATTAAAATAAATCCTATATGGATCAATTACAAGGGTAGTAGTAATAGTACTCCTATGAACCGCTGAACTGCCTCAGCTCAGAAGTGGTGGAGATGAGAGGCCCTATAGACCACACGTTATTATTTCCTCACTAAATGATCTCTAACTGCCAAACGGGATAAAGAGGATATAGAGATTCTAAAGAACTGGAGATTTAAAAATGAACGGTCGTAACTGATTTGCCTTTCGTGTTCCTCCAACTTGTGAGCAGAGCGGAGCACTCTTAAAGAAAGAGTTTAGGATACAAATTGCTTTCAGGACAAAGTGTTGGTGAGAATGAAAAAACAACGGGTGAATATTTAATTAGGTGGCCACAGTCTCCTCACAAACAAATCAATATGGTGATGCCGAATGAACAGTGGGAGGAAGGACTGACGCAGGCAGTAGTGGCATATAGAGGCAGGAGAAGTAGGGGTACTAGTCAGCCGTACTCCTTCAGTTTAGGAACATCCTGACATTTGTGAAGGTTAAGGGATTGTAACTGTCTGTCTGTGTCAATCACCTGGCTCAAAGGTCACACCCAGTCTATTTTTCATTAATTATACCCTCAAAATGTCTCCAGGATGCAGTCTGGGTGGACACTGCAGTAACACACTCCTCCCCCCAGAGAGAAGGTTGAGGTCTCACAAGCTAAATGGAAAGAGGATAAATCATATCGCCAATCTGTACTAATTTGTGACCATGGCATGAATAGCATCCTCAAACAATGCATCTAAAATTGCTCAATTTGACCATGCTGCTGCTTGAGGTCAAGAGGTAGCCCAAGAGGTTCATTTGAGGTAGCCTAATTGCCGTATTGTTTTATTATTTGAGAAGAGGTCTTCGATGTCTTCAATGAGGACAGGAAACATTTTGCTTGTCCATTTCCCGTGACGCTGACCTCTGACCTGTTCCAGAGTACTAAATGCTTTTCTTGTCCCACCTCTAGGAGAAACAAGACTTTACACAACAACAACGGGTCTCTTCCACTCTGGGGCACGACCGCACGCACACGGCTCGACCTGAAGTGAAACAATGGTGTGTCGGTGCACTCAGAGCATCTCTCAAGGCACTCCCAGAGCAGGATGCTGCTCTGCTGTGACAGACCCACCCCTAAAGTAGAGCAGTGGTCTCTTCTGAGGCCCATGAAATAGTAATACCATCCCACTTCAGTCTCCCTGCGAGAGGGAGGGCGAGGCGGGAGGTTCCATTGTCGCCGTCCCCCAATATCCCAGAGACTCTAATGGGCAAGACAATAGGGCCGGGCCTAAAAAGGCTTCCCCATTAAAATTTTATCAGTGACTTTGTCTCTCTCGACTCTCTCCGTGTGTGACGGTGTGCGTGTTAAACGACTACAGGGACAAGTAGCCAGCAGCACTCAGAACCCATCTCCCATCCCTCTATCCCCTCCCTTGTTATTCCTTTAGTTCCTTCCTTCTTTTCCCAGATTTCTCATTCTTCTGAGAGTCCTTCCTCATTCCCCAGGTGTGTCGCTCCCAACCTTCCACAGCACTGCACAGGAAACTGGCTGGAAAATGTTCAGGGCAAATTGGATTAACACCGCAAGACCCCAGGATGGGGCACTTAACACACAGATGCACTTTGGGGAGCTCAGTCAGCCCTCAGAATGATTTTTGACTGAACAAAGAACAGGAGAGAAAGGAGAGAAGAGTCTGGGCAAAGACCACAGAGGTGGTGTAATATGTTCTTTACCGGCAGAGACATCACCACCAGCCCAAAGTTATCATCCTGGAAAAGGCAAAGCGCCCTGAGCACTGGTGGTGTATTTAGAAGTGTCTGGAAGTGCTTTTGTCTCTCGACTGTGGCTGGTGGGGGCAAATATTGTTTTTGCGTCCGGTCGGCAAAGCATTCATGTGGTTGCTGATAAAGTCTTGTCCGAATAAAAGAATTGCCTCTGAATTTTAAAGTAATCACAAAAGTAATCTATTTTTTCAAAAGTATCTGTAATCTGATTACAATATTTCTGCTGGTAACGTAACTGATTGCAGGTAGTTTTTTTGTAATCAGATTACATGCAATCAGTTACTCCTCTGCGTTCATACATACAGTATCAATGGAACCCATGTAATGCACTACCACTGCTCAAAGTCACTTCTTCCCTGACGTCTCCAAGGGAGAAAATGTGTGGTGTGACAGTTATTTATTGGTCAGCTTATTCACTGTACTGCCCCTCCCACCACAAGACTACATCAGCTGCAATACGGCATCTTAGACGGCATCGATTCAAATGAACATCAATGCCAGCTGGGATCTGAGGGCCACGGCGTCTGACGATACAGCAAACTAGGGTTTTGTCCCAAGCGGCACCCTTTTCCCTAAATAGTGCACTACTTTTGACCAGACCCCTACTCTGCTCAAAAGTAGTGCACTAAATAGGGAATAAGGTGCAATTCAGGCCTCAGAGGGTTTCAAATGAGTATTAGGTCTGGGTGGTACGTCTCTACATACTGCAGAAAGACCTGTGTTTATATTACTAAAATAAAATAATAAAATATCCAGCCCATCTGTTTTTGAGTTTGTTTTTGGGATCCTCTGATAATTACCCTCCAAAAAGTTGTTGTTGTTCTTGTCAACAACTTTCATATTTGTTATGATTTCCTTCTGGACCAGCGAGTGCCACAAATCGATTGGCGAGGTTAATATATTGGCATGAAAACCACGTTGAAAGCCTGACCCCAATAAACCTCGAATAAATTCCTGTATTATGCAGCTGTGGCCTGCTGCAATGGAGAGATTCCAGTGGAAAGCTAGCTCATTATGAACCTGTGTGTGTGTGTGTGTGTATGTGTGATATATATTTTGATTAGGTTTTTATTACTATTCTTCAATAAAGTATTAAAAAAATGCTTGCTGTGCCCACACGTCCTTGATCAGGAATACATTTTAAAATCTGGAAGGGCAAAAGGGCCTTGGAAAGGTTTTTCAAAAGTAAAAAAAGTTGAATGATGATTTATAAGCGGAGGCTCAATGCACACCATTAATGAGGTACAATATAAACGTATGCACATATTATTTTAGCAGGAAGTTTAATTTAACCCCTCTCTTGTCTTTTAACTCCTCGTTTATTGCCCTTCTACTCAGTATTCTCAGGAAATAAAACTCCCCAATAAATGTTGTTATGACAGAGCCATATTGGTTTCATTTAGTTTCATTTGTTCATTTATTTCACAGCAGCAGCGATGTTCTACCATTGATTACCCCTCTATGTGCTTTTAATTGTTTCTTCAAGGTCCGTGTGGAATAACATACGGAGGTGAGGTTCCATTTTATAGATCTCACGCTAATTATGGACGGGCAATTATTCACAGGGTTATCACGCCTGACAGGTCGCAAACAATGACATTACGTTGGGAAAACACTTCAGCCGATCGATACTGTAGAACAACCAAATGAAGTCAAAGGATCGGAGCAAACAAAGTTTTCCCTAAACGCAGAGCTAGAGAGTCTACTCTACAGAGGCCAGGTGTCAAGATAGACGACACACTCCGCACACTTAACAGGCCTGAGTTCCTCCTCCCTCTCTGGGGCTCTCAGCACATGGAGGAGTGATAGGAACTCTGTACTGTTCCATAGGAATGGGTTTATGGAAATGGGGGTTAACCGGAGCGCCGTGAACGTCCTTTGATAGAGAATCTATGAGGCGCTGACATGGCGAGGGTGAACCTGTGTTACATGAGAGGGGGTCACCGTGCGCCCTAATCATGGACGTGACATGACATGCTGTAGGTTGGCCCCTCCGTGTTAAATATTTATGTCAGCTCTGACTGCCATGCCACTGCTGCCTTGATGGCTGTCAGATGATCTTGACACCTCTCTCTCCCTCTCTCTCCCCGATGCCCACCATTAAAATTCAATAGAAAACCAAAGAGAACAAAAAGGCTGGTTTTATTTCTGACAACAAGCAGGTGCAGTGGTAGAGGAGTTGATTGACATATTCCTATATGATGTACAGTAGGTTCTGTGTGTGTCAGCACAGATGTAGTTAGGGACTGCTGAATCTCATTCATACATTTAGCCTAAAGCAGGAACAGTGTCTAGCCCTACGCAGTTCCCCATACATGCCATTAAAAAAGAGAGATCCCATCACTGCCATCTACATAAACTAGGGTCACTCAGCAGTTTGATTTGGGGGCAATCAGGATCACCGGAGAGAGGAGACACATCCCTTCACCCACCACCAGCAGACTCTGACAAGTGACTACCCCCAATGATGGGTGTCAAAGATATTCTAATGAATGTCAGAATACATTTCAGAGGGCCGTGCTTCCGCCCCTGCACAAACCACTGGAGTGACCCTCCTTATGGAGCTGCCAAGCCTCCTTTTCACACACCACCATGTTCTAGCGGTTTAGAAGATTAATCAATGTCAATGTCTGCTCCCCTTTCCCTTTTGAAGCCAATAAAAGGTACTAGACTGTCTGGCCATGCCCAACATAAAATCACTTTGTTCAGTCGTACACGGCCGCCCCGGCTCGGCCCGCCCGCCCTGCTCGTCAAAGCCGAGGGGGGAGGTGGGGGGAGGGGATTGCCTTGGCTGGCCGTAGCCTGAGTCGGAGACTGCCTTCCTTCCGGATAGCAGCTCTCAGCTCCAGCTTCGCCCTGCTTGACCTTTGATATTTGACCAGTCGGGTTGCAAGACACTTGCTCTTTCGAGCTGAAATGTCACTGGGGCATCTTGTCAGCTCTCAGACACCTTGGCCTGACAAGCCATTTTTACTTCTGTGTGCTACAAGGCAGAAAATACAAGGCCATGGCCTTGACGTGAGGCGCACACCAGACTGTCAGATGCAGTAGTCACATTACTGAGTTTCTGCAGACAAAGAAAGAGATGGCTGGACTGGGGCAGAAGTCCCAGTGCTAAGTCACAGTGACTGATCGTTATATTCAGTTAGGATGAGCCACAACACAGACATATAGGCTACGTGATGGGATCATTGATAAGATGCTGAACATGGATACCAATGTACGTATACAATGCCCATTCAGGATTACAGACGATCCTGAATAATGATGAGTGAGAAAGTTACACGCACAAATATCACACCCCCAAGACATGCTGACCTCTCACTCATCATTATTCAGGATTCATTCGGGATTATCCTTAATCATGGTAGCATCCACATGAATGTAGAAGTGTTAAGAAACATATTCTATTCTTATTTACAATAAAAGGAACACCAAAATGACACAATACATTATTTAATCATTCATTTTTATTGGGAACAAAATTATCTAAAACACAACCAAAACAAACAGCAAATGCATCCAAGTGTGTACAGTCACAAGCTTTATATAGTCATTGCGTGCTATGACTATAGGACCAAACACTAAACTTTTTACTACTTTAATACACATAAGAGAATTTGTCCCAATACTTTTGGTCTCCTATGTACAAAAAGTGCTGTAATCTCTAAACGGTTCACCCGATATGGATGAAAATACCCTCAAATTAAAGCTGAGAGTCTGCACCTTAACAGTCATGGTTTGATTTCAAATCCAAACTTTTGAAGTATACAGTCAAAATAATACAAAATGAGGAGGGCACTGTATACTATGTATGGGTATGGTGAAAACAACCTTTACGGTTTGGTAGACACGCTGAAATAAACAGATCAAATGGGACGGACTGTTACGGACATTGGTTCAGGTCAACTGATAAAATGACTCCTTATCATTACTGATATTTATAACATAGAATCTGTGAACTACAGAACAGGTTCAAAGGTCAACAGATGACCCATGATCTTTTTCTTCATACAATATCAACTTGTCTCCTGAGAACCAAGAGGGAACTCTTCTCTTTTTTGGTATCATTCGCTCTCCTATTCATCTGAGCTTCCCCACACCTATCCAGCCCCATCCCTTATTTCTCTTGGCCCTTCTTCCTCTAAAATCAGCATGTTCCCCCTGTTAAGACCAGACCCCCTATTTGACCGCGAGTGACATTGGGCGGTGCGGTGGTGTAGCTAAGGGAGGGGTTGTCAGGGAGGTGAAAGAAGCAGCAGTCACATCATTTCTGGTTTGCGTGGGCGGCAACCTGCTCAAAGTTTGCAACTAAATGCTTGTCTTCAGTGGAGCTGACAAGGGAGAAGTGGGGAGCTCAGTGAACCATGGCCGGGCCTGCCAGGAAATGACAGGAATCATTGGCATACATTTCAACCAGCCTGGCGCTACCCTATTAAAGTGCCACGTCCCCGCTTTAAAACAGACAGGGAGGAATCCGCTTTGATAGATAGAGACTAAAATGGCTTATTGATTTTTTTTTTTTTTTTTTTTACACACTTCTTCTTCCCTTTTCTTTGTTAAGAACTTTGGGGGAAATTACAGCCGCCCCCAAACGTATCAGTTTCTTTTTACAATTACAGGAAATGTTAAAAAAATACATTTTTTATGTCAAATCAGCAGATTTTTGTTTATTATTATTTTTACAGTCTTTGAACTGTAAATGAATAAGGAAAATAAGAATATCTCCCATTCAATCATTCAGTACAACCAACAGGTTAGGCACAGTAACTAAAGGCCTTTAATAAAGTAAGTCATGGATTCTGCAGTACATGGATTGGGTTCTTAAAATAATTTATACAGTTGAAGTCGGAAGTTTACATGCACTTAGGTTGGAGTCATTAAAACTTGTTTTTCAACCACTCCACAAATTTCTTGTTAACAAACTATAGTTTTGGCAAGTTGGTTAGGACATCTACTTTGTGCATGACAAGTCATTTTTCCAACAATTGTTTACAGACAGATTATTTCACTTATAATTCACTGTATCTGTCACGAGAATATTGGTCTCAATTGTTGTCATAAACATCAATCAATGAATAATTCCCATAGGTTGTAAGGCTCTAGTTCAAGAAGAATTAGACAAAGTCCCAAATCTGCAATAGGTCAGGTTGTTTATTCATGGGAATTCTGAACTCCAAGTGTGAACACAGTCTTTTTATATTGTACAAGCTATAAGTTGAAGACAAATGGGCTCCACCCCCCTCTCCAGGCAACAGTACTTGTCCACAGTATACATTCATGGTTTATCACTTTCTGCAACATAATTCCATCTGGACAGTTCCTATCCGTGCCTCCCTTCCTGAGGACGAGACGGCCTCTCTTCTGTAGTTTGGTTTCACAAAGAATTCTTTGTTCTCCCAGATACCCCTTCTTACATTGCAAGATAGTACCACCATTTTCTAGTCTCCACACATTTCTAGACACACACATTAACTGGATTATCATTGTTTTATAATCCTATCCCTATTGTATACATTTTCAGAGGGGAATATTCTTAGTCATTACTTAAGCATACAAATGTCCCTATCAGTATCACAATTCCAGTGGGTCAGAAGTTTACATACACTAAGTTGACTGTGCCTTTAAACAGCTTGGAAAAAAAAATATGTAATGGCTTTAGAAGCTTCTGAAAGGCTAATTGACATAATTTGAGTCAATTGGAGGTGTACCTGTGGATGTATTTCAAGGCCTACCTTCAAACTCAGTGCCTCTTTGCTTGACATCATGGGAAAATCAAAAGAAATCAGCCAAGATCTCAGAAACAAAATGTAATACCTCCACAAGTCTGGTTTATCCTTGGGAGCAATTCCCAAATGCCTGAAGGTACCACGTTTATCTGTACAAACAATAGTACGCAAGTATAAACACCATGGGACCACGCAGCCGTCATACCGCTCAGGAAGGAGACGCGTTGTCTCCTAGAGAGGAACGTACTTTGGTGGGAAAAGTGCAAATCAATCCCAGAACAACAGCAAAGGACCTTGTGAAGATGCTGGTGGAAACAGGTACAAAAGTATCTATATCCACATAACCTGAAAGGCCGCTCAGCAAGGAAGAAGCCACTGCTCCAAAACTGCCATAAAAAAGCCAGACTACGGTTTGCAACTGCACATGGGGACAAATATTGTATTTTTTGGAGAAATGTCCTCTGGTCTGATGAAACAAAAATATAACTGTTTGCCATAATGACCATCATTATGTTTGGAGGAAAAAGGGGGAGGCTTGCAAGCCGAAGAACACCATCCCAACCGTGAAGCACAGGGGTGACAGCATCATGTTGTGGGGGTGCTTTGCTGCAGGAGGGACTGGTGCACTTCACAAAATACATGGCATCATGAGGTAGGAAAATTATGTGGATATATTGAAGCAACATCTCAAGACATCAGTCAGGAGTTAGAAGTTAAAGCTTGGTCGCAAATGGGTCTTCCAAATGGACAATGACCCCAAGCATACTTCCAAAGTTGTGGCAAAATGGCTTAAGGACAACAAAGTCAAGGTATTGGAGTGGCCATCGCAAAGCCCTGACCTCAATACCATAGAAAATTTGTGGGCAGAACTGAAAAAGTGTGTGCGAGCAAGGAGGCCTACAAAACTGGCTCAGTTATTCCAGCTCTGTCAGGAGGAATGGGCTGAAATTTACCCAACTTATTGTGGGAAGCTTGTGGAAGGCTACCCAAAATGTTTGACCCAAGTTAAACAATTTAAAGGCAATTCTAACAAATACTAATTGAGAGTATGTAAACTTCTGACCCACTGGGAATGTGATGAAAGAAATAAAAGCTGAAATAAATCATTCTCTCCACTATTATTATTTCACATTCTTAAAATAAAGTGGTGATCCTAACTGACCAAAGACAGGGAATTTTTACTAGGATTAAATGTCAGGAATTGTGTAAAACTGAGTTTAAATGTATTTGGCTAAGATGTATGTAAACCTCCAACTTCAACAGTATATGACTATAGGTCTGGGCTGCAAGGATTTCTGATCAATGATTTTGACGATTGCTTAAACAATATATCGTACAAGGCCTTCAAACAGTACCCTATACCATAAATGTGAATTAAAAAGTATTTCATTATTCTAGTTCTTTTCAACTTGCTGATTTACTCCTCTGAAAACATGTGCTGCTAGTGTTTTAAGTGTAGCCATTATGGTTCAGGGTGTGTGGTAATGGGCCTATAAGCAGTTTAGAGACCTATTACCAGAACAGGAGGAATGGTCCAAGTAGAGGAGCAGACAGGAAGCATCCTGACAATGAGAGAAATGCTGCAGGAATTTGATTTCCACAGCTTTAGATGATTGGATTAACTTAAGAGAAGGAGATGAATGTGAGTATAAAAACTTGATGAAAAACTGATATGGTTCAAAGTGGAACTCACTGTCCTGTGGGTGTCTAAAGACTCCCGTCGACTGCCTTAGCAGTAGGCTCCTGCACATTCAACGAGCAATCTTCTTTAAAATGACATTTTCATTGGTATCGCTGGTACTTAAAAAAAAAAGAACAGTTTGATTAAATGAGATGCGATTGCTTGGTAAATATTGCATTGTTTGCAGAGATAATCATATTAATATAATTATATCTCAACATTGCCCAAGGCCAGTGCTTAATTCAGTGTCAAAGGGCCTGTGTCTCGCTGCAGGGCTGGTTTTTAATTAGACAAATCCTCAGACTTATATCAGCCGCCTCAAATCAAGGAAAAAAATACATCATGCATCCTGTCATTTTCAGCCCAAATTTTCCCTTAATGAATGAATAGCCCTGACTTAATCTCTCTAGTAAAAAATTAAAGCCAACTAAAGCTCAATTCAATGCGGTTGCCTACACTTCTTCTCAGCAGTACCAGCCTCCCCAATCAAAAGAATTAGCCTAATCGGTGAGCGGAGTGTTGGCCTGGGCAAGGTCCTAACAACCTTGTCAAATGCATTGTGTGATGCAGAATAGAGACCATGCTCTGGCCCATCAGTTTCATAAGGCCTCCACTATGGTCCAGCTGAGTGTATTGAGATGCCCGTTGAAACAGGGGGGGACTGACTGGGTCCATCTATCCCAACCAACCGCTTCTGTACAAATATCATATCACAGCCCCAGTCAGACAAATGTGGTGTAAAACACAATGATCTACTGTCCTGGACGGTTCCCACTTCTTCACTTCTCATCTATCATTCAATCCTATCTGATTAGGGTCTATTTTGTCGTTTGAGACGAGGGGAGGAGAGGAGGAGGGAGCTGCTGAATATCACTTCTTCACACTATCACTTCTTCTTCTGAACGGTACAAAAGCGATTGCCTCATTTTCGTCTGTCAGCGGTGAGGCAGATTGGATGTGAGCTTTAGGAAGATAAATGGGCAAGCGTCCCCGCCGGGCGGAGCTCTCACACTCTATCTGTGAAGGCACAGTATCCCTCCACCCTGGGGAATCTGTCAGTTAAAGAGGGAACATTTGGGGTCTATTTAGATTGAATAGGTCCTATTTAGGTATGTCCGTATGTGTTAGGAATATAGCATTACAGGGAGGAATATGCAAAAATAGGATTATTTGAAGTCTAACTAAATCTAGCCAAATCCTTTTTGAACACGTTTCTACATTGTCAATGGTATTCTTGAAGCGTTGTTGATACTCTTATTTTGTCCTTTTTCTATTCCGATATTTATAATTTCTATATAGTTAGTTTGTATGTAAAGCAGCACAGAAGATGAGGCAGTACATCTAGGTGTATTATAACAACATTATGGAGTTATTTAATTCAACTCAACATTTCACTAAATAACTATGAATCAGCGTAAGTCAACAAATGCCAGTAATTTATCAACAACTGTCCATTTTGATGTACATACACCATTTTCGAAAACAACCCCTTTAAAACCCAAGTCTGGGAGGTATACGGTGTTGTTGTTTCCCTTCCGTTAAGCATAGGTGACTTTCCTCTCCGAGTGAGACGGGAACGCTGCAATTTCATTTTGCGGTATGGGCAATCTCTAGCCGTGCGTCAGACTCTGGGGCTGTAGGAAAGAGAATGTGTTTGTGTGTGGCGTGGGCTCTCTCTCACTACGGCAGACCTAGTGACAGCGTTCTGTCTCTCAGTCACACTCCACTGGGTCCTGCTGACACTCAACTGTCAAGCCGGCAGGCCTCAGCCACGGCCCTAACATGCTCTACAGCTCCACCCAATTAACTTGCTTTCACTTGACATCGTGGCAAAGAGCTTCATAATAGGTGGTCAAGGTGCAGCGTGTCTCGCGGCTCGCCCTGACTGACTACTATCCTCCATCTCCTCTACACACAGAGACTCTCTCTCTCTCTCTCTCTCTCTCTCTCTCTCTCTCTCTCTCTCCTCCTCCTCCTCCTCCTCCTCCTCCTCCTCCTCCTCCTCCTCCTCCTCCTCCTCCTCCCTCTACCTCCCTCTCGCAATTTAAATTTAAGGGGCTTTATTGGCATGGGAAACATTTGTTTACATTGCCAAAACAAGTGAAATAGATAATAAACAAAAGTGAAATAAATCAAATATGTACACTTTCTATCATTCTCTCAATGCCTTTGTGCCTCTGTGGGTCTGGCAGGGCTCCCTTGGCTGCCTCAGCCAGCTGACTGCCCTGTGACAGCAGGAGAGCATTGATCCACACTGTGGATGTGCTGGAGCACAAACATCCTTTATATGGAACCTATGTGCAATACAGTAACTCTGTAAACTGTACACTGCACAGGATTGAACCTCCCCACTATCATTCGCCTGTGTTTGGTTGGGTGTTTTGTGTGTGTGTGTGTGTGTGTGTGTGTGTGTGTGTGTGTGTGTGTGTGTGTGTGTGTATAGGGGTGTGTGTGAATCTGTGTTTTTGTGAGCACATGTGTGCGCCTGTGTGTGTTTAAGGCAATCCCTCTCTCTGTTAGAGATTCAGCAAGATTGGAGACAAACACTGCCCACAGCCAAGGAGAGGAGAGATAGCTACTTGACCCCAGACAGCGCGGCGGGCAGCCAGGGAGGAGTGGCTATGAAGCGTGTCAGCCTCTCAGGCTCCACTTCCTCTCCATGTCGTTTCCTATTTTTTCCCCAGTGCCCGGCCCAAACTTTGAAAACATCCACCTTAATAGGACTGGGTCGGCGAGAGGCTGCTTCTTCCATCGATCAAACTGTGATCCGAGGTGTCAACCCTAGCCCATTCCGACAGAAAGTCTCCAAACGAACACCTAGTATAGGCTACACTGGTAATGCTTCCTATTCCATCACCAAGCACATTCTCCTGATCGATCGAGCCGCTCTCAGTCTCACTACATACAGTCTTTTCTCCCTGGTCTGCCTGCTTGATTTCAGCTCAGAGAACACAGTGTTGGTAGTCCAGTGGCTTGACTGACAAGAACCACGCTGCTAATTGTCTTGTTGACCAAATACAGCAGGGATGGAATATAATTAAATATAATAGAATTATGTTTGGATCACTGAGACAAGCTAAATTATTACAGAAATATCTCAATAGGAACTATGCCTTCATTGTGATGAACAAGCCAACGCTGTGGATTCTCTATTCCGTAACCTATACATCACGGTCCTAACTGCAGCAATGTCGTAGCTAGTGTTCAGTATTTCTCCCTATCTGGAGTGTGGTTTGACCCCCACCAAATACCTCGTCCCCAAACTCAGAAAATACAGAAGTAAATAACAGGAGATCTAAATAAGTTCCCACAAGACAGCCGCTCTTCATTCCGACAAAGTATAATCACATCCGTAGCTGTCAGTGCCTGTGGCGGCCAAAATGTGAACATCATTGATCTGGGAGGATATTGACCATTCACCAGACGCAGCTTGCTATACTTCATAAGCTATAGTAGTAGTGCCCTGTGGAGAAATAGCATCTCCCCCTCTGATTAAACAAGGGCCTCCCCAGTGATTTAGACAGGTAAGTCAGAAGACAAAGGGTGAAATCTACTGTTGAGAGTAAGTTGTTTAAATGTGTACACAGTATGGCAGGAACCTCCATCAGCAATAACGACGCTACAGTAAAATGAACGGCAGAATAAATAAGATACACGTGTTTGATCATATGAGTCACCAAACATGTGAAAACATGACGCCTAATTGAATGATTCAGTCATCAACGGAAGAAACTCTGAAAAATAAAATGCATTATATTCCAAAAATACAAAATATCACCTGGTATTGATCAAAGTACATCAAAAATAAATAATAGTATTCATACGGTTTATCTACAGTACATGATGGTCACACAAAGTAACAAAGCTCTTTCAAAACACAATTTAATTTGCCAGTAAAAAAAACTAACATATTTGGCGAAACCTCCAGCATGTTTCATTACAAACAGCAATGACAATCAGCCTCCCATTGGATCGACAGTACAACCACACTGAAAGGGTGTGAAAGAAAGACGAGCGAAAGAAAAAAAGTACACGTTAGAGATGACCTGCCGCTGGCGGACCTTCCGTCTTACATTATTATTATTATGTTTAGGTTCTTGATCTCAGTGTTCAGTTTTAAGTATTAATACGTAGCCCAGGCCGGATTAAAGAGGTTGAGAAACTACTGCTCTCTGATGACTACCAGAGCCGGGACTTTGTTCGATAAATTAAAAATAACACGACCCAGCCAGCTTTGGATAAGAGTCTCTTTCGCGCCCCAGTCCATTTTCAGGGAAGGGAAAATAAAGAGGTACATTTCACAGGCAGTATGCCCAGGAGAGGGGGATGGAGGGGGGGACTATACCCACTCCACCCCCCGTTTTGTGCAGCAGTAGGGAGTGAGTGTGCTGGTGGTCCTGGACTGGTCTCGTCTGGGGTCCAGTCAGGGCCCTGTTTTGGCCTGTGTATGTGTGGAGTGGTAATGGCTAATGGCTGCCAGTCCAGGGCAGTTTGTCATTCAAATTGTATGAAATTATACCGTGAGGTGAGAGCTCTTTAAAAAATTAAATCTACTGCCCTCCAGCTACACATTGCAGACTTCCAAAAGGACCAGATGATTTTCTTTTCGCTCTCTTTACATTCTCTCTGCAGCGCTGTTCTAAGATGGCTCCACTTGCCCCTCTAACCATTATTGAGTCAACAAACCAGTCGACAGTCAGTCCTTTGGAAGACGTCCCAGTGGTTTCCCAAGCTGAAGCCAGCAGGGCCTGGTACACACGCAGACACACACGTACCAACACCAGCCAGCCGCCCCAAGGACACTCAATGCGGTTTCACAGCTAGTTGTCCACAGAAAGGAGCCATTTAGGTTCTAACAGTTCATTATAACATCAGCTCCAGAAACAGGAAAAATACTGACAAAATATTAATAACACTTAATCATTTCCTTTAACCCAAATGATTTCTTTATGGGTCTGTGGAAACAGAAACCAGAGTAATGAATCAGGTTAGGCACTGGCTGAGTGTCAGTACAGTCATCATCGGAGTGTGCGCACACACACACACACACACACACACAGAAATATGAAAGGCGCCCAAGCAGCTTTGGCTCGTTTCGTGACTCTCAAACCTGAAATATGAGTGCATCCTCTTTAAACTGTGCTGAATATTAATAAATGTTAGGTTTCTCTATGTCCTCTCAAATATATTGCAGTTTCATATTTCAGGGTCAATTCTTTGTCTTGGCTTGTTTTTTTGACAGTAAACTGTCCATTCTCAGGAGCGCCATTAGAAAGAGATGAGTATTTTGCCTAAAGGAAAACATTTCTTTTGAAATCAAGCCTTAGTTGTAAATGGTAGATCTAGCCACAGAGACAGACAAGGAAAATACTTGTTATTCATCTGAGGAGGTTGTGGTTGAGTAACGGTTAACAAAAAGTTAAGTGTAGTTCATGTGTGTGTGGTCCAAAGTCTCACATTTTAAAACGTCTTTCAAGATCCTTATGAATTGCTCTGGTCCGGCCATTAAAGCAGAATGTCATGTCCGTCCAGGTAAAGGCGTTGCCGAATAGGCTTAACAATAACAGTACAGTTGCGTAACAGATTTAAAAAAAAGAAGGATATAAATACAGTGAAAGCCATACGCGTTTGGTTTGGTGTAGACTGTTCAGAGCCACAGGCAGACAGGAAAGCAACAGCACGGCAGTCGTGGAAAAGGAATTAGGTTAAGAGGTACGGAGAGAAAGGAGAAGAAAAAACGAGAAATCTGTATTTTAATGCCTCTTGTCACCACGTGATGTCCTCAGTAGGACAAAACGCTGACCCGGTAGAAACAGGAGACGACTTTTAGAAAATCCCCCCTCGCTGAAACAACCAGACAACCCTGGGACATATCCCTGGGTTATTCCAACTGAAACACGTATAAATCTGTTGGGTTCCTGTCCAAGTCCCCGGCTCTGAACCCTTCCCAGACCACAGCTCCCCAGGGCCAGGGGCCAACGAGTACAGTACACTGTAACACACACCAGGGACAGCAGACAGGGCTAGGCCCTTGTCTAAATTAGCCAGGGCTACTCTAAATTACTAAGAGTTACAGTGTAGTAGGACATCACCAGACAGCAGACAGGGCTAGGCCCTTATCTATATTAGCCGGGGCTAGTCTAAATTAGCCAGGGCTAGTCTAAATTAGTCTGGGCTAGTCTAAATTAGCCAGGGCTAGTCTAAATTAGCCAGGGCTAGTCTAAATTAGCCAGGGCTAGTCTAAATTAGCCAGGGCTAGTCTAAATTAGCCAGGGCTAGTCTAAACTTGTAGGCACTATGGTTGTAATAGGATAAGGATAACAAAGGCTGTCCAGGCTGCTAGGCTAGGTGTCAGAGCTCGGCTGTGCTATCGTGTTACCGCTTGCCAAGCTACATTAACAACATGGAATTCACTTTGCTACAATAAAAGGGGAACAGCAGCACATTTGGGAAATTTGTCAAAGTACCTAAACCTCTGACTCAGTGTTGGAGTGTCTCTCACAGTGCGCACCTCGTCACATAGTCTCGTTTCAAGGCAACCTCCACGAGTAAGGGCAACCTCCACGAGTAAGGGCAACCTCCACGAGTAAGGGCAACCTCCACGAGTAAGGCAACCTCCACGAGTAAGGGCAACCTCCACGAGTAAGGGCAACCTCCACGAGTAAGGGCAACCTCCACGAGTAAGGCAACCTCCACGAGTAAGGTAACATCCATGAGTAGCGCAACCTCCATGAGTAGCGCAACCTCCATGAGTAGCGCAACCTCCATGAGTAGCGCAACCTCCATGAGTAAGGTTGCTAGGCTTTGCCAAGCATGGAGGTGCCTAGTGGTAGTGGTGGTGGAGGTGCCTAGTGGTTAACCTAATGGTTAGAGCGTTGAACTTGTAACCCAAAGGTTGCTAGATTGAATCCCAGAGCTGACAAGGTAAAAATCTGTCATTCTGCCCGTGAACAAGGCAGTTAACCCACTGTTCCTAGGCCGTCATTGAAAATAAGAATTTGTTCTTAACTGGCTTGCCTAGTTAAATAAAAGGTAAAATAAAATTTGTAAAAAAGGTAACCTTCATGAGAAATGTAACTAGGAGGAGAGGTAATGAGACTTTTACCTACTCTGAAAGCTGGAGTAATTTGCAGAAAGGTGAACTGAAGAGGACTAAGATTACTGTGTGATCTTGTTTCACACACTAGTTTATACATGGAAGACCGTGCCACAGTCAGGGAATCACTCTGCCATTGTTTAGGCCTCCACTCACACACTGCATTCCAAACCACACCATGATTTGTTTTTCATTTACTTTCTCTTCACACAGCTTATATTTTCTCTCCATTTTTCATCTCATTAGTCTGTGTGTGCTAGTGTGTGTGTGTGTGTGTGTGTGTGTGATATATATATATATATATGTGTGTGTGTGTAAATGAACGTGTGTGTGTGGACTTGCTGGTTTTGTTTGTTTTTGTCAGTGAATCGCACGCCGGCGAGCTAAGCAGTAACCCTCCGTTTTGTATAAACAGCCGAGAAACACCCGGGTCTGAGGGAAGACAAGAGAGAGAGAGAAAATGAAGGAGGTAGGAGAAGAGAGAGGGGGGAGGACAGGAGTTCTCCTGAAGCTCCTGCCAGGATTGGGGGTCATGGCGACAGGGAACACGGCCTCTGTTTCCCACCCGGAGCTTGTCGACAGGAATTTAATGTCGGCTCTAAAGTCTGAACTGGCTCAGCTGGAGGGGGTGTTAGCCACCGCGGGAGGAAATACTTTCCTCCTTCATGTCAAAGCGCAGCCTGTTTGTGATTGCTCTCACCACGCCACCTAAGGGACATATTAACATCTTCTGTTCAACTCCAGTCCTCCACAACCCCCCACACCCTCTCATCTCCCTCTCCTTTCCTCTCACCCAGTCCGCCTCCTGAGCTCCCTCTCCCTCTGTTGTCTAGCGTCCCCGGCCGCCCCAGTTGCAGGCAGGGTCAGACCTGTCCCCACGCTGTTGCCACTTTGGTCCCAAGCCCAGTACATTTTTTCCCCTTCCCCTCCTGATTAAATCAAGCTGGACATTTCTGTGGAGGAAGGAAGGAGGGAGGGAAGGGACTCGCTGCCAAACGTTGAAGCAGCGACACACTGTTCCAGTCAAGTCACACAAACTAATGTTCCCCCTGACTCCCTCCTCTCCACTCCTAGAAAAAATATACAAAATTCAAAGAAACTAAATATCTGTGGAGCTGTGAGGAAGGGAAGGTGGAGGGGAGGTGAGAGGAAGGCGGCACAGTGGTGGAGAAAAACACATAAATCTATATTAGGCCTAAGAACATGCTGAGAGGATTCTGGCCCTGTTAACACGTTCATGGTCACATAACACCGCCGTGGCGATGCAGGGGTCAGGGAATGTGAAACGCCATCCGCCAGCTGACTACAGGTAGCCACGGTGTTTGGCCACGCTAACAAATATGTTTTACTGACAAATGTAGGCACCCAGCCCAGAGAAATGAACCAGAGAAATAAATTGACATTATGGGTTAAAGATGTGCTATCCAGAAATCGCTTCGCTTCGCCATTTCCTGATTGCTAAAATTTTAGCAATCAAACATTGTGACAAAACAAGCGAGTACAGTGTAGAGAATCATTGTACCATCTAAATCGCTGTGAAATATATTTTTATAACCAAAACGATTGTATTTCCAGCTGTTTAAAGCTGGTGAACAAAACCGAAAGTAAAAGACACAAAAACTTAACGTGAGACTGGGAAGCAAAGAAATAGTGCACATAGAACAGATCTACTGCTTCTTAGACTTGCTTTCAATGAGTGACAGATCTATAACGCGCATTTCTATGTGAATTTTGTCAGGTCGCCCAAAAAAAGGGACATATTGCAGCTATAAGCTACATTGACAACAAGGCCACGTCAAAGCCTCTAACGTTTTAGCCTGAAATGACAACGCCATCGTAGGAAGTGGAAGTGTACTTATCAGCACACTATACTTGTGATGAATATAAACTACCATACAGGTGGGTTTTAAAAACCTAAAACCCCAAATACCATCCATGGACGCACTATGAAAATCAAGCAAAACAACCCATCCAGTCCAGCTCCTGCGGCATCAGGCCTCCCCACTCATAACATGTAGTGCTCCACACCAGCACAGTGCGTCCAGGGTAGTGATGATTCAGAGAGGGAGAGATCAGGGCTGTGGCGGTGAGAGCCACAAGCAGCAGCGGTGGCGGTGGTTAGTTTTGCGGGGACGTTTAGGAAACAGCAACGCACTGCATGTACCGACCGACCAAGGCCTGCGCTCCATTTGGAGCCAGAGTCCCACGATGATGACATCGTGGGAGCATCCCAATTGGCACCCTATTCCCTACATAGGCCACTACTTTTAACCAGGTCCCATAAAGCTCTGGCCAAAAGTAGTGCACTACATAGGGAATAGGGTGCAATTTGGGCTGCCGCCCGTGACACAGTGAGTAGGAGGCGGTAGAGGAGAAGAGCAGAACAATGTGAATTCATCCCCGTCAACCTCACAGCTCTGCAGTTGTTATTCCAGAGCCCATTGATCTTCGTAAGCAACTAACTGGCAGAGAGAGAGACACACAGCTGTGTTCAGGAATAAACAACGGAATAAAAGCATTAATACTTCAGCGCGTAGGAACGTACACGAAAAACACACACAGACACACTGGACATGCACACACACACTGGACATGCACACACACGCACACACTTTAAAATGCCCATTTAGGCATACATCCAACATGTAAAGCCATAATCAAACTAACAAAAGCTCTTCCAAACAAATATACTGTACACACACATACTGTACAGTTCAAACAAGCACACACACACACAAACTATTTCCCCTCCTTAGTGTCGGTGACAGACAGTACTTGACCTGTCCATGTAAGTGCCTGTGAGTGTGTGAGAAAGTAGGAGGAGATAAGATGAGACAGCTGAACAGACCCTGTTGTCTGGCCCCGTCCTCAGGAGGCCTTAAAATCATTTACACACCAACTTCTTCCACCTCATTCACACAACCCATGATGTTTAAATTAAAGAGGGCCGGGGTTGGAGAGGAGGGGTTTTCCTGAACATAGTTGAAAATTATTTTCTCTGGACAGTTTTAAGAGTCTACATCCTGTGTTGGAGTTCTCTAATCATCACCAGCGCAATTTACAATCAGAACACACAGCAAGACAGCCGGTCCAGACCAGCTCATCTGTTGCCATTGGCCCTGGCCCTCCTCCGTCTCGCTGCACTGGGGCTGTGCTGCAGCTGCCATTTGAGTGGGGGACACGGCACTGGGCCCTGACAAGGGCGGGGCCCCACCTCTAAGGGCCCCAAAGCAACCGCACACACACGCATAAAGAGTAAAACATACACACACACACACACACACACACACACACACACACACACACACACACACACACACACACACACACACACACACACACACACACACACACACACACACACACACACACACGCACAGTGTACATGCAAAAGGATGTGTGCGGACACACATGGAAATCCACTTGTGCACACATAAGCTCAGTGCATGATTGCTCACTTTATAAACACACACACACACACACACATGTAATGCACACTAACACGGCAAAGACACACAACGTCTCATACATAATCGCATAGACACTCAGTGTTACCACGAGAACACACACACCGACACATAAGACCTGCTTCTCCTCAGCATCTGTGCTGTTTTAGTGTGGCCCTAGTTCACAGATACTGTGTGTGTCAGGATGCTCTCCCACCCACAGTTCCCAGCTGGCCTCCGTCCCAGTGCTGCTGCTGCGCCGCGGGCTGAACAGAGCTCCCTGTGTGTGTGTGTCTGTGTGTGTGTGTGTGTGTGTGTGTGTGTGTGTGTGTGTGCTCCCTCGCAGCCCCAGACTGTCCTGACCAATGTGCTTCTGATTAGGTGGCTTAATTACAGCTGTAAAAACAATGTTGAGATAAGCCTCAAAATTGAACAGTGTGTCAGATACTATTAGCCAACCTTGGACGCCAGCCATTGTTATCCAACTCTTCCAACGAACAACCCCCCCCCCGACCCAGTCACCCTCCTCTCCCCGACAAATGTTCTTTCCCCCCTCAAGTCACAAGCTGCTGGACAGATTTATTGGCGAGCGAGGGGAAGGGGTGAGGGGGTTGAGTTTGTCTACGTCTCTGCTACAGACAGGAAAGGCAGAGAGGAAACCTGGTGGAATGTTCACACGTCGAAGACGAGGATGAGAAGAAGAGAAAAAACGGCCCTCTTCAGCCGGAGCAGGTGTGATTTACACTTCATTCGGATAAACGGCTCTTTAAACCTGGGCTGTTGTCTTTTTGGGGGGAGTGGAATGGCCAGCCCGGCTCCATGGGTAAGCCCATATTCTATTAGCAAACAGACTGGGAGAGGAGAGGTTTCCAGGTCTGGAAGCCTGGAAGGTCAGCCTGTGTGGGTGGTGACATCAGACAGTGTTCAGGTCTTTGTGAGTCAGTGACAGTGACTAAAGTACAGGGGGAAAAGGTGTGCCAGAGGCCTCTTCACGGAGAACATGTTCAGAAAAAAATGCCAAGAAGTAGAGAAAACCTCAAGCACACAAACCCTGGGTGGTCCCTAAAACAGTCGGACCCGTCCAAGAAAGAGCCAGTCCTTTTTCTTCCCCCTGTATCCCTGAGGTTCCTTCAGCCCCCGTGTTTTGGGGGAACCAGGTGTCACGGGTGAATGGGGACATTCATCAAGCTCACTTACAGCTCATCAACTCGGCTCAGACGACCGACGGGGCCCGCTGGAGAAAGAGAGAGGCAAACAGAGAGGGCGGGTTTCAATTTTGAATAAGCGGAGCTGGGACGCATACGGGCATGTTTCCAAACCTCAGCCGGGCCTACATGGTGGCCTCCACAGACATGGCAGTATGCCTGTCTACAAAGGCTCACATGGCTGTCACAGTCCCACGCAAAGAGAGAGAGAGAGAGAGAGAGAGAGTGAGAGGAAGAGAGTAAGAGGGAGAACATGGGACCGAGAGAGAGAGAGAGAGAGAGAGAGAGAGAGAGAGGGACAGAGAGCAAGTTGCCACCGTCCGTATTGATTACGGAGGTCTAGGCCGAGTTGGTCTCACTCTCTCCACTTCCCTTCCTCCTGAAAGCCCCTTTGCCGCGCGTCGCTAAAGGTGGATGCTATCTTCCATCGTTTGAATAATTGATGGCTGATTCAAGGCAATCAGGTCCTCACAAGACAATGCACTCCTCCCCTGGCGGAGAGAGAGGAGGGAGAAACGGGCCTCTTTGTGTCCCGAGCGCTGTGTTAAAGCTAAAAGCTTTTAGGAAGCTCAGAAGTCCAGCAGCAACTCTGGTAGAAGGGGAGGGCTCCCCTCTCGTTGCATAGCGGGCCAGTCAGAGTGGCCTTCCCATAAAGACAGAGGCAGAGAGAAAGAGAGAGGTGTGCACGGCCTTCAAAGTGTTTCCGAGAAAGACAGAGAGTGTGTGTGCATGCGTGCCTGCGCATGAACGTCTGCGTGGATGTGTGTGCGCGCGCGCGCTCTAGAATGCGAGACCCCTTCCACCAAACAGGAAACCTGTACAGTTAATAGCGTCACTACCCTTTTCCTCTTGTAGAAAAGTGAATCTAAGCCAATCTGATCCCAAATCAGTCCATGTGCACACAGAGGCTGCATTTCCACAGGCAGCCCAATTCTGATATTTTCTTTCTTTCACTAATCAGAAAAGATCTTATGTAAAAAGATCTGATGTGATTGGTCAAAAGACCAATTAGTGGAAAAAATCTCAGAATTGGGCTGCCTGTGTAAACGCAGGCAGAGAGAATCTGATCTTATTTCCACTGGATAAAACACAAGGCAGCAACAGCAGTGTGAGGCCAGCCAGCCACATATGGAAATAATACTAGCTATCACCTCATTACTAATGGTAATGCTTTGCTATCTGGGAGGTTGTACTGAAGCACAAGGCAATAGAATAACACAGGAATTAGATACTTCTGGGTAGGAGGCCAATCTCTCGCTCAAGTTAAAATAGATAATGAACAAAAGTGAAATAAACGATGAGAAATGAACAGTCAACATCACACTCAAAAGAAGAGACATTTCAAACGGCATATTAGTATAGTATAGTGCTGTAACAATGTCTCCCTGGTCCTCATCTCTACATCTCATTGGTGCTCCAGGTACTGGATGATGTTGCTCTAGGAGAATAAGAACGGAAGGGTCATCAGGTTGGGTTGGGAGCTCCGTTGTCTCTTGATGTGGGACTTTCACTGGGGTTTACTACTGCTGTTGACAGTAATAGACACACACACACACAGTCCTGTTATCACTTCCTTTAGTGGGCAAGAGTGTTAGCCGATCTCTGAGGACCACCAACATG
Organism: Brachymystax lenok tsinlingensis; assembly: GCA_030435695.1. NCBI lineage: Eukaryota > Metazoa > Chordata > Actinopteri > Salmoniformes > Salmonidae > Brachymystax > Brachymystax lenok. The sequence continues at coordinate 19,338,395 of CM059810.1, read as the reverse complement.
GTGTCTTTGTCTGGGAAAAACAGGCTGTTATTGACTGACTGACAGACATGTAGGGCTATGTATCTCACTAGACTACAGAGAGCACACAAAGCTTTACCCACACACCACACACACACAGCCACCCATATAGAGAGCCATCTCTGTGTTTGCTTTGCATGGTCCAGTGCCTGTCAGTCCACCCAGGTCCTCTCAGACCGACCTCATCATCACACACTGAGGAACCTACAAACAATTCCAGAAGTTCAATACAGGCCTAGATCTAGATCTACTGTATCTACAGGTCTACTGTAGCTCATCTGTTGCCATTGGCCCTGGCCCTCCTCCGTCTCACTGTGCTGCAGCTGCCATTTGAGTGGGGGACACGGCACTGGGCCCTGAACAAGGGCGGGGCCCCACCTCTAAGGGCCCCAAAACAGGGGTGTTCAATGGCAAAGATAGAATGAAGGTTCATTCTGGGGGGGAAACACAGCTTTGTCATTGTAACTTAAGCGTTTCTCAAATGAACAAAAAACACACAAAAAAAACAAGTCACAACAAATCCCAATCCATTTCTAACGGTAAAAGACCTCACATTAATTGAATTAGATTCAAAGTGCACTGAGCTTTGTACTGTGTACTAAAGTGTTTGGGCTAATTTCAATATCAAAGACATGTGTTTGTTAATTTGCATTATCTGGGGGGGGGGCAGATGCAACAGACTGAAACCAAGCCCCTATCAGGCTCAATCAAAATATTGATGGAATGTAAAAAAAAAAAAAATATGAAAATATATATATATATAATTTAGACATTTTTAAATATTATATCATACATACTACCTAGATGAAAAGGAGTCAGTCTAATTAGATGTTTTTTTAATGCATTCTTACTTTTTAATTTTCACATTATTATTTTGTGACAAAGCTGTAGTGATTTAATATTTTGTGATGTAACCACCAAGGAACATTTCCTTTTCTACTGGATCATTCTAAAACTGTTGAAATGAAAATAAAACGACCTGAGAGTCAAAGAGAAATATGCTCAAATTGTCAACACCACAAACCTAAGATGGCAAAATTGCTTATTTTAACTTTCAGCAACATCAACCTGTTTTCCTTTGTTCTTTTGTAGTATGGAGGAAGCTATCTTGCATATTCATGGCCTGCCTGTTTTGAGAGCTTGTCACTGTGATTGCAGTCTCCGACCCTGCCTGCCTAGCGCTCAGGACGCCGTCAACACCGCGGCGAAACGCTCTCTGCCTCAGACTTAACACGACCCAACTGACATAACGGAGCTCTTGGACTGACGGCAGATGGAGTCGGCCCCGCCGCTCCCGGTGAATCAACGGGACGTGATAAACCACTGACTCAGAGGTCACCATCACCTTCTGGGAGAGCCTCTGTCGCTGGGTGGGAGCAACGAACACACACACACACACAAGGAAATGTACGCACACACAAATGCGCACACACACAGACCGGCGAACACATCTTCTCACCTCCTGACTTTGGCTGGGTTAAATAGATCCAACCCCCACAGCCAGGCGTGTGACCTGCCTCCCACCCCAGCTGTAAAAGGGAAGAGACAGGCAGGGGGAGGGAGTCCTATAGCTTCTCAGACAGAGAGCCACTATGGATTTAGGACTTAACTTGGGTAGTTATTAGGTCGATATAATATTGAAATGCATGGGAATAATTCCCCTTTTGCTGTGGACAGGTAGTTGGGTCAGTCTGAAGGATTAATAAAACAGCTAGAAGTATTTCCCTGTAGCTCAGTGAAACAGAACAGGAGCTCAGTGATAGATTAATCAGCAAGGCCAATACGTACAGGAAGGTCGTGACCTCAACATGCATACAGTACAGTGGTGGGTTTAGACACTGCGAGGGCCGCTGTAAGGTAAGTGTGTGTGTGTGTGTGCATGCATTCACAGCCTTCAGAAAGTATTCCCGCCCCTTGATGTTTTCCCAAAAACATTGTGTTACAGCCTGAATTTAAAACGTATTAAATGTACATGTTGTGTCACTGGCCTACACACAATATCCCATAATGAACAAGTGGAATAGAAAAAATATAGAAATAAATAGAATCCAAATGAAATGCTGAAATGTCTTGAGTCAATAAGTATTCAACCCCTTTGTTACGGCAAGCCTAAATAAGTTCAGGAGTAAATATGTGCTTAACAAGTCGCATGGACTCGATAAGTTGCATGGATTTTGAAATGACTACCTCATCTCTGTACCCCACACATGCAATTATCTGTAAGGTCCCTCAGTCGAGCAGTACATTTCAAACACAGATTCAACCACAAAGACCAGGGAGGTTTTCCAATGCCTGCAAAGAAGGGCACCTATTGGTAGATGGGTAAAAATAAATTAAAACTGACATTAAATATTCCTTTGAGCATGGTAAAGATATTAATTATACTTTGGATGGTGTATCAATACATCCAGTGACTACATATTTACAGGGGTGACAGGTAGCCTAGTGGTTAGAGCGTTGGACCAATAACCCAAAGGTTGCTGGATTGACAAGGTACAAATCTGTCGATCTGCCCCTGAACAAGGCAACCCACTGTTCCCCGATAGGCCGTCATTGTAAATAAGAATTTGTTCTTAACTGACTTGCCCAGTTAAATAAAGGTTAAATAAATGTAAAAAAGTAAAATACAGGCGTCCTTCAGTTGCCGGAGAGGAAGGAAACGGCTCAGGGATTTCACCATGAGGCCATGGCTGTGATAGGAGAAAACTGAGAATGGATCAACAACATTGTAGTTACTCAACAATACTAACCTCATTCACAGAGTGTAAAGGAAGCTTGTACAGAATAAAAATATTCAAAAACATACATCCTGTTTGCAACAAGGAACTAAAGTAAAACTGCAAAGAATGTGTCAAAGCAATTCACTTTTTGTCCTGAATACAAAGTGTTGTGTTGGGGCAAATGCAATACAACACATTACTGAGTACCAATCTCCATATTTTCAAGCATAGTGGTGGCTGCATCATGTTATGGTATGCTTGCAATCGTTAAGGACTGGGGAGTTTTTCAGGATAAAAAAAGAAACGGATGGAGCTAAACACAGGCAAAATCCTAGAGAAAAACCTGGTTCAGTCTGCTTTCCACCAGACACTGGGAGACAAATTCACCTTTCAGCAAGACAATAACCTAAAACACAAGGCCAAATCAACACTGGAGTTGCTTACAGCGAGGACAGTGAATGTTCCTGAGTGGCCGAGTTACAGTTTTGACTTAAATCTACTTGAAAGCAGATGTCTAGCAATGACCAACAACCAATTTGACAGAACTTGAAGAATTTTCAAGAGAATAAACGGGCAAATGTTGCACAATCCAGATGTGGAAAGCTCTTAGCTTAGAGACTTACCCAGAAAGACTCACAGCTATAATCCCTGCCAAAGGTGCTTCTACAAAGTATTGACTCAAGGGTGTGAATAATTAGATATTTCTGTATTTCATTTTCAATAAATTTGCACAAAAAAAAACAACATGTTTTGCTTTGTCATTATGGTCTATTGTGTATAGATGGGTGAGATTTTTTTTTTTTGAATTGAGGCAGTAACAACAAAATATGGAATAAGTCAAGGGTATGAATACTTTCTGGAGGCCCTGTACACACGTCAGTGCATCGCTCTGCTGCTTCAACGCTCTACACTACCAACAATACATTACAAGCACATTGGTGCCCATGTAGCTCACTATTCTGTGTGTGCATTCCCCGTGGAATCTCCTATGTCAGTACATTACCGTATAAGTGGAGGAACGGACTGTGGGGACTCTTTCATACACATACATACAGTACAAACACAATTGATCTTCTAGCAGCATGCTCAGAGAGAGGGGAGAGAGGGGGGTGGGGCTCGCAGAGATCTCTACATTTAGTAATAGATCACAGGAGACTCAAACAGAAATAATAACTCTGTATTGAAGGGGACAAAACACCTGTTTGATAAGGATGTAACATGGGGCCAATATCTCCCCAGAACATTAGAATATATCACATTACATTAGAATATATCACATTACATTAGAATATACTGTATCATATCAGCCATTGAACTGTAAAGATGTTTTATAGTAAGTCATTTATATTTCCATTTTATATTGGTTTTTTCTTTTGTATTTATGCATTTCTTTTTTTCCACGGACACATTATCCCCTTCGGGATGATCAAATCCTGAATATGCGTTGTGAAAACATTTGTACCTCAATTAAAATGGTGTTCATGTCAATCTTGCGTTTGTGTTTGCAACAGTAGTTCACGTTCACGTTAGTGGGAGGACGTTGTCATCTACTATAAACATGAAGATTTCAGGGACCATGGGGACGCAGAATGATAATGCTAGGGTCACTCTTTCACATTGCCGTTTTCTGTCAAAAATATATATTTTCAGCAGTACAGAGGCTGCGCACTTGTTACTAAAGGGAATTATTTAGAAATTGTTCTTTTTAAAAATGTGTTTTTAAATATATATATATATACTAATATTGGCTTTGCAGTTAATCAATTCTCCCCATATATATTTGTGTTGTAGAAGAGTGAGGGATTAGTTACTTTAAAATAAACACTTTCTCTTAGATCTGGGTTGAGGCTGCTGTGCACTCAGACAGCAGTCAATGAGATGGTTGAAATTAAAATAAATGGACTGAAGAGAGTTGATCTCTGTGTGTGTGTGTGTGTGTGTGTGTGTGTGTGTGTGTGTGTGTGTGTGTGTGTGTGTGTGTGTGTGTGCACACGCGCGGCATTGAGCGTCCGTGCACGCTTGGGTGTGTAGTGAAGTGAATTGCTCTGCAAGAGACTAATGAGAGTGATCACAGATGCTGAGAGACCAAACAGTCTGAAACAGAGAGGAGCTTGTTCTCTCCGACTGAAATAGAGGAGCCTTTAAAGAATATTATCTTTAAAGAAAGAAACAAACACAAAGGATGACAGTTAAGAATAATGATGGAATTATACTGCCTTTAAATTTAGAAACACCCTAAACTCCTAGTACTGTGACTAATTCTCCACTCAGCTATGAATTGGTTGCATTACATTGAGACCACTGCACAGTTGACTGAATGCTTAGCCTATTGTAATGTACAGTAACAACACTACGCATTGTGTTTGTGTGGTTTGAATCTCTACCCTATCTACAATAAAAATGTGTGATGGAGAAGACTAGGCCATAGTGCATACAGTATGTTGTTAATGCACAGTAAAGTTAATAATATGAATGTTCAGCAAGTACTGTAGATAAATGAGAGAGAGAGAGAGAGAGAGAGAGAGAGAGAGAGAACTAGATGGTCTATTTAAACTCTTCCCCCGCAGGGTAGAGTATTTACAAGGAAACGGTTATCATTTAGTCTCTGTTGCAGATCAAGATGTCAGGCTCCACAGAGAATCTTCCCAGTGCTGTGAGGGGCAAAAGTGCATGTTAAGAGCCTCAGGATCTGAAGGGGAAAAAATTATTTGCAAATGTCCAAATATCTCTAATTGACCTGGACTATGGCCTGTGTGCAGGAACTGGTTGAAATCGATAGCGAGTGCGTTAATGCGCTTTTTTTAAGGAAAAGTACTGTTGCTGCTCAAAGGAAGGGGCTCATACAGCAAGCACAACAACATATCATTAAGTCACTGTGGACCTGACGATGAAGAAGCCTATAACTACCTCTTATAATGGAGGACTGGAGAAGTCTCAATTGCTTGTGTTGAATGAATTGCGATTCCTTTTCCCCCACCAATCAGACAGGGAGTTACCTACTGCTACTCGAGTTGCCTATTTAGTGTTCAGTACTGTGTACATACTATACATGCTATTGCGTACACAAACACATTAGTCCCCACTGAAATACCAGTAGGCTACCTCAGAGTCAAGTGTATTTGTTTCTTTGTGTGTTTAGTGAGATAAATCAATGTGCCGTATTGCAATGGATGATGGGATTCACAATTAGCCCCAGCACAGTGAATCCCTGAGTGTCCGTGGGTGGGTGGTGTGTGGATAATGACTTACAGTCAAGCTGACACTCCTTCACTCTTCCCCCTCTGGCCCTCCTGGCTGCGGGTCCCTCTCCTGTCCAGGTGCCTTGTGGGTAACGGCCAGCTAGGAGAGCTAGGCCAGGTGAGCGAGGAGAGCCCCTCCCTGGTGGCGCTGGGGCGTGACAGCTCGACGCGCTCTTTGACCTGCAAGGAAGGCAAAACAACATCCATGGTAATTCCCCTTCAAACACATTAACTGGGATGAACCGGGTCCCACCGAGCCCCTCTGAGTGGACTTGCATTGATCGCCCAGACTCCAGAAATCTATGAATAAATTTAGCACTAATTGATTTTTTCTCATTTTTTTGTTCTCAACAGAAAATAAATCTACAAATTCTCTGAGTGGAAGCGATGAATGTCAAAGATGGGAAAACTGCATTTTCTTTACTTAAAATTAAGAGGGAAATACAATAAATACTACGAAAGTAGTGCCCCAATGTCCAGTCCCCTAGACCGGTTTGTTTTTACTAGAGCTAGTAGTTTTAGCATATTGAGACTTGACAAGAGTCGATAGAAAGTCCATCTTGAGCTTCTGTTGCCAAGTAAACAAACAAAGAGAATTCTTTGTATCGGGCTGCCGAGGCAACAACCCGAGAAATTAACCCATTAGGGTCTTAGGATTCAGCTACCTTTTAATTGCTTCCAATGGGGATTGGAGTAGCCTGATGGTTAGAGGGAAAACGGTGTCACATCTGCATTACAAGGGTTTTCCATCTCCTTGCACCCGTGAGTTGGAGGAGTGATATTGTCAATATTGCAAGAGGAAAACATTTTAAAAAGATCCAAAAGCTTGAGTGTACGGTTGTACATTCTGGCACCAAAGAGAGAGAATTGTTTTTAAATAATGTTCAGAATCTTTAGAAATAGTATTTTTCGACTTGATAAAGAAGTGATTGATCGAGAGAGCAATATTTTTTCATGAAAATGACCTTGGCAAACAAAAATCCCTGGTCTCAAATACTCTCTCTCTCACCTGTGATTTCATATTACATTAACAAGAAAAACAATTCAAATGGTTGTTGAAATGCAGCACACAAGTGACATTTGGAGTCCCAGAAAATAAATATCATTTCTGAAGACCGTTGACCAATATCAGAAATATACAAGTGTACAGTAAATCAACTTTGAACATCATTGCAGCACCTCGGTGTGACACTGCCTTCATACGTAGTACCAAGCCTTAAATTGAGAAGAAATTCAAATATGAGGCTTTGTGTAGTGCTATAAAACTAGCAGAATATAATACCCATTCCAGCCTTCTCCAAAGACCATTTTATGCCTTCTTCCAAGAGCTGCAAATAAACATTCAAACATGGATTGATGTTCTGAATGTAAATTACTACAATAAATAAAGACAGGACACATAGAGATGGCGCATGTGTGAATGAAAATATATCCATTTTATTATATAAAACATTTTATTCTGATCTTCATTTTTACCCATTTAGGTATTCTGATGGCGAGTTTGTACTTCGTACTTTGCAGTGGTATATACTCGGCAATCACCAAATCAAAGAGACTGCTTCTTCTAAGACTGTAGGACTCATGGAGTTGAGCAGCAATACTGGCCAGATTCAGGTATCATACTGCCACCTGTTGGTGACGAGGCAGAACAACAGGAGAAAAGGGACTATTTGGAATTTAGAAATGGAAGGAAATAACTACCTACAGTACAGAATGCCTAATAACATTAGGATACAACAACTGTGCTTATCATAAATATCTGGTAAAACACATTGAATTGCAGGAGACTACTATACTAATTAACAGCGGAAATATATCTTCACCGTATGTAAACTAATGAAACATGTGCTTCTGACAATGGTACCTTATTCCATGTACAGTGGGGGAAAAAAGTATTTAGTCAGCCACCAATTGTGCAAGTTCTCTCACTTAAAAAGATGAGAGAGGCCTGTAATTTTCATCATAGGTACACTTCAACTATGACAGACAAAATGAGGAAAAAAAATACAGAAAATCACATTGTAGGATTTTTTTATGAATTTATTTGCAAATTATGGTGGAAAATAAGTATTTGGTCACATACAAACAAGCAAGATTTCTGGCTCTCACAGACCTGTAACTTCTTCTTTAAGAGGCTCCTCTGTCCTCCACTCATTACCTGTATTAATGGCACCTGTTTGAACTTGTTATCAGTATAAAGACACCTGTCCACAACCTCAAACAGTCACACTCCAAACTCCACTATGGCCAAGACCAAAGAGCTGTCAAAGGACACCAGAAACAAAATTGTAGACCTGCACCAGGTTGGGAAGACTGAATCTGCAATAGGTAAGCAGCTTGGTTTGAAGAAATCAACTGTGGGAGCAATTATTAGGAAATGGAAGACATACAAGACCACTGATAATCTTCCTTGATCTGGGGCTCCACGCAAGATCTCACCCGTGGGGTCAAAATGATCACAAGAACGGTGAGCAAAAATCCCAGAACCACACGGGGACCTAGTGAATGACCTGCAGAGAGCTGGGACCAAAGTAACAAAGCCTACCATCAGTAACACACTACGCCGCCAGGACTCAAATCCTGCAGTGCCAGACGTGTCCCCCTGCTTAAGCCAGTACATGTTCAGGCAAGTCTAAAGTTTGCTAGAGAGCATTTGGATGATCCAGATGAGGATTGGGAGAATGTCAGATGAAACCAAAATATAACTTTTTGGTAAAAACTCAACTCGTCGTGTTTGGAGGACAAAGAATGCTGAGTTGCATCCAAAGAACACCATACCTACTGTGAAGCATGGGGGTGGAAACATCATGCTTTGGGGCTGTTTTTCTGCAAAGGGACCAGGACGACTGATCCGTGTAAAGGAAAGAATGAATGGGGCCATGTATCGTGAGATTTTGAGTGAAAACCTCCTTCCATCAGCAAGGGCATTGAAGATGAAACGTGGCTGGGTCTTTCAGCATGACAATGATCCCAAACACACCGCCCGGCAACGAAGGAGTGGCTTCAGAAGAAGCATTTCAAGGTCCTGGAGTGGCCTAGCCAGTCTCCAGATCTCAACCCCATAGAAAATCTTTGGAGGGAGTTGAAAGTCCGTGTTGCCCAGCGACAGCCTCAAAACATCACTGCTCTAGAGGAGATCTGCATGGAGGAATGGGCCAAAATACCAGCAACAGTGTGTGAAAACCTTGTGAAGACTTACAGAAAACGTTTGACCTCTGTCATTGCCAACAAAGGGTATATAACAAAGTATTGAGATAAACTTTGTTATTGACCAAATACTTATTTTCCACCATAATTTGCAAATAAATTCATCAAAAATCCTACAATGTGATTTTCTGGATTTTTTTTCCTCATTTTGTCTGTCATAGTTGAAGTGTACCTATGATGAAAATTACAGGCCTCTCTCATCTTTTTAAGTGAGAGAACTTGCACAATTGGTGGCTGACTAAATACTTTTTTCCCCCACTGTATAGTGCATGGACCCAGGTCAAAGGCAGTGCACTACATATGGAATAGGGTGCCATTGTGGACACGCCCATGGGAGTAATAAATGTGGTTATACTCATCATCAAGTGCACAGAAAGAAATCTCGCTGCTCGTTCCTCTATGTTTGATGGATGAGTTGTGCATATAATGACTGGACATCACAATGCCCCGACAAGCTTAAGAGCATCTGGGGGCGCCATGGAGACAGGATCAAAGGGCTTCTAGAATCTAGTGGCCTCCCCGGGTCTGACTGTAACGAACATGCATGGTGACATCATTCCCTTCATCAAGCAGCTACAGTGTTTTCCTATCCAACTTGAAGAATGTCATCATCGACTTCATGCTAGTTTGTTAGTCATCAATGTCTTGTTTTTTTGGATCGCAATTTGTTCATATTGGTCGTCAGACTGTTTAGTGATGTTGTAGCAGCTGGGTTGAAGTGGCGCTGATATTCACCATACTGGTCAAACGATGAGTTGAGTTCAACATTCCAACACTTGAGGACAGGTTCCCTTAGTGTGGGTTGATAAGGGACACACTGTGCTGTACAGAGCGGCCAGAAATTTTACATGGGCCTATTTACTCTCCTGCAAGGATCCAAAAAGAAAAATGAATGCTGCCGAATTCATGACCGATACAATTACAACATATAGACAGCTTAGAAATTAAGGAAAATTGACAGAAGATGAAATAACGACTAATGACAACTTTTCAACTGAGAAATACACACAATTATGCCGAAGCGTTGCTGTAGCCAACACAGTAAAATGCTTAGATACTGGTAATACAGAAACACCACATGCTGAGTGTTGTCCTCACCAGCACTTTCCAACTGTCAAATCTCACCAAATAACAAGCCACTGTACTGTTACAATGTGGGCCACAGTACTAGACCACACATTACAGATGTAGGATCTTCATTTGAGCCAGTTTGCTACAGTAGGAAAAGAAACCTGTAGCAACACAAAATTTGAATTATTTTGTGGATTATAATTAATTGAGATTTTTGTAGGGGTCGATCATTTTTTATCCGTAAGGGAAAATCCAGAAGCCTTTTTAAACCTCAAATACACTACACGTTTTAAATGTCCTGCATTGCAGGGTGATCAAATTACGATCCTACATCTGTACTCTGGGTTTGTGTAGAACAAGTCGGACAAACGCTCTCCACCTTAATCAGTCAAGCTGTATTCACTCAAGGGATTACAGGGCCTTGTAAAGTGGTGAGCAAGAGCATCTGTCACTGGGGTTGAAATGATTTCCAAACCATATAGCTGTAGTCTATGTACATATATGTAGGCCTTTACTGGGATGCAGTTTAACATCAAGAATTCCCAAACAGATAACAAATAAAGTCATAATTTCAAAAGTGATTAACATAGCTCCATACCACAGTTAAATCTAGATACTTATTGAATGACACAAAAAAATTGTACTACAGAAATGTGTTTAATCTGTCTTGTGTCAACTAAAGCAATACATAATCTTTCAAACAGTCTTTCAGATCAAACATAAACAACATGTATTACGAATTGGGCACGCTTAAATCATCTTTTCACTGAAAAAGTATTTTGAATTACTGCAATTTAACATGCGACGGGGGAAGGAAGGACTAAATAAACCTAGTTCTGGGAGAGACCAGGCGTTGGCTGGCAGGTTCTTGAGTTTCATTGTGTTTGCCATCTCTAAATCTCCCCAAGGCTATGCATCTGGGAGAGAGGGGGGGGGGTCACTTTGGTGAACTAACAGCGAGGGAGATGATGCCGGAAAATGACAGCATCATCAGAAAAGTGGTTTGCGTGGCGTGGCGAAGCAATCCGGGCTAATGAGGGGCAGGTTGGAGAGGAGGGGTGGAGTAGAGGGAAGCTCCGCGCCGTGCGTCGGCAGATGTGCCTCAGTGTCACTCCGCCTCCTGAGCCGAATGAATCACCCAACAGATGTTTAACGTCAAGGCCGGGCTGTCACGCCAGCCAAACACACACACACACTACACACACGGCCAAGCCACAAGCATCCACGCAGCAGTATACACACACGCGGCACAATTTACCACAACGATAGGGAGAGTGGCTCCGCGAGGGGGCAGGTTAGGCCTGGGCACTTCACCTCTATGTAACTTTGACTGAGGACGCCTAAACTAACTCAAACCACATCACACTAGATAAGAGAGTTTCTGGCAAAGGAAAAGAAGAGATACCGCAAGCGACCCTTAAAAACAAACATGTATCGGTCTGTCTAAGTCTTGGTTGGACTGCAGAACCATTCAAAGGGCTTATTATTAACAAACATGTCCTGAGCCGAGCAACAATGCAATCACAAAGAGAAAAGTCCTCTTCATCTTCTGCTTGTACCATGTGTCGTCCTCTTTCAAAAACAAGCAGTCAATATTCAAAGATGTGAGGCTCTTTGATAACCTCACACCAACACTCTTTACAATCTTGCGTCTTCTCCTTTCTTGTATTCTTTTCCATTCTGGGACGTTTCATGTCAGAGGCAGTGTAATGATATTTTAGTCAATACCTATGGCCAACAAACTTCAGTAGCCCCCTTCCCCGTGTGATGTGATTTTCATCACCTCGCTCGTGTTTGCTGCTGCTGTGTGGAGGTGTTGTCTTCAGCAATGCCACTGCCTTACAATCGGGAGAATACACTCTCCTCGGAAAGACGGCTTGAGAATGTGCAGCAGCACGGGAAAAGCAGAGGGGTTTAAAAAGAGTTGCTGCGTGTTTTGAGAATATTCTTGAGGCCCCTTTTCCCTCTGTTGGAGAAGCCCAGGCAGATAAAAGGAATCACTCGGGTGATTAAAGTGCTCAGACTATATCAACATCAAACCACCAGAGTTTTTGCCCTCTCCATTTTACAACCACAGTCAATAGATCTAAATATTTTACTGTGCCCCGGCCGATTTATTATTTGATGTTTTAAAAACTCGCGTGGAATGAAAGAAAATTCATTAAAGCGGAGGGGGCCCCTGAACGAGCCCTTATGCGATCAGCTTTGAAAGTCGAGTTTAACTGGGATATTGATCATTCTCTTTCTTCTGTGACAAAGGCCACCAGGGAGGCCGCCGGTGTCAGAGGATGAAGGCAGAGCTGCCAATAACCGCCAGACAACAATGTACACACCGTGTTGTAGGTGAGACCGGGAATAACTGATCCCACCGCTGACGCCAAAAGCTCCACGGAAGCCAATACTCTGGGAGAGGCCCCGGGAGAATGACTGACCAAACTCACAGCAACACATACTTGACTCTTTGTTGTGTGGTCAAATGAAGATCAAGTACATGTACTACCTTGGATGCAATAAAGGACTCTTGGGGGTTAACGTTTGAAATACACCGGAGGAAAGAGTTAGGTTTCCCAGGAACTCATTAGGTAGGTTTTGGACGCTTCTATAGCAAGAATGACACGTTTGACTGATCGCTTGGTTCAATTATATTTTGGTGGTTTTAAAATGCTTTACTTTATATTACAGTATACATTCTATCACATTTCTATGAAATGGAGACTTTTTCAATATCACAAGACATTAATAATTCAAACAACACAACCTCTTACATTACAAAGCTCTTTTAATTTACTATTATAGTGAATTGATAGTTAAAATTGACGGAAAACTGTAAACCTAATGACTAGAGATGTGTAGCAGAAGGGAGAAAAGCTACTTTCAGAACACATTCCTCACCAGCCAGGCATCAAAAACTCCAACACAAAGAAAACAGTGGCTCTTAAGTGTTTCCCTCTTCAACAATAATGTTGTGTGCGGCTGGTGGGCATGAACCTAGAGCCCTGGGAATTAGTTACAATCACCAAAACAAAATGCCCAAAGCTTGTTTATTTGTATGACTGCGTCTTCTGACATACTTTTGTAATGACCATGAAATGTAATGATTCCCATTCCATATTCATGAATCAACAACCAACTCACCAGATTTGTTTCTAGTAATATTAGAGAGAAGGCTAATTAAGTCACTGGACTCCAGACCTGCTGTTTGTTTCAACGTGTCCAGATGTTCTTTTCATTGTCCTTTTTACTCACTGACAAATGCGTGTCTTTTCATATTTGAAATATTAACCTGCATAAATAGTGTACAAAAATACACTGTTTAAACCTGGAATACTGATCTCGTGTTTTGTATTATTGTACCTTTACTTACCTTTTAAAAACTGAGACTGAAATATTGGTGGGGGATTTCATTTTTCAGGCTCTTGTGATTGTATTGACCAAAATGGCAGCAAAGAGGCAAAATCACTGACTCGCCTTCCAGTCCAATAATCCTGTCCAGAGGCCTCTCCACTCTTCACTCCCTGGCACTGCCCCCTGCCCAGGCCACTGCTCTGAGATATAATTACAACCCATGGCTGTTTCAGCAGCGTGGTGACCGATGCCGTGCATTGGCAGTGTGTCTCTCGTTGGCTGGGCGGCTGACGGCCCACTTGATGGCTAGATTGGCTTGGCTCCTGTCCACACACCGATCACCTCAGCGGGTTCAGACCAACGGAGCGGGAGCCTCTCTCGCTCTTACTCCCCTCTCCCCTCCCCTATTCTCTTTCTCACCCTTCTCCGCCAGCCCAGCTCCCACAAGGTTATCAGGGGGAATTACCATTCAGCGGACTGACGGTCGGCAGGTCGAAAAGGAGGAGGAGGCAGGAGGAACCGCTAGCTGGCCAGAGGTGAGAGACACTTCCATCGATGGATACGCAGGCAGGCAAGCAGACCAGGCAGACCTGCTGGGCCACCAATTCCCCCGGCCCAAATCAAACCTCTCACCCAGGGCAGAGTAGTGCTGGCTGGTTTCTTTCAGCTCCTCTCTTACTGTCAGTTCACCGTGGCAGGTCTGGAGAGAACAGAGGGGTTGAATTAAAGAGGGTATGTGTGTGGATCCAGGACACGTAATGTAGTAGTGTGTTGTAGTGTAGTGCACCCTGGGTCATGTCATACTAGTCTGTTCAGAAGAGACTGCCTGAACACCTCTCTGGTTAGCCGCACATTTGTACAGTGCAAGGCAAACTACATTAAATGTGGTGTTTATTCACAAAAGGATGACCTATCATATGAAGTGGCTAGAGGTTTGGAGTGGGTCAGGACAGGATAATGTGGGAGAGAAGGCTACACATGAACAATGCTGGGGAAAATCAAGTCAAGCCTTCTTCCTGAATCATATGGTTCATGCATGCAATGTTTTGTTCATGACATTTCCTCTGGTTGGAGCAGGTCCGAGCTAATTCAGTGTGCAATCTATTATCCTACTTATGGCTAACCAATCATTTCTAACATTTAATAATACAATGTATGACTCTTAGCAAAAAGTTTCATTGAGTATGTATAACATGTTTGGACTATCTAGCTAGGCAACATGGATCTGGCTGACCAGTCAAACTACAGATGATGACCTCTCCTAGTTAGTTAAAATAATATTTTGTCAAGCTAGTGTCGATAGCTAGCTAATTGACTGAGCAAGTACAATAGAGGTAACGTCAGTAGGTATTGGCTAGCTAGCTGGCTTCAATGTGATGCCACATGCTACTTTGTTACATGTTTAAATAACGGCGGCTAAAAACAACAACCAGCCAACAATATATGGTTCACTGTTACCTTAACTCCACCAGAGGAGGCAGGAATTGGACATGACTCGCCAGGGAGCTGTGTCTGGTACCTGCTGCACTGTGCCCGTGTCATCAGCAGCATTAGCAGGGCCACTGTCAGTCACTGGCAGCTAGGTGGAGCTGATCAAGACCAATTAGCCGCAATGGAGAAAACAAAAATCCGGGATCCTTGGTACGTCCTTACCCTATTGAAGATTACATTTAAAATGGTTAAGGTTATCTTTAAGATTAGGTTTGGGTTAAGGGTTAAGGTTAGGCTTTAGGGCAGGGATGTCCCAAGGATCCCGGATAGCACTGACCGAGGTACTGCAGACCTATCTAGAAAATATATAGATTCTATGCATTGCTGTGTATTTCAGTGTATGCCTCTCTATATGAAATGGTTTAATGTAGTTTAATGTATTTATATATTTTTAGTTCACACTTGAACTTTCTTATAACTGACATGTATATAATTGATAATGTATTATAATTATATAATGTGAGTTTTCAATATCAGTTCTTTCAATGAGGGATAGTTACTGTATCCTTGCTCTCAATATTGTCCTTTTTGGAGGAGCCGTCCTTCCGCCTGCATTCACCTCTCCTTTGAAAAGACACAGCGGGAGGTGAGTCGTGTTCTGTTATTCTTTTATTGACTGACATGGCTGAGGAAAGAGCCCGTCCAGGTCTCTGGCAGGAGAGGGGGGAGAGTGAGCTGAGCCGCTGAGGTGGGACGACACCACACACCACACCGCCACGACGCCACGTCCGTCCTTCATAGATATTCCATACGCGGCTTCACCCCCGGTTACCCTGTCAAGGTCTCCCCCACGCTCCCCTCCGAGGGGGCTGAGACAGGGTCATGGGTGACACCGAGCGGTTCGCTTGCCAGACGTGACGGCACAGCTGGTGGCTTAATGACAGAGGGGCCCTCCCGGCACACACCTGCCCATCCCA
Source organism: Brachymystax lenok tsinlingensis (assembly GCA_030435695.1). Lineage (NCBI taxonomy): Eukaryota > Metazoa > Chordata > Actinopteri > Salmoniformes > Salmonidae > Brachymystax > Brachymystax lenok. The sequence goes on along the minus strand of CM059810.1, from coordinate 19,322,387 downwards.
GGAAGGGCAGGCAACCTCGTGAGCTGCCGTGCCACGTCGGACGGGCAGATGTTGGGTCAGAGAGAAGGAGACAGAGACAGACGCACTACAGGGACCCCTCTCCGGTTCTCTCCTCCCGGCTGTAATTGAAAATCATGTAAGAGGTCAATTGTGTTCAGCGAGCGCTCAGCTGTCCCTCTCTGATCGTATCCTTCTAGAGAAAACATGACAAGAACAACGCTCTGCATCAAGCTCAATGCATGACAGCTTTTGCCTCAATTACTGCCCGTTAAATATGGACGACCATATACCATAATGGCCATGTAATGAGAATATCTGTAAATATTCGGCGCGGGCATAAATCTGCATAGTCAAGTAGGTGCAGCCCATCTGTTGGAGGCCATGGTTACGGGGTCCCAAAGAAAGCCCTAATCATTGGGTACATTACTGAGACGTTGTTATGACATTGGGTCTCCAGGTGGAGGATGACTGCATGCGAGGGGGCCTGGAAATGATAACGGTCTCGGGTTATTATAAAATGGAGGCCAACGCCAGACCAATACAACAGTAACCCTGTCCAAGCTAGTACAGTGTAGTGTAGACCAGGCCAGCCATCACCTAACTGTCTTGAATGCTTTAGTCAGTCAGAGTGACCTTTGGGTTGGGTCTCTCTCTGATGAGGAGTGGCAGGGTTCTGGGTTCTAACCCCCCCCCAAGGGCCTTTCTGTGTTCATGGTTCTTTTAAACAGAACCAGCACTGGACCTGTCAGACACTATCAGCTTCTCCACATGTCAGGAGAGACAGTCTGGAGACGTCTGGAACTTCACTGGGTGCATGAGGATCCAAACAGACTATCAGGAATCATCCAGGGATACCAAGTTCGGTGATTTGAGGTAAACATTTGATTTGAGGCCACTTTGCAGTCTGTTCAACATTTGGACGTGTACTTTGAAAAATATTGGAATTCTGACAGTATGTTTCAATAGGTTCTTTCTTTATTTCGCTCGGGTTAAAAGCTAAGGTTTCTTGGGAGTTGGATTCGCTGCAAAAAGGTTCAATATTTCCGAATACGAGTCTCCTAAAAGTATGGTTTCAGGACAGCACAGTCGAAACTATGTAAATTAAAGACATACCCCGTCGACGGTGACATTTCATTCTGGTTTTATTTCAATAATTCATGAGGTTTGAAAAGACATTAGGCCAAACGAGGAACACCTGAGGCTAACGCTCAAACATGTGGTTCGGGAGAGGGGGAATTTTTAAGACTTAAGAAAACAAGTGCTGTGACGCGAGCGCAGAGCGCAAACAGGAAGGAAACAACACACTCCATAAACTCTCCCCAAACGAGTATGTTATCAATAACACTTAGGAGAGACTAAATGTAGCCGCGTTTCACAACGTGTGTTTTAGGTTTGACTGCCGTAGCCTTTGCCAATAACAATGTTACCCGCAATCACTATCCAAACCGCACTGCCTTGGCACTGTCGTCTGTCACAAATTATGTTTTGGTTCTGACCGAATGCTACAGCTTCCTGTCTCGTTCTGTTTTCTCTTACCGTCTTTGTTATGAGCCTCAGCCAAAGACAGGCTTTTTCACTTTAGCAGGGAAGGAAATGCACATGGAAACAGTTGGCGCCAAGACAAATGTGAAATATAGGTCTATACGTATCTTTTTATGTTGACTAAAAAGGGCATGTGAATCAAGTCATTACCATATCTGATGACGAACGTGCTGGTGTATGATGGCACATTGACCCGAACACCCCTTAAACAATTGGAACAATTTACATCACTTACGTATTTTCCACTGGGCACTGACGTTAGTTCGCTGTCTAGTTTTTATTTACATTTGATTGAGTTGTCAACTAACCGTGAATTCAACGTGAAATCAACAAAAGATGTCACAAGGTCATTGGATTTAGGTTAAAATATATAATAAATATATCTAAAAGACTAAATGCCCTTAGGTTGATTACTTTTTGCAAACATCATCAGATATATTTTTTGGGGTTGAAATGACATGGAAACAACGTTGATACAAACAGGTTTTGCCCAGTGGGTTACCACCTTCTGAAAAACAAAAAGTACGTACAGTTTTAGGTTTGTCATATCTAAAAATCCCTTCTTCTTTGGCCATTTTTCTCTCTCTTTGTGACTGTGTCTCTGTGTGAGAGAAAGGCAGTGTGTGTGTGTACCCGCTGGTGAGTGTGTGTGTGTGTTTGTGTTTCAAATGCGAGACAGCTCCTGGGCTTGCTGAACTTTTGCTTGTTATCAGGAGCTGGGAGAGAGATGGAGAGAATTGATCTTTTGTCTGCTGGAGGTGCACTCCCTTGGGCCGGACCAGCTCTCTCTTCCTTCCTCTCTGTCTCCCTCCCTCTCTTTTGTTCTCTCCATCCATCCCTCCCTCTCCCTCTTTTTCTCTTTTTCTCTTTTTCTCTCACTCCCTCTCTCCCTTTCTCTCATTTTCTATCCCTCTCTCTCTCTCTCTACTTCTCTGTCTCTCCCTCCCTCTCGCTCTCCATCCCTCCATCTCTCTGTCTCTGCATGGCGGCTACCTCTCCTCCAGCTGACACTTGTCCTGCCGTTGCTGAGAGGAGAGATGTGCGCTGAGCGCCTGACACCAGGATTGATCTGATCTCGCTGTCTCCCCATAAGCTCCATCTCATCCCTCGCTCCCAGAGACTCCGGAGGAGAGCAGTGATGGAGGAGAGAGAGGAAAGAGGAGAGTAGTGATGGGGGGAGAGAGGAGAGGCTATCGTCAACCCTTATCCTAGCGTGTCAAATTAGAAATGTACTGTGGGCACGGAGTGATGATTCTGGAACACACGGAAGTTAATGACAGGAGAGGGGCTGCAACATAAAGCTCATGAGACTGGGTTGCAAGAGATGTGAGTGACATTCAGACAATCCAAGTGGATGATTATTATGAAATCCTAAACATCAATTTATACAAGTGGCTTGGTCTTAATCGTTTCCTGAATCCATCCAAAAAGTATATTTCACTTCTCCAAACAAGTGTTGTATGTTTCAGTACTGTGAGTGAACCTCTGGCCTCTGTTATTGAAGTGAGCTAAGAATGGTATGTCAAATGTTATTTTATTGAAGTGAACTGAGAATGTAAAAACCAACGTGTCCTATGTTTCTGTAAAATATATGCCTACCCACAGTGAATAACAAATCCCAGACATTTTCTTGACTGGGCAAGGATACCAGCTATGTATTTTTTCTTACGGGAGAAAAACTCCAAGCTACAGTGTGCTGGCCAGATGTTGGTGGGAGTGAGAATGTTTTACCGAAGCCCACTAAATGTTTGAGCCCACACACACACACACACACACACACACACACACACACACACACACACACACACACACACACACACACACACACAGAAATCAAGACGTCACTCCAGGCCAGAAAACACAGCACAAGTAAGCTGTATTCATCTGATAAAACCTTATTTTTTTATGGATTTGTACTGGAATCAACATAATTTTTTATGATGGAACAGAAAACATCAAGGAGAAGGGTGGGAAAAACCCCTCTAAATACCAGATCATGTTGGAGGGTTGCAGAGTTGGAGTGAACGTTAGGGCAGCCTCCTACCCGCTCTTATTACTGTTGTTGTGTTTCTTCTTACATTTGGTGTGAGTTTCTTGTCTTTGATTCAAAACACTCTCATGTATTTTTAACATATGATTAATGACATGGAACATATTTGTCAGGGTAGATTAGAAGATATGTAGCCTAAGCCAACTCTGACTCGTACTGTAGCCCTCTCTCCCCGACATACCTTGTTTAGAGTTCATTGTGTGCCTAGGGTATATTAGTTGCTATAGTAACTAATATACTATAGCAACTCCAAAATAATGATTGAAAAAAGTGAAAACCTAATTCTGGCCCTCGTCCAATTCTGAGTGAATTATGTAGGCTAGTTAATCAGAAACCGTGTGTTTCTTAAAACCAACATCTCATAAAAATGCTCATTTATAAAAATTCTAGGGGAGGAATAGACATTTTCGCTCACACTTGTGGGGTGTAAGACTTTGTCACATATGAGGTTCTACATGTAGTTCCTCACACAGTAGCTGGATTATATTTGCAAACCTTGACCAAAATAGCTGAAAATAGTGTGATAAAATGTTTTTCAAATTAACCAAATGGGGCAAACGAACATAATGATGCAAAAGTGAGAAAATAGCTTATGGAGTAATACTAATACAGTACAAACTCGTATAACCACATACTCAGGGGGTAGTTTGTTGGAAGTATTGGGGCACATATTGAAGTGACAGCTATATCTGACTGCCAGAAGGCTGTAAGCCATCCAAAGTGCATAATTAGCAGGATCATGTCATGTCATATTGCCAGACTTAGAGATACGGTGGTAACGTCTCAGTGCAGTTTACCCGCTTCAAAAGGTGATCCATCTGCTGCTGCTGCCAACACTCACCTTGCCATGCGGGGGAATAAGCTGTCTATGTTAGCTTACCTCAGGCAGGCACAAAGTTGTGTGCTTGATAATACAATGTGGTCCTATTTACATGGACAGTTCAGTCCATTGGCAGGTGCTCTTATCCAGAGCGAGTTACAATACAGTTAGTGCATCCATTTTAAGATAGCTAGGTGGTACAACCACATACAGTATCACAGGCATAGTAAGTACACTTTCCTCAATAAAGCAGCAGAGTCAGAGATAGGGGAGGGGGTCAAGTGCAAGTGTTGGTACAGGAAAGTTTGTATTTCTTTCTTAATTTTTTCTTGTTTTCTTATATATATATATATTTATTTTGGGGGGGTCGAGGTGAGGAGGGGGATTATTTAAGATACTCTTTGAAGATGTCAAATATGCTAGCTTACTTTATGGTACAGTCAGGTTTGGGTAGGTTACTTTCTAGATGTAATCTGTTACAGTTATTGTAATCGGTCATTTTACTTTTGGATTACCTAAACTCAGTAACATAATCTGATTACTTTCAGTTACTTTCAGATTACTGTCCCCTTTAAGAGGCGTTAGAAGAAGACGAAAAGAATCCATCAAGCGCATTTGGTGTGTCATCATAGTGGTCTCTGACTTGTGGTCAGACTCGCTCAGGTGGAACAAACTTAAACTTGGGCCTTTTTTCAATGCTGAATTGAATGTAATTGAGAAAACTTATTTTCTGAATTCAAAAGAAAACCAATAAGTAATCAGGAAGTTTTTCGAAAGTATCTGTAATGGGATTCAAATATTTTAACTGGTAACGTAATTTATTACAGTTACATTTGTTTCTAATAAGATTACATGTAATCAGTTCATCCTCAACCCTGGGTGCAGTGAAATAGTGTACTTATGGACATAAGAGGGTCATTTAGCAGATGCTTTCTCCCAACATAGTTAATCCATGTTCAGTATGTTCAGTCTAGGTGGCCCATGTGAGGAAGAAGTAGCCAACTCTCTCCTACAGAAGCCTTAGTGGAGCAGACTGATGATCTTTACTGTTATTAGTGTGTGTTACTTGGGAGGAGAGGGTGATGTAATCTATTGTATTGTATCTATGTTAATCACCTCTTTTTGATCCCAAACAACTAGCGAAATATAACCACCAACAAAATAATATATATATATATATATATATATATATATAGGCCTAGCCTATTAAATATGGAATAAAGATATGATATTTTTTAACAAAGTAAAAAAATAAGCAACTGTGCAAGAGATGATTCAAAACAAATGTCTGTAACTCCTGAAAGAGAAAAGTAGCAGAGATATGTTGTTAAAAACAAAGGAAGGAAGAGAGAGGGGGTGGTTTGGGAGATGTGTTGGCTGCTATATACCAGACAGGTAGCAACTGCTAACATGATCACTTGCAGGTTCTCCAATTTCGGCAAGGCGAGATGCCCCGTTACCCTCCGCAAGGGTCCAGGGGAGAGAGAGGAGCAGAGCAGGGATTGATGAATCAAGTTTAATAACAAAGAGCTCTAATTGTCCCCTTACCCCCTCTCCCTCCCTCCCTCCCTCCTCCACCCCCGTCCCCACCACCATTGAACTCTAATTACAGGCCAAGCTCTCCACACTGTCACGCGATATTAAGTTGTTGAAGAGCGGGGATCCGAGATCATCGATAAACACTTTACTTTTGCAGAGGAGGGGGAGACGGAAGAGAGAGAATGAAGAAGAAGAGCCGGCCCCTCCCTCCTTCCTCATCATACCCCTGCCGTAACAGTGGGAACCAGCAGCACCTAAAGCCCTCCTGCGTCCATGAGAACGCCGGTGGGACTGCCCGGGAATGATTGCCGAGCAATAATCCGGAGCGTGAGCTCCCGGGCCCCGTCGAGGCCTCCCAGGGGCCCACCAAGCGTTGGTGCGTCTGAGAGGGAAAGGTGAACACGGTCACTCTAATTACAGGCCACTCACACACACACTCTCTCAAAGACACACGCAAACCCCACACACACATTCACACACACCACCGGCATAAGTAAAGACAGGCCAATTAGGCCGAGTGGGAGATAAGGGGAAGTTTTATTTGTATACTAATTAAGACCCTGATGAAATTCAAAAGGGGGTGGGGGTGGGGGGTGGAGGAGAGGAGCGAGCAGCCGGGTAATTGTGTCTCAGAGAAAAGGTTGCTTCAGGTGCTGTTATCTGAGAAGCACAGCCTTGAGATAGTTGCCCCTAATCCCGTGCTAGAGCCCCGGTGTTGCACTGCAAGGTCTCTCATAATTTGATCCAGGCCCTTATGAAATTGCTAGGGCTTTGACAGCGGGATCATCGACTGTGTTTATTGTCTATTTGGTCCTTGCTAGTGAGTGTGGGAGAGAGGAGACAAAAAGAAAAGTGTGAGATCACACAGAAGGTTTATTTTTACCTGGCGGTGTGAATGAAGGAGCGGGAATCTCAAGACAATGGATGTGAACTTGTGGTTGTCCCCTATTAGTGAAATTAACCCTGAAGCTGATTCATTGAAGAGACGCTGTGTTATTAATCATAATTAGTAGCGTGCCAGTACATGTGCAATCACCTCAAAAGGTGTGACCATTAAAGCACTGAGTGGTCATTGGTCTCCTATTCACAAAGCTCTGTAATGAATACAGACAATAGATCATGCTTAGGCTATAGTGGGAGTCAGCACTACCAATACACTAAGGGCCAGATTAAACATAGTCCTGAATTAAATAGCATGTTCAATAGAGAATCTATGTTGAAACAGCTATTTAGTCCATCACTAAATATCTTTGTCCGTGAAAACTAGCCCTATGGGTAGGCTTATAATTCTCTGTTATTTGTGTTGAAATTGTCCTGGTCTACAATGGTCGACTTGGCTGTGTGTTTCTAGCTCCAACTCCAGCTAAGCAACAGCGATGATGATCAAGGAGTTTGGGCATAGGCCTATCTCTTGAATCTCAACTCGGAGTCATTGTGTTCAAAGAGAGTTGAAAAGGAGTGAGAGAGAGTGTGGAAATAGTTGAAGTAGCTAGCCCTCGTAGGTTGATCATCAGTGGTGTAATTCCCCCCAGCAAGTGCCTCCTCAGATCAGAAAGTGAAGCACATAGATCCAAAGTGAAAGTACTCGTTATCATTAGGCTACCCGCTATTTACTCCAACTCTCCTCCATCTTAAAAGGGAGTTTTCCCCCTGCTAAAGATCAACCTGGTTGGCTCTAAAGCCTCGTCAAGAACCGTTTCATCCCTTATTAGAGATTAGGCTCACAGAGACCCCCTGTGACGCGTTGTCACAGTAAGCCGTGTTGCCCAGGAATCAAAGCAGGTGCCCCACCGAGCGGAGAGAGAGAGAGAGAGAGAGAGAGAGAGAGAGAGAGAGAGAGAGAGAGAGAGAGAGAGAACATCAGTAAAGCTCTGTTTTATCGGCCGAGTAAAAAAGACTGCATGTGGCAGGATCTTAAAAAAGTCAAATAATCTGGACGATTTGACAACTTCCGGCGGTGGAGGGGAGCTTGTTGCATCATTGGGGAGACCAATTCTCGACCAATTCGGGAAAATCCTCGAGTTTAAATTAAATTAGCCAGTGAGACAAAAATATTAATGATGTAATAATGCGTCGCTAGCAAAGTCAAAAGTTAGTATGAGCGGAGAAAGTGTGTGATGTTGAAGTGATGAAGAGAATACGAAATGGACCCTCATCAGTGGTGAGAAGACATAGCTTCACACTCCTGAGATGGCAAATGTATCATTGGTTTATCATTGCTAGCATGGGAACCTTTTTGTTCTTGATTTTATCTCAAAATGTCAGTTTAGTGAAGCCAGAGAATATCAGAGTTATTTGTTATCCCTCATTTCTCAACAGTCCAATTAATTGAAATCTAATTTGGATGAACATTCACTGGGATGATTCAGTTGAAAAAAGGGATTTAAGGATTCAAAAATGTAAAAGATCTCTGTGTGTGACTACACTCGGCCATGGTCGTCCACTCGTGTAGTGAAATATCTTGACCAAAGAGAGGAATTAGCAGAGATATTGAATAATGTATTCCCTTTAAGCCCATTAAGAATATCTATGTGGACACTTTTGATTGCTACAGAAAGTGTATCATCTAGGAATAGGCTTACCTTCAAACCATGTCTCACCCTTTCGTCTCTTTCCCCCAAGCCACAAAGATCAACAGGCTGTAATTCTTCAGAAGGGAAGGCACACCAGAGAGGTGGGTGCTACAGAGAAGCAGGTATCAGCTAACCTCTGTTAGCCTGTTAGTGCTAGGGGTTTTAAAGGTGGCATTGACAAAGTGAAGACAGATGCTATAATGCAATGGTCTGAATGGCCACAGTGCTGCTGGTTGTCATTATTGGTCATAGGGACAGATTCAGACCTGGGACACACCAGGTGAGAGGGAACTCTATGGACAATCAATCACATGAATTGATCAGAAAACAGCAGTACTTCAGGCCACAATTGAATAGTTCTGTCATGATATAAATCACTGGCACTTTGATGGAAGACCTTTGATAATCTAATATTTGGAAAGTGTATTCATATCAACTTGATAGTAAATCACTGGATAGCCCCAAAAACAGCAAGGATTGCATATTTTTCATTTTATTGATTAATGCAAAATTAATTTTGTTTACTTGTTTCCTGCTCACACATCAGTCCAATCTCCATCCATCTGATAGGTTTCCCTTCTTGAATTTGTCTGGCAAATATTTATTTGGAGGTGATGCAAGCCATTGCAACTGTGAGAGGGGTGGTCAGCTTAGGGTTGTGGGATCACTGCGAAATAACACACAAATCACCGGTACCACTCCCTGTGCTCCACTGTGAGTTGAGGACGAGACAAAGAGCATGCGTGCCAGTATTGGAATGGACAGTAACACAACACAATAGCTTGCATGTCATGGATGCCAAAGAGTAACAAATCCTAGTTTGGTTGGTGCATCCCTTGACGTGAGGAACTATCAAAGCCTGTTTGCTTTTATTTAGTGATCACTTCTCTCTTCCATGGCTACGTGTGCCTTTAAAAAAACATGTATGTAGTTCTGTCTTTGAGCTGTTCTTGCCTATTGATGTTCTGTATTTTGTCATTCTGTATTATGTTTCATGTTTTGTGTGGACCCCATTGCAACAGCTAATGGGGATCCTAATAAAATACCAAATATCAAATACCAAGAGGAGGGATTGTCTAGTCTACAGAGAGAGAGAGAGAGAGAGAGGGAAAGAGAGAGAGAGAGAGAGGCATACTCACAATCCACCCTGGGGGTTCTGGCTGGTCTGAGTGTCTTCACCGGGGAGGAGGCTCCGGTCTGGGGCTCAGCTTCCACCGCTCCTGGGCCCGTCTGTGTGGGTGGAAGATGAATCTGGTCCATAGTCAACCGTCAACCTCCAGCTTCCAACAGACCCCCAGCCAGCTTCCAGCCCCCAACAAACCCCCAACCAGCCTCCAGCCCCCAAACAAGCAACCGTTTCCCATGCGCCAACCAAATGGCAGGGGCTCATGAGGGATAATTGTGTGTGTAAGTAATGTTGTTTCTTTAACCATTGCAACTCTAAAGCCCCTCAACACTTGCCAGGCCGTCATTGTAAGTAAGAATTTGTTCCTGACTCTCCTGGTTGAATAACAAACCAAATAAAAAGCAGAGCGAAGGTCCCTGTTTAAGGACTCTGGCAGGGGTTGGGGGGGTCTATAAAACCACACCGACGGGGGGTAAACAGTGCCGAGTCAACCCCGGCGACCTCCACAGCGACGCCTTCACTGTGTTATTAGCCCGGGGCCCTCTGGGGAAGGAGGCTTTGGAGAGCTGCCCACGCTAATGCCACGACAGACAGACAGGAAAACTGTCTGGGAAGCACAATGAGGCCTAATTAGCACATAGACCTAGCAGCGTTAGCAGTTCTCTGCTACGCGCTCCCTGGATAGCTAAACCGCCGGCCCTTCTTTTCATTTACTCTACTACTCTCATCCATTCATTCATCCATCCATCCATTCATCCATCCATCCATTCATCCATCCATTCATCCATCCATCCATCCATTCATCCATCCATCCATTCATCCATCCATCCATTCATCCATCCATCCAGTGGCGTAACACATTTTTTAAGCAAATTTCTTGCATTACTACACATAATGCCATAGGGCAGAGAGAAAACTGTGCAGTTTTATAACTAATCTCAAGCTATTCTACAAATTTTACAATGAGGCTGAGAGAATTTTGCATTTTTAAAGCACACTTCCTGCTATTCTACACAACATTTGCCATGAGGCTGAGAGGAAAATATTGCAGTTTTACAGCTAATTTCCTGTAATTCTAAACATTTTTCCATGGTTTATGACATGTTCACATGCCTCGATGGGGCTGCTGGGGTGTGTGGTATGCCAGTGCATCCCTCCATCCCTCCATCCATCCCTCCATCCCTCCATCCCTCCATCCTTCCATCCACTGAATAAAATGTGAGGGTTAGTTCACATGTGGGAGAGAAATAGGAGAACACCAGGCTATGGGAGCACCAGGCCTCCCATCCTATCTCTGGCCCCAACGTCAAGCCTCAGTCTGGGCATCAGGAGGGGGCAGAGGTGGTGGGGGTATATTGTCTAAGGGTGTCGTTTAGCAACAACCCACACCATTTATGTCTAGAAACAAGGTACTGTAATTTAGAATGCGTTTCAGAGCAATTAAAATTGTACAGGCACAATTACTTATTTCCCCACTGGGGCAGCCACAATCAGAGAGTGTGTGTGTGTGTGTGTAATGGGTTTATGGCCTTGACGCCGTGGCACAAACATGTGATGCCTATCGCCCAGCTCGGCCGGGGCTTCTCTCAAGGCTACAGACCTGCGTTTATTAATTGTGGCTAAAGTTGATAAATAAAATCAGCTGTTTGCTCTTATGCTAATTAGCGTTAGAGATAAAATTTATGATTTCATAAGCACATATTTCTCCAAAGGCTTAGGCCGTATGCCCCCTATCCGTCGGTCATATGCTGCCTTGTAAGTAATCTATCTGTTGGGAGAGGAGAGGGGCCGAGAGGGAGCCTGGAGGAACACAGGCAGTAAATACTAATAGTACTTAGTGGGTACTTTGAGACTTGGAGTATTTCAGGCGATTTATTGAGCTAACTGGGCTTCTAAAGTAAAGATACTAGAATGAAGGGCTAACGCACAAAAGATTACAATTTGTAGAAAAACGGAGCATCACAGGCTAACTATCATTTAGATAACATACGTATATCATAATAAACACACAGAGAAAATAATATAATGTGAGATTAGATGTCACATCTATTGAGCATTTGACTAGTTGAATCCTAACCATTTCCTCTTTTGGGTTTTCTCTCCCTTATTTGAGGTAGAGTACGGGTTAAGGTCTGCATAAAGCGACCCGTAGTGGTTTGAGAGATTCTTCTAACATAAAATATGAAAAAGCGCTCTGACAGAAGCCCTCTTCCTCGGGTAAACTCAGTGCGCCAGCTTCACCGCTTCACACAAACACTTCATCTGTTTTTAACATCATAGCATGTCGGTGCCACCGGGCTCCTAGTCCGACTATCGATCCAAGTCACGACATCAAGGTGTAGCGTGGACGCCAGAGCCCGTGAAGAGTACCACGGTGGGACCATCCTGAAAGGGAAGACAACGTCCACATCTCTAGCCTCTAGGCCATGCCCGGAAGAGTGACAAGTGCTGAAACCACTTCAATGGACTTCACGGTGCCCCTAGCCCTTTCTAGTCCCTGCTTCAAAGCCAAGCAGAGCCTCTGGCAGTTCCCTCTCTCACTCTCTTTCCCGCTCTCCCTCCCTTTCTCTCTCTCTAGTCCTTTGGGGTGGCTGGTCCTCCTCTCCTCCTCTCAGGCCTGTCAATGTCAAAGCCTGACTGAGTCCAGTCAAAGTCAGCTACCCCTCTCTCTTTGTCTCTCTCTCTCTGATGCTCCAGTCTCTTCCCCTCTGCATGGCTGGCCCTATCTGACAAGTGGAAATCACAGAGATCCTAGCTCCTCGCCGAGCGAAGAAGACTTCTGAGTGCCGACTACCCTACAGCGATCAGTTGTCCTGAACCTTAAAGATGACACAGAGTGCATACATCTCCCTGTACTTCAGAAACTACTTGCAGTTTGAGTTTCACGAAAACATTTGAAAGGGGCAAGGGATGTAAAAATGGTCTGCCTGCTACTCTGCTTGTGATGTTTTCTTTTTACTTTCTAGGATAAATAGAGAGGGAGGAAAGAGGGGTGAGAGAAAGGGAGCTTCACTTGCCAAAAGGGACCTTGGCTTTTGCCCTGTGGGCATGGCAGCTTTCATTTTCCTCTGCCTCCATTACTATTCCCCCCGGTTTCCAGAGGTATGATTGAGTTTCACATATTGGAGTTATATCTGGCAACACGTCTTGTTTATCTGCTGGGCTTGATAACTGTACGGGTCCGAGTCCGAGGGAGGGGGGGGAGAGAGAAAGAGAAAGAGCGAGAGAGACTAGGACTCATAACTTCTCATCTCTCTGTTTGCCTCATTGATTTAGCCAGAGTTCATTGGCAACCCTTTCCAGCCACTTGTTATCTCAAGCTCCACAGATTGGACCCAGGGTGGACTCCCCAGGACCCTCAGACCCCCCAGGCTAGCTGGGCAAGAGTCTGGTGATCAAGGTGGGCTTTCTCTGTCCAAGACAGGGCAGACAGGTATTCTAGGTGACATGATGGGTTTTACTACCGGGTAATCACCGTTTGTTTGTGTGTTTGTTTATTTCAATTAAAGTCCAGCCCCCAAAGTTACTCTCCTGATGTCCGCTATGGGACTTGGTGGGGCTCACTACAGGTCAACCTTTTGTTTTTTATTTAAAAACGCCATCCATTTTTAATAGGAGAGTCCAGGCTTTTTTTAATCAATACAAACGCTATGAATTATATTCCGCTCAAGGCCCAGGGCAGTATGAGGGAGAGGAGGGGAGGGGTGGGGAGTTCTTTGGCAGAGGGGTAAAGGATGGAGAAGGAGGGAAAGGGAGGGGGGCTGTGGAGAGACAGGAGGGATGATGGCAGCCCAACTCAACTCAGTGATCATTTCACCAAAGCGGATGGTGCCACGTCTCCGAGACTTCTTTCATTGTCAAGGACTAGAGGTGTCCAGCCGGACGGAGAGAAAGGAGAAAGAGAGAACAAGGGTGGGAGAGACAGAGAGAGAGAGAGAAAGAGAGAGAGAAGGGTAGAGCTGTGCTTGCTGGACCCTGGCTGCGTTGCAGCGAAGCCTCAATTATTCATGTTGCAGTGCACATGTCAGGAGGCCGCCAGACAAGCACAAGAGCAAGGCCGACCCAACGGCGAGCGAATCAAACGGCCGCGTCCACGGGCAAACCAGGCCCACAATGCACCTGGAGCAGAGCAGCAGCACGCCTCACCACGGCATATCTCTACTGTTCTCTGGATAAACAGAGAACAAGGCTACCTGAGCACCGGCTGACTCTCCTGCTTCTCCTCTGGAGCCAGGAGCTGCTGGCCTGCTGTTGTTGTTGGGTTCCATCTGCCCACGGCTCATTACTTTATCAACCACTGTACTCTTAGACTTCTCCTCTGTGATTCCACTCTCTGGGAGTGTTTGAGCAAGTCCCCAAAATGTCTACATTAGCTTGGGTTGTGAATGGTTTCCCCAAGTGGCCACAGAGTGACTGGATGGTGATGGTTCTGGAATCTCATTTTGTGCTTTGTTTTACTGTCGACCGCTGACTGACTCTCTTCTCACTTTCATTATTCCCTGTTCTTGCACCTCCCTCATCTATTGTCTGTAGACCATCCAGGCTGTATCACAACCAGCCATGATTGGGAGTCCCATAGGGCGGCGCACAATTGGCCCAGCGTCGTCCGGGTTTGGCCGGGATAGGCCGTCATTGTAAATGCGAATGCCTAGTTAAATAAAGGTTTGAATCAGCCAACATATCCTAGAAAAGTTTTCTAAGAAATTGTTTTACCTGGAAGATAGCATCAACCCTAAACAGGGGTGAATTTATGTTGTAAACAATGGCAAATTTACAAAATCGTGATTTAAATGTACTGTGCATTCATTTCCCCCTGTATTTAGCCTCACCAACCTCATAGTCCTGATTCTCTGCTAGGATACAGCACAGGGTCAGCCAGTGACGAGCTCTCTGATTGGTTCCCCGCTGTCACTGACAGGGAGCACGGAGAGGTCACCCCGGCCTGCACCGGGCTCAGAAGATTCTGGGATGGCTGCCCATAGCCCTGGGTGGCCCACGGTCGCTATAGCGCCAACAATCCATAATTCTACCACCTCTGAGTGGAATCGAAAGTGTTAATTGGCTGGTGTTGAGTAATGGCCAAGTGTAAAAGGCTCTTTTGGTACCTAGAACAATAATACATACATGGAACTCTAACACCTTTGAGACACAATAGGGGCAGTCCTTTTTCACCTTTTGTCTATTCTGTACAGATATAAGGTACACAGAGACACGGTACAGATATCAGGTACACAGAGACACGGTACAGATATCAGGTACACAGAGACACGGTACAGATATCAGGTACACAGGGACACGGTACAGATATCAGGTACACAGAGGCACGGTACAGATATCAGGTACACAGAGACACGGTACAGATATCAGACACACAGAGACACGGTACAGATATCAGATACACAGAGACACGGTACAGATATCAGACACACAGAGACACGGTACACAGAGACACGGTACAGATATCAGATATAGAGAGACACGGTACAGATATCAGGCACACAGAGACACGGTACAGATATCAGATACATGGTACAGATATCAGAAACACAGAGACACATTACAGATATCAGATACACAGAGACACAGTACAGATATAAGGTACACAGAGACACGGTACAGATATCAGATACACAGAGACACGGTACAGATATAAGGTACACAGAGACACGGTACAGATATCAGGTACACAGAGACACGGTACAGATATCGGATACACAGAGACACGGTACAGATATAAGGTACACAGAGACACGGTACAGATATCAGGTACACAGAGACACGGTACAGATATCAGAAACACAGAGGCACGGTACATATATCAGATACACAGAGACACGGTACAGATATAAGGTACTTTTCAAGGATGAAACGGCTTTCACAGACACCCTGAGAGAGAGGGAGAGAAAAAGAAAGAGAGAGAGAGAGAAAGAGAGAGAGAGAGAAAGGAGAGAGAAAGAAAATAGAGAGAAAGAAAGGAGAGAGAGAACTCCTGTGTTGAGTAGTCCTCAGGAGGTGCGGCTCTCAACACAACTTGACAATACATCATTGGCCAATCCCCTGGCCCTCGTATTCTAAACTGTATTTTCCCGGGCCCGACAGACAGACATGAAATGTGTACGAGTTTAATAGGTCTTCTGATGTGGTCAAGTTGAGCAGAAGCATAGCATTATGTCCCTAGGAAGAAAAAAAATCACTTTTTAGAGGCGTTGGTCGTTTTACCGGTCAATGAATCTCTCTCTCTCTCTCTCTCTCTCTCTCTCTCTCTCTCTCTCTCTCTCTCTCTCTTTCTCTTTCTCTCGTCTGGGGATTCCGACCTGCAGAAATGTAACATGTTTCTCTTGGACCTGAACTCCTCAACATCAATTTCAAAGAATGTGCAGGGTAGGGTTTGTGTTGTCCACTCTACTCTCTCTGGGAGTTCACTCCAAATCCCCTCTCTGTTTGCTGCCGCATGCAATATTTATTACATTTTGCGGGGTGGAATAGGCTTTTGTTTTAAAGGTTAGACTGTTAAGCTGCAAAAGGACAATTGACGAGACCCTGTAAGGATGCTGGTGAGCCCCTGACAACCATATGGGACAATTTGCATTAGATATTACCTGGCTTGTGTCTATTTAATACAAATGCTGTCCTCATACACAAGATGGAATCTTACAAACAACATGTCTGCAAACTGCAATGCAGCCTACCACCAATCTGAAGCTTGATGCCATTGTTTAATCAAATAACCAGTCAAACATCTGCTGAGTGTTATTCAAGGCTGTTAACAGAAAATATGTGTGTGTGTGTGTGTGTGTGTGTGTGTGTGTGTGTGTGTGTGTGTGTGTGTGTGTGTGTGTGTGTGTGTGTGTGTGTGTGTGTGTGTGTGTGTGTGTGTGTGTGTGTGTGTGTGTGTGTGTGTGTACACAGAAGGATTAGCAGTATCGGTCTAATACCATTGCCAGCACCTCCGACATTCACACACTGCTGCTGCCCCAGTTGCTCCTCTCCTCTCTGCCAAAACTGATCCCTCTCTCTTTCTCCCTCTCTCTCTCTTTCTCTCTCCTGGCGGATGGCACGCCTCTAGAGAAACGGAGGACAGAAATCACTCCTTTTTATCTCCGAGAAGACAGTAATAATAAATCATTAATAAGACGCTACATCAGCTGTTTTCCTTTACCCAAAGATCAGTGGCGTTCTTCGTCTTCCGCCACATATTTCCCCTGGAACCGGAGGAGCTTAAATGAAATAAATACTTCAACAGGTTTACATTTAGTTTTTAATGTCCGTCAGTTGTTACACTCTTGATCCGGAGATCAGTCATTCAATGTGTCAAAATATAATGATTTCACAATTACAACACCCTTTATCCACTTACAATCCTCTATTGCAAGCCTTGAAGGCCCAGTGCAGTCAACAATCTGTTTTCCTGTGTCTTATATCATATTGTACAACAGCTGATGAAACTAACACTGTAAATGTGTGACAAAATGTTATTATTTCCTGTGTTATTTCCTGATAGCTGCTGGCTGAAAATATCATCTACACAGGACCTTCTAATCAGCAGGTTTGCATGGGCGGGGTTTTCGGCATTCCATGGTGACATCACCATGTGGGAAATTGGTTAATAGACCAATAACAAAGAGAGTTCTAAACCTCTCTGCCAATAACAGCTAAACCTCTCTGCCAATAACAATATTTGAAATATTGATATCAAAACCATCATATCGAAGTAAACTTAGAGTCACGCGATGATATGGTGTGTGATCCGTCCTCTACGACTCGGGAAACCATGCAGTTTATTAGGCTACAGATGAAATAATTGATGATGAACTTCACAGGGTGGTGGAAGTGCACAGGGATGAGCTTGATGCTCCTTTGCGATAAATATTGAGGGTCTGATTCTGGTGACATGATGATCGATGCTTGACTGCCATTTGGCAAATAACAATATTTTCGCTCTTATCCATAATAATCTCATTAGCCTACCCACACAGACTTCCCGCATGGTACCTGTGTCTGCAAGCTGTTGGCTAGAGCTCACGTCCCAAGACCAGAGAAGTCACATTTGCTATTTAACGCGACAGTTTTTGTGACAAAACTATCGGTAGTTGAAAATGTGTTGGAAACACATTAAACTTTAGATTTCTATTCGATACATGAAAACGTAAAGCGAAGAAGTACATTTTGTGTGCAGTACCTCATCACGCACAGAAGTCCATTTGGTGGAAACATACCACTGGTCGGAAAGTATTTGTATGCAGATTTATGAATATTCGCATGAAAATCTGGCACCCATTGGATAGAAACCTAGCTAGTAAGGTACTTAATTGTTAGCAGAAATGATACGATATTGATGTAAAAATGTCTGCATTGGGCCTTTAATAGTCAGCTATTCATGCTTTGAAAACTGAAGAGTGAAAATCCAGCCCTGAACATGATAAAACCTTAAAACCTCTTAGATGTAAAGTCCCCTGTTTTGGGGACCTGCGTGGTTCTGGTAACAGGTTCTGACCGACATTTTCGCTTACAAATAGATATGTGGACAATATAGATGGAAATGGCTTGGATTGAGCAGTAGCACTGATTCTCACAGACACAGGAGTATGTATATTTTGCCTGTGTGGAGCAGGATGTGAAATATGACGCATCTTGAAGCTGGGATGTCCCTCCTACCATTTCATTCGCTCTTCCGACTGTCCGTCAACTCCTGTCTGAACCCTACACAGCCACTAACAGATGGCTGGAATCCTTACATCGTAGTGCAGCATTAGAGAGTGGTTTCGTCGCTGTAGTACATTCAGAGATTGATTTATAGCCAGTAATATAAAATAATTCATAGATTTTCAAGAACAAAAAAGAATATTTTTGTCATAGATAATATGAGATGTAAAGCAAGTTCCTAACGAGTTCAGGAAGCCAAGCTAGAGGTCTGTGAGACGTTCACAGCGATGGGGACAGAAGTTTTGATCAAGAGAGACCTTTAGAGAGAGATATTTTCTCTACCTAAACAGACAAATATGTATTTTACAGTTATAAGGAAGGTGGAATCTTATAGTTAGTCATTTTATAATTTGATTATACTATATTTAGAAAGCATATAAGTCATTTCAAACCTTATTCATACAGTTTTGTTGAATAGGAAATACATCATATCAAATATTTAATATCTTCATCATATTTGTACTGTGAACTTGAGCTTGTGTCCTCAAAAGTGACTACACCTCAGCAATTTATTTAAAAATGCCCAGAAAGGTGAGATTTTAACCTCAGCATTACTTGTTATTGTTTATGGTACCCTCATGATATGGCCATACTTTGGGGATTAGTAGATTACATTTTAGATTACATTTAGTTACATTTATAAAGGTCCAATTCAGCTGTTTTTTCTCAATATCAAATAATTTCTGGGTAACAATAAAATACCTTACTGTGTTTGTTTTGAATTAAAATGGGCAAAAATAAACAAAAATAGCTTCTTAGCAAAGAGCAATTTGTCAAGCAAGAATTTTGCTAGGATGATCTGGGAGTGGTGAGTGGAAAATTAACAACTAGCTTTCATTGGCAGAGAGGTTTGGAACCCTCTGTCTTATTGGTCTATTAACTAATTTACCACATGGTGATGTCACCATGGAAAGGCCAATGCTTCATCCAATCTATTCAAACAGCTCTTACACTAAAAGGGCAGTATCATAATTTCCACAAATTCACAGTATTATACCAACCTCATGTTGTGGAAATATGTAGCAACTTACAGGAGCAATTAGGGTTAAGTGCCTTGCTCAAGGGCACATCACCAGATTTTTCACTCTGGGATTCAAACCAGCGACCTTTAAGTTACTGGCCCGTAACTTTTAACCGCTCAGCTACCCGCCACCTCAGGAAACTCACTGCGAGGCTACCTGCCACCAATGTTCCCTCTAAGCTGCACAGGGACTGCCGCGCAGAAGAAATATCAGTCCGTTCACTCAACTTTCTAGAGTTTTCCCCGTTAGTTAACACTATCAACGTTTCCCTTTACTGTGGGAATTGTGATGGAATCATTGCAATATTAGCCACTTTCAATGCAACATACCGAAACAAACCAAACTATGCAAACTTAGTATGCAAAACTAACTATGCAAGAGACTGTTTTGTATGCAGAAGGCATCGGAGTAGGATTCTATTGCATTGACAGGCACGACTCAGGCCCGTACTCTAGTCTACACAGACTGGTGCGCCACAACCAATCAGAGCTGCAGTAGGCATATGTGGAAATACACCATTGCCATATATGGATCTGTGCCATTCACTTTGAACTGCTGTTTACATCATGAGCGGTCTTGGGTAGATTTGTTTGTTTTGAGATCAAAGCGAGAGCTGCATCCAGCCACACGCACACATTTGTTCATATTCTTTGCCAGTTAGTGAGTTATTAGCCCAGATATAGATCATGTGTAGGATTGCTTCCTAGAAGAGCACAAAACATGTACATTTCTAGACATCTTTGAAAAGAGAGTCAGGTGAAGAGCTTTTTTTGGTCTTAAAAGGGAAGTGTTGTATTTTGAGAGGGTAGCATAATTTGTCTGATTCTCTGTAATAACGGTGTGGGAATAGTAATGGATTTTATTTTGTAAAGTGGTTTCTTGCATCAAACAACACAACAACATTTTCAGTCCCCTCCTTGTCTGTAGGAAAAGTAGATTAACAGGTTAATGTAAAGCCTTGTATGTTTTTTTCCAAAGTCTCATGGAATGTTTTTATTTAACCTTTATTTAACTAGGCAAAATAACAAATTCTTATTTACAATGACGGCCTACCCCAGACAAACCCTTCCCTAACCCGGACGACGCTGGGCCAATTATGTGCCACCCTATGGGACTCCCGATCACGGCCAGTTGTGATACAGCCCGGGATCGAACCCAGGTCTGTAGTGACGCCACTCAGGATCCTTAGGCCTACATTGAACACCACACATTGGCTCCTACTGTAGGCTGAATGATAGAACAGCTATTTCCATGTTAAAATGTTATGGGAGGCATTTTCTCCATTGTTTATGATGGTAGGCCATTCTGGTAGGCCTACATTATGGTCAAATAGCCACTTAAAACTGTAACTTAAAGTGCCTACAGCCTCAACGCCGGAAGTTGCACATTGCCTGCCACCCCAGGAAACTCACGTTTTTGACTGCACTGGGCACTTAAGGGTCAACTGTGGACAGAGAAGAGGAGTGGCGGAGAAGCAGCTGCCGCTAGGCGAATTAGCATGGGCTCACTGCTCCACCAGGCTACAGTTAATTACACACCTGGTGTGGTGGCATTGGCTCAGTGTACACACACACATATATAGACATACACACACACACAGACACACACACACACCCCTGCAAAGGAAGAAAACAAATATACACCCACCTAAAAACACACACACACACACACTAAAGGCACTCCCCCACACTGGCCTGTTGTGTGGACAATGGAAAGCAAGTGCATCGGTGGTCTGCCCTGAGATGGCTCCAGTGACTGCTTCATCAGCATCCCATCATTTATGTTGTGCTAATTAGGTCCCTGTGGCTGGGCCTGGCTGCTAGCGGTGACTTCATGCTCACACCAAGGGAGGTGTGTGTGACAGACACAGAGAGAGAGAGAGAGAGAGAGAGAGAGAGAGAGAGAGAGAGAGAGAGAGAGAGAGAGAGAGAGAGAGGCTCCTTGCAGACATCAGTCGCATTAACATGCCCTCAGCAATGGCATCAAACTGAGATATAGACAAGTCATAATTAATTCTGGTGAATGATTAATGCCGCATGAGTCCTCATTGTGTGTGTATGTGTGTGTGTGCGTGTGTCCATGCTTGTCAATGTGTCTGCACCTTCTCAGTGCTTCAGTTGTTGCAGGACAAGTCTCTTTTCACACACACACACACACACATCTTCGCTGATGAGGATGAATGACATCACCTGGAACCGGGGTATAAAGCAGCTGCAGCTGCCGGGGCCCCAGCTCCGCTCCACCACGGCCCTACCTGGCTCATTAGCCATAGTCAGTGTCAGAGGTCAACACTGCACCGTGGAGCCCAGTGGAGCTTGGTGGAGCAGGGGCCACAGACACACAGCTATCCCAGCAGGAGCAGCAGGACCAGGGGCTGAGTTATTAAGACACTGCCTGCTGCCATAGGCTGGTACAGGTCAACATCACACAGGTCTGGGAGGACTGGAGGATGTCCTGGGAGAGAGAGATGTAGACACAGATTTAAACACAAATACACACACACACACACACACACACACACACACACACACACACACACACACACACACACACACACACACACACACACACACAAGTACACCCATCCACTCAGCGCATGAACGAACAGAGATGCATAACAGACAGACAGACAGCTAGACAGTGCACACAAAGGTAAACAGTAGCTGAAGGTATGCCTACAGTATGTGACCTCAAACATATGATGTGTGTGGGATTCAATGCAAAATACTGACCCAGGCTCAGTATACACACATAATAATACATAGTCATACCCAGACCAATACACTTTGTGTAAGACATTCTTCTTCCTGTGTGGTCTGTTTTATATCCTTGATTTATAATGCCATTCCACGAGGGAATTCAGGCTTTAAGTTAAATCAAAACGGGATAGGCCACTAGAAATGTATAGAGCTGATTTTATTTATTGATATGGCAAGAAATACATTGTAACATAACATATCCACACATTTTGCATTGAAATTTTAGGGATTTGAACCAGTCAAAACCCGATTCAGAACCTAACTGAAAAATGTCTAATTTAGGAAATATCTAAACCAATACAGCATGAGACGAAGCCAAACAGATTTGTTATGGTACTGTATTCTAGTGGCATATAGGTCAGGGAATCTTGAAATATGGGAAAATGTTCTTAATATTAACATTTGAAATATATATTTTGATAGCCCAAAGTACCAGCTATCACACCATGTAAAGGAACAACCTAATTCTTAAATGTTTTCATAAAATACAACTAACTGGATTTAAGTCAACTCCTTCAGACACCGTAAAGGCATTTCATTTGTACATGTATTGTCCGACAAGAGTTTTTAAAGGCCTTGACTGTTTAATTCTAACATTAGATTATTCAAATGTGATACAAATCTCCAAATGTATTTGTTTCATTTTTTATATTTTAATAAATGCTCCAGGGCTAATTTCGTTAGCATTTTGGCGTGTTTTTCTAGGTTCAGAACATAAAACAACATGTATAAAGCAAACATTATCCCTTAGATCTAGAACAGTAAATACTTGTTTAAGCATATGTTGCAGAAAGGTGATGAACTTTTTTTTTTTGTTGAATATATTAAAAAAAGAATCGATCGTAATGTAATGCTGTGTACTGACGACAAAAAGGATTCAGGCGCAGGAGAGCTGAGATGCGTGGAAACCAAAGTATTTAATAAGCCACCAGTACAAAACAAAGTAGTAGGCTAAATACTGTCCATGAAAAATATAAACAAAACACCCGGAATAACAAACATAGCCGTCCAAATTACACCGACTGAACAAACGAATAATCACTCACAAGGACAAGAAGGAAAACAGAGGAATAAATACACGCAGACTGAGGAGGGGGAATAAGCAACAGGTGTGAAAAGGAAACAAGGCAAAACCAATGGATAACGAAAAAAGGAGCGGTGATGACTAATAACCGGTGACGTCGACCGCCGAATACCGCCCGAACAAGGAGAGGGGCCGACTTCGGCGGAAGTCGTGACACTTAAGGCGTTTAGCAATCAACCAGTTGACAAGCCACTGGTTGAGTTGACAACAAATACTCAAAACATAAATATTTTTGCCTCTAAAGATAAAGCATTAATAAAAACATGACCATTCTATCAGGAAATGAATAATATAGAAAATATTTTGACAATTCCAAAAGCAAATCTTTCCCCTTATAAAATTCCCCTAAATTTATTTTTAAGCTCAAATAATGCAACAAAATCATAATTTTTAAACTATAAAAATAAAGTTTCCCTGCCGGACAAGGATTGTCCCGACATTCAAGAACCCTTGAGGTAATACATCACCATAGGTGACACAATATCCTAATATTATAGGGGTTTCAAGTTTTCTTTGACTCCTTGAAAAGTCAACCACCACTCTTGCAGAAGTTATTTTCAGTTAAAAGGATATAAAAAGGTAGAGTCCATTATTTATGTATCTGTGGTGTTGACGGAATAAATAAGCCTTTTTAGCGCACACACACACACACACACACACACACACACACACACACACACACACACACACACACACACACACACACACACACACACACACACACACACACACACACACCAACAAGCTCTCACAGTCTTACGTCAAAATTAGACGTTCATCCATGTTTTTCAAACGTCAAATTTTGAACTTGTTCCAAATGTAAAATTTGGAAGTGTTTAAGGTTAGGGTGATGTTTAGGCATTAACTCCAAAATCTTAAGGTTAGGCATTAACTCTGAATGGTTAAGGTTAGGCATTAACTCTGAATGGTTAAGGTTAGGCATTAACTCTGAATGGTTAAGGTTAAGGGTTAAGGTTTGGGATAGACTTAAAAGAAAAATCTCCGGATTCGATGGATTCGAACATGCAACCCTTGTCACCAGAGGCAGATGCTGTTCCTACTTGGAGGTAACAGCGCTCACTGTTGCCCCTAGTGGCCAATTTCCATGTAATCTCCCGACATCCTCAGACATGGATGGATGTTGAATACTGACTTGTATCACGGGTGACCTGGCTGCACACACATAAACAAACAAACACACACACACACACATACACACACGCCACAGAGGTACTCGCTGACAAGTAGCAGGATGCTCGCTCTTCTTTTTACACATACATAGAGAAAGCAATAACATCTCCCCTGGACATTTAAATTGCTAATCACAGCATAGCTTTAACATCACACAGATAATAAATTATTTAGATGTATGTCCAGCCGGTATAATTATAGATTTTTTTCTCAAATTTCTCTTTTTTCTCAATCTGTCCAACATTGAAAATGTATCACGGTAATCCAGTGATATTTAAACCAGATGAAATCGTAATTACAGTGCTCATTATTTAAACCCAGATCAAGGACAGGGGGACCTGAGGTAGAGAAGGGGGAACCCTGAGTGGCCGTAAGACGGGGTGAGAGAGAGAGAAGGGGGTACCCTGGGTGTCTGTAGTATGGGCGTGTGAGGGGTGTACCCGGGTGGCCGTAGGATGGGTGTGTGAGGGGTGAGACGAGAGAGAGGGGTGAGGCAGGGCAGTGACCCCACTCAGTGTAAATGGGCCAAAGCCCCTATGAACCCCCATCCCCATAAACACAAGATACATACCTGTACACACACACACACACACACACACACACACACACACACACACACACACACACACACACTCTCTCTCTTTCTGAGGAACATAATGACACTGCTGGAGTTGAACACAACTCAATGCCACAGTAACAACCATGTTTGTGGTGCATTATTTGGCCAGTTGCCAACCCATTGGAGTCTTTTTCTCTGCTCTTGTTGCATCAGAATGACACGAATCAAAAAATAAAAGGCAAGTTTGTCTACACTCTGACTGTGTTATTGCTGGCAGTTAGAGAAGGGGACATGAGGGAGGTTATGTCCTTAAGTTGTCTACACTCTGACTCTGTGTTATGGCTGGCAGTTAGAGAAGGGGACATGAGGGAGGTTATGTCCTTAAGTTTAAATATGAAAGGCTCACGGAGAGGGACGATAGAGAGACCTTAGTGTGTGGAGAGGGTTTGTCTGAGACTGGACTCCTGAGTGAGTTTGTCTGGGTGGGGATGGTGTGGAGAGAGGAGGGTGAGTGGAATGGTTATTCTGGCTGAATGCGGAGCTTTGGACACACGGGCCAAAAGGAGGGCTGCCTGAAAACGTGCCCGGCGTCTCAGCCGCAACCTTCAACGCTCCCGCATGCCCAGCCTCCCAGCCAGCCAGCCAGCCCATCCCAGCGGCAGAAAGGCACAGGAAAACCACCGTGAAAAAACAAGCCTCAAGACGTTGGAAATAAAAAAATTACCCTGAAAAAAAGAGGAGAAGAAAAAAAATCTACTTTATCCACAAAATCAACAAGGAGAATGTCAATGTTTGGTCTGAGGGAGAGAGAGACACGTTTAAATATACATTTATTCAGACCGGGCTGAGATCAAACAGCAACATTGATCGGCTCTTCCCTCAACCCCCCCTCCCCTCCTTTCCTCCCTCCCTTCCTATTTTTCTCTCTTCTCTGTGAGTATCGACTTTCTGCATAGGCCATCACCATGCCGATTCTGGCCCGCTGTCACCTGCCTCTCTTAGAGCCTGGACTATTATGGGATAGAGTTCATCTGACGGCCTTGTGTTGGGAGTGGAGGCTAAGAACACACACACACGTACAGACACCCACTCACACACGTATACAACCACCCACCCACACACACACACACACACACACTCACCTCTCTACGGGCCCACTTGTCTTACCAGTGGGGACAAATTGAGTTCCCTCGACCCAGTCCGACCACAAAACAAGTTTCTAATCAAGACAAGGACTGGCCAACGGATTCCTGCCAAACCCCAAGCTACATTTCCCCAGTGTCCCTCATAGCCCCTCTCTGCATCGACCCAACAGGAAATCAGATTAACTCACTCCAGCCTATCAAGTGTAATTAGTCCATTCTCCGATATTGCTTAATTGCAAGGCCCGGCCTTTTTACAAAATGGTCCTGTCAGAACCCTTCCGAGGTGATCAAATATTTACAAGGGTATTCAAAATGTAGGACGCATCCCTAAATTAAAAGTGGCATCCTGTCTCCTGGTAAGGAATAACAGACTGATTGTGGAGTTAGAATGCTGACCGAGCCAGACAATCTGATGATGATGGTCATGAACAGCCTTCTACTCTCCAGACCACAACCAGTCAAATGGGCTGGGTCATATTTAATAAGCAGGAAATGGTTGAATATGATTGGATGAGCCACTTGTCATTTATTGTTTTTGACGAATCACCTCCAGACCACAACCAAACGCCACAGTCAAACGAGGTGGATCATGATGTTCAAGAAGCGGAAGATAGTTGAATATGATTGGATAAGTCACTTGTCAATTATTTGTTCCGATCAATCAGAATCATACTATTTTTGGTCAACACTTGGACAACACATCTCCAAAATAAGCCATAATGGACAATACTGCATAGGTGAGCATTTAATCATTCATCAATGAGTGAAGGGTGTCATTAGGACTTGAGAGGAGCGGGTTGTGCTGCGATGCAGATTCTGAAGCAACATCTCGTTGAGTGGAGAGAGCTAGAATGGGCATAGGAAGTAGATCAATAAGACCTGAGGCAGATACAGAGGGAGTGATGGGTACTCCATGCAGCATCACACACACACACACACACACACACACACACACACACACACACACACACACACACACACACACACACACACACACACACACACACACACACACACACACACACACACACACACACACACACACACACACACACACACACAGTGGTATATTACATTAGGAAGGCCAGCTGCTGATTCATGATGAAACAGAGAAAATAATAATAATTATTTAAAAAGAAGACCGTTTTTGGGAGGGTATAGCTGTGAATCCCGAAGTTTGTTCAACTCAGTCTGTGTATTTCAGATAGACATAGGTGGCTGTATCTAACTGAGAGAGAAAGGCAGCCCCATCTAGATCAGTAGTGACTGAGATGGAGTTAACCTGTGCTCTCCAGGTAGTTACAGAAGCTGTTAAGGAACCTTTTGGACCTGGACTTGGCACTTCGGTACCGCTTGCCATGCGATAGCAGAGACAACAGTCTATGACTTGGGTGGCTGGCCAATACACTACAATTCTGCCTCACTATCAATTACAGATTTGACTCTTTTATTTAATCAATTTGTTCAATTGAAATGTAAGTCTATTAATCACCATCATCCCTGTGATGGCAGATGATTCATCTGGATACTGTAGATCCGTGTTTCCCAAATGATTAATCAAGATCAGCGTTTCCCAAACGATTCATCTGGATACTGTATGCCAAACCTGTCAGCAGTGACTGATATGGATGTATCTGAATATATCCCTATTCACATGTAGGCTCAACATGTCAACCAACTAATTGAGTATGACAATATTTTATGAATGAATTGCTTTGACATGAACATGTTTCATAATAACAGATGAACTCTGTGTCAATAATAATATATGCCATTTAGCAGATGCTTTTACCCAAAGCAAATTACAGTCATGCGTGCATACATTTTACATATGGGTGGTCCCGGGAATCAAACCCACAACCCTGGCGTTGCAAGCACCATGCTCTACCAACTGAGCCACACATGACCACTATATTTGGAGTGAACATGACTGGTTTGATACAGACCAAGAAGTAGAATCTAGTGCAGAGAGAGTAGTTATCTAATTCAAGCTAAAGCTCCTCTTGTGGTCAGCCCAGATTAAGAACATCCACTATATATCCTCTCTGCTTCCCTCCAGTCCAGTTCAGTCCATCAGCCAGGACAGAGCCACCTCTGACCCATCTGCCCTGTGGATAGTCTAGATGTAGGTGACTGGTGGGTGGCCCAGTGGGACCCACTGTCCCTACGAGGGTGCCCCGCCACGGGTCACCTGGCGCCGCCTCTATTCCTCGTTATTCATCTCCGTCGGACAGTCCATTCCTCTTCCTGTCATCTCACTCTCCTTCCTCATCCCCCATTCCCTCTCTTCCTCTCCTCTCCGCTGTGTCTGGCACTCGTCCTCCACTCTCTGCTCCCTGGAACTACAGCCAAGTGCCAGCTCCCGGGCCAATGCCTGCTGAGTCCACCCCTCCACGCCGCCCCATCCAGCCCCCCGACAGCCCCCCTCCAATAGCCCCATTTCACCCATCCCCTGCCCCGAAGGGTCATGTGACTACCTAATGATGGTGGTGGCAGATCCAGAGCTGTGTGCTCTCGATGTATAAAGTTAAGTCCAGTAGTCTAGTGAGTTCCTCCGGCCCAGCCGGGGGGGGGATGGGTTGCGGTCTCCTCTCCGTGGCCCAGCAGCGGAGGTAATTATTTCCCTGGGTTGGTTGGGTCTGGAATTTGTCTCCTTGCCCCCGCCAGCTCCCCCAGGAGTGTCCAGGACGCGGACCCCTTTTTATTTCTTTCATTAGGAAAGTAGCAGCTAACGGAGGCGAGAGGCAGGAGGCAGCCGGACAGAGTGAAGGCCCCTCTTTTGGCCGGTGATAAATTGGTTCGCCTTGCAGGCTGGAGGTAGGGGAGGGAGGGAGGGGGGTAGAATGACACACAGAGGACATGAAGGGAGGGAAGAACACGAAGAAGAAGAAGTCACAAACAACGTTAAAGGAGGTGAGGGAATCACCAGCAGATAAGAATATCTAGTTCAAAGAGAGAGCAAAGACAGAGACAGGAGAAGTACACTTCCAGCTACAGTCTCTGTCCATTCTGGCCCCTTAAATAACAGCCCTATTCTGGGGTTGTATTAGCAAGAGACCACTGGTCCGCACATCAAGGACAGGCCCCAAAGTGCGAACAAGTGGTAGGCATTAACATCAATTGAAAGTCTGGTAATGACAGGAAAATAATTGGCATCATCTTCACTAGAGTTCCGGTAGTGGAGGAATCCACCAAAGCCATTTTTGGCAGTTTTGTACCTTGCAATTACTTTGCAGCGCTCACAGGCAGTTTAAAGTGACACGGCAGTGTAAAAAAAAAAGTGGGGAAGAAACAGAGCGAAGAAGTGTAATTAGCGAAAGGGTTTCATGTGAGCAGCTCTTTGATTTATAATTCAGTAGCGCAGCGCTCCTGCTAACCCAAGGCTAATGCTCTACTGAATTAGCTAGACCTGCATGCGACTGGTAGAGGAGAGGGGCCAGCCAACCCAACATAGTGGGTAATTTGTGCTCTGTTTAAGGTGAGTTTAAAGAGGGTGAGACGTGAGGTCCATACCTGGCCCAGTCTCTCTCAACCATCCACCTGGCGGGCATCAGGCATCATATCACAGGAAGAACATAGTAGAGGAGGGGCAGGGAGGTCTGGAAGATGGGAAGAAAGAAGGGTCTCTCTCTCTCTGATATCTAGCCAGATGAAAGGGATGAAGGGATAGGTTGGTAGGGACTGAGAGACCCCCCATCCCCCAAACTACAGGAAGGAAGAGAACCTCATATGAGGACTTCATAGGACTGTAGTGACAACACCAATAGTTATTGTAATCTACTGCACACACAGTAGGCGCTTTGTGACCTTTCATCTGACACTCTGCGTCTGTGTCATAAGAAAAAGTCGGACCAAGACAAGACCAAAAATATGTAGTGTAGCCTCCATTTAGAATAGTAGACATACAGAATCGTTTCTAATCAGATAGCTGCTTTGATGAAGCTGCAGTGCTCTCTGTTCTCTGTCTATAGTAGCCTGGTTTCTACTCGACACACAGTTAGGCTTTTTCCTCCACAGTGAGTCCCCCTGGGTTCAATGAATCCCCTCTGATCATCTTCTTCTCTGACGCACTTATAAAGCTAATGTGCTGACTTTAGGTTTTCAACCCGCCGTGATCCCCCACAATCCCCTCTGTTCCCTCCGTTCCCCCATTCACATTCCCGAGCGAGGATCCGCTGCCGCTGCGCCGCCTTTGATCGCATGCAGGCAGTCCCCGGTTAACGGTTTAAAACGTCTCAATTCCTTGACGATGTTGGGCCTCGGCGGTTCAGTTAAAGAGCGTTTCCCAATCACCGCGCCCCTGTCCAAATTCACAGCTCTTAAACGAGAAGGAACCCCTTTCTCCCAGTTTCCCATCACCAGCACTGCTTTCAAGTTTCAAGTTCCCCTCGATAGTGTGCCGTAGATGTAAGCCCTAGATTTTGTCTCGCCCATCTTTGTCAAGCCCGTTTGCCAAATACTCAAAAGGGCCAATAAGCTAGGTCTTCATCGTTGCTCTCCAAGTAATCCGCAGCTCTGACTCTCTCAGAAATCAATGCAAAGGTTGAGAGGAGGTTAACTTGCAATTATTCACTCATTGGGGTTGGAAAGTGGTAAAATGTAAGGGATCACCCTTTTTTGTTAGTATGGGCATTGGTCTACACGATGCAATTAACTGCCCACATCATTCAACATGGTACATTTGGTAACAACTTTGTGTCAATATGTGACCCGTTTCAAGAAGCTAGGTGTATGTCGCATGTCACTACTTCACAGGAGAGGCATTGTAGAATAATAGTGAAGACATCAACACTATGAAATAACACATATGGAATCATGTAGTAACCAAAAAAGTGTTAAACAAATCAAAATATATTTTATATTTGAGATTCATCAAATACCACCCTTTGCCTTGATGACAGCTTTGCACACTCTTGGCATTCTCTCAACCAGCTTCACCTGGAATGCTTTTCCAACTGTCTTGAAGGAGATCCCACATATACTGAGCACTTTTCCTTCACTCTGCGGTCCGACTCATCCCAAACCATCAATCGATCAAATTCATTTATAAAGCCCTTCTTACATCAGCTGATGTCACAGAGTGCTGTACAGAAACACGGCCTAAACCCCCAAATAGCAAGCAATGCAGGTGTAAAAGCATGGTGGTTAGGAAAACTCCCTAGAAAGGCCAGAACCTAGGAAGAAATTTAGAGAGGAACCAGGCTGTGAGGGGTGACCAGTCCTCTTCTGGCTGTGCCGGGTGCAGATTATAACAGAACATGGCCAAGATTTTTAAATGTTCATAGAACAGGCAGAACAGTTGAAACTGGAGAAGCAGCAACGGCCAGGTGGACTGGGGACATCAAGGAGTCATCAGGCCAGGTAGGTCTTGAGGAATAGTCCTAATGCTCAGGTCCTCAGAGAGAGAGAGAGAAAGGCTGGATATAACCCCACCCACTCTGCCGAAGCACAGCCCCCACACCAGTAGAGGGATATCTCCAACCACCAACTTACCATCCTGGGGGTTGAGGTTGAGGGATTGTGGAGGCCAGGTCATGCAGATGGGTCAGAGGTGGCTCTGTCCTGGCTGATGGACTGAACTGGATTGGAGGGAAGCAGATGCAGCACTCCATCACTCTCCTTCGTAGGTAAAAAAAAAAGCCCTTACACAGCCTGGAGATGTGTTGCGTCATTGTCCTATTGAAATTTATTTGAACTGTTCTTGCCATAATATAGACTTGGTCTTTTACCAAATAGGGCTATCTTCTGAATACCCCCCTTACCTTGTCACAACACAACTGATTTGCTCAAACGTATTAAGAAGGAAAGAAATTCCACAAATTAACTTTTAAGAAGCCACACCTGTTAAGTGAAATGCATTCCAGGTGACTACCTCATGAAGTTGGTTGAGAGAATGCCAAGATTGTGCAAAGCTGTCATCAAGGGAAAGGGTGGCTATTTGAAGAATCTCAAATATAAAATATATCTTGATTTGTTCAACACTT
Organism: Brachymystax lenok tsinlingensis; assembly: GCA_030435695.1. Taxonomy (NCBI): domain Eukaryota; kingdom Metazoa; phylum Chordata; class Actinopteri; order Salmoniformes; family Salmonidae; genus Brachymystax; species Brachymystax lenok. Next base: position 19,290,290 of record CM059810.1, on the reverse strand, counting down.
TTTTGGTTACTACATGATTCCATATGTGTCATTTCATAGTTTTAATGACTTCACTATTATTCCACAATGTAGAAAATAGTCAAAATAAAGAAAAACCCTTGAATGAGTAGGTGTTCTAAAACCTTGGACAGGTAGTGTACATAAAACCTTTTTTTATCAAAATGTGTTTTTTGGTAGAAATGCCTTCTGGAACATGTGAACTTTCATGTGCAAGCTGTACAAACAAAACGGAAATGACACGTCTTACTTACATAAAGGGTTCATCCATGTAAACGGGTAAGAGTCTAGCTACATTTTATTATACGTTTCTAATTTTGTCAGAAAGTCATTTTCATTGCAAGTTAAAGCATACTGTTAGCTAGCTAGCGAATGTTAGCTTGCTGGCTTGCTAGCTAACGATACGTGTGTGATCTGTGTAATAATTGTATTCGTATCTCAGAAATCCATTTGCATTGCTAGTTATAGCTCAATGTCAGCTAGCTAGCTAACACTGAACCTCGTTAGTTAGCTTTAGCTACCTGCAGATTCATACCAAAGCATTTCATGCATGGTGGCTAGCTATGACAATCCGTTTGTATTACTAGTAGTACTATATGGGTTGGGATTATTATGTCTGAACAAAACACACTTCGCCAGATGATTATTTGACCCATCAAGTTGTGTGTCTGGGTGTGATTACGGCCATCTATTGTATTTCATGAACATGTGTACATGTCTTGACAATAGTGACCCATCCACTTAGCTAGATGTGGCTGGGGGGGGGTGGTTATAGCATTTCTTTCCCATGACCCATACATTTAAACAAGTGTTTCTGGGTAAGCATCATCTAATAATGATAGAATATTTATACATTATTTTTATCCGGACACTTTCTATTTTTGATATTGCTACTATGCAAGTAACCATTTCACAGTACCGTTTACACCTTCTGTATTCTGTGCATGTGACAAATAAACAAATATTTTATTTGATATAGTGTGTGTTTACCAGATACAGTAATGTGAAGAACAACATGACCTGTACCAAAGTCAGATTAGGATATAGGCCAAGGACTAGATAAAGTGTATTTTTACCTGGAGTTTTTCATTATTGTAGGCTACTACTTTCACCACTTTTAGCCTTGGGTTGTTTACTACACTACCTTACTCACTCTGTTTAGCACATGGCCTCACATGTGACTCCTTAAAGAGATGGGTGGAGCTAAGGCTTAAGAGGGTGTGAACAATGCTGAATAGGTGTAGACAAAGAAGAGCTCTCCAGTAGGTGTACCAAAATATTCGAGGGCCATTTGATTACAAGCTTATCAACATTCAATGCAGAATTATGTATGATATATAATTGTCTAGCTCTGAGTCTCTATATTTATCAAATGTAAAAAACACCAATTCAATTTTTTGCAACATAAGACAGAACAGATGTGGTTGGTCAGATGTATCCTTAAACATGTGCAAACCTACTCCATACACCACTGGGGTAAAAGTTCAGTAGTTGAGCTGTTGTCCTAAACTCGTATTCTTCATGACAGAGGTGCTGCTATCTAAATGTATCCTGGTCCATCTATCACGGTTTAACTCCTCCTCCACAGAGATGTGGCCATAGAGGTCTGTTGTGTGTGTCGTGTGTGTGTGTGTTGTGTGTGTGTGTGTGCGTGTGTGTTATGTTTCTGGGTAAAAAAGTAGGCTATCTCTGGGACGGCGCGGGAACTGCCAGCCACCTTGGCTAATGTCAACCTGATCGAGGCTCAACCCAGTGGGGTGGGATGTTCCACTATAACCCTCGGCACCGGGTCTAGCACCATAATTAATATGTTGTTGTATCAAAGTTGAAGCGTTTGCCTCCGAAATGTCCCGTGCACCGCTTCCCTTATTGAAGACCTGACCTCCAAGCAGCTGAAGGTTGCTCCGGAACTTGGCTCGCCCCTGAGCGAAAACATCTGCTCCCCTTGCAGGGTGGACCAGCGCGGCGGACCCTGCGTCTCAGCTGGCTCCTCTAGCCCAGCAAGAGAGCCCTTCTCCTGTCCTCGCGCGCTGACCCCCGCATTTATAACCCCGCCAGCAGCCACACACATACCCCCTAGACCCGAGCCCCCGGCCCAGCTCTGGCCCGTTCCATCACCTTACTCCTCCTCTGCCCACGCCCGCCCGCGTGTCAGTGTGGTCACTCCACCACTGAGAGGACTGATCCTGTCTTGTCATCCCCCATCACAGCCTGTCGAGAGTAGAAGGGAGGGAAGAAGGGAGGGAGGAGGCATCTGTGGCGCTCCCACTAACCGGCGACTGTTGGAACGCTGACAGAAGCATCTGTCATCCCCTGCCTTCACACACTCACCTGCTGTCCGAGGGCCTGACTCTCTCATTCTCCTCCCTCTCTTGTCCCTCCCTCCCTCTCTCTCTCGTCCCTCCCTCTCTCTCTCTTTCTCACTGCAGAGCTGATAGGAAGCTCTCCTACGCCTCCACCAGAAAAACTCTGCCATCTCTTGTTCTTGTTTAATCTGGGAAAGGTACATTTATTTTTGGACTTGGGGGTAAAAACACAAATGCCGTCACTATCCATTTACAAACTAATTCTACTTCAGATTAGTCTCCACCAGCCATCTAGTGTTTCAACAATAGCCATTTTGTATTACTGCTAATACATGACCTGTGCCACTTGGTACCAAATATTGTTTCAGACATTTAATTAAATCCATTCTTTCGGATGACATCTCACCTAAGGTATTAAAAACACTATTCAAAATACCTACTCAATCATGTGAAGTTTGTTTGGTTCTTTTACTTTCGTACCGGGTCGAGCAACACTTCATAAACAAAAATATGCCCCCTGAACATGGCTGTGGTGTTAATGAAGATACTGACCTGCCTGGCGATTACTTTATCATTCGCCAATGCCACCCCTGCCCACCCCCCAACGAGCTGAAGAGTTGCCAGCAGCGGCGAGGGGAAGGATGCCAATCCACGGGCACGACTGACACACACACACACACACTCAAGGACACCATCGTTCACTGAACTCTGGCAAGGTGCCCTTCAGAAGAAGCCACACAGTCCTGGAGTACCCTAAACCCTACACACTAAACCCTACACACACAGGCCTGGAGTACCCTACACACTACATATACATGCATGGAGTACCCTAAACCCTACACACTCAGTCCTGGAATGCCTTAAATCCTACACATATGTCTGGTGTACCCTAAACCCTACACACACAGGCCTGGAGTACCCTACACACTACATACACAGGCATGGAGCACCCTAAACCCTACACACTACATACACAGGCCTGGAGTACCCTAAACCTTGCACACCTCGTCCTAAAATATGCCAAAACCTGAACACACATACAGAGAATAGTTAAGTTCATAATTTTAAGGGTATGTTATTATTTTAAGGGTATGTTAGAATCACCTTTATTCGCCAAGTAAATGTACACACACTCTGAATGTCACTAGATGATATGGAGCATCAGCAGTGAGAATAGCAGGACATCATGGGGCTCCAGAGAGAAAGAGGGATGGAACGTGGTGCCAACACCTCGTCTGCCAGGGTGAAGGGTAGATAGACACACTACCACCGTCCATCCCTCTCTCCATCCGTCCATCCCCCCTCCTTCCTTCCTTCCCTACCTACCTCCATCCCCACTAGGCCTGGTGTCTGAACCCCACTGAGCTGGCTCAGGTCCAACACCAAGGTCTCTCACCCTACAGGCTGGGCAGGGGTCCTCCTCCTCCTGGTTGCTCCTCTGTGCTATTCCTGGGGCCTGCCCGACCTGCTCTGCTCCTCTCTCTCTCCTCCCCAATCCCCCTCTCTGGGGTGACGGGCCTGTCCTTCACACTCATCAGTATCTCCTTTACTCCTATTGTCTTTCTCACACACACACACACACACACACACACACACACACACACACACACACACACACACACACACACACACACACACACACACACACACACACACACACACACAGAGTTCTGTCCTGTGTTTGGTGGTCACACACACCTAGGTCACCTTCATTCAGTCCTTCCTGATGTGTTCATTCAACAGTAGAAAGGTTCAAGCAGTCGTGACGGTTCTGGTGGTGCCAGAGGAAGCAGTCGCAGGCCTAGTATCACTGTTGGGATGTCATTGCTGTTGTCAATGCACAGAGATCCACCGTTCTAGACGAGACCTCTGATAATTCCAACTCAGTGACGTAGTGGAAGATAAACTCAAACTAAAACCTTTTTATGTGTGTGAATAATGTCTACCTACCCTTTTTACCACTACATCCCTGCACCACAACGTACACAGAAACAAACGTGTATGTTCCTGAATGAATGAGACATTCAGGAGATGCAAAAGAGAATGTAACTAAATACTATCATACAATGAAAGGGAAGTGAGGGAACAATACTCATTTCCTGTAGTGGTATGTCAGTGGGGCTAAGTACAGATCTTCACCACTGGAGGGCAATAAATAGCAAGCAGTAAGGAATATGATTTCCTGTACTGGTGCAAGACTAGAATACTCCACTACATGTCAGCATTCTGTAAGATATGAAGACAGCTATAATGACCACGTTGACATCCAAAGTAGCCAACAATTTCAATATAAAGTTATTTCACGCAGGAGTCGGGCAAACGCTTTACCAAATGCTCTTACCTGCAAATGAGTGATATATATTAGTATGTGATAACATAGTCCAATTTTGGGGTATTAGACAAACTCATATTTCAGTTTGAGGCATTTTGAGGAAAACAGAAAGTCTAGTTCCTCAAGTCAACTGTAATAGCTGTCAAAATGATCACATGTGGACTTGGTCAACCATAATAACAGCCATAATAACAACCATAATAACAGCCATAATAACAGCCATAATAACAACCATAATAACAGCCATAATAACAGCCATAATAACAGCCATAATAACAACCATAATAACAGCCATAATAACAGCCATAATAACAGCCATAATAACAACCATAATAACAACCATAATAACAGCCATAATAACAACCATAATAACAGCCATAATAACAGCCATAATAACAACCATAATAACAACCATAATAACAACCATAATAACAGCCATTATAACAACCATAATAACAGCCATAATAACAACCATAATAACAGCCATAATAACAACCATAATAACAGCCATAATAACAGCCATAATAACAACCATAATAACAGCCATAATAACAACCATAATAACAGCCATAATAACAACCATAATAACAACCATAATAACAGCCATAATAACAACCATAATAACAACCATAATAACAACCATAATAACAGCCATAATAACAACCATAATAACAGAATGCAGCATCAGTGCCCAGGAAATGGACTTGCGCAGTTCTCCTGAACTTGCATCTTATAGGAGGGGTGTACCTCATCCACTTGAATTGTCTTGCATTGATTACATCTACAAATACAACTGTGTGCACAACAGAAGCACAAATAACCTCACTTCTATTACTTTCTTCGCATAAAAAGACCAAGATACGCATTGCAAACACTATAATTTTTGTGCTTAGGATTTTAGCTCACCCTATTTTAGAGCTATTATGGTAAAATCCATGACCGTGTTGCGCGGGAGCAGGAGAAGTTGTGTAGGCTGCTTAGCTAGCTACGAATATAGTACTACTTTGGTAAGCATTTTTAATATTTTCTTCTAGTAAACACCATTCAGAATGTTTGTGAATATGATACTAACATACACACAATAGTATTCCTTTCTTAACGGTATGAATTGGTTCGTTTTGAACTGAGGCCAAAGCTAGAATGTTCATGTTGTCGCCGGAAAATACTAGAATGTCGCGAAAAGGAAACATTGTATCTAAACGCTAGGTAGCTACATTTTGACCAGCAGGAAAAAGTATCTACATGTAAACATGTTCATGGGTCGCGGGAGAATCGTTTTTATGAATGAAACTGGATTCGTCCACGGTTCTGTTTGTGTGCACGAGCCGATGGGCTAATGCATGGGGGTAAGGGTTAGTGTCCTTGTTACATACCCACACTGTTATGCACGAATCATGCATGTCTTTTGAGTCGGACACTTGTCGAATGGATCCACATCTGAAACTCAATTCAGGTGTGCAGTAGGTAGGTGCATGGTCCTGGAGCATGATGCATTTCATCTAGCTGTTCTTTCTGTGTATGTAGGCATTCTAAAGTTGCATTCTGTTCGCACTGTGTAGGTGATCTGTGTTATTATATCAAATCACATCAAATGTGATTGGTCACATGTGTCAACAGAGTGCCGTACGTCGCAAGAAGAATGGCTCGGGATTACAAACCTGGTGACCTGATCTTTGCGAAGATGAAGGGCTACCCTCACTGGCCTGCCAGGGTAAGCCAATATACACAATCACACAAGACAAGTTGCTTCCATTTACCATAACGACGTATGTAGAGCTGGGCGATATCGACACAAACCATATCGCGTCAAATTGCCTGAAATTATGCAATAACGATACATTTCTAATAAACTACTACTACTAGTTTGCTGATTGTAGCCATCAATTGTCCCATTAACAATCACTCATATTAGCACAATTATTTCATTTCAAACGTAATATTTATCTAGTATAGGCTACTTATCGTAATGAACGATATCAGCAAAATGGCTGCGATAAGTGATGGGTATGGTCGGTTTAGATTATTCGTCCCAGCTTTAATGTATAGTCATTTTTGTCTAATGTCATGGTATTATAGTTGCTACTTCCATTCTAAACTTATTTTGAACACTTAAAGCACTTGTTACACAGATAATTTGTCACATAGGGCATTTCTTAAAGATGGGTGTTTTGAATTGTCTGCCAATTACATGAAATGTACATACTAGACTAATCAATTCACCGCTCTGTCCCTTTCTACCAGATTAATGACTACTCTGATGGAGCTGTGAAGCCGGCCAACGTGAAGTTTCCCATCTTTTTCTTTGGTACCCATGAAACGTAAGAAGTTAGCTACAGTAGTTCCCTTTGTCTCACCCATGCACTATACTACAATACACCAGTACTTGATATTGGCATTGTGTACAATAAACAAACATCAGTTTGAGCACCAGAAAAGCATCTATGCATTGACTTTCCTCCTCTATTGCAGTGCATTCTTAGGCCCCAAAGATATATATCCCTACCTGCCCAATAAAGAGAAGTATGCCAAGCCTAACAAGAGAAAGGGCTTCAACGAAGGCCTGTGGGAGGTTGAGAACAACCCAAAGGTGGAGCTGAATGGAGAGAAGGTTTGTTTTATCTCCTCTCTTTTGTCGCCATTGTCATGTCGCTCGGGTTCGTGTTCATTAGGGCACACAACGGAAGACGTTATGCAACAGAAAATGAATATGAGCGTTGAGCCTGGCCTCAGAGCCATATGAAAATTACTTTACGTATTTCTAAGCACCTCTGAGACATACTGTATGATACCTATTAATGGTCTAGTTACTTTAGACAGAAACAAAAGCGGGGAGGATGGGCTGGCCTAATCCGCGATCGTCTAGGTTGCATTGGAATCGCGTACTTCCATTTGGTGCCTAATGAACATGACCCTGGAGTTTTAGGTGGTCAGGGTTGCCCTAATGGTTAAAGGGGCAATCTACTATTGCTACATCAATTTTTGGACTGTGAAACTAATGATATATAGCCATTGATTCTTGAAGAACATAACGTATAAATGCCTCATGAGCTTAGTTCAACTGTCATACCCCATCAGAACACAGAATATAAGCTTGTTTAACTAAACATTTTTTAAAAGCAAAGTCAATTTAAACAAACACTGTATAGCTTCAAAATATGTGGTTAAATCTATCATTTGAATATCATGGATGGTCAGTCCTTGCATCCATAGCTCTGCCTATGAATGCAAGAGTGGTAATATTCTATTTCTCAAGGCCCATCCCTCAGCTGTTTACCAAAACAAGTGAGGGGTGACCCCATTTTTTTATTGTTTCAACTGCGGATTGCCCCTTTAAGGTCGGGTTTTGGGGTTAAAGTAGTCTGTTCCTAGGTCTGTGATTTAAGGAATGTTTAAAAAAAAATTGTAACGTGGTTTTCTTTCATTAGCAAATGATGCTGTCGGATAACGGAACGGAGAAGGACTCTGACAGTTACCCGGACGGGGAGGAGGAGGGAGATTATGAGAAGAGGAAGAAACCCAAAGTAGGCTAACCATTCTACCATCTACCTTAATTCATAGGTCATTATTTTTATATGGACTTTACTGTGTTATTCACGTGAACACCATAGAATACTGACTAACCTCACTTTCTTGACTAGCACCATGCCTACGTAACATGAAATGCTGTGCGCTCTTGTACCAATGTGTCCGTCTGCTGTTGATGTTGTCTCCTTTTGCCAATGGTACCATGCTTTGTGTCGTAATAGCCCAGGAGGCAAATCACGAATTGGAAAATGTTATTTGGGGGATATATTACTAGTACTTGACCAGAGATGTTTCTCCACGCTCAATCCCAATTACGTGTGGAATTGTCTGGGAGCGAAGGACTGAAGTCAAGGGAGAGACGGGGCCCAACTTCTCTCTCTGGCTAGCTGTCAATTGGCCCCACTAAATAACTAACCTAACCCCCCCATACCCTGGGCCCTGTGTGTTTGGTATGGTTACCCAGGTGTCGGGGGCTGAGAGTGAGGCTGGACAGGAGGAGGATGGTGAGGATGAGGAGGAGGATGGGGGCATGCAGGTCTCTGAACAGGGACAGCCCCAGGGCCAGGATGTACGTACTGTTGCATGATGGGATAGGTGACCCTCCCACCCCACTTAGGGAAAGCATGACGTGGCACCTGGTGATTTTCATTTTATAGGTGGTGTCTTTTTTGTTCCTATTGCTAGGCAACTGTGTTACCATTGGCTTGCACGACTACGCATCGCATAGCAACGGCGTAAGGTGATGGTTTGGCGCCGTACCCTCCCTCTGTTTCTTAGCTAGCCTGGTTTTTCTGTTGGCAACAATAGTGTTTTATAACTGTACCACTGAACTACAGGGGAGGATAGGGGAATGCAGGGTTATTTCCCTGTAGTGAATGGTGAGAGGGCAGGGCAAAGAGAGAGGAGTTTTCAGTACCTGTCTTACCTCCTGTAAGTTTAATATACCATGGATAGAGTGGTGTGATTGTGTCCTTAAAATAACACTGTCATTCATTTTGAACAAACCTGGGCTCTCACTATGGGGGATCACGCAAATGTTGTGTTTAGTGAGAGTGGTCATTCACCATAAAAATTGTAAATAAATCTGTAAATGTTTTTGTGAATTAGATGTGGTATGTTAAATGTAGATAAATCGGTAAATGTTTTTGTGAATTAGATGTGGTATGTTAAATGTCATTTGCATGACCTGACTGCATGTTCCTTCCCACCTTCTAAAGGTTTGATGTACTAGACTGTTTTACTGATTCAACATTGACATGTCTAGGCCTGATTGTTGATCAGTGGCACGTGTTGCTCCCTCCCTCCTTGTGGTGTTGTTGTCAGGCTTTTAATTCTTATCAGTTAAAGCAGCGTATTTATTTATTTTTGCATGGCATTCTATGTCGCTCTGGAGAAAGGTAAGTTTCTCTCTTGCGCCAATGACCGATCCTTCACTTGATAGGAACTGTTCTGGGACTTGGGTACTAGACTCTTGCCTGCTGACTTGGTAGGTGTAATACCACAGTAAACCACTAGATGTGGCTGAAACACAACTTCCCCTTGTTTTATGGCAAGGACAGTTTGGAGGGAATTATTACAATACAGATGCAGTCAAATATATTGGCACCCTTGCATGGTTTATACTGGCACCTTTGTATGATTTACTATTTATTCTAAAATAAGTTAAAATTGAAAAAGATTTTGGTGTTTACACATGTATTTGTTTGATTTACAACTGTACATGACAAATAAATACATTTTAGATTTCTAACTTTAAAGTAAAATAATGGCCTGGATTAAATTGATCAAATGAATTTGTTTGGAGCCAATGACTCTTGTTTACTGGTTAATTTCTCACCTGTGCTAAGTTTCTTGTGCCTACAGGGTAAACATAGCCATTGAAAAGAAAAGCAGAACATTCTACTGTGCCAATATATTTGACTGCATCTGTATGTCTGTTTTTTTCTAGGACCCCACACCAAAGGAATCTACAGACTCTCCCAAACCCAAGAGAAGAAGGAAGAAAAAGGTATCCCATATCCTCATTTATAAACTGGGTGGTTCGAGCCCTGAATGCTGATTGGCTGACAGCCGTGGTATATCAGACACTATACCACGGGTATGACAAAATATTAAATTTTTCCTGCTCTAATTATGTTGGTAACCAGTTTATAATAGCAATAAGGCAACTCTGGGGTTTATGGTATATGGACAATATACCACGGCTAAGGGCTGTATCCAGGCACTCTGTGTTGCGTCGTGGATAAGAACAGCCCATAGCCGTGGTATATTGGACATATACCACACCCCCTCGGGCCTTATTGCTTAAGTATAACATGAATTCACCTAATCTAGACAATACAACTTGTCAATCACTTTGAAACTAAACTCGGTGTCTTGTGTCTCTTGTCAGAGTGATGTAGAGGCCGACTCTGAGAAAGAGGACGCTGCCAACAGTCCCACCTCCAGCCCTCAAGGTACAGCGTCTGTCAATGCAACCTTCTACCTTTCCCACTGTTGCAGGTGTTGGGTGCGTGTGTGCAAGACAGCAGACCTACCCCAGGCACTCGATTGTTTTGTCAAAGGGCAAACCAACAACCAAAATAACGGAAAACATCTTGCGTAGCGCTCATCTGTATTGGGACAGTAGTGCCCCCCTCATTATGATAACTGATGACAACTCCCAACTACAAACTCTATGACCTGTGTGTGTGTCTAGGTGGAGAGGGCCCCACTAGTAAGCGGCGAGGCAGGAAGACCAAAGCTGAGAAGATGCTCCTACTCCAGCATCAGGACCCCCAGGGCTCAGGCAGTGACATGTACGGTTGCGTTATGCGGTTATGGTTCATCTGTCTGTCTTACCTGCTGTTATCAATTGTAGAGGCCTCTTCAGCAGGCTTCTCCTTGTCCGACTCCTGCTTCTTATCACCAGGACTGGAGTCACCATTCATATTGTTATCTAGAGCAAGAGACATACAGACAGACAAACACAAATACATACAATAAGAGCAAATGTGCATTTACGAGAACAATAAATGTGTATTTTATGAATTTCAGTTTTCTAAAATTTGAGTTCTATGTATCTAATAGAATCTCTATATGAGACCCATCCGCTGATTTTAAAGGATCCACTAGTAGTCCATCATTAATGAACTGTTAAATTGTCCGAAAAACAACAGCAGCTCAACACTACTGTAGCTACCATTGAGCAACATTGCTTTGACTTTCCTGGGTAAAACAACTCCTAAAAGACGTTTCTCTCCATTCAGGGACACTGCTGAGTCAGAGAGGAAGAGAAAGAGGACGCCGGAAGACAAGTCCAAGAGAGGAGAGGAGGAGAAGAGGCCGGACGGGAGGAGAAAGAAGGAAGACAACAAAGGGAGAGAGTTGGAGGAGAAGAAGGACCCTGATGCTAAACGGAGGAGACAGACCAAAGAGGAGAGCTCCTCTGACTCAGAGGACCAGGAGGTGGGTGTTCCACAACCAGACAGGGGAAGTGTCCCAAATGGAACCCTAATCCCTATGTGGTGCACTACTATTGACCAGGGCCCATAGGGAGTAGTGCAATAAACAGGTAATAGGGTGCCATTTGGGACCAACCAATCACCTCACCAACAGGGATTGGCTAAATTCATCACACCTGGGCTGCATTCCACATGGCACCCTATTCCCTATGTGCCCTAAATAGGGATTAGGTTGCCTGGGGCTCTGGTCAAAAGTAGTGAACTAGCTATTCTAATTTAGTTACTGTTTTCACTATAACAGTGTGTGCACTAAATGGGGAATAGGGTGGCAGTAGTTGGTACCGTCCAGGTACCCATAGGGTTAAAGGTGCATGCTGGACATTTGCTCCAGCCTAGTGGAGCATGTCATGACAAACGGTGCCAGCCACACATGTCTACATGTATGTACATCCAATCAGCATCTCTTTCTCCACCTTGTTAACCAATGTAACCATCAGAAGAGCAAGGGGGTTGCTGGAGACCGCAAGCGGCAGCAGCCCACTCCGACCGAGACAGGGGACAAAGACGATCGACAACGACGCAAACAAGACGAGCAGAAAGAGTAAGGCAACCATCCTTCTGTCCATCCGTCTGTCCACCTGTCTTTATCTATCTATCTATCTATCTATCTATCTACAGTTGAAGTTGGAAGTTTACATACAAATACATTTAAACTCAGTTTTTCACAATTCCTGACATTTAATCCTAGTAAAAATTCCCTGTCTTAGGTCAGTTAGGATCACCATTTTATTTTAAGAATGTGAAATGTCAGAATAATAGTAGAGAGAATGATTTATTTCAGCTTTTATTGCTTTCATCACATTCCCAGTGGGTCAGAAGTTTACATACACTCAATTAGTATTCGGTAGCATTGCCTTTAAATTGTTTAACTTGGGTTGGGTGAATTTTGGCCCATTCCTCCTGACAGAGCTGGTGTAACGGAGTCAGGTTTGTAGGCCTCCTTGCTCGCGCATGCTTTTTCAGTTCTGCCCACAAATTTTCTATGGGATTGAGTTCAGGGCTTTGTGATGGCCACTCCAATAACTTGACTTTGTTGTCCTTAAGTCATTTTGCCACAACTTTGGAAGTATGCTTGGGGTCATAGGTCGCAAATGGGTCTTCCAAATGGATAATCTTTAACTTCCTGAGTGATTGGAAATTGCTCCCAATGATGAACCAGACGTGTGGTCTAAACATTTTTTTCTTTGTTCTTGGCTGATTTCTTTTGATTTTTCCCATGATCAGGCAAAGAGTCACTGAGTTTAAAGGTAGGCCTTGAAATACATCCACATGTACACCTCCAATTGACTCAAATGATGCCAATTCGCCTATCGGAAGCTTCTAAAGCCATGACATCATTTTCTGGAATTTTCCAAGCTGTTTAAAGGCACAGTCAACTTAGTGTATGTAAACTTCTGACCCACTGGAATTGTGATACAGTGAGTTATAAGTGAAATAATCTGTCTGTAAACAATTGTTGGAAGAATTACTTGTGTCATGCACAAAGTAGATGTCCTAACCGATTTGCCAAAACTATAGTTTGTTAACAAGACATTTTTGGAGTGGCTGAAAAACAAGGTTTAATGACTCCAACCAAAGTGTATGTAAACTTCCGACTTCAACTATCTATCTATCCCAACACCCACCTTTCTATTCAGTACTCCACGGGGGCTCCACATCACCCTACTATACATTTTCAATGGCTAGTGATTTAAAAAAAAATAATAATGTTTACTGCTCCATCTAAAAATGGCTCCCGACGTGACAGTTGTGTGTGTGTGTGTAGAATACCATTGTGTCAGAGGTCACTGTGACAAGATGGCAGGGTCAGGGTTTATGTCGAATGGAAGCCGCAGCGGGAGGACAAGGGAGTGACAGATTTGGATGTCAGACATGAGGGTCATTCCATGTGCACAGGTCACAAGGGCCCTGCCCGGCTGGCGCTGGGCAGAAGTCTCCATTAAAAACACTCCGTAAGGGGTCTGGATGGGGTGGGAATTGGGTTCCCTGTTCTGTACATCCATCTCAAATGATCTCCAGTTGATATGTTGATGATGGGATTTCCAGTGGTGCTACTCTTAAAAACGACTGGCAGTTCAGTTTGGTTGTGTGTGTACAGTTTGGTAAGTCGTTTGCATGTGAACTTCAAATTGAAATGAACACATGACCTGAGTTGATTTGGGGAGATAATGGTCTTCTGTGTTTCAGGCAAAACAAAGAGGATGGAAACAAAGTGGATGAAAGGAAAGGAGACAAGAAGAAAGGTGACTGTGTATTGGTGCTTTCTCATGGACATTATGAAGATCCTTGCTACTTGTCCTCTGTCGAGATAGCTCAACACTGGCTTTCATGAACAAGTCATGACCGATGTCGGTTTTTGTTTCCTTCATCGCAGAGATATCGACAGAATCGAGGCTGCAGAGGTTGCATGGAGAAATCAAAATCTCCCTCAAGATTGACAACCCAGTGAGTTGCCCTAAAAGACTGCCCTAAACCTTGCCTTCTACAGAGCCCTTACCCAAGGGACAATCACTTATTTACTTCACCAGGGTCATTTTACACTCTCACTTTTTGCAGAAGAAGAAGCTTTCGAATCATTCTAGGTTTTAGTTTGGAGACAGTTTAATGGATCCTCCTAGTCTAGCCCATTATAAGCTGAAGTTTTTTGGGGGTTTTGTTTGACATTTTGCGGCTGTTACACTTTGACTGACGCCAGAGTCTAGTTGAACCTTATCTTGACCTGTGATGGATTCAGGTCTTCAGAGCAGACGCGTTTATTAGAGGAGGCATCAGGTTTTTGTCTGGGTTTACATGAGGCTGGAAGAAAAACAGGCTGCTCTTCGGTTAGACCGAGAGTGAAATTATTATGTACATTTCAAGTTGAACGTTTTGTGTGTCCGTCTACTGCAACGGATGGCTCTTCTGCTAACCTTAACCTTTAACCCCACCCCTTCCCAAACAACACAATACCATGTTTATGGGAGGGGAAACATCTAATCCCATGTTGTATTGGTCACATGCGTCGAATAGAACAGTGAAATGCTTACGAGCCCATTCCCAACACTGCAGAGTTAAAAAGTAAGACAAATATTTGCAAAATAAAAAATGACATGGTAACACAATAAAAACAAATAACGAGGTTATATACAAGGAGTACCAGTGTGGACAAGGGGAACACTAGTTGTCATTGAGTTCACTTGAGCTCTTGACACCTTCCTGACTGTTACCAGATGCTTTTATCCTGAGTGACTTAGTCATGTGCATACATAGACCATTATGCCCAGTCAACACATACATTCTTAAATGGGCAAAACGGCTATATTGGTGACAAAACCAGCAGCTATATCGGTGACAATACCAGCAAGGGTTATGGCCAATTTCGATTAACTTACTGAATTCAAATGGAATTGACCCCAGCCTTACACAATACTGTTATAATTTTTTTTTGGGGGGTAAGACATTTTGTATTTTTGTTTAATAGGCTGTTACCTGGTTGAAGAAGATAAATACTTTTGTGTGTGTAGGATGTGAAGAAGTGTCTGATGGCGTTGGATGAGCTGGGCATGCTGCAGGTCACCACCCAGCACCTGCAGAAACACTCAGAGCTCATAGCAACACTCAAAAAGGTAATGTCTCTGTCAGAGCTGCCCCCTTACACACACACACACACACACACACTTTGTTCTCGATGCCTTTTTGTTTCGCCATAAACCAAGTGACCAATCATTATGCTAGTCTCTCCACATAGCTGCTGTGTCCTGAGTTAACGTTGAAGTGTGAATGTCACCAAAAGTGTCCCAGAATGCATGTGCTGACCCTGACTGCTGGGGTTGAGGGTAGAGCTGTCCCTACATAGACTCACACCTGCTGCCACTTGGCCCTCTCCTTCTGCTTAGGTCATCACATTTAGAAGAGTACATAAGAACATCTGCTAATTGTATGCAACTATGGGTGCATGTTATATATGTTCATGCATACTTTATACCCCATGTACCTGCTGCTCTTTGTTGCCAGATCTGGAGATTTAATAAGTTAAATGCTATTGATATTCTAATAGTAAAAATGCCCTTTAGCAGACTCTTTTATCCAAAGCAACTTATTCATTTGTGCATACATTTTACGTACGGGTGGTCCCGGAAATCAAACCCACTATCCTGGCGTTTCAAGCGCTATGCTCTACCACCAGAGCTACAGAGGACCAGCTACAGTGGGGAAAAAAAGTATTTAGTCAGCCACCAATTGTGCAAGTTCTCTCACTTAAAAAGATGAGAGAGGCCTGTAATTTTCATCATAGGTACACTTCAACTATGACAGACAAAATGAGGAAAAAATCCAGAAAATCACATTGTAGGATTTTTATGAATTTATTTGCAAATTATGGTGGAAAATAAGTATTTGGTCAATAACAAAAGTTTATCTCAATACTTTGTTATATACCCTTTGTTGGCAATGACAGAGGTCAAACGTTTTCTGTAAGTCTTCACAAGGTTTTCACACACTGTTGCTGGTATTTTGGCCCATTCCTCCATGCAGATCTCCTCTAGAGCAGTGATGTTTTGGGGCTGTCGCTGGGCAACACGGACTTTCAAAGATTTTCTATGGGGTTGAGATCTGGAGACTGGCTAGGCCACTCCAGGACCTTGAAATGCTTCTTACGGCCACTCCTTCGTTGCCGGGCGGTGTGTTTGGGATCATTGTCATGCTGAAAGACCCAGCCACGTTTCATCTTCAATGCCCTTGCTGATGGAAGGAGGTTTTCACTCAAAATCTCATGATACATGGCCCCATTCATTCTTTCCTTTACACGGATCAGTCGTCCTGGTCCCTTTGCAGAAAAACAGCCCCAAAGCATGATGTTTCCACCCCATGCTTCACAGTAGGTATGGTGTTCTTTGGATGCAACTCAGCATTCTTTGTCCTCCAAACACGACAAGTTGAGTTTTTACCAAAAAGTTATATTTTGGTTTCATCTGACATTCTCCCAATCCTCATCTGGATCATCCAAATGCTCTCTAGCAAACTTTAGACGGGCCTGAACATGTACTGGCTTAAGCAGGGGGACACGTCTGGCACTGCAGGATTTGAGTCCCTGGCGGCGTAGTGTGTTACTGATGGTAGGCTTTGTTACTTTGGTCCCAGCTCTCTGCAGGTCATTCACTAGGTCCCCCTGTGTGGTTCTGGGATTTTTGCTCACCGTTCTTGTGATCATTTTGACCCCACGGGGTGAGATCTTGCGTGGAGCCCCAGACCGAGGAAGATTATCAGTGGTCTTGTATGTCTTCCATTTCCTAATAATTGCTCCCACAGTTGATTTCTTCAAACCAAGCTGCTTACCTATTGCAGATTCAGTCTTCCCAACCTGGTGCAGGTCTACAATTTTGTTTCTGGTGTCCTTTGACAGCTCTTTGGTCTTAGCCATAGTGGAGTTTGGAGTGTGACTGTTTGAGGTTGTGGACAGGTGTCTTTTATACTGATAACAAGTTCAAACAGGTGCCATTAATACAGGTAATGAGTGGAGGACAGAGGAGCCTCTTAAAGAAGAAGTTACAGGTCTGTGAGAGCCAGAAATCTTGCTTGTTTGTATGTGACCAAATACTTATTTTCCACCATAATTTGCAAATAAATTCATTAAAAATCCTACAATGTGATTTTCTGGATTTTTTTTTCCCTCATTTTGTCTGTCATAATTGAAGTGTACCTATGATGAAAATTACAGGCCTCTCTCATCTTTTTAAGTGAGAGAACTTGCACAATTGGTGGCTGACTAAATACTTTTTTTCCCCACTGTATATCTCCTGTATTTACTGTCTGCTCTCCATGGGGGGCCAGATCCGGAGGTTCAAGGCCAACCAGGACATCATGGACAAGTCCACCATGCTGTACAACAAGTTTAAGAGCATGTTCCTGCTGGGGGAGGGGGACCAGCTGCTCAGCCAGGTGCTCAACAAGTCCATAGCAGAGCAGAAGCAGCAGGAGGAGGTCAGGAAGGGAGCCCAGAAGAAGGCAGAGCGGGCCAGGGAGAACAACACAGGTACTGGGAGGAGAGAGGGACTGGGGCTGGGGCTCTGTTCCAATATCCACACTGGCAAACTGCACACTAGCGAACTCAGTGAACCCAAGAGTGGTGCTTTGAAGAAGGCCTAGGAAGTCAGGGAGAACAACACAACACTGGGAGTGGGGGAGTGGGACCGGTGTCTTGTGGAGTGGGAGATGGTGATAAATGTAATGGAGGTGGTTTGGTGACACACTACTTACTGTATGTCTGGACCTAGAGTTAAACTCAAGGCTTCAGCTCAGTGGGCTAATGTAATTTGGAGTCATGTGGTTTGATACATGATCACTCAAAATAGCTGGATTTAGAAGTTGCCCAAAGGCACTGGTCTCAGATCAGATTAGCCTTCAGAATCCTTCAGAAAGATGAAGAAATATTACCCAGTATCTGTTGTTAGGGTCAACGCCCTACATGTTCCTTCTTGGGAATCTGATAGAAATCCTAGATGTGATCAAACATTACAGATTCAGAAGGACGTGTGTCTTGCTCAGTGTTCTGCAATGCTCATTGTGTGGCCTGTGAAATATCCTGTGAATTTGTGTCCATAAGACTAATTGTTTGGGAGAAAACCTCCTCACCAGCCAGTATAGAGAAAGGCCAGAACGACTCTAAGACTTAACAGATCTGTGTCTTTTTGTTTAAAATGTTTTTTAGTAATTACATTTTTTTACATAAACAATTACTGTGGGAACATATTGTGTTGAAAGGCAAACACTCACTTAGTATAGATAGTTAAGAGGGTTTCCGCTCTTGGCTCAAAGCCAACTTGTGATACGCACACACAAATCCGATTTTTGCATAAATCAGGCCATGATAACATTAGGAGAATTAGCTCAAATTCTAGTTATTCCCACATCATGTTTGGATTTGACACTGGATTTAATCAGTTATGGTGGGCCGGATCCAAACTGGAAATACGCGCAACTTTCGCATTAATCGTCATGTTGCCAATGGGAGATTCATTCGAATGAAAATTGGCATTAGCATTGTGCATTCATCCCTGTATGAAAAGACGGTTGTCTGCTGATCATATAGGCTTTGGGGTTCTGGTCACATCATTGGCTACCCTTTTATGAGCGGTTAGGCCACGCGCGTAGACTGAAGCCTTGTTCACACTGCAGGCCTTAATGCAAAGATCGGTTTGTTTTTTAAAATCCGTTTTGGAATACTGACTGTCCAAACGGCAAGTTACATGTGACCAAATTGGATTTGTGTCTGTTCAGACAAGTCCTTTTCTGGCTACGCTAGTTGTCATAGTAAGGACGGGTGGTGTTGATTGGTGGTGGTGCTCATGACGTGCTTCCTAGCACACCAGAAGTCTCACGGTGATTGGCCGTTAATTAACAGACACCTTCTAGCATCTCCATGCCTCCTCACATGCAAGCCGCTGATTCGCGCCTTTGGAACATCTACATTTAAAAAAAAGTCGAATAAATCAATTTAATGTACACCATCGCAATAAATCAATTTATTTTAGTCAGGTCTTAAGAAACATTATGATATGAAGATGTATTTCAGAAGAACAGCATATGAGTCGGACAGGCTACTGTAGGCCTATGTTATCTGGCTATGCTCCACGCCATGGGCTTGTTCATTTAGCTGACAATATAAGTCTCTCATCGCATTATTTTATTTTCTATGATTTTATAGTAAGAAGAATATAATTGAACTTAGCTGCATAAAATAGAAAGGATATTTTTCCCATTACTGAGCGAGAGTTTATGGGAGTTTTGAATTAACCATCACCTTCAAAAGCGCTGTCCAACCATGTTTTACACTGTTCAAATGAACCACCACAGTGAGGTGAGTTTTTAAAGTAAGATAGGCCTACTGTTTTGATAAGTGCTTGATGTGATTTTCCATTGTATTTGCATTGACATCAGAGTGGTTAGAGGGACAATAGAGCCCTGAGTAGCGGGCCATTAGGACCTGATGGAGGGACAATAGAGCCCTGAGTAGCAGGCCATTAGGACCTGATGGAGGGACAATAGAGCCCTGAGTAGCAGGCCATTAGGACCTGATGCTAGTTAGCAAGTTGGGTAATACTAAAGCATGTCCAGGGTGCATAAAAGGAGATTACCATGAACGATTACGTGGAATTGTACTGAGGTCATGACTGCCAGTGTGGCAGTATATGATCCAACTTTGAAAACGAGTCCTTTTTGACTAGCCACAGCAGTTAACTAGCTAGCTAGGTAGCTGTTTCGCTTTCTAGCACGTTCACTCATTTGTTTGTAAACAATTTTAAAAAAAAAGTTAGCTACCACATGTTCTTGTCAAGAGTATCATCAGCAAGCAACAAGATATTCCTAATAAGTCTATTAACCACTTGAGAGGAAACAGCCGATTTGACTGTTCACATGGCCAGGGAGAAGATTTTAATCTGATTTCAAGCCACATAAGGTGGTTTGAAATGTGACTTGAAATATCAGATTCATGTGATTTTTGGTAGTTCAGACTGCAGGAAAAATAACCGATTCGAATGAGAAATGCAAAACAATTGGATTTGAGTCATTTCAAATTGCCAATGTGAACAAGGTTTAAGAGTGAAATGCTGCAGCAGCCTTACCACCATATATTTATATGATCCCTAAACTTTTTTGGACAAGGACCGGTCTGTAGGCACTTTTATTATGATGGGCTCCGTAAGTATTAACATGATCAGGAGGGTTGTGT
Source organism: Brachymystax lenok tsinlingensis (assembly GCA_030435695.1). Lineage (NCBI taxonomy): Eukaryota > Metazoa > Chordata > Actinopteri > Salmoniformes > Salmonidae > Brachymystax > Brachymystax lenok. Next base: position 19,269,920 of record CM059810.1, on the reverse strand, counting down.
TCTAGTCGGGACCACATCCGTTCCACTTAGCCATACCTCAGACAAGTGCCTCTATGAAACAGGCATTTCCAATAGATGGAAAATCAGATTAGTTTCCGCCTGGCCCAGATATAGGCATGAACGTATCACATGTCATCCCTCCTAACTCCTCCAGATTTCAGAGTTGGGGTCGTAAAAGGAAAGCTGGAAAAATAATGATGTGTATCTGGGCAAGAGGTTGGTTGTCTGTTTGGATTATGAATGCAGGCTGAAACTGAAAGTGTGTGTGTCTGCGTGTGCGTCTGTTCCTGACGTTGTGTGTGTGTGTGTGTGTGTGTGTGTGTGTGTGTGTGTGTCGCTTGTTCTAGATAACAATATGAATGGTGACTCCAGTCCTGATGATAAGAAGCAGGAGTCGGACAAGGAGAAGCCTGCTGAAGAGGCCTCTACAGGAGATAACAGCAGGTAAGACAAATCGATAGGCTTTAGGACGGACAGACCGACAGTGGCCAATAGGTTCTGGGTGTTTGGAGATCTGTGCTTGCTCACAAGACTGGGTCTGAGTAGGTTTGATAAACAAGAAGTCCTAAATAAAGCAAATCTTCACACAAAGTATCCGTATTCTGTCAGTTTGCTAGTTACATCCCCATTTGTGTTTGTAGTTGCCGTCCCATTTTATAATCCCTTTACCGGCAGTGTAGTGAAGGCCCAAGAGGAATCCACCTGATGAAGAAACCTCTGGCTGACTAAACTGAAGGGGATGTGGGGTGCTGCCGACCTGCTCCTGAGTCCTGACTGATCTGTGCCGATACCACCTGCACACACTAGTTCAAACACCACCAATCAGAGGTTAACTCCTGCTGCTATGACGACATGTCCCTCAAGAAGTACAAATCCAGGCTATATTCTGGTTTGAACACCCACGTCTTAAACCCTACAGAGCAGTGTCTTCCAAAGTCCTATTTTAGATCATTTTTCTATGATGAACGCATCCACTATGGCTGTTTTTAAACTGATGGAAGTAAAAAGTGGTTCCCCAAGGAAGATATGTTAGTTTAATACTTGCATATCTAACCCATCCCTGACGTCGCTTTGTTTGTTTAAACTATTCTGCTACGTGGTGAAACATTGAGTGTCATGTTTGAGAAGGTCATGGCAAAAATGGAGTGGGTCAAGGAAGCTGTATGTTCTGCTCTGGAATATTTGACCAGATAGTCGGTTTTAAAATCACTTAACGTTTGACATCGCAAGATCTTTCAGTTCAACTCAATTCTCTGAATTATACAAGATAGATTAAATATACGGCACGGTAGTTACTGGTAAGAGTTTTTGTATTGCTCGTTAGTTTAGTAAAATGTACTCCTTGAGTAGGTGTACATATTTTGGGGGAATGTTATTGCACAGAAAGGAAATACAAGTGTGCCAAAGTTTTTCCCTCACTCGCACACCCGAGTTTAAATGTCTGTCTGTTGTTTAAGTCCTCCATTTAGCTGACATTGATGTAAATAAGAGTATTTTTGTGCCTGTCTGAAAGCCTGTTTAATAAAGCATTGGTTCAATAACCTTTTGTCAGTAACTACATTAATTGATATTTAGTTTATCGAAACATGAGTAATTATTTGTTTTTAGATGCGGTCAAATGTTGGCAGCCTCGAATGATTCCCTTTCTTCAAAAAATACATTTCAATAAATAACTTTACACTTCACAGGACCAAATCAAAACTGAAATTAATTTTAACTTAAGTCAAATGGCCTAGACTAGCTTATTCAAAATGAATTAATTTGGAGGCAATGAGTCAAGTCATTTCTCACCTTTTGTAAATTGCAGGGTAAGAGAAAACAGAACATTCTGCTCTACTGCAAAGAGCAAGTGGTGCCAATATAATTGACCTCATCTGTATGAGTTCAAACAAATTGCTTCAATCAATGGTACTGTGTACTGTAGTGTCAAGTCGATGGTTCTTTTCACAGGTCACATGGAAAACTATTAGCCTAACATCTTTTCTCAGATCTGAGCTTTCCGGTCAAATGGCCATCATTAGCTTAACAGATCGGTTAAGATTATTCCATTGAAGTGTTTTGAATCAAGACTTTTCTAAAGTGCCTTTCCAAGTCACCATCACTCAAGAGTTTTTGCAGGGCAAGATAGCCAACTCCCTATCCAGAGGCACGACAAGCAGAAGGGCGTTGTCCCACTGTCCATAGAAGCTTGATTTCCACTTTAATTAGTGAAACCAATTCTTCGTAAGAGCTACAAAGCTGTAATCATTCAAGTGAACTTTATGAGAAGCATGAGCTTGTGACATCACTAGCTCACCACTGAAGGTTCATCAATCCTAAACAAAGAGTCAATATGAGCTTTACAATTCTAGATGACTACAGCAAAAAATGCTTTATTAACAAACCTTTACATGCGATTATGAAACCCAAGACAAATAGAACAGTAAATAAAGTGCTGTAATGCCAACAGAAATAACTTCCCTATGTGTCAATACTGCACAGCAGTAGTAGGGAGAAACGTTAGTAGCATGTGACCAGCTCGGTCTCAGTTGAAGGCCCCAGGGTCCACATAAGGGTAGGCCAGGAACTGTCCTAGTTTGTTTCCTTTCTTGTCGTAGTGAAGCATGCGGAAGCACCGCTCACAGAAGAGACACGGGTCATTTGGAGCAAACGGATCATTTGTGGTTAACCATCTGAAAACAAAACAAAAGTCAAATTAGTACACTGACAACTTGTAATGATAAATTAAAATTAATGTACAGTCAATTATTAGGGCTGTGTTTTTGGCCAGGTCATGTAAAACAGGGAAAACCCAAGGAATAATGATATTTTGTGGGTGACACTTTCTCTACACACCTGCCGATGTAGACGTGACACACGGCGCACTTCCTGGTCATGACCCTGTGCTTGTGGGTAAGGAGAGGGTACAGCTTCCTATCCAGGCAGTCATCCTTATGAGCCAGTCTGGAAACATTGGGCAGGGATTAAAGGAAAAACACACACCATGTCCACACTAATGAAACCTAGCCAAACCAAGCTGTACTGAGCTAGCCCTGTTACACATCCACAATAGTGGCTGGAACCTTTCACCTTTAGCGTGGAATGATCTCCAATGCACTCTGAAATATGATGAATTGGTGCCTCAGTGCAGGGGTGTCAAACTCATTCCATGGAGGGCCTAGTGTCTGCTGGTTTTTGTTTTTCCTTTTAACGAAGACCTGGACAACCAGGTGAGGAGAGTTCCTTACTAATTGCTGACCTTAATTAATCAAGTACAAGGGAGGAGTGAGCACTCGGTCCTCCGTGGAATGAGTTTGACCCCTGTGCTGTAGGCCTAGGGCACTTTTTCCCCACAAACCCGGGACCCCAAGGGATGTACATTTTGTTTTTGCCCTAACACTACACAGCTGATCCAAATGATTAAAGGTTGATTATTTGAATCAGTTGTGTAGCTCTAGGGCAAAAACCAAAACGTGCCCCGTTGAGGTCCAGAGGACTGAATTTGGAAAACACTGGTCTAGGGCATTTGATGGCTCCTAGGGGATCTTTTTACAGAATAATAGGTATTTTAAAACTACACAACAATACATGAAAAGCAAAACCATATAATTTTGGGGGAATTCATGTGTATTTTGTATATTGTATTAAAACAGGGCTCATCTGGAAAAGAGACCTTGGTCTCAGCCTTGACTCCCTGTCAAAATAAAGGTTAAATAAATAAAAACTGTGTTGAAAAGGACAAAGTGATGGGAAAAATCTGAGCCAGCACAGCTTGGTAACGGTTTCACTGGCAGCACTGAGGCTGAGGCCTTCTTGGAAACGTCACGCCACAAAACCAGCCTTCATGCACAGTTAGTGCCTCCAGCAAAGAAAACCAGTCAGAAGAATGCTAGAAGACAAATCAAATCAGTCTCAGAAGTCTGACCTACAATACAGATCAATTGGAAAGCCTCAAGGCTCTTTACCATGTGAGTGAATTGATCAAAGAAATGACTTGATCCTATTCATCTAGAAAGGGCAGCGCATTCCCCTGACCTGCTGTCTTACCAGAAATCTGGCCTCCTTCACAGTACTGATGAGTAAGGTGACCTGATTTCTGACACATTGAATTCTCATAGATACAGCGAGCTCCAAATAGACTGAGACAGTGGCATGTTTTGGCTCTGTAGTCAGCACTTTGGTTTTTAAATGATACAATGGACTGAGGTTAAAGTGTAGACTGTCAGCTTTAATTTGAGCTTATTTTCATCCATATCGGGTGAACTGTTTAGAAATTAACACTTTTTTTGTACATTCGGAAAGTATTCAGAACCCTTGACTTTTCATTTTTTGTTACAGCCTTATTCTAAAATTGATTAAATGTTTTTTTTCCCCACTCAATCCACACACACACACACACACACACACACACACACACACACACACACACACAATACCCCATGTTTTTTTTTATAAATGTTTGCAAATATATATAAAAAAAGAAATATCACATTTACATAAGTATTCAGACCCTTTACACAGTACTTTGTTGAAGCACCTTTGGCAGCGATTACGGACTCACTTATTCTTGGGTATGACGCTACAGGCCTGGCACATGTATTTAGGGAATTTCTCCCATTCTTCTCTGCAGATCTTCTCAATCTCTGTAAGGTTGGAGGGGGAGCATCACTGCACAGCTATTTTCAGGTCTCTCCAGAGATGGTTGATCGGGTTCAAATCAAGGCTCTGGCTAGGCCCACTCAAGGACATTCAGAGACGTCCCGAAGCCACTCCTGCGTTGTCTTGGCTGTGTGCTTAGGGTCGTTGCCCTGTTGTAAGGTGAACCTTCGCTCCAGTCTGCGGTCCTGAGCAGGTTTTCATCAAGGATCTCTGTACTTTGCGCCGTTCATCTTTCCCTCAATCCTGACTAGTCTCCCAGTCCCTGCCGCTGAAAAAACATCCCCACAGCATGACGCCTCCACCACCATGCTTCACCATAAGGATGGTGCCAGGTTTTCTCCAGACAGAACACTTGGAATTCAGGCCAAAGAGTTAAATCTTGGTTTCATCAGACCAGAGAATCTTGTTTCTTATGGTCAGGTGCCTTTTGGCAAACTCCAAGCGGGCTGTCATGTGTCTTTTACTGAGAAGTGGCATCTGAGAAGTGGCCACTACAATAAGTGAGTGCTGCAGAGATGGTTGTCTTTCTGGAAGGTTCTCCCATCTCCACAGAGGAACTCTGGAGCTCTGTTAGAGTAACTATTGGGTTTTTGGTCACCTCCCTGACCAAGGCCCTTCTCCCCCGGTTGCTCAGTTCTAGGAAGGGTCTTGGTGGTTCCAAACTTATTCCATTTAAGAATGATGGAGGCCACTGTGTTCTTGGGGACCTTCAATGCTGCAGACATTTTTTGGTACCATTCCCCAGATCTGTGCCTCGCCACAATCCTGTCTCAGAGCTCTACAGACAATTCCGTCGACCTCATGGCTTGGTTTTTGTTCTGACATGCACGGTCAACTGTTATTTTTATTTTTAATACATTTGCTAATATTTTAAAATGCCTGTTTTCGCTAATGTCATTATGGGGTATTGTGTGTAGATTGAGGATTTTTTTATTAAATCCAATTTTAGAATAAGGCTGTAATGTAACAATGTGAAAAAGCACACGTTGACAAGATGTTAGGGAATCACTGAAGGGGAATATTGACCAACTAAGCATTAGTGTACAGCTCAATAAACACAATAGGTGTTTTGTTACATTTCCGTCTGCTGTGATGTATTTAAAGTGTCATATTGGGATGCAAACTCAATTGAATAAATGTAAACTCTCTGACATGGTGTCTTCTTTTTTAAAGTCCATAACCATGTGTGTCATGTGTATACAAGGCTCTCCAGAGGGTAGTGAGGTCTGCACAACGCATCACCGGGGGCAAACTACCTGCCCTCCAGGACACGTACAGCACCTGATGTCACAGGAAGGCCAAAAAGATCAAGGACATCAACCACCCGAGCCACTGCCTGTTCACCCCGCTACCATCCAGAAGGCGAGGTCAGTCCGGGTGCATCAAAGCTGGGACCGAGAGACTGAAAAACAGCTTCTATCTCAAGGCCATCAGACTGCTAAACAGCCATCACTAACACAGAGAGGCTGCTGCCTACATACAGACTTGAAATCATTGGCCACTTTAATAAACAGATCACTAGTCACTTTAATAATGTTTACATATCTTGCATTACTCATCTCATATGCATATACTGTATTTTAGACCATCTATTGCATCTATGCCGCTCATTGCTCATCCATATATTTACATGTATATATTCTTATCCCATTCCTTTACTTAGATTTGTGTGTATTAGGTAGTTGTTGTGGGATTGTTAGATTACATGTTAGATAATGCTGCACCGTCGGAACTAGAAACACAAGCATTTCGCTATACCATGTGTATGTGACCAATCAAATTTGATTTGAAATTGCTTTTTCCATGTTCATTCTACAAGGAGGTCATACGCTCACAACACAGCAACTCAAGTTCACTACAAAACTTCAACTGTTTGAACTGTTCAAAAGTTTGAACTCAAGCCTCCCAGAAAAGTACTTTTTTACATATTTTACTTTAAAAACAATGTCTAAGTTCAACAAGTTCACTACACCTGAGAGGATGTCACTAAGAGAGAAACAAGTTCAAAACACATTTTTTTCTTCAAAGAAACATGTCAACCAAAAGGACATAGCAAAGCACATCAATCACTTTTTGACAGCAACTGTCTACTATATTCGTTCTTGCATTGGCTGTTTGTTTGAGAGATTATTTTGTGCCCAATAGAAATTCATGGTAAATAATGTAGTGTCATTTTGGAGTAACTTTTATTGTACAATACATTATTTATCATGAATTTCTATTGGGCACAAAATACATCTGAAACCACCAAAACAAAAATGTGTCGAGTCACAAGTTTGATATGGTTATTGAGTGCTATGAACATGGGACCAAATACTAAACTCTTTACTATAAGTGAATTTGTCACAATACTTTTGGTCCCCTAAAATGGGGGGGGGACTATGTACAAAAGTGCTGTAATTTTTGAATGGTTCACCCAATATAGATAAAAAAATACCCTCAAATTAAAGCTGACAGTCTGCACCTCATAGTTGTATCATTTATAATCCAAAGTGCTGGAGTACAGAATCAAAAACAACAAACGTGTCACTGTCCCAATACTTTTGGAGCTCACTGTAGGGGGAAACGACACAAAGTCAAAGCTCAAAATCCAGGTAACAATATGGATGACAAAATATGACCTCTGACCTGATATCAGTGATGATGACAACGTGCTCGCAGTCTCCCTGGTGACAGAAGAGGTAGGGGTAGCCCACCTTCACCTTCAGGTCATAGAACCTGGTGTCCTCCATCTTGGCCTTGTGGAACGTGGGGAAGTCTCTGGTCTTTGCCCAATCAATGGTGGTCCTGGAAATACAGTACAATGCAACTTTATTGTCCAATTTGAAAAGTACAGTAGAAAGTAGAGGAAAAGAAATGAACACCCAGAAAATACACTTTGGAAATTCATCTTAATTTACACATAACAAAAATCTAAAAACACAACAAATTAAGATTTTACTGAGTTACAGTTCATATTGAAATAGATTAGGCCCTAAACAGCTCTGGTGGACAATCCTGTAGTCAGCATGCCAATTGCACACTCCCTCCGAACTTGAGATATCTGTGGCATTGTGTTGTGTGAAAAAACTGCACATTTTAGAGTGGCCTTTTATTGTTCCCAGCACAAGGTGCACCTGTGTAATGATCATGCTGTTTAATCAGCTTCTTGATATGACACACCTGTTAGGTGGATGGATTATCTTGGCAAATGGGAGAAATGCTCACTAACAGGGATGTAAACAACTTTGTGCACAACATTTTAGAGAAATAGTCTGTGTATGAAACATTCCTGGGATCTTTTATTTCAGCTCATGAAACATGAGACCAACACTTTCCATGTGTTCATATCTTTGTTCAGTATACTTACTAGCCTTGTCTGAGAAATTATTTGATTATACTTGGGCTTAACGGTTGTTTCCATTAGATATAGCAGATACTGCGTAAATGGCTTTGTGGATGAGAGGGGAGCGTGTAGAAAGCATTTTCTTATTTCCAAAGGGTCTTGTGGCCTGGTTTGACATGTTAAGGAACTGGATTGTGGCCCATTACAATCTAACAGGCCTGGCTTGTCTTTTTGGGCTTCTACTGGCCCATTTGCACATATGTTCTCTCACAGGATCAGGATCAGCTGTGAGAGTTCAAGTAAGCCTAGTCTGAAGTCCAGTCGATGTAGCCAAAGGGGATGATGGTTCAGTCAGTCCAGTCGATGTAGCCAGAGGGAATGATGGTTCAGTCAGTCCAGTCGATGTAGCCAGAGGGGATGATGGTTCAGTCAGTCCGGGTTGATGTAGCCAGAGGGGATGATGGTTCAGTCAGTCCAGGTCGATGTAGCCAGAGGGGATGATGGTTCAGTCAGTCCAGGTCGATGTAGCCAGAGGGGATGATGGTTCAGTCAGTCCAGTCGATGTAGCCAGAGGGGGATGATGGAGAAGACAGTTAAGATGTCAGAGAAAGTGAGAAAGAAAAGAGAAAGAGCCACTTACTCGCTTATGTCCTGGCACTCAGGGTGACGCATGTCATTGTAGAAGACCCCTTCAAAGTAGAAGAAGGCGGATTTGAAGTGATCCTGAAACAGACAGTGAAAAGGTTCACCAACACGGCATGATGATCAAGTCCTATTATGTAGGCTTCTACTCGCTCTGTGAGTGTGTGGCTGAGTAGCTCCCAACTTACACACATCCTTATTATCTCATTTATTACTAATCCTATTCCATAGTCAATGTGTTCCAAGACTCACAATCAATAACTACCTGTGTAGCAGCACGTGTTCCACGTTGGAATGTACCGTACATCCATGATCGCTAGACGGTTCTTCTTGAGAAGTCGTCCTTTAAGGTCACCGTGCTGCGCACAAGAAATCTACTGGCATCTACTGAAGGTTCGGTTTTGATTTGGAAGTGGGGTGGTAGCATCGAACATTTGGATGACGACTTTTTAAGAAGAACCGTCTACCGACTGCGGATTCACATTCCGACGGTAGACTGGCGTTTAGAGCGTTGGGTCAGTCACTAAACGGCTGCTAGTTCAAATCCCGAGCCGACAACGTGAAAAACCTGCCTACGTGCCCTCGAGCAAAGCCTTTATCCCTAATTGCTCCAGGGTCGCCGCTGATAATGGCTGACCCTGGCCGTGACCCCAATCACTGAGGACGTCTCAGGGGGAGTTGGAATATGCAAAAAATACATTTCCATTTCACACGTGTACATGTGTGAAACAGGAAAATATAAGCACCCACCTACCATTAGACTAAGGTAGTTGTTGTGAATTTGTTAGATTACTTGTTAGATACTACTGCATGGTCGGAACTAGAAGAACAAGCGTTTCGCTACACTGGCATTAACATCTGCTAACCATGTGTATGTGACAAATACAATTTGATTTGATTACAATAGTATGGTTTGAGCTTGAGTATCTCTTTGTGTGCGTGTCACCTTGCTGATGAAGTCCGGTGCCATGTCGGGCGTGTTGCTGAACTCTCCAAAGACCTGCAGGTCGCTGATACAGCAGATAGCGTCCCTCAGGTCCACCAGACTATGGGAGCCCAGCATCTGAAGGGTCATGTGGGGCCTCACATACCTAAACTGGAAGAGAACGTACGTTCTAGGGAAATAATGCAAGCTCTAGAATGCCCTTTAAGCCACTCAGAAATGAGTATTCAGCAATGCCATGGTATAAATGATATTAATAGGCAAAGATACTGTACATGTCTTACAACAGCATTGTTGTTGTGTCTAATGATGGAGATTGTTGGAATTAGGCTTTTCATCTTTTGGTGATTCTTACAAAGACTTGGAATCGAAGAAGAGAAACTGCACGTACTCTCTCAAATATGGCTGGGTAGAGAACGTTGATGCTCAAAATTATCTCCCCTTCTGGCACCAAGTCAACAGGGTCCTCAGGCCTTTTACCCACCGCTAGGCTCTCCTAGACAATCCAACACACACACACACACACGTCAGTCAAATTTCTAAAAACAGTTGGTCATGTTCATTAGGCACCAAACTTAAGAATACGACCCAGGGGTCTGGGTGCGTAGACTTCTGGGTGTCAGTCACGCCACAGGTTAAAGGTCACATCAACAGGTTATACTCTATGCAAGTGACGTGTTGTTTTCCAAGAAGTAGCCTTGAAGTTCTTTGAACTTTTGTAGGCAAAATGGGCAAAAATATATGTGTTGCAATGGTCTGTGACGCAAACACCTGGTAGAAGTAAATTCATCCTCAAACACAAATATAAGTTTATATATCTTAAATTACTTGAATAATATAATCATGAAGCCCACGGAAGTAAAGCGGAAGGGGCGGTTAGAACTAACCAGTTCGTCTTGGTAGTGGTCAACTCTGCTTATCTTATCGATCCTCAGGGTGCCTTTGTAGTCCTGCTTCTTCTTCCTCTGTCTGTCGGAGCATGAACAAGGCAACACTTTTCATAATGCACTGAATGAGTAACTGTCTGCAGAACGTGGACTTGGTGCATTTATCATGTATAAATGGTCTAGGATATAATGTGCATAGTAAAAACGTTGTAATGTTTTACATGAGCGTTTGCAGAGTGGGGTCAGGTGGCACAACGTTGGTGTCAAGAGGCTCGTCTTCAGCTTGACAGCGAAGAGTGTCAACGCTGGAGAAGAAAAAGATCTAACAATGTGAAGATTACAGAACAGATAGGTAATTCGACAGCAAAAGGTCTGAAACTTTATAAAAACCATCTCTGATACAACTAGTTTTGACCAATATTCTAAAATGAGTCATAAAACAAAAACAAAGGGAAGTTCTATCCCTCGTCCACTACTACAGACGCTGAAGTTCAACACCAAACATCTTAGTATTGACAAACGATAACTAGCATATTGAGAAGTTACTGCTTGTCAACTAGACAGACACAATGGCTTTTCAGCTACCTAGCTAGTGTACCAAATACATTTAAAAACTACCCCTTACTGTACAAACCTGCAGATAGCTTTCAGTTCATCCAACGTTTCTGGTGCGATTCCCATCTCCTTTGCAAAGTCGGCATCTTCAGTCTCTTCGTATTTTTCCTCGTAGGAATAGTCAATTGGTTTCAACTTCTCAAGCCATGCGTTTCTGAATGAACCAACGTGGAATGGTTTGGTGTTTATGTCTTTATATTCAAAAACTGGAATATTTTCGTTCACGTTTGAGCTGCTGCCCGCCGCCATTGTTTTTGATCTAAGTGACGTCAAATTCCCAGGGGAATGCTAGGAAATGAAGTGTCTCGAGATATACAAGGGAAACTACAGATTGATTGAGTTATTTACACTGGCCCGGGTTGAACCGGGCGAAACCAGTCACGTCCTCCAGCGAAAGCGGGGAGGGAGGAGTGCCCTTCTCAAATGGAAGAGTAATCTGCGCCGCTCGGTCATTTTGTCAGCATAGTGCATCGTCCAGAAACATGCATCTCTTTCCTTAACTCGTTTTCAATGGGAGGGCAGATAACGCGTTTTTATCCAAAGCAATCACAGAATTCTATTTTTTTTCTACACGTGCTTAATTACGTCACTTTTGCGTTGGGCCGACTTCGCAATTGGAGAGAGTGGGGTACCGGGCTAGGCCCGGGAGGCAGCCAGGTTCCAAATCGAATGCGATCAACTTTCATCCGGGCCAAAACACGTCTAAACGGGCGAGATTAATCGAACACCCTCCCTCTCTAATACAGTAGAAGCATCTCATTAGCATAGGCTAGTTGTGGGGCTGCGTTTTGCCTTTTCTATTTGTATTTAACCTTTATTTAACTAGGCAAGTCACTAAAGAACAAATTATGAGCCAATTTTGCGCCGTCCTATGGGACTCCCAATCCCGGCCGGATGTGATACAGCCTGGTTTCGAACCAGGTACTATAGTGACCCCTTTAGACCGCAGCGCCACTCGCGAGCCCTGCAATTTAGGTGGGTGTGTCCTTGATTACGAAACACCACCATGCATAATTTAGTAGGCTATTTTATAAAGGTGTCAAATGGGCAAGTTCTCTTCCTTCTGGTGAAAGAATAACTCCAAAGCCCAAGAGCTATTTTTCCGTCTAAATTCTGAGAGAACTATTTTCTTTCTTTCATCAAGTGGTATATTTTAGACCTATCCCCCCCCCAATTTATTTATAAATACGTTTCTTCTTTATTTGACAATCATTCCTGTCCTATCTAACATGACTCACGTGAAGAATATGAACATCCAAAAGGTGAGACGCTTTTAGCCTTTTTAATTATTTGTTTTATTTGAATGTTAAATTTATTTAAAGGGGAAATCTGTGATTTTGATATCATTGATGACCAGTCCTTGTAGATCTGTCCATGAATTTGAGAGTGGTTACATTTCAATAACAATTTTCAATAACAATGTCAAATTTATGTCAACAGTCCTTCTTCCAAAGGACCCTTCTATGGATAAAATTTCGTGATATAATTTTTGGGGTATTTTGTATTTCCACCAAAACAATCTGCTATCATGGGACTGACCATAATTTTTCAATATAAATGTTGTATAGCATCATACCCATTACTTTAGAGTTGGAAAGTGTAATTTGGTCGAAGATGCCTAATAGCTACATTGTTTTGTTGTTCTTAAAGGTCCAATGCTGCCGTTTTTATCCCAATATCAAATCATTTCAGGGCTGCTTTACCAACCACTTTTCCATCCCCAGTTTTTATGCTATTAAAGTCATAAACTACCTTCTAAATAAATCAATAAAGACAGCTGTGATGGAAATAGGAAGTTTCGGTACAATTTTATGAATGCAGACTGATCGTTGGACATGGTAGCATCTTTTTGTGTCGTAAAATTCGAGAGATGGCATTGGAAACAGCTTTATGCGCAAATATTGATATAATAACCACCATATCCACGTACACTTGGAGTCACGCGATGACATGGTGTGTTGTCCTCTGGGACACCATGCAGTTTATAGGCTACAGATGAAATAAATTAATAAACTCATTATTACAAAAACAGCCCTACATCCACACTATAGCCAAATAATTTAGTGTTATGCCAGCGAGTTTGATCTGTTAGAATATCTAATATTAATTCAGGAAGATGGACAAGCAATACTGATAGTGAGTGCATTATACCAGTCAGGTAGGCTACAAGTAGGGATGCAGGAAGAGGATGATTATGTGGGCCTACAGCAAGAAGTAAAAAAAGTTAGCCCAACTAGGTAATCATTCATTATTTGGATTATCTCAATAATCGTTCTGTCACTGTATGATTATGCACATTTGTTTATAGCCTACAATTGTTGTTGTCTTTGAAGCCAAAAACAAGACATGCATTTTAGGTAAAGGCTCTAAATAGCATGTTTTTCACTTGTTTATTTTCATACCAATAGGGCTCTCCTAGCTGTGCTGTTGAGGAACTACTAGAGCAAGCTGACTTGTAGTTATTTTCTTTGGAACACAACCCTGCATCCCCGCCATCACACAATTACTGTTTACGCATTCTAAAATGGTCCATTCTAAATTGCAATCTGGTCAGGTGGGCATTTGAAAGTGTGTTCTATTGCCAATATGGCTAGCTAAGTCCCCATGGTAGCGGTATGAACTGGTAGTGGCTCGGGTGGTTGTTGTCCTTGATGATCTTTTTGGCCTTCCTGTGACATCGGGTGCTGTAGGTGTCATGGAGGGCAGGTAGTTTGCCCCCGGTGTTGCGTTGTACAGACCGCACCGCCCTCTGGAGAGCCTTGCAGTTGAGGGCAGTGCAGTTGCCGTACCAGGCTGTTATGCAGCCCGACAGGATGCTCTCAATTGTGCTTCTGTAAAAGTTTGTCAGAGTTTTGGGTGACAAGCCACATTTCTTCAGCCTCCTGAGGTTGAAGAGGCACTGTTGATCATTCTTCACCAAACTCTCTGTGTGGGTGGACTTTTTCAGTTTGTCTGTGATGTGTATGCCCAGGAACTTAAAACTTTCCACCTTCTCCACTGCTGTCCCTTCGATGTGGATAGGGGGGTGCTCCCTCTGCTGTTTCCTGAAGTCCACAATCATCTCCTTTGTTTTGTTGACGTTGAGTGAAAGGTGGTTTTCTTGACACCACACTCAGTGCCCTCACCTCCTCCCTGTAGGCTGTCTCTTCGTTGTTGGTAATCAAGGCCACTACTGTTTTGTCATCTGCAAACTTGATGATTGAGTTGGAGGCGCATGGCCATGCAGTCGTGGGTGAACAGGGAGTACAGGAGGGGGCTGAGCACGCACCCTTGTGTGGCCCCAGTGTTGAGGGTCAGCCAAGTGGAGATGTTGTTTCCTACCTTCACCACCTGGGGGTGGCCCGTCAGAAAGTTCAGGACCAAATTGCACAGGGCGGGGTTGAGACCCAGGGTCTCCAGCTTGATGATGAGCTTGGAGGGTACTATGGTGTTGAATGCTGAGATGTAGTCAATGAACAGCATTCTTACATAGGTATTCCTCTTGTCCAGATGGGATAGGGTAGTGTGATGGCGATTGCGTCCTCTGTGGACCTGTTGGGGAGGTACGCAAACTGAAGTGGGTCTAGGGTGGCCGGTAAGGGGGAGGTGATATGATCCTTGACTAGTCTCTCAGAGCACTTCATGATGACAGAAGTGAGTGCTGTGGGGCGGTAGTAATTTAGTTAAGTTATCAGTGACATTTATCAAAATAGGCTATTTTGAACCGATATATGGGTATGAGTGTAAAGAGCTAACCTACATCACTTTTGTTTTGAGGCAACTTTGCCATCGGCCAAAACGGGGCACCTGGCTCACGCCTAGGAAGCAGCTCGGTTCCAAAATGAATGCGATCAACAGTAACTCTGTTCACCCGGGGCATGCCTGGGGTATTAAAGCATTGTTCACATTCGCAGTTTGAAATTACTCAAATCCACCTTTTCTTGCATTCTGAACAGCCAAAAAAGCACATGGAATCGGATATTTCAAGACACATTTCAAACACCCTTCGTAGGTGGTTTGAAGTCCGGTACATATCTGAATCCTGGCCCTGTGATTTGTCTGAACGGTCAAATCTGATTTATTTGCCCTGAAGTGATTTTTAGACTGTTATTCGACATATCTTGTTGCTTGCTAGCTACGACAGTTTGACAAGAACATGGGGTAGCTAACTAGCTTGTTAATTGTTGACAAACAGATTCGTTTGTGTGCTAGAGAGCTAAACAGCTAGCTAGTTGACTGCTGTGGCTAGCTAAAAAGGACACGTTTTGAAAGTTGGACGGTCTCGTTCTTTGAAGCTCTAAACATGTTCTTACACTATGATTGAGTATTCAAAGCAACTGCGAAACGTCCATGGCAGCCATTGTTGTCACCTTAGCTTGTGAGTGATCGGAACCACGAGCACCACCACCAATCAGCCTACGCTACTGCGCACACACCCGTCATTACTATGACATCTAGCGTAGCCATGTCAGCAAATGACAGATGTCTGAACACACCCATCCGATTTGGTCACTTGTAAACTTGCGGTTTGGACAGTCAGTATTCCAAAACGGATTTGAAAAGCAAAACTGATTTGAGGGTTAAGGCCTGCAGTGTGAACAAGGATTAATAGAAACCCCTCACTGTAAGTGACTTCTTTGTTATTGCCTTCATTTGAAGTAATAACTGATTAGAAACACCTAAAGGAAGAGGGAAAGGAAGGATACACTTTTAAGGAATTTGAACGAGGCCCAGCACTCTCAATTATCCAATGGGAATCCTGTGACAAATGCATTGCCATACCAAAGATGAACAATAAATGCACTGCGATGGTATTTCGATTGATTCTCTGAGGTTACGTTGACACTTATCCCATGTCTTAGATCTTTCCACTAATTGGTCTTTTGACCAATCCCATTGGAGCTTTTCACATCAGCTCTTTTTCAGAGCTGATCTGATTGGTCAAAAGGCCAATTAGTGGAAAGATCTAAGACATGGGATAAGTGTCAACGTAACCTCCGAGAATCAATCGAAATACCATCGCAGTGCATTTATTGTTCATCTTTGGTATGGCAGTGCATTTGTCACAGGATTCCCATTGGATAATTGAGAATTGGGCTGCCTGTATAAACACAGCCAAAGGACTTGCGGTTTGGCTCGGCACTGATGATGGCTCCTTGTGCAGTTGAGAAACTTGATTTCCTTGACTTTCAGATGGACCCAGAGGATCCCTTTCTCCTGGTACCTGATGAGACGTAAGTCTCCTACTTCACAAGTCTATGCTAAGATACACACTGATTTAGATCTTCCCTCTATGTGAAAGAGCTATCAGAAGTCCATAAGCTATGTAACCATAGTTACAGTATTAATGCCTACAGCACAAATCTCAGCTGATGCAGACACATTCAACATTGTGTTCTGTGTCTAAATAGATATTTAATACTGTCTGCCGCATGCTGTGATTGCTATATCCCCATACTCAACTGGTGAACTGCAATCCGGACCCAGAACTGGGTCAATACGGACTCAAGTTTTTTAGGAACTCTGTTGGGCTTCGACCCCTGGTATCATATAAACACACGCAAGACATGAAAGTAGCTTTAAAATTGCTAAATTCTCAACGCCAGCAAGAGGGGTTTGGAATCGCATGGGTTGTGAGTTTATTTTATTACGCCAATAAATGACCTTTGCCACCTAGGACATTTTGTGTTACCCGACCTTTTCAAATAGTACTTGAGTAACCCTTGGCTAGAGTCCTGTCAAAAGCAGCCAATGACATCCATGTCTAGAACATTACTGGAGAAATACGACTCTTGATCTGCACTTCTATTTTTCCCTCCCCAGGGAATCCCAGATGGATTTAGAGACTGCGTTGCAGGATAGTGCCAAATCCCTTGACCTCTTCCTCAACAACCGGTTCTCAGATGCCTTGGATATCCTCAGACCCTGGTATGTCCCATTCACCATCATCACAGCTTGCCTTGAGGCTTTACATCCTTTAAGATGAACTGCTCATGTCTGTCTCTAAAAGTGATTGATTGTGACCTGTTCGGTAAGGTGTATTCTACTGCAATATTGCCAACATAAATTGTCCTAATTGGCTACCAGAAACTGTCCACTTTCTCAGTGTATATTCATTGGTTGGTCACATTGGATCCATTTCTCAATAAAAATGCTTCTCGAGTTTCTTGTTTCTGAAAAGGTTTTGCCATGTTCTCTCAGGAGGAGCCAGAGTATGTACCACGCCGTGGGCTACAGCAGCATGCTGGCCATGCAGGCGGGCATGACCTTTGAACCCAAGGATGTTGAAAAGGCCATGACTGCTCTGAAGGAGTCTCTGCAGACGTGCCAGATGTACGGTTTTGCGTCTCTCATAGAAATGACATGAATGTAGGGCGTCTAGTTCTATGGAGTTTCAATTGCCAATGCACTGAAGAAGCTTGATCTCACACGTCAGATTCAGACATTGTTGGGCCATGGCAGAACTTACAGCTGGAGTCTTGAATCGAAACAATAGCTAAGCGGACACCTGTTATATAAATTTTGTTTTCAATGTTCACAAACTGAACATCAATTAAACAAACTCTGTCTGTTACCCAGTAGTTGTAAGATACTGGTTGAAATAAGACAAACAGAAGCCCAGAATACAATGGTCAATTGTAAATGGTTTAATTCAGGAGAGCTCTCAGCTCTAAAAGGTGTACACAGTCTTTTATATGGTACAATGTTGAAACACAAAGATGCAAAATTCCCACCTCTCCCCCCCCCACCCTCTCCAAGAACATAGTCTCTTCCCACAGCCTTATCACAATCTTTGCAAATAAGTCAAACTTGGGAGGTGTTGGGAGGTTCTTCTCAAGGACGGGCCTCTCGCATGTGTCTGGTAGAATCAAAGAATCCTTTGTTCACACAGACACCCCCCTAAATGAAGTCATACTTCTGCACACCAAGTTAATATCTAGACACACACACATTAATTGGACTACCATTTGTCTTGTAACCCTCTCTATTGCATACATTTTCAGAATGGAATGTTCTTAGATGTACAAACATTGTCATAACCATAAACTCTATAACAACACCCCGCCTCTGTTTTGGTAAAAAGCTGAAGGATGGACCTGGAGCAATGCAACCATGGATGATGCTAGGACTGTTCGTTTATAAACATTGGAGTAAACCAAATGTATATTTTGGGTTCTAAAGCGGTATGACAGTTGAACTAAGCTCATGAGGCATTTATCTGTTATATTCTTCAAGAATCAATCGCTGTGAACATATTATACAATTTGGTCCAAAGGTGGATGTAGCAACTAAGGATTCTAACTTTAACACAGTACGTTATCTCATCACAGGTTCCGGAGGAAGACTACCATGGTGGAGGCAATCACTGAAATGTTTTACAAGCAGTCAGCTGATGACTTAACTGAAGGTGTGAAGGGCATACCATCTCTGTGATGGTTGCAGGTTATAAAGGATGATATCAGTATGTCGACAACTGGACATGCGTACATGTAGTATGATTCATGACAATGTGAAAATGAGTATGTAGTATGAGTCATCCATACTGAAATATACGTGTTTCATGATTGGCCTTTTGATTGATTTCATGTACTTTATTCTTTGGGTTGTCACACTTCAGCTTCAGGATGCCCAGCACACATGGGCTTAAAATACTATTTGCTGTAGCAAAATAATATATGCACAGTATAGTTTATTTGGAAAGTTTTCAGACCCCATTACTTTTTTCACATTTTGTTAAGTTACAGCCTTATTCTAAAATGTATTAAATTGTTTTTTTTTTTGTTTTCAATCTACACACAATACCACATAATGACGAAGCAAAAATAGATTTTTAGAAATGTTTGCTCATTTATTAAAAATAAAAAAAAACGGGTCACATTTTACGTACGTGTTCAGACCCTTTACTCAGTACTTTGTTGAAGCACCTTTGGCAGTGATTACAGCCTTCTTTCTTCTTGGGTATATGCCTCAACACAATCCTGTGGCGGAGCGCTACGGACAATTCCTTCTACCTCATGGCTTGGTTTTTGCTCTGACATGCACTGTCAACTGTGGGACCTTTATATAGACAGGTGTGTGCCTTTCCAGATCATGTCCAATCAATTGAATTTACCACAGGTGGACTCCAATCAAGTTGTAAAAACATCTCAAGGATGATCAATGGAAACAGGATGCACCTGAGCTCAATTTCAAAGGGTCAATAGCAAAGGATCTGAATACTTATGTAAATACATTTTTATGTTCTGCAAAAATGTCTAAACTTGTTATTGTGTGTGTAGATTGACAAATGTATTTAATCAATTTCAGAATAAGGCAACGTAACAATGTGGAAAAAGGGAAGGGGTTCTGAATTCTTTCCGAAGGCACTGTTTGCATATACTACATCCGCATTGGTTTAAATGTATGTGGGTCTATTCTGGACTTTGACTGACAGGCATCTCTTTGTTTGCTCCTTGCCCGCTGCAGAGGAGATGCATGCAGAGCTGTGCTATGCTGAGGTGCTAATGCAGAAGGCTGCACTCACCTTTCTGGACGAGAGCATGATCAGCTTCATCAAAGGAGGCATCAAGATCCGCCACAGCTTTCTGATCTACAAGTGAGCAGTTTCTTTGACCCAAACTTAGCTCTACTGAGCTGGCCTGGTTTCACATGAACTGGCTGATGACATAATGTGAAAAGGATATTATGTTTCGTGTTTGGGTAATCCAGTCACAGGTGGCTGGTGGCACCTTAATTGGGGAGGATGGGCTCAAAGTAATGGCTGGAATGGAATGGTATCAAGCACATCAAACGTGGTTTCCATATGTTTGATACCATTCCCTCCATTCCAGACTATTATTAGCTGCCGCCACCATCCTCTCACCAGCCTCCTGTGCTTCCAGTATGAGAATGACTGTACACAGAATTGATGCACTAGAAAGAAATGAATCAAATGTTATCAAGCAGTGATTGTTTTTAGCAGGGTCACATTTGAGAGTCAAGTATTTCGGGGGACCTTGCATGGTTGATACTGTACACAAGTTCATAGTTCAATATTTGTAATTCTGTCCATGAGCTGCTGTTGTCTGTTAATGTTCTGTATTATGCCATGTTTTGTGTGGACCCCAGGAAGAGTAGCTGCTTCATTAGCAATGGCTAATGGGGATCCTTATAAAATAACCAAATACCTGTTTGGCTCCTCTCTACCAGGGAATGTGATGTGATGTCAACCATGGCAAAGAACCAGTCTTACCAGATGAGCACACAAGCTCACTTCCGGAGCGGTGTGAACATGGGCATTGGTTCATTTAACTTGGTAAGAGTGTTTGTGTTCAGTGTTTCAGCTTCAGCATTATGGGTAGAAGATGGTAGGACAGGCAGATTACTAAGAGCTGCTAATGCAGTCAAATGTAAGATTACAAATTTTTTTTCTCAACTCAAAAATGACGAATGTTTTTATTTTCTTTTGGCTGTTTTTTCTTTCACATGAAAGGTGGATTTTTGTTTTGTGGTCCTCACATGGTGAGGTTACTCTATCTTCACTGTTTGGTTTTCCTCTTTCAGTATTTGTCTCTCTTGCCGAGCAAGGTCCTCAGATTACTGGAGTGGATGGGTTTCTCTGGAGACCGGGTAGGTGACGAGGAGCAGTCTCACCACTTCTCTCTGACAGACTATTCAGCATCACACACCGGCAACCTTTCCAAATACTCCTTTTCTCTTGGATAGTCCAAGTGGGGAGTCTTTTTCAAAGTAATTATTGTCCCCCAAAGACTGAGTGCTTGCATAAGTCAAAAAACAATACATCTGTAAATGTTTGAAATGATACATTTCTTTAGTTTACTCCCCATTTATGCCTCATAATTCAGCCAATGACAATGTAATGAAGTGGATGTTGTTGACAGAGGCTTGTTTGTGCAGGAAGTGGGTCTGTCCCAGCTGAGGGAGGGGGCAGCCAGCAACAGCCTGCGCTCCATCCTCAGCACTCTGTGCCTCCTGATGTACCACCTCTACATCAGCGTCATACTGGGTAAGGTACAGATCTAGGATCAGCTTTCCCTCCCCAAAACCTTACCATAACCTGGGAACCCTAAATTGGGGAAAACCCAAAAAGGACCAAAGACCTGTGTCTAGGGGCAACATTTACCTACTCCCAAAATGCCGCACTGGCCACTGGAGTTTTGAGGATAAAGGATGCCCTCTTGTGGTGACAATGCTAAACTGCTCCATTGTTACTACAGTACTGTGATCATCAACTCTCCCAGTCACGCTTTACAAAGTCACTTTGTCTCCGGCTTGTTTCTTATGTGAAAAGCATTTAATCCATTTGTATGGACTATTAGGCTGTGTTTACACAGGCAGCCCAGTTGTGATCACTTTTCCACTAATTTATCTTTTGATCATTCAGATCTTTTCACATCAAATCTTTTTCAGAACTGATCTGATTGGGCAAAAGACTAATTATTGAAAAAGATCAGAATTGGACTGCTTGTGTAAACGTATCCTTAGATAATGGGTTTTAATTTACAAAAGCCATTAGGGTTGATTGATGCCTGGTCTTTCCTTCTCTATAGGTACTGGTGAGGCAAACCTGGTAGAGGCTGATGTTCTTCTGGAGCCCTACATTGAAAAGTTCCCCAATGTAAGTGAACAGTCCCCCTCCTGCAAGGTCTTCCCACTTGCCCCTCTCCACCATTAACATCGACTGTTGTTGTTCTCTAGGGGGCCCTCATTCTCTTCTACCAGGCCAGGATTGCTGTGCTCAAGGGTAACTTTGAATTTGTGAGTAATCTCCCTTTTTAAGAATGGCATCTTCATAAGTTTTCCTGGGTAGTATTCATTAGGTACCAAATGGAAGAAAACATAACTGGGAGCAAGTTCCTGAACTTCAATGAGAAACGCTTGTGTTCTGTTGCAAAGCATTTTGCTATGGTGTGCCCTAATGAATATGACCCTGTCTGCTATGTTACAAGTCATAAAATCTACCCCTCCATCTAACAAGAACCATATCTCACTGTTTTGTGTATCCGTCCGCCAGGCCCAGAAGAAGTTCCTGGAGTGCATAGCGGCACAGCATGAGTGGCGTCAGATCCACCATCTATGTTACTGGGAGCTTATGTGGTCCTACTCCTTCCAGCAGGACTGGCTGGAGGCCTACCAGTATGCAGACCTTCTCTGCAAAGAGAGCAAGTGGTCCCAGGTATAGTACACCTGTAGCAGCCTGACTAAAACGTTTAGGATGGACTTCCCAGGTATAGTACACACACGTTTTGTTGTTTTTTTTCACATACACTGGAAAGGTGCAGTGAAATGTGTTGTTTTACAGAGTCTGCCATAGTGGTACGACGCCCCTGTTGCAGATTAGGATCAAGTGGACATTGATCGATTTTTCACCTTGTCGGCTCTGGTATACGAACCAGTGACCTTTCGGTTACTGGCCCAACACTAACCGCTAGGCTACCTGCCGCCCTAGCAGCCTAACTAAAACCATTTGACTTCCCAGTCACAGATTAACTCAAATTACTAGAAAATGACCTTAACTTTCCTCTCCTCTTCTACACTTTCTTCTTATTTTTAAACCATCCCTTACTGTCTTTCCCCCCAGCTCTTTACAGCTCCTCCATGTTCTAAAACTGGTATATTCCTTGGAGGTCTGGGTACAGATGGGACAAATTCATTGTGACTTTTGGTCTCTCCTGGCAGGCTATGTACGTGTTCCAGAAAGCTTCCATCCTCAGCATGATGTCAGAGAAGGAGGTGAAGAAAACTGGGGAGAATGTGGAACAGTTGTTCAGGTATGTGTTGTCAATAAAGACACTTTATTTGTATGGCACCCAAAGATACTACACAACTTGAAAAGAAAGTAGGTCCACACCCCCCAAAAAATTATAAAATTATATTTTCATGATGGCATGAATTGTAATATTTACATGAATCATAAACTGAACAGAAGGCACTGTTACACTGGGAAGGTGGGCTGTTAAGGTTTATAGCTATGGCTACTTTCATGTGTCTTATAGGCAAGTGGAGAGCCTGCGGATGCGGATTGCAGGGAAGTCTATCCCAACGGAGAAGTTCGCCGCGAAGAAGGCTCAGCGGTACAGCGCCGCAACACCAGTGACGCTGGTGATTCCTGCCGTGGTGAGAACACTTATTTTTTATTTTTATTTGAAGTAATATACGTGAACTTTTAAAATGTGATATTTAGGTCTAAAATGCATTTTCCTAATAACAGGAAATGATATACGTTTGGAATGGCTTCACCATCGTTGGCAAAAGGCCTGAACTGACAGAGAGGATTCTGGTCACTATCGAGAAAGCAGAGGAGCAACTGAAGAATGACCCAAGTGAGTTTACCTTCACAATGCCCTAGGTCTAATCTATGGCACTGTGTGGGGGTCTCAAGGGGAAAAATGGTCCGGTGTGGTAGAAATGCCAGGGCTGATTTCTGGTCCGTCAGCCCCTGTCTAATACAGAATAATAACAGGTTTTGTTTTCTTTCCTCTCCCAGATCCGTCGGAGTACCACGTGGATGACCTGTGCATGGTCCAGATGCTGAAGGGGCTGTGTCTGAGACACCTGGGCCGTTTCGACCAGGCCCAACTCTGCTTCACACACGTCATCTCCAGGTAAGGCTATTATCGCCATTCACTGATCATTTAGGAATGTGGTTTGTGTGGCTCCTCAGGGTCGGCCAGGGGTTCCTCTCAATAGTCTTGAGATGCCACCATCTTCTGAGGCTATTGATGCACCCAAATGTAATCGATCTGTTGGCTTTCTTACAATCTGATTGTTGTGGTGATTTGTTTTGTTTTTACAGTGAAAACAGGATCAAGCATGACCTCTACCTGGTGCCATACAGCATGTATGAACTGGGTCTTCTCTACAAGCAGCAAGGAGACTTGGGGAAGGCTACCACCACCATAGAAAATGCCAAGTAAGTGCCAATTGAAACCAGCACTACTTTAGATGCATTGTTTACTGCCAAGGATGAAGAATGCATGTTATTACGACTTATCTGGATGTTTACAGGCTGAACTACAAGGGTTACAGCATGGAGTCAAGGCTACACTTCCGTATCCATGCTGCACTTAACACAATGGGGACCTCTGTGGCCAAACTTCCACCCCACCGCACGTCAGCTTGAGGACGCGAAGGTAAAAGGCGCCACTGCCAACGAGGAATTGCTGAATGTCTTGGGTCCATTCTACCTTGATATGGAGGTGTACAGATTTGGAAGAGCCGTAATTATAGTACACTTAGAAAAAGCCTGCACTTAAAATGTAAATGTTGCAATATGAGAATCAGACTCTTTTCTGTAGGGCCGAATCATGACTAGAGATCTGAGCGCATAACTCATTTTAAGCACAAATCTTCCATTGTAATCGATGCATGATTTACAAGAAACGTGTGAGCTACACACTTGGATCTTTAAATTAGGATATGGCCTAAATGTTTTGGGATTAGCCCATGATTTGAGTCTGTAAAGACATGTACCTTTACGGTTAGTCTGTTGCCTTTATACTTATGTTTTATACACATTCTGCTGTTATACATTCTGCTCTAACTGTTTAACTTTCTGCTAATTTAACCAATTAATTTAAATTTGAACACAAATGGTCCTTTATTATCCGCAGATATGAAGGTGCACTGGAAATGCAAAGTTTTACCTGTCATTTTACTAAGTGAGGGTTTGCTCAAGATTTTGACAAATAAAACTGTTGGAATGGATGAATATGAGATTTTCTTTTTCTGCATGAGTTGTCTGTCATTCACTCACTGACAATTAGATCCTACTATGAGCAGATTTATTGTCACGATCAGATCTCAATAACAAAACGCATTACTCCTACAAACTACACATTACTGTTGTCTGAGCAGCAAACTATAAATGTTCAGTCAGTTTTCAGAGGATGCTCTTTGTTACTATGCAGTACTGTATCCAAATCAGAGGTTTTCTCTGTTATAGCGTGTTTACTGTACAATCAAAGTCCAACAGACATGTTTCAGGTGGTTTATGTGTGTATATACAAACAAAAGTATGTGGACACATCTTCAAATTAGTGGATTTGGCTATTTCAGCCACGCCTGTGGCTGACAGGTGTATAAAATTGAGCACACAGCCATGCAATCTCCATAGACAAACATTTGCAGTAGAATGGCCTTACTGAAGAGCTCAGTGACTTTCATCGTGGCACCATCATAAGATGCCACCTTTCCAACAAGTCAGTTTGTCAAATGTATGCCCTACTATAGCTGCCCCGGTCAACTAAGTGCTGTTATTGTGAAGTGGAAATGTCTAGGAGCAACAACTGCTCAGCCGCGACGTAATAGGCCACACAAGCTCACACAATGGGACTGCCAAGTGCTGAAGCATGTAGCGCGTACAAATTGTCTGTCCTCAGTTGTAACACTCACTACAGAGTTCCAAAATAACTCTGGAAACAAGGTCAGCACAAGAACTGTTCATCAGGAGCTTCATTAAATGGGTTTCCATGGCCGAGCAGCCGCACACAAGCCTAAAATCGACATGTGGAATGCCAAGTGTCGGCTGGAGTGGTGTAAAGCTTGCCACCATTGGACTCTGGAGCAGTGGAAACGCATTCTCTGAAGTGACGAATCACGATAAACCATCTGTCAGTCTGACAGACTAATCTGGGTTTGGCAGATACCAGGAGAACGCTACCTGAAGTTTGGTGGTAGAATAATGGTACTGGGGATGTTTTTCATGGTTCGGGCTAGGCCCCTTAGTTCCAGTGAAGGGAAATCTTTCCGCTGCAACATACAATGACATTCTAGACGATTCTGTGCTTCCAACTTTGTGGCAACAGTTTGGGGAAGGCTCTTTCCTGTTTCAGCATGTCAATGCCCCTGTGCTCAAAGCGAGGTCCATAATGAAATGGTTTGTCGAGATCGGTGTGGAAGAACTGGACTGGCCTGCACTGACCTCAACCCAATCGAACACCTATGGGATGAATTGGAACGCAGACTGCGAGCCAGGCCTAATCGCCCAAAATCAGTGCCCGACCTCACTAATGTTCTTGTGGCTGAATGGAAGTAAGTCCCCTCAGCAATGTTCCAACATCTAGTGGAAAGCCTTCCCAAAAGAGTGGAGGCTGTTATAGCAGCAAAGGGGGACCAACTCCATATTAATGTCCATGATTTTGGAATGAGAGGTTTGACCAGCAGGTGTCTACATACTTTTAGTCATGTAGTGTATATTTCAGTGGGTTGGAAGTCATGCTCTAATATTGAGAAATGTAGAACAATCCCACCGTATGCGTTCAGACTTATTGCAGCATCCGAGGATCACTGACGAAAGTGCTGCTCTGAACGATCAGACGTGTTTGTAGTGTTTTGGCTTCGTTCACGTAAAAGAGCCGGCTCATTTGGTCCCCAAACGGCTCTTCGTTAAAAAATGCTTCAAGGGAAATTTCACCTTTTGTATATATATATATTTTTACTTCAGATTCAACTTCAGCACCACCCCAACATCAACATATGTGAAAATGGCAGCACGTTTCTATGTTTAATGGATAAAGAGAGAAAGGTAACTGTTTCCAGTGACATCATTGATGTGCGTCATGATTTTAACCAATTATGAGTAGGCGTTGCCCACTAAATGTCTAATTGGTTGATATCATAGGAAGATGTGTTTCCAATCTTTTTGACTGCAAAACATATAAACGCTCTGTTTTCACAGATGTTGGGGTGGTGCTGGAGATGATGAAAATGAAGTTGAACATTTTAGAAATGTCCCTTTAAAACTAGAACAGTGAAAAAAAATAGCACATTTCCAACTTAAAGCCCAAAAGGTAGTCTACCATTATGTCAGATCAGGAAATGCACCTCCAAAAAAAACTCCAGATGGCACTGAAAAAAATCAGCATGGACCAGATTGACACGCTCTCCCCACTTTGTTTCTGCAGGGAAGATTCACCTTCTTTAGATAATCATTTTGTAATTTTATCTGCAGAAAAACGTTATCAAAAAGCAGTAGCAACACCAGGATCCACAGGGCCAAGTTGTCCACTCTGGACACATGGAAAAAAGCAGCAGTGGACATTTCTGAACTTTTAACCAACCCGCCTTTACATCCATCAATGATTTGCCACTATTTCTGAGGCTATATGATGTTTTGTAAAGTAGATTTACAATGTAATATTAGTTTTACTTGTTTTTATCTCATGGTTTATTTGACATTCTATCAGATGGGGGGTAAAATAAAATGTAGCTATAAACGTATTGTATGAATCCTATGAATTTAAATAATAACTTGATGTAAAAACAAAAGCTGTAGTAGCAGTATTTAAATCAGGGAGCCAAATAAACGGCTCTTTCACCGATGCAATTCGGTTCCCGACGTTCACCAAAAAGATCCGTTCGTTCGCGAACTACCCATCACTAGTGTCAGCTGAGAGCCGGGGGGGAGGAAGAAAGATGGAAGGGAACAGAGACGAAGCAGAAAAATGTATAAATATAGCCACTAAAGCTCTTGAAGCAGGGGACAAAGACAAGGCGGTGAAATTCTTAAACAAAGCAGAGAAGCTCTATCCAACCTACAAAGCGAAAGGTAAATATCTACGTTACCAGTTTTCAGTTCATTATCCACGTTAGCTAGCCCGTTACACATTAAACAACGATTTAAAATACGATTTGGCAATTTGCCTTGAAATATTGTCACTTGCAGTGCATGGATAATACGTAAACGAATAAATGATGAAATGGTTAACTAACGTCATTAATGCTTTAAACTGCCTAGTGCAAAGGAAGAAGTGACGTTTCTTTAAATTGCTAACTAGCATGCTAACACTATGTATACTAGGTCGCTAACTAGTTGACGTTAGCCGTTTCTTAGCCCATGTTGTTGATTTGATAAGGCTGACATCATCCACTGTTAAATGTCTAATTTGACAAGCTATGTTTCATCTTATAGTTCTGTTTTAGCTCAGTGACGAATGTGGGCTGGCTATGCTAACTAGCCAACTGGCAAGCTATTGCTAACTATAATTTACTAACTTTAGCTAGCCTATATGAGTTAGCTAAATGTTGGATTGCCAACAATTTCAGTTTTGCAATATGTGGTCAGTGTAGCCAAGCTCCCAGCCTGGGATGTTATCTCCCCACATGTATGGTCTTTCTCTTTCGCAATAACAAGGCCAACTGGTTAAGCAAGTGATGCCTATACACCAGTAAGTCAGCCAGCTTTGGGTTGTCTCCAGTGTCCTCATGACAGAAATGTAATTTAAAATTGGTATCAATGTAGGCCTGATACTAGCTTAGTAACGGACACAAGCCATGCCTGGCTGTGGTTGTTTTGATGCATGATAATGATGATTTAACAACTGCAACCTCGGGCCATAATCAATTGATCTGCTTATTGCTCACAGCTGCCGTGATATTTTGTAATTCATTGCTTTGTCTGTCCTAAAAGTGTTTGTTTCTGTAATGAAACCCATATGTTTGTGAGTGAATCGTGTGCTTGCAATAGGCTGCTTGCATTATGGTCATTTGTGCAGCCTGCCAGCTACCAATCATATTTTAAAAGCTTCAGAAACTGTCAATACTAGTATGTCAGGCAGAAGGAGACATATTTACCTTGTTGTGAAGGTAAATGGCAATTTCCACAGCAGCCATATATAATAGCCAACACATTCATTAGCTGAACAGGTGGCTATGTGACAGTTGACAGCAATTATTATCATGTTGGCTTAACTCACATCATGCAGTTAAACATTACCATTTACATTCACTAGGCATATTTAGTTGTAGTGAATACTCAAAGTTGGGTTAAATAGTGTTGTTTATAATGGTCATCAATAGATGACTATAGTAGTCTATTCACCTCATTCAAATCAATGTTTATTTGGTCATGTCCATGGGTTATAGCAGGTGCAAACAGTACAGTGAAATGCTTCCTTGTGAGCTCTTTCTCACCAATGCCTTATTCAATATCAAAAATGGAAAGAAATAGGAAAGTGGCTGTCTCACGCTCAGCAGACGTTTTCTTTTTTGGAAATGGAGGAGGTAATGTGGCTCTTGCAAGATGAGGTAAGGGGTTTGTAGGGATTCCACTGTCAGCGCAGAGGAGGTAACGTGGCTCGTGCAGGATGAGGTTAGCGAGATGAACAGGCTTGTCCACCTCAATCCCTTAATTGAATGATTGACCCAGAGCTGAGGGAACAATGGTAGAGCATTAGCCAGGGCTAAGCTGGGGCCACAGTAAGGTCTGATAGAGCAGTGAGCCAGGGAAACCAAATCGTCATATTCACCTTTTTTATTTAAGTTTTATATTTATTTCATTAACTCTCATCAAGAAAGAATAGTTGGATTCAAGGAAGATTCTGAGGATTCAAGAAGATTGCATCTTGATTGAAGAAAAACAGCCACCCTCTTCAGTTCAGTATCACGTAATAATACATTTACTACTTAAACCATTAAGATGAGTTTCTTTCCCGACATGTCAGTATTCTCACTCCGGTGTGTCTATCCAACATAGTGCTCAGTTACCTGTGTAAGCTTTCACATGAATTGCAGAGCTGTATTGCACAGTCTGGGTGCTGCCAGAGAGAGAACAGCACCGCACTGGGCAGTATACTCAGGCTGTTTTAGGCTGCTGCTGCAGTGGTCATGGGTAGACTCACACAGAGAGCTGCTTTGTGTCGTTGGAAAAGCTTAGTTCTCATTGAGCAACCAGAGCTGGATATATTCGCCTGCGGCTCTCATGGAAGCATGACCAGATCTCCACCACAGCTCGTCTATGGAAGCCAACTGGATGCTGGGAACAATGTAACCTTACTTTCTGTGTGTGAACCGCTGATGTTCCCTCGCATGGTGGTCTGACTTTCAAGAGCCTAGTGTTTCGCCCTGTAAGATTGAGTGGCAGTTTCCTGGAACCAGATTAAGGCTAGTCCTTGACTAAAAAAACACTTTCGATTGATAATGAGAACACTTTTTAGTTGTGGACCTGTCTTAATCTGGTTCTGGGAAATTTGCCCTGTGAGTTCTTTTGAAGTGCTTAGCTTTGTCTCTCCTTCTGAATGTGCCACGTCATGCTTCGTTCTGTCTTCTCGCTCTCCATCTCTCTCTCCTCCTAGCCTTGTTGGACACCTTGACGAGGAACGGCAGCTCTGCGGGGAATGGCGCGCACTGCAGACAGCGTACTACAGACAGCTCCTCGGAGAGCACCGAGGCCCGGGCTGGTGGGCAGGACCAGGAGGCTGGAGGGGGCGAGCCCAGCACCAAGGGCTTCACCAAGGATCAGGTGGAGGGAGTGCAGAGGTGAGCAGGAGGCTTTTGACTTATTTTTCCCTTGATTGCTCACTCCCGTAATCTGTTTGGGATTGGTTATCTGTTTGTAAAATGTCTGTTCCGCTCTCTTGCCCTTCCTGACAGCCGTATGGTACGGTCCTCTGTCCCACTTCTCATGTGTGCAGCAGGCAGGCCTGTGTGTGTAGTTGTGTTGCTTCACTCTGGTGCATTCTCATGTGGCTTTTAGAGAGGGAGGGCCACTTTCAGCCTGGTTGGGGTTGTTGTGGGTATCACGCGACCCTGAGTTTTTGCAATCAACAGGAATTTAGGAGGCTGACACTGACCCATTTGGGTGTTCTTTTTAGTTTGGCTACCTGTTAAGATGAGTAAATTGTGGATTGTAAATTCTTACTCATCTGAATTTCCTGTTGCATGTGTGTAAAACAGATTTTTTTTTATAACCTGATGGTGGTTCTTCCCACAAGAGGAAATGGCTAAGGATCTGTCACACGTCACGTGAGCATGCTCTCACACAAATCAGATGTATTTTAGATTAAACTGAAAGTATATCCTGCGCACCCAAAATAACTAACCCACTTTCTCAGTGTCATTCTGTCTCAATCGAGGGACCGTTAAGTCAATGCTTTATGCTTGACATTCTGACAGTAGCTAACCCTTACTAGCCTAATTCTCTGGTCTTTTACCATGGTAAGACCCCCATGCCTTACGCCTGGGCTCTGAAATCCATGTCCGCTCAAACCCCTGATCCACAGGATAGTAAAAGGGTCTCCAACCTTTTTTAGCATGAGAGCTACTTCAAAAAAAATAAAAGAAATCGCAAGGTACATTTTATTTTCTAGCTATCAAATGGGCACATTCTTCTCTCCCCTAGTCCTTAGCACACTACTTTCTCTTGTACACTATGTTTGCTATGTTTTCTGTCAATATATATCTGGTAAAATAATTAAGCAATAAGGGCCGAGGAGGTGTGGTATATGGTAAATATACCACGGCTAAGGGCTGTTCTTAGCACAACCCAACGCAGATTGTCTGGACATAGCCCTCAGCCATGGTATATTGGCCATATACTGCAAACCCCGAGGTGCCTTATTGTTAATATAAACTGGTTACCAGCATAATTATAACAGTAAAAATAAATGTTTTGGTATACTTTCTGATATACCACTGCTTTCAGTCAATCAGCATTCAGGGCTCGAACCACCCAGTTTATAATGGTTAATAAACAACTCTAATGTGGGCCCTATAAAATCTACGATTTCCCCCAAAAAAATGTTTACTATTTTCCCCAAATTATGTTCTCAGTAAAATATTTCACTCTTAAAATTACTGTTGTTCATAGAGAACCAAAGGAATGGGATGTTCTGAGTTTGTCAATGCTTAAATCACATCGCAATACAAAAAATTATAATTGTAATTGTGCATCTGGCCCTTTAATTATGCATCTAGTGATTGAGGAATATGCCATCTATGATGTGGCGGTCTAGTGATGGTTCTGTACTGCTACTGCTCATTTCATAGCAAAGTTTGCAAATGACAAATAATAGATACAAATGATATACTTACTCATGATATGCTTTTGATATACAGTTGAAGTCGGAAGTTTACATACACTTAGGTTGGAGTCATTAAAACTAGTTTTTCAACCACTCCACAAATGTCTTGTTAACAAACTATAGTTTTGGCAAGTCTGTTAGGACATCTAATTGGTGCATGACACAAGTAATTCTTCCAACAATTGTTTACAGACAGATTATTTCACTTATAATTCACTGTATCATAATTCCAGTGGGTCAGAAGTTTACATACACTAAGTCGACTGGGCCTTTAAACAGCTTGGAAAATTCCAGAAAATGATGCCCTGGCTTTAGAAGCTTCTGATAGGCGAATTGACATCATTTGAGTCAATTGGAGGTGTACCTGTGGATGTATTTCAAGGCCTACCTTCAAACTCAGTGCCTCTTTGCTTGACATCATGGGAAAATCAAAATAAATCAGCCAAGACCTCAGATAAAAAATTGTTGTTCTCCACAAGTCTGGTTAATAAATAATAAACCACCAATTTCCAAATGCCTGAAGGTACCACGTTCATCTGTACAAACAATAGTACGCAAGTATAAACACCATGGGACCACGCAGCAGTCATACTGCTCAGGAAGGAGATGTGTTCTGTCTCCTAGAGATGAGTGTACTTTGGTGCGAAAAATGCAAATCAATCCCAGAACAACAGCAAAGGACCTTGTGAAGATTCTGTAAAAAAAGTCCTATATCGACATAACCTGAAAGGCCCCTCGGCAAGGAAGAAGCCACTGCTCCAAAACCGCCATTAAAAAAAGCCTGTCTACGGTTTGCAACTGCACATGTGGACAAAGATCTTACTTTTTGGAGAAATGTCCTCTGGTCTGACAAAAATAGAACTGTTTGGCCATAATGACCATCGTTATGTTTGGAGGAAAAAGGGGGATGCTTGCTAGCCGAAGAACACCATCAAAACCGTGAAGCACAGGGTGGCAGCATGTTGTGGGGATGCTTTGCTGCAGGAGGGACAGGTGCACTTCACAAAATAGGTGGTACCATGAGGAAGGAAAACTACGTGGCTATATTGTAGCAACATCTCAAGACATCACTCAGGAAGTTAAAGCTTGGTCGCAAATGGGTCTTCCAAATGGACAATGACACCAAGCACACTTCCAAAGTTGTGGCAAAATGGCTTATGGACAACAAAGTCAAGGTATTGGAGTGGCCATCGCAAAGCCCTGACCTCAATCCTATAGAAAATTTGTGGACAGAACTGAAAAGGCTTGTGCGAGCAAGGAGGCCTACAAACCTGTCTGTTACACCAGCTCTGTCAGGAGGAATGGGCTAAAACTAACCCAACTTATTGTGGGAAGCTTGTGGAAGGCTACCAGAAATGTTTGACCCAAGTTAAACAATTTAAAGGCAATGCTGCCGAATACTAATTGAGTGTATGTAAACTTCTGACCCACTGGGAATGTGATGAAAGAAATAAAAGCTGAAAGAAATCAAAGCTGAAATAAATAATTCTCAATTATTCTTCTGACATTTCACATACTTAGGATCACCACTTTATTTTAACTGACCTAAGACAGGGAATTTTTACTAGGATTAAATGTCAGGAATTGTGAAAAACCGTGATTAAATGTATTTGTCAAAGATGTATGTAAACCTCTGACTTCAACTGTACTTTTGATTTGAACATGTAGATAGTTTGTTTTGTAGGCTATTTAACTTATGGATCAAGCCTTAGCAGTCATTCTGCTCTTTGCAGTTAACATTTAACTTGAAGGTTTTGGGGAAAGTATTTATGGAAACCCACAGGACAGTTATGACATCAACTGGCTACACACGGAGTGATAAACGCACGCCACACAGACACACGGGCAATATTGCGGATAGTTGATAACCAGGGGTGGAATAATAGTAGCTGGGAGTTTACGGTGTCTGATACTTGTAAGATTTGTTTGACAGTTTGCGGTGGAACATGTGAAAATTGCATGTACTTTCAGAATTGTTTGGCTGCGAGCCACTGGTAGCTCAATGTAGACATGTTGGAGACCCCTGCTGTGGATTATATAAAGTCAAGTGATGTCAAACGATCCATTGTGTCCAGATGACCATCCTGGTTTAAAGCAGTGGTATTCAAAGTCTGGGTCAGTGTAGTCGCCCAAAATAAACTTTATTTATTTATTAAAATAATAATAATAAGGGGGGGACTAACAATGAAGAGTACAGATTATCGTATGGGACAATATACAAATGTTGCTGAGAATCATTTGAAAAATAAAATTTTACTGAGTAAATGTATGTATTGGGTTCTTTTCATTTTTGATAAGAGATGAAAAGGCTATGAATTGAAGGTTATTTGTTGATGTAAAAATGAGAATTTCCAGATTTTAAGGTTGTCATTAGATTTGGGGTTAAAATAGGCTATGGTTTAAATGCCAGGATGTTATACTCATTTCGCTCATCTAGTAGCGTTCGATGCACACTTTTCCACTATACATTGGAAAGGTGGGCTGTAGGTGATTGGCTACTTGAAGAGAACTAGGGCCTAACAAAGCTACTTAATTGGGAAGATTCTAAATGGCGAAGCTTCTGCGTGGTGTTCAAATGTAGGGTAAGTAGTGTTTGTACTCCTTAAAATGATCACGAGTATTGCATCATAGGCTACATCTTTGAAAGCGGAAGTGTATTTTTTTGGGAGAGATTTCTGTTTCTTGTTCTCTTGGCCATCGTCAGCACTTTTAAACTAAATAATCAACCATCTTTTGATTTGTCACTGTGTCTGCACTAGGGATTCAGGATGTGGCTGCGTTATTGATGTCATGTTAATCATGCCTTTTGATTTGAACATAGATGGGTAGCCTAGCCTACAAAACTAAAACTATTTAGTTTTTGGATCAAGCCTTAGCAGTCGTTCTGATCTTGTTCCCAATGATCAGTTCTTTAGCTTAGGTTGCGGTTCAGAAGTTGCGATGCACCCAACTTTTATTTATTTTTTCTTCTTTTCCATAGTCTTTTGATTTGAAAAGGTTGAGTTCTTGTGTGTGTACTATACTATTTGATTTTAAATTTGCTACAGCACTTTGGTTTCACTAATAAATATTTTGAAATTGAACCAAATGGTCTGTTTCTGTCTTCAGTCTTTTTAAAATGAGAGATGGCTATATCATATGTCAAACTCCGAGTTACAGGGTTTTCGCTTCTCCCTTGTACTTGATTAATTAATGCCACTGATTAGTAAGGAACTCCCCTCACCTGGTTGTCTAGGTCTTAATTCAACGGAAAAAACAAAAACCAGCAGACACTAGGCCCTCCATGGAGTGAGTTTTACACCACTGGGCTATATGGTCTACTGTGGTATAGGTTGAATGTGGTAGTCTCTCTATAACCAGCCTCAGTAGGCCTAGAACTCATTCCTGTTTAGAGAAATGAATCAAATAGGAAATGAGCTATTATCAGGCTGGTTAATGCGACGCATTTCGGTTGAATTTGGAAAAATCGACCCGTATGCAGCCCCACCCACTTGGCCAATCAGTAGCCGCTACTGCGTTGTGGCCATGGCACACTGCACACTTTTTACTAAACGGTACATGCTAAATAGTATGTAGTTAGCTAGTATGGGTTTTTGGCCACTGATTGTTGTTGGACCCTGGGTCATACCAACTGTGGTGGATTCTGTGGGGGGTTCTAGAATGATCTCCCTTGAGTTATTGTTTAACACCTCTCTTTCTGTGTCTTCTGTTGCATCACTGCTGTCCCCATAGGCCAGGGTAGGTAACAGAGGAGGCCTGGCCATGGCCATTACAGGACAGAGGAGGCCTGGCCATGGCCATTAAGAAGTGAGCATCACTAATATGTTCCGTGACCAATCACTTCTGACTTCCCGTCTCCACTTGGATCGCTGAACATGTCCGGGGGGTTCTAGAATGATCTTCCTTGAGAGTTATTGTTTAACACCTCTCTTTCTGTGTCGCTGTTGCATCACTGCTGTCCCCATAGGCCTGGGTAGGTGGCTGGGACTGGGAGCTCCGAGCGACTGATGTCCCTGGTGAACAGAAGTGTTGCTAGTAATGGGCCGAGTGTAGCCTAGGCCTCCACCTTCCCCTAGCGAGGTCGTCTGACGGTAGTTGGATCATTCTATTGGGCTCCATGTTTTGTTTTCTCTAGCATCTTTGTTTTGTTAATTAACCCTGCAGTTGACCTACAGTAGCACTCATAATCCCCCAGTCCAGTGTGGTGTACTCAGGGGTAAACTTCTACTTTACTATGAGACAGCCAACACACTTGTGTAGGGAAGTCTGCTGTTGAAACACTTACTCAGCTCAACATTTTGGAGCTGGGTTTGAAGTTGAAGCCTGTGGAATATTTGCAGTGTTTGCTGAGCTAATGACAGCGGAAGGGTTGTCTGTGTATTTGTATGAGAGTCTTTCATGGCAGAGCTGTTTTGGGTGGCTTATTGTGGTTGGCTTTGCCCCATTGGTGTGTGTGTGTGGGACCGTTAATCAACCGCTCAATGAGGACACTGCAGTGTTCTACACACCCAGCTATCACTATGGGAACCTCTGGGACTCGGCGAGGTGCCCATAAGGCCAGTGAGAGAGGGGAAGGGAGAAGGACTGCGAGAGGGAGACAAGAGAGCTGTGTCACATCTTGTTATGGCAACACTCACATAGTGCTTGGTAGGCCTGACCAACATCTAGTCCCATTGTGAAGAGCGTAAGACAGTATGTTTGTTGACTAAGATGCTGTGTTTATATGTTTAGAGACTAAACTGTATTTTTTGTTGTTGTTAAAACAGGCCTACATGCAGCGTAGGGTTTAACCTCAATTGAAAAGTAGACCGTGACATCAGAGCATATATTTGAATGTTAGTGTAACAGTCTGGCAAGTATCTCAGGTGGTTCTCCTTGGAGACTGGAGGCAATCTCTTCTGCAGGTCATGCAATTGTATTGCGTTTGAACTCTCCTGCTCTGTTCTGCCACCAGTGTTTATTTGCCCTCTTGTGGTTTCAAATGGTACTCCAGGAACAGCGTTTTCTAAACCCAGAGGCGCAACATTGCGAGTCTTGCAAAACAGACCAACAGACCAGAAGTGAGAATTCTTCACTTGGATGTTCATTTTCTTTAAATCTAAAGGCACAACCTAGATACTTTCCAAACACTGGTTCTTGAAGCAAAAAATATCCATTAGAGTTTTTTGTCTTGCTCTTGGGTGAAATGTGATCTGTGCTACAACCCTCATGATGAATCAGATCCACTGCATTGTAATAAACTAGGTCTATATCTGTTTCCTGGACATGTGTAACATAGCCCTGATGAATCACTCACTGTAATCTCTCTTCTTAAAGGATAAAGCGGTGTAAGGACTACTAGTACCATTTGTAATAAACTCTCCCTCCAGGATAAAGCGGTGTAAGGATTACTATGAAGTCCTGGGCACCAGCAAGGAGGCCAATGAGGAGGAGCTGAAGAAAGCCTACAGGAAACTAGCACTCAAGTTCCACCCAGACAAAAACCAAGCCCCTGGAGCCACAGAGGCCTTCAAAAGTAAGAAGTTTCACATGCATTGTTTTTGTGTTTGGTGTCAATCACATTTATTTGGCTGTAATGTAGACTACAGGTCTTCACGATTTGGGATTTGACACCTGTACCCGATTCTGTGACTCGGGCGAGACCAGAACTCTAAATAATGTCACATGTCTGGGTCGGATCTGATATGATTGACACAGGTCTTGTGTAATTGTAACTGACTTGTCCGGAAGGTACAAATCCGAATGAGACTGCTGCAGTAGAGGGAGAGAAATTGTATAATTTATGCTGTTTGCTCTTGTTTTCACTAGTGGCTAGTGTAGGTTGTTGGCCAATCATTAGTCATCAAAGTGGCAATGGACTACAGCCATAGAGCCTTACTCTGTGTGTGGCAAAAGTTAGGAGATATCTAATCAATGGAATTAAAATGACTGAGTTAAAGGAGAAGAATAGGCTACAACAATCAAGAACCAATAGGTAGGCAGGCTACTACTTAATTATCTGAATAGGATTGTTTGTAGGATCAGGAAGCGTATGCACTGCAGCCTCAGTTAGCCTAGCTAGCTAACGTTAACTAGCTTCTCCCGGTTTGATGCAGTCAAGACAGGCACTACGTACTCATTTGATGATAAATAACCGAGCTATGGCAGCTATTAGTCTAATATAGCGCCAATCAGCTTGGCTGGTTTTTGTCTTTCCCTCTCCCGCCTGTTAGAACGGTCTCACTCACACAGCTCTGGTTAATAAAGTAGTTTTAAATGACTTCCTCACTGATCGGACCGGGTCTGGAACAAGTGAGCCCCTCGTCCCTACAGCTTTGTTAGCAGCATAAATTTGACCTGCCGTTAATTTTATTGGAATAGATTGAGGACTGGCAGAGTATCTACGCCTGGGTCTCTGGGATTCCCCCCCCGACGTGAAGTTTGCAGATCAGTGTAAAATGGGGCATCTGATCCGAGCCAATGTCTGGTGTCCTTTTTCGCTGACTTAATGTGACACTTATTGACACGAGTGTGTTGTGGTTCTTACAGAGATCGGCAACGCGTACGCCGTGCTTAGCAACCCAGACAAGAGAAAGCAGTATGACCTCACGGGGGCGGAGGAGCCTACCAGCCCTGGCCACGCTCACAGCCAAGGGTTTGACTTCCACCGGGGCTTCGAGGCCGACATCACTCCCGAGGACCTCTTCAACATGTTCTTCGGAGGAGGATTCCCCTCTTGTAAGAGACACGCATACATTTTTAAGTTAATTTCATCAAGTGGTTGCAGAGTTTGTCTCAATGTTTAATAAACAAGTCTTAATTGATTACATCAATTAAATACAATTGTCTTGCTCAAACATGAATGTTTATTAAATGAGTATTGTATTGCAAGTGTTTGCCGAGCCACTAACAGGGTGCCTCCTCTCCACAGCGGCTGCCCACACGTTCACCAACGGCAGGGCGCGATACAGCCAGCAGACGGACCAAAGACGGGAGAGAGCAGAGGAGAGAGGAGAGGTATGCATGTCTGGCAACTGCACTGCCAGATGTATACTGTGACTGTCAATATAATACCTAGTGAGTCTGGGATAACTTCAGGTTTCAGATTTCCCTAGCAGACCCCCCTCTACAGGCTATGGGAGTCTCGGCAGCATATTGCAGGCTCTGTTTTAGTGAAGGACACAACTGTTCCAGCCTTGACTGGGGTGAGCTCTAGTTAATTTCGGTGTGCTGCAGAGTAAAGCAGGAAAAGTGCAAAGTCACTAACAGGACAGTACATGTCTTAACATATTAAATGGTAATATATGCCATTTAGCTGACTCTTATCCGAAGCGGCTTAGTCTTGCAAGCATACATTTTACGTATGGGTGGTCCCAGGAATCAAACCCACTATTCCTGGCCATTGCAAGTGCCATGCTCTACCAACTGAGCTGCAGGACAAAATAGTGTATGTTTAGTGACTTTTGTCATCTGTTGTCCAGGGAGGGTTCTCCATGTTTATCCAGCTCATACCCATCGTTGTACTGATCCTGGTGTCCATCCTGAGCCAACTGATGGTGTCTACTCCCCCCTACAGCCTCTACTCCAGACCGTACGTACACACACAAGCTGGGGTCGTGCTCAGTATGGCTCATGGTACTTAAAGGTTTTGCAACAGAAAATTAAAATCTGTGTTCCTATTGGACACATCATGCATTTAGCTGGTACCACTCCATTTCAAAACGTTTTCTCCCACCTGAACACGACCCAGGCCTTTTATTCTGTACCCTTGCTCCACATGCTTTTGGCTGAAAAATACTGTGAAATGGTGACATGGTAGGTGTATGTAACGGACACACCTACCAGTAAAGTACTGAAGCATTTATTGTGTGCATTTGATCATTCCCATTGCCTCCTCTCTTCACCTGGTATAAAGATAGGACGCCTAAAAAGAGCTGTAGATCTAGCTGTTCTCAGAACAGCCATATGTAACCCGATGCCTGTCCTCCGTCCTCTCCAGGTCCACGGGGCAGACGGTGAAACGGCAGACGGAGAACCTGCGTGTAGATTACTACGTCAACAGAGACTTCAAGACCGAGTACAAGGGCTCCAATCTGCAGAAGATCGAGAAGAACGTGGAGGAGGACTACGTGTCTAATGTCAGAAACAACTGCTGGAAGGAGAGGCAGACGAGTAGGTGTCCATCATGCCTCTATTAGTTGGGCGGTATCCAGATGTGCATACCGTTTCTGTACCATACCAGGTATTACCAGAAGTATTAAAACAATTTAGGCAACAGGGATCTTGATCCAGGAGGGGATTTTATGTCTCTGCTGTAATCTAGCAAGTTAGAAAACCAAATGCATAGCTGGAGCTCTGAGCTGGATATCATTTATTTGACACAGATTTCTTATAGTTCTAAGCAGTGGCGTAGCACGCAGCCCCTGCAGTGTATATTTACAGGGATGACTTCAATCAAATTAGCCCCATGTGAAGCAATACAAGTACCCCTACAAACACGCATTCATTTCCTTCTATTTTGTGACGAAAGCATTCCCTCGAAGTAGCTTAGTGTGACATGGTTGATATTGACTGACTCTTCTGTTCATCTCTCCCTTCTCTCTCAGAAACGGACTTGCTGTACGCTGCTAAGGTGTACAGGGACGACCGGCTGCGTAAGAAGGCTGAGCTGATGACCATGGATAACTGCAAGGAGCTGGACAGACTAAATGACCTGTTCAGGGGGGGCTGAGCCCGCCCGACGCCGCAGGCTCCCACAGGACGCTTTTAGAAGAGATATATGAATAGATATATGTATGTAGATGTTTTTTTTAATTTTTTTTTTAAAGGAAAAACCATGGAGATGAAAAATATAAAAAGAATTAGCCTTACTGTTCTAAGTTGTCCCTATCCCTTCCCCAGTACCCATCCTTCCATCCTCCTCACCACCACCTCCTGCCTAACCCCCTCCTCCCTGGGAACTGCCTTGCTGCATCTCAATGAATCAACTGAAGAATAGACCAACCTCCCAAAACACTTGAGAACCACAACCTCTTTCTCTTTGTTCTTTGCTTGTCTTTTTGTGTTTTCTGGAAATAAGAACCCACTCTGGAAATGAACACTGACTGGAAAAGCAGAAGGCATTGTGGTGGTTGCCTCTGAGTATTGAAGCGCCAAGCATTCTGCTGTAACAAGCAAATCACAATCTTCTTCACTCTATAGATGACTACTTCACCTGCTTGACTTAAACAAGATTTTTAGGCTCATCTGGAGATGCTGCCCTCCTTCCAATCCATACATTAGCAGTGCTAGTATTGTGAGGAACCCAGAGAATGCTTCCTAGCTACCACAGTGAAACCCACAGTGGAACCTTGTGTGGAGTTCCATGGACCTTGAAGTTCATTCCGCAGATTAAGAAATGACCACGGTCTCACTTGAACTTTTTTGGCCTGGGGAAAAAATGTGAAGCTGGAACCATAATCTTCATCAATTGTTGTAAATGTTTCATTTTGAATGTTTGAGAATTTATGGAGTTATTTAAGTAGAAAAACCATGTTTTTTTCTTCATTGCTTGACTAATAATTTGAATAAACAATAAATTATTACCAGAAGCAGTTTTGATTTGTTTTGAGCACAAGAGCATATGCAATTGTGCGTATGAAGCAGATGGCATAGTAGGGCAGGTTAAACACCCTTTTAAAATGTGTTAATAGCACTCTTTCAGACTGTAGGCCTTTTCTCTCCACATAATAATATTCTCCCTGGCATACAGATCCATTACTCTATTAGTAGTTTGTATACAGTCTCACTTTTGTTTTGCAGGAAGCCTTATTCTCAACCTAATATGGCCTCACCATATTTGAGGCTTGTAAAATATGTGTTCACATGGATTTGTATGGCTACATACTCCAGCTTGGTAACCGAACAGGTCGGGTACTGTGATTCATAAAACTGCAATGCAACTGAACAAGTCTACTAGGAAGGGGAATTTGCTGTTTTTCCTGGAAGTCCACGTGAACTGTAGTTGTGTTTCTGAAAAATACAGTGTATAGGCCTACAGTGATTATCACTTGGATTGATTAATATCAGTGGGGGGAAAAGTACTCAATTGTCATACTTGAGTCAAAGTAAAGATACCTTAATAGAAAATGACAAATGTCACCCAGTAAAATACTAAGTAGTTGGTTTTAAATGTAAATTGTTTTAAATGTATCAAAAGTAAATGGAACCTCAATGTACTTAAGTAGTAGAAGTATAAACCACTTCAAATGCTGTATATTAAGAAAGCCAGGCGGCTTCATTTTAATTGCTTTTTTTAAATTGACGGATAACCGGGGCACACTCCAACACTCAGACATAATTTACAAAGGAAGCATTTGTGTTTAGTGAGTCTGCCAGATCAGAAGCAGTAGGGATAACCAGGGATGTTCTCTTGATGTGTGAATTGGACCATTTTCCTGTCAAAATGTAACAAGTACTTTTGGGTGTCACGGAAAATGTGTGGAGTAAAAAGTACATTATTTTCTTTAGAAACATAGTAAAGTAAATGTTGGCAAAAATATAAATGGTAAAGTACAGATACCCCCAAAAAACTAGTGAAGTAAAATACTCAAGTACTACACTGATTACTATTGCCTTAAAACAGAGAGCAAGCCAAATTCTCGGTAGAAATCATCAAATCAGTCATGAATATACACTGGGAACACTTAAACAACACAATGTAACTCCAAGTCAATCACACTTCTGTGAAATCAAACTGTCCACTTAGGAAGCAACACTGATTGACAAATTTCACATGCTGTTGTGCAAATGGAATAGACAACAGGTGGAAATTATAGGCAATTAGCAAGACACCCCCAATAAAGGAGTGGTTCTGAAGGTGGTGACCACAGACCACTTCTCAGTTCCTATGCTTCCTGGCTGATGTTTTGGTCACTTTTGAATGCTGGCGGTGCTTTCACTCTAGTGGTAGCATGAGACGGAGTCTACAACCCACACAAGTGGCTCAGGTAGTGCAGCTCATCCAGGATGGCACATCAATGCGAGCTGTGGCAAGAAGGTTTGCTGTGTCTGTCAGCGTAGTGTCCAGAGCATGGAGGCGCTACCAGGAGACAGGCCAGTACATCAGGAGACGTGGAGGAGGCCGTGGAGGGCAACAACCCAGCAGCAGGACCACTACCTCCGCCTTTGTGCAAGGAGGAGCACTGCCAGAGCCCTGCAAAATGACCTCCAGCAGGCCACAAATGTGCATGTGTCTGCTCAAACGGTCAGAAACAGACTCCATGAGGGTGGTATGAGGGCCCAACGTCCACAGGTGGGGTTGTGCTTACAGCCCAACACCGTGCAGGACGTTTGGCATTTGCCAGAGAACACCAAGATTGGCAAATTCGCCACTGGCGCCCTGTGCTCTTCACAGATGAAAGCAGGTTCACACTGAGCACGTGACAGACGTGACAGAGTCTGGAGACACCGTGGAGAACGTTCTGCTGCCTGCAACATCCTCCAGCATGACCGGTTTGGCGGTGGGTCAGTCATGGTGTGGGGTGGCATTTCTTTGGGGGGCCGCACAGCCCTCCATGTGCTCGCCAGAGGTAGCCTGACTGCCATTAGGTACCGAGATAAGATCCTCAGACCCCTTGTGAGACCATATGCTGGTGCGGTTGGCCCTGGGTTCCTCCTAATGCAAGACAATGCTAGACGTCATGTGGCTGGAGTGTGTCAGCAGTTCCTGCAAGAGGAAGGCATTGATGCTAAGGACTGGCCCGCCTGCTCCCCAGACCTGAATCCAATTGAGCACATCTGGGACATCATGTCTCGCTCCATCCACCAACGCCACGTTGCACCAGACTGTCCAGGAGTTGGCGGATGCTTTAGTCCAGGTCTGGGAGGAGATCCCTCAGGAGACCATCCGCCACCTCATCAGGAGCATGCCCAGGCGTTGTAGGGAGGTCATTCAGGCACGTGGAGGCCACACACACTACTGAGCCTCATTTTGACTTGTTTTAAGGACATTACATCAAAGTTGGATCAGGCTGTAGTGTGGTTTTCCACTTTAATTTTGAGTGTGACTCCAAATCCAGACCTCCATGGGTTGATAAATTTGATTTCCATTGATAATTTTTGTGTGATTTTGTTGTCAGCACATTCAACTATGTAAAGAAAAAAAGTATTTAATACGATTATTTCATTCATTCAGATCTATGATGTGTTATTTTAGTGTTCCCTTTATTTTTTTTGAGCAGTGTACATTTCTTCAATGGCAAACATGAACTTGGAACATCGTTCCGCGTTGAGTGACCACGTGTACTTTAAGTGCAAATTTATATATCATCACTGATTGGCTTACTGCTGTCACGTGACTAATCCCCAACCCGGAAAAGGAATCGCATGACCGGCGATTTGTTGACATTGAATTGGACCTATATTGTAACATTTGGGAAAGTGTGAAATGATTTT
The DNA here is from genome assembly GCA_030435695.1 of Brachymystax lenok tsinlingensis. NCBI lineage: Eukaryota > Metazoa > Chordata > Actinopteri > Salmoniformes > Salmonidae > Brachymystax > Brachymystax lenok. The sequence continues at coordinate 19,225,676 of CM059810.1, read as the reverse complement.
CTACCGACGTTTGGTGCAGTCATTTAACTTTCTATTTACATACCGACCAATTGCAACTATTTTATAGCATCCGGTGCTGTCATCATGCATCATAACAGTTGCATCCCGGTTTTTCTCGTTGGATTACTATGTTTCAATGGATTTCTGAGCTGTGTGTCTTCATGTAGTAAGGAACCTGAAACACCGGACTGGCGAATGACTTTAAAAACCATTCGCAATGGGATCCATAACATTGACAAATACCTCAACGTTGCTCTGGACTTATTTGGAGGACAAGATGGATTGTGTCACTATGAATGCAGCGATGGTAAGGTCTCTCTCATGCCACACACACAGTCAATACTTGTTGGTAATGGAAATAAAACATGGCCATAACTACTTTTCTTATTATGCAGACAAGCCATTTATTAAAAAGCGATTATGTTCCACAAACAAAGCAGATAAGCACCACTGTAGCTATCTTGAGTTGTAAACCATTAAACTGGTACAGTGCCACCCCCAACACACTCTAGTCTCTCTGAACAGGTTGTCTCTCAACAAGATAAAAGATCTCTAAACACCTCTACCTTTGCTCTTTCCATGCAGGTTACAAACCAGAACCCCGGCCTGGTTACAAACCACACCCACCCAATGGATGTGGGTCACCCCTGTTTGGATTCCAGGTGAGCTAGTGTCATGTATGACTGTGACCTATAGCAGGGGTCTTCCCTGTTAGTCCTGGGGGCGCAGTGTGTGCAGACTGTTGTCCCAGTCCAGCACTAACCCACCTGATTCAGCAACTCATGGTTTTTATGATTAGCAGAGACCTGTGTTTCAGACAGTGAAGCCTGCACACACTATAGTGTATAGCTACAGCTGCGGCTCTTCAGGACCAGGAATTTTGATGAGCTTTTTACAGACGGAGTCTACGGAGTCTACAACCCCCCAAAAAAAAAAAAGAATGTGTTTATTTTATTGTCACATACCCGGATATGTGCAGTGAAATGTGTTGTTCTACAGGGTCAGCCATAGTAGTGCGGCTCCCCTGTACAGCGACCACTGTTTATAGGAATGCTATTACACCTGTCATATTTGTGAGCATTGATCTAATAGACAACTCTTTTGTCTACTCTACAGTTTGACATCGGCATCCCGTCCTTGACCAAGTGCTGTAACCAGCACGACCGTTGCTATGACACCTGTAACCGTGATAAACACGACTGTGACGATGAGTTCCAGGAATGCCTGGAGACCATCTGTGGGAGATTACAGAAGATGTTGGGACTGGCCCAGAGTGTCCAAGGTAAGATGGCAACTGGGTTGTGTTCATTAGGGCATGCAACAGAAAATGTTTTACAACGGAACACGACTGAGTGTTTCTTATTGTAGTTTCAGCTTGTTTCAGTCTGTTTTCTTCCATGTGATGCCTAATGAACACCACCCTGATTCATGTATTGACATTCTCCCAGTGTTGAACACAGAGCAGGACTTGACTCAAGCATTCCTCACAGTTAATTCAGTAATGTGTCCCATCTTGTAGCCTGGTTAAATCATACTAAACGCTGCGTTCACCATTGTACATTTTTTAACTTCACTGGTGAGTTCAGAATTCAGTCTGGTTTAACCAGTCTAACAATCTTGCTGGTGCGGAAGATCATACAACTCATCCATATTAGGGCATGCAACAGAAAACGGGTGGTTCAAGTCCTGAATGCTGATTGGCTGAAAGCCGTGGTATATCATACCGTATACCACAGGTATGAAAAAACATTGAATTTTTACTGCACCTATTAGGTTGGTAACCAGTTTATAATAGCAATAAGTCACCTTGGGGATTGTGGTATATGGCCAATATACCACGGCTAAAGGCTGCATCCAGACACTCTGTGTTGCGTCGTGCATAAGAGCAGCCCTTCGCCATGGTATATTGGCCATATACCACAAACCCCCAAGGTGACTTATTGCTTAATTATTGTACTGCATTGTTGTGGGAGCTAGCACAAGCATTTCACTGCACCTTTTATACCTGCTGTAAACTGTGCACGTGACAAATAACATTTGATTTTTATTCATTTTTCTGTGTGTTTCATATGTCTGTATAACATGATCAACTCGTGTTTCCATGTCTCTCTCTATACAGCGTGTGAGAATACTGTGACCCTGCTGTTTGAGGCTGTCATGCACATGGGGTGTAAACCTTACATGGACAGCCAGAGAGACTCCTGCATATGCACATTTGAAGTCAAGCGGGATCTATGAGCTGCCATCCAGAGGGGATTGTGGAATAGTCATGAGGGGATCTATGAGCTGCCATCCAGAGGGGATTGTGGAATAGTCAAGCCACCAGAGAAACATTTAAGTAAATACTGTATCTCAGGGGATAGAGCTTTGGAAGTTTACATTGACAATGTGCTAAGCCTTGTGAAGGGGCCTGGATGTGCTCTCAATGAATGAACGTTGGGAGATCTGAGTTTTTAAATTGCTATTTGATCATTTTGTAGAATTGTTCTCCTATGCAAAGGTTGTCATGTATGCCATTTGTTTGTTCTGCCACACATTTATATGGAGTATCAATTAAGAGAGAATATGAACGTTTATAAAAGGTAAGAAGATATTGAAAGACACATGTATGACTACAAGCACATAATGATACAGTGATGAGGGTAATGGCTACATGATATTGCCCAGTAAGTGTATTGATTTGGATACTTTTTAAAATGATTTATATTCAATTTGTACATAGGCTGATAAAGTAATGTACACAACATGTTTACCTGTTGGAGTGTTGCCCCTGTGGTTATGTTTTAGTTAAATAAAATGTTTGGAAAACCCCAGCTGTTCCATGCTTTTGTTTTTGTTTTGCTGTTTGAGCTTTGTTGAGCTTGTCTCATTCACAGGCATACAGAAACATGCATTTTGTTTTTACAGTGTCGCTCTGTATAATGTCCAAAGATGTGTGTGTATACAGCGTTGATAATGGGAGAGTTCGTTTTGCATGGCCCGGTGCTCCGGGTGAGCGGAGTTTCTTATTTTAGACCATTCCATTGGTGCCTCAATGAAATCTTCACCCGCCCGGGGCCTCGTGCCATGCAAAACGAACTGGCCCATTGAAATAGAGTTCTGCGCGGTACTGATTAATTCAGCCCGGTTCCGCTCCTTTTTAACCACATCCGCTGGCTTTATATCCGACTCACCCGCTACCGCAAGAACCAATCCCAAACCCAACCGAAGTCCAGCAATATCATTTTAGGCGAATGTGGCGCATCTCATTTGCCAGCCATGGTCGCAGCAATTTTGCGCCCTATGTAAGCAATATCAAAATGCGCAAAATTAACCTAAGAAATATTTTAAATTACAAGAGATTCTCACGTGGCCCATTATATTAGGCTATCGGTATTACTGTGCTATATCAACCAATAGGCGATAAGCAGTTTGAATAGAGCAGTTGGGACACTTGCACTTTCTCTTGAGCTACTTTTTATAGCCTAGGTTTTAGGAGTGGGGCGATTTTCAGACAGTGACACTTGACACACTTGTTTTTATTATCTACTTCAGTTGGTTTGGAAATGTTAACATATGTTTCCCATGACAATAACGCCCCTTGATGTGAATTGAATTGATCAATATATATTTCAGGGCAATGTAGAAAACTATAGCCAACTCATATTTAGAAAGTAGCCTACATTGATTGCCTTGGAAAGATAACTGCCCCGTGCTTCTCCGCCCATGCATAGGCTATATAGTCTACTCTATTTCGCATGTGTGGCTACTGAATTTGAGACAGCAAAAACAATGAGAGCGGACACTTGTACATTCTCTTGAACTACGTTTTGCATATAGGATATAGCCTACCTTTTAGGAGGACAATTTGCAGGCAGAGACAAATAATTGGGTAATTAATATATAATTTATAAATGTGAATTGAATTGTTTGAGTTCAACTGGCATACAACATCAATACCCCAAGTATAAGCTTGTTTTACTACAATGTTTGTAAACAAAGAAAATGTTAAACAAATAGCCTACTACAACCTCAAAACATGGTTAAAAATGCCATGTTTACATAATGGCTGATCAGTCCTTGCATCCATAGCTCTGTCTATGATTTTGAGAGAGGTTACACTCCTCCAGCCCCATCCCTCAGCGTTTTAATGACAACCGCTTTGTTATTGTTTCGACTGCCGACTGCCGCTTTAACTGGTGCAGTGGTTTTCAAGCCCCTGTGTGGATGATAAACGGTTTCCACTAGATTCAACAGCCACAAAATCAAAATTTTTGTATCGTAAAAAAAAGAAGCGTTTTGGCCATGATAAACACCGGATAATTTAGCGGAGGGATGGTTTTGGCCAAGACACATAACGAAAAATGTTTTACAAATACTTTACAATTGACATACAGTTAAAAACATTAACACGTAGTGTGCGTGTGTGTGAATCTATCAGTTACACACACGTCAGTACATAGACACAACGATACTAGCCGAAGGAGGGTTTTGGCCGAGTTTCCATTTGCGAGATTCATTCAATGAATCAGGGACAATATGGATAAGGTAACTTCAGAGAAAGCTATCTAACTAGACATGTCTATATACACTGAGTGTAAAACCATTTTGCCCTCAGAATAGCCTCAATTCGCACAGCAAGTTAATTGTCAATTAGGCTATTCTCAGAATACTTTTTACGTTGTCACAGTTACATGGCTGCTTTTTAATAGAGAATCCCAGCTTTCCAACGGTGCATATTTATTTAGGCGATCTCCAGTGCCTTTGGAACGGCGAAAACAACATGAATGATAGTTAGCTATAGTTAACTAGCGAGATAACTGCTACAAATTATGTTTTGAATTGGCTATCTAGTTATTATTTTATATCCGCTGCTGAAATGTCGCGCTCTCTCTCCTCGGGCAACGGGCGACATAAGCAGCACACATAGACATGCGCTGAAGGGTCATTCCAATGATGGCTGATATATCGATTTTGAAGTGATTGATAATATCTAAGTGTTCCTTCATGAACTATGTTAACAAACATTTCCATTACTTTTCACGACCTTACAACCCCTAATTTGGCAATTTGTAACAACGCATCATGCCATTCACGCTGATGCATTTTCAATCCGCACAATGTCGAACACTGCTAGCCTACTGTCACGCATATAATCACAGACTAGTGGCAAATAAACTTGAACATAGCAGAGTCGAGAAATGCCGATCCCGCTTTCATCAACCTTTTTTGGCTCAGTGTGTGAATATGGGCCGGCGATATTCTACATGTTTTATATATGAGCTGGTACGCAATTCAACCCCAAAATTGAGGTCCTGGTACCGCGTACCAGACAACTCCGGCACAACTAAGCACGGATACTAGACGCAATTTATTTCGCATGACCAACTAGGAGAGGTAGGCTACAATATGTAACTTTTGGGGAGACCAGATCCAATCCAATATATATCTGTCATTCTCGTTGAAGGCAAGTCTAAGAAGCGGTAGCCTATATTCCATGTGCACTATTTCTATGCTTCTTGTTCTTAAATGTAGTTTTAGCGTCTTTTACTATCGGTTTGGTACACCAACTTCGAACAGCTGAAAATGCATTGTTTTTGGTTGTTGAAAATACACTGCTCAAAAAAATAAAGGGAACACTAAAATAACACATCATAGATCTGAATGAATGAAATAATCTTATTAAATACTTTTTTCTTTACATAGTTGAATGTGCTGACAACAAAATCACACAAAAATTATCAATGGAAATCAAATTTATCAACCCATGGAGGTCTGGATTTGGAGTCACACTCAAAATTAAAGTGGAAAACCACACTACAGCCTGATCCAACTTTGATGTAATGTCCTTAAAACAAGTCAAAATGAGGCTCAGTAGTGTGTGGCCTCCACGTGCCTGAATGACCTCCCTACAACGCCTGGGCATGCTCCTGATGAGGTGGCGGATGGTCTCCTGAGGGATCTCCTCCCAGACCTGGACTAAAGCATCCGCCAACTCCTGGACAGTCTGTGGTGCAACGTGGCGTTGGTGGATGGAGCGAGACATGATGTCCCAGATGTGCTCAATTGGATTCAGGTCTGGAGGAACGGGCGGGCCAGTCCTTAGCATCAATGCCTTCCTCTTGCAGGAACTGCTGACACACTCCAGCCACATGACGTCTAGCATTGTCTTGCATTAGGAGGAACCCAGGGCCAACCGCACCAGCATATGGTCTCACAAGGGGTCTGAGGATCTCATCTCGGTACCTAATGGCAGTCAGGCTACCTCTGGCGAGCACATGGAGGGCTGTGCGGCCCCCCAAAGAAATGCCACCCCACACCATGACTGACCCACCGCCAAACCGGTCATGCTGGAGGATGTTGCAGGCAGCAGAACGTTCTCCACGGTGTCTCCAGACTCTGTCACGTCTGTCACGTGCTCAGTGTGAACCTGCTTTCATCTGTGAAGAGCACAGGGCGCCAGTGGCGAATTTGCCAATCTTGGTGTTCTCTGGCAAATGCCAAACGTCCTGCACGGTGTTGGGCTGTAAGCACAACCCCCACCTGTGGACGTTGGGCCCTCATACCACCCTCATGGAGTCTGTTTCTGACCGTTTGAGCAGACACATGCACATTTGTGGCCTGCTGGAGGTCATTTTGCAGGGCTCTGGCAGTGCTCCTCCTTGCACAAAGGCGGAGGTAGTGGTCCTGCTGCTGGGTTGTTGCCCTCCTACGGCCTCCTCCACGTCTCCTGATGTACTGGCCTGTCTCCTGGTAGCGCCTCCATGCTCTGGACACTACGCTGACAGACACAGCAAACCTTCTTGCCACAGCTCGCATTGATGTGCCATCCTGGATGAGCTGCACTACCTGAGCCACTTGTGTGGGTTGTAGACTCCGTCTCATGCTACCACTAGAGTGAAAGCACCGCCAGCATTCAAAAGTGACCAAAACATCAGCCAGGAAGCATAGGAACTGAGAAGTGGTCTGTGGTCACCACCTTCAGAACCACTCCTTTATTGGGGGTGTCTTGCTAATTGCCTATAATTTCCACCTGTTGTCTATTCCATTTGCACAACAGCATGTGAAATTTGTCAATCAGTGTTGCTTCCTAAGTGGACAGTTTGATTTCACAGAAGTGTGATTGACTTGGAGTTACATTGTGTTGTTTAAGTGTTCCCTTTATTTTTTTGAGCAGTGTATATATCACAGATGTTAGGATAATTTAACTTTTGGGATTCACATGCCGACCAATTGCAACTACTTTCTAGCACTTGCATCAGGTGGACGGACAGTCATCGTGCACTTTCATAGTTGCATTTCGTTTTTTCTCGTGGCCTTACTGTGTTCCTGTGGATTTCTGAGCTGTGTATATTCATGTAGTAATGAACCTGAACCAGAAACACCAGCTGGCGAATGACTTTAAAAACCATTCGCAATGGAATCCATAACATAAAAAAATAACTAAACGTGGCTCTGGACTTACTTGGAGGACATGATGGAATGTGTCATAGTAAAGTCTCTCCCTCAGGCCATGCGCGCACGCACGCACACACACACACACACACACACACACACACACACACACACACACACACACACACACACACACACACACACACACACACACACACACACACACACACACACACACACACACACACACACACACACACACACACACACACACACACACACACACTCTCACTCTCTCTCTCTCAGAAGACGTCTACCTTTACTGTTTCCTTGCAGGCTACAAACTAGAACCCCGGCCTGGTTACAAACCACCCCCTGGGTCGCCCTGTTTGGATTCCAGGTGAGCTAGTGTCATGTATGACTGTGACCTATAGCAGGGGTCTTCACTGTTAGTCCTGGGGGGGCGCAGTGTGTGCAGACTGTTGTCCCAGTCCAGCACTAACCCACCTGATTCCTCAACTCATGGTTTTTATGATTAGCAGAGACCTGTGTTTCAGACAGTGAAGCCTGCACACACTATAGTGTATAGCTACAGCTGCGGCTCTTCAGGACCAGGAATTCTGATGAGCTTTTTACATTTATTAGGATCCCCTTTAGCCGACACCAATGGCGACAGCTAGTCTTACTGGGTTCCGACACATAATGAAAAATACATTACAGACAAAATACTTTACAATTTACATACATTTAAGAACATTAGCATTAATGTGTGTGTGTGGGCATGTCGGTACATTCACACAACAAGTAGGTCACATGGGGGAGAGGCGTTGTGCCATGAGGTGTTGCTTTATTTGTGTTTTGAAACCAGGTTCTGTTCACCTGCTCCATATAAAATGGAAGGAAGTTCCATGCACTCATGGCTGTACGTTTTCTTGAATTTGTTCTGGACCTGGGGACTGTGAAAAGATCCCCGGAGGCATGTCTGGTGGGGTAAGTGTGTGTTTGTCAGTGCTGTGTGTAAGTTGATTATGCAAACAATTTGGAATTTCCAACACAATAATGTTTCTTATAAAAATAAGAAGTGACGCAGTCAGTCTTTCCTCAACTCTTAGCCAAGAGAAACTGGCATGCATAGTATTAATATTAGCCCTCTGATTACAATGAAGAGAAAGACGTGCTGCTCTGTTCTGGGCCAGCTGCAGCTTAACTAGGTCTTTCTTTACAGCACTTGACCATATGACTGGACAATAATCAAGATAAGACTGAACTAGAGCATGCAGGACTTGCTTTGTGGAGTGTGGTGTCAAAAAAGCAGAGCATCTCTTTATTACGGACAGACCTCTCCCCATCTTTACAACCATGTTTTGACCATGACAGTTTACAATATAAGGTAACACCAAGTAATTGAGTGTCCTCTACTTCAACAGCCACACCATTCATTACCATATTCAGATGAGGTCAAGAACGTAGAGAATGAAGACTACTGTTTATAGGAATGCTATTACACCTGTCATATTATATATTGCATTGAATATTTGTGAGCATTGATCTAATAGACAACTCTTTTGTCTACTCTACAGTTTGACATCGGCATCCCGTCCTTGACCAAGTGCTGTAACCAGCACGACCGTTGCTATGACACCTGTAACCGTGATAAACACGACTGTAACGAGGAGTTCCAGGAATGCCTGGAGACCATCTGTGGGAGATTACAGAAGATGTTGGGACTGGCCCAGAGTGTCCAAGGTAAGATGGCAACTGGGATGTGTTCATTAGGGCATGCAACAGAAAACATTTTACAACAGAACACGACAGTGTTTCTTATTGTAGTTTCTGCCGGTTTCAGTCTGTTTTCTTCCATTTGATGCCTAATGAACACCACCCTGATGCATGTATTGACATGCTCCCAGTGTTGAACACAGAGCAGGACTTGACTCAAGCATTCCTCACAGTTAATTCAATAATGTGTCCACCATCTTGTAGCCTGGTTAAATCATACTGAACGCTACGCTCACCATTGTCAATTGTTTCACTTCACTGGTGAGTTCAGCATTCAGTCTGGTTTAACCAGGCTAACAATCTTGCTGGTGGGGAAGATCATACAACTCCCCCCTGATGGCGTGTCTGGTGAGGTCAATAACTTAGTGAATGAAGACTACTGTTTATTGGAATGTTATCTGGGGACCCTGGGACTAAACACCTCTCTCTGCAACTGGATCCTGGACTTCCTGACGGGCCGCCCCCAGGTGGTAAGGGTAGGCAACAACACATCTGCCATGCTGATCCTCAACACGGGGGCCCCTCAGGGGGTGCGTGCTTCGTCCCCTCCTGTACACCCTGTTCACCCACAACTGCATGGCCAGGCACGACTCCAACACCATCATTAAGTTTGCTGACGACACAACGGTGGTAGGCCTGATCACAGACAACGATGAGACAGCTTATAGGGACGAAGTCCGAGACCTGCCAGGGCCACAACTTCTCCCTCAATGTGAGCAAGACAAAGGAGATTATCGTAGACTACAGGAAAAAGAGGGCTGAACACGCCCCCATTGAAATCGACATGGCTGTAGTGGAGCGGGTCGAGAGTTTCCTTGGTTCACCAGCAAACTATCATGGCCCAAACACACCAAGAAAGTTGTGAAGAGGGCACGAGACTGAAATAACAAATAACAACTAGCTAACGTTAGTATTTAGCTTACTATTGCTAGCGGGCATCAGCTAACCTTCAGCTCGGAAAAGCTCTCGCCCCTCGTATAACACGACTAAACCTGAGCTTACCGGACCTATTTTTATTTATTTTTCCCTCCATATCCCCGGATCCCTACCGCAAGTTGGACATTTTTCAACTGGATCTTGCAGCTAGCTAGCTGCTACCTGAGTGCCATCGGCTAACGTCGGTCTCATAGCAATACACCAATTAGCCTGAAGCTAGCCCTTCTCCCGGCTGACTGAGGAGTTTCAGCACGCTGCTGGGCTACAACTCCTATCCGGACCCGCTTCTACTGCCGGTGTGGAGACCTACCGGGCCTTCTCAAGTGGACTGCCGACGTTATCTGCCCGAGGGAAATATTTCAACCGGCCCTCCGACGCGACGTCACCTGAACGCCCATCAGCTAACTGCGGCCTGCTAACGTCTCGCTGTCCAGAGCATATCGGCTGCTAGCTAATTCAGGTCCATCGGACAATTTGTTGTGCCAACTGGCCTGGTCCCCTTCACCACACGAAACCCCATCACAACTGGTCTACTGACGGAAACGGCGTGAGGAGGCTATAAACAGTCTTCCTCCGTCTTTGTTAGCCGGCCTGCTAGACGTTGCTAGCTTGCTACCCCAGCTAGCTGTCTGAAACGCTGTGTCGCCAGCCTCACTACTAACTTGACCCTTATGTTCACTAGGCTAAGCATGCCTCTCCTCATTGTCAATATGCCTTGTCCATTGCTGTTCTGGTTAGTGTTTATTGCCTTATTTCACAGTAGAGCCTCTAGCCCTGCTCAATATGCCTTATCCAACCCTTTAGTTCCACCTCCCACACATGCGATGACATCACCTGGTTTAAATCTTTCTAGAGACATTATCTCTTTCATCACCACTCAATGCCTAGGTTTTACCTCCACTGTATTCACGTCCTACCATACCATTGTCTGTACATTATGCCTTTAATCTATTTTATCACCCCCTGAAACCTGTTATTTTTACTCTCTGTTCCGAACGTCCTAGACGACCAGTCATTATAGCCTTTAGCCGTATCCTTATCTTACTCCTCCTCTGTTCCTCTGGTGATATAGAGGTTAATCCAGGCCCTGCAGTGCCTAGCTCCACTCCTATTCCACAGGCCCTCTCATTTGTTGACTTCTGCAACCGTAAAAGCCTTGGTTTCATGCATGTCAACATTAGAAGCCTCCTCCCTAAGTTTGTTTTATTCACTGCCCTAGCACACTCTGCCAACCCGGATGTCCTAGCCGTGTCTGAATCCTGGCTTAGGAAGACCACCAGTAACACTGAAATTTCCATCCCTAACTATAACATCTTCAGACAAGATAGAACGGCCAAAGGGGCGGCGTTGCTATCTATTGCAGAGATAGCCTGCAGAGTTCTGTCTTGCTTTCCAGGTCTGTACCCAAACAATTTGAACTTTTACTTTTAAAAATCTGCCTTTCTAGAAACAAGTCTCTCATTGTTGCCGCTTGCTATAGACCACCCTCTGCCCCCAGCTGTGCTCTGGACACCATATGTGAACTGATTGCCCCCATCTATCTTCAGAGTTCGTGCTGCTAGGTGACCTAAATTGGGACATGCTTAACACCCGGCCATCCTACAATCTAAGCTTGATGCCCTCAACCTCACACAAATCATATTTGAACCTACTAGGTACAATCCCAAAGCCGTAAACACGGAACCCTCATAGATGTAATCCTAACTAACTTGCCCTCCAAATACACCCCTGCTGTTTTCAACCAAGATCTCAGTGATCACTGCCTCATTGCCTGCATCCGTAATGGGTTTGCAGTCAAACGATCTCCTCTCATTACTGTTAAACGCGTTCCTAAAACACTTCAGCGAGCAGGCCTTTCTAATTGACCTGGCCAGGGTATCCTGGAAGGATATTGACCTCATCCCGTCAGTAGAGGATGCCTGGTTATTCTTTAAAAGTGCCTTCCTCACCATCTTAAATAAGCATGCCCCATTCAAGAAATTTAGAACCAGGAATAGATATAGCCCTTGGTTCTCTCCAGACCTGACTGCCCTTGACCAGCGCAAAAACATCCTGTGGCGTTCTGCATTAGCATCGAACAGCCCCGTGATATGCAACTTTTCAGGAAGTCAGGAACCAATATACGCTGGCAGTTAGGAAAGCCAAGGCTAGCTTTTTCAAGCAGAAATTTGCCTCCTGTAACACAAACTCCAAAAAGTTCTGGGACACTGTTAAGTCCATGGAGAATAAGAGCACCTCCTCCCAACTGCCCACTGCACTGAGGATAGGAAATACTGTCACCACCGATAAACCCACAATAATTGAGAATTTCAATAAGCATTTTTCTATGGCTGGCCATGCTTTCCACCTGGCTACCCCTACCCCGGTCAACAGCCCTGCACCCCTCAGCAACTCGCCAAAGCCTCCCCACTTCTCCTTCTCCCAAATCCAGTCAGCTGATGTTCTAAAAGAGCTGCGAAATCTGGACCCTTACAAATCAGCCGGGCTAGACAATCTGGACCCTTTCTTTTTAAAATTATCTGCCGAAATTGTTGCAACCCCTATTACTAGCCTGTTTAACCTCTCTTTCGTGACGTCTGAGATTCCCAAAGACTGGAAAGCAGCTGCGGTCATCCCCTCTTCAAAGGGGAGACACTCTTGACCCAAACTGTTATAGGCCTATATCCATCCTTCCCTGCCTTTCTAAGGTCTTTGAAAGCCAAGTTAACAAACAAATTACCGACCATTTCAATCCCACCGTACCTTCTCCGCTATGCAATCTGGTTTCAGGGCTGGTCATGGGTGCACCTCAGCCACGCTCAAGGTCCTAAATGACATCATAACCGCCATCGACAAGAGACATTATTGTGCAGCCGTTTTCATTGATCTGGCCAAGGCTTTCGACTCTGTCAATCACCGCATCCTTATCGGCAGACTCGACAGCATTGGTTTCTCAAATGACTGCCTCGCATGGTTCACCAATTACTTCTCCGACAGAGTTCAGTGTGTCAAATCAGAGGGCCTGTTGTCCGTGCCTCTGGCAGTCTCCATGGGGGTGCCACAGGGTTCAATTCTTGGGCCGACTCTTTTCTCTGTATACATCAATGATGTCGCTCTTGCTGCAGGTGAGTCTCTGATTCACCTCTATGCAGACGACACCATTCTGTATACTTCTGGCCCTCTTTGGACACTGTGTTAACTACCCTCCAGACGAGCTTCAATGCCATACAACTCTCCTTCCGTGGCCTACAACTGCTCTTAAACGCATAAGTAAAACTAAATGCATGCTCTTCAACCGATCGCTACCCGCACCTGTCCCCCGTCTAGCATTACTACTCTGGACGGTTCTGTCTTAGATTACGTGGAAAACTACAAATACCTAGGTGTCTGGTTAGACTGTAAACTCTCCTTCCAGACTCACATCAAACATCTCCAATCTAAAATTAAATCTAGAATTGGCTTCCTATTTCGCAACAAAGCTTCCTTCACTCATGCTGCCAAACTTACCCTCGTAAAACTGACCATCCTACCGATCCTCGACTTCGGTGATGTAATTTACAAAATAGCCTCCAATACTCTACTCAACAAACTGGATGCAGTCTATCACAGTGCCATCCGTTTTGTTACCAAAGCCCCATATACCACCCACCACTGCGACCTGTACACTCTCGTAGGCTGGCCTTCACTTTACACTCGTCGCCATATCCACTGGCTCCTGGTCATTTACAAGTCCCTGCTAGGTAAAGTCCCGCCTTATCTCAGCTCGCTGGTCACCTTAGCAGCACCAACCCGTAGCACACGCTCCAGCAGGTATATCTCACTGGTCACCCCCAAAGCCAATTCCTCCTTTGGCCGACTCTCCTTCCAGTTCTCTGCTGCCAATGACTGGAACGAACTTCAAAAATCTCTGAAACTGGAGACACTTATCTCCCTCAACAGCTTTAAGCACCAGCTGTCAGAGCAGTGTACAGACCACTGTACCTGTTTATAGCCCATCTGTAAATAGCCCAACCAACTACCTCATCCCCTACCGTATTTATTTATTTATCTTGTTCCTTTGCACCCCAGTTTTTCTACATTGCACATTCATCTACTGCACAGTTTTCTTTTACCATTCCAGTGTTAAATTGCTATATTGTAATTACTCTGCCACCATGGCCTATTTATTGTCTTACCTTCCTTATCCTACCTCATTTGCACTCTTTGTATATAGATTTCTTTTTTTCCTACTGTATTATTGACTGTATGTTTGTTTTATTCCATGTGTAACTCTGTGTTGTTGTGTGTCGAACTGCTTTGCTTTATCTTGGCCAGGTCGCAGTTGTAAATGAGAACTTGTTCTCAACTTGCCTACCTGGTTAAATAAAGGTGAAATAAAAAAAAAAAAAAAAAAAAAAAAAGATTTGGCATGGGTCCCCAGATCCTCAAAAAGTTCTACAGCTGCACCATCAAGAGCATCCTGACTGGTTGCATCACTCCCTGGTATGTAGTGCATACAGCCCAGTACATCACTGAGGCCAAGCTTCCTGCCATCCAGGACCTATATACTAGGCGGTGTCAGAGGAAAGCCCCAAAAATTGTTGATAGAAGAATTTGTATGTTTAAAGTAATCCACACCTAAACTGTATAACTGTGTAAAATGTGTTAGAATCATAAGATGTGTTTGGCTTAGTTAGAATTGCAAAAAGGGTATTGTCTTACAGTGGGGCAAAAAAGTATTTAGTCAGCCACCAATTGTGCAAGTTCTCTCACTTAAAAAGATGAGAGAGGCCTGTAATTTTCATCATAGGTACACTTCAACTATGACAGACAAAATGAGGGAAAAAAATCCAGAAAATCACATTGTAGGATTTTTAATGAATTTATTTGCAAATTATGGTGGAAAATAAGTATTTGGTCACATACAAACAAGCAAGATTTCTGACTCTCACAGACCTGTAACTTCTTCTTTAAGAGGCTCCTCTGTCCTCCACTCGTTACCTGTATTAATGGCACCTGTTTGAACTTGTTATCAGTATAAAGACACCTGTCCACAACCTCAAACAGTCACACTCCAAACTCCACTTTGGCCAAGACCAAAGAGCTGTCAAAGGACACCAGAAACAAAATTGTAGACCTGCACCAGGTTGGGAAGACTGAATCTGCAATAGGTAAGCAGCTTGGTTTGAAGAAATCAACTGTGCGAGCAATTATTAGGAAATGGAAGACATACAAGACCACTGATAATCTTCCTCGATCTGGGGCTCCACGCAAGATCTCACCCGTGGGGTCAAAATGATCACAAGAACGGTGAGCAGAAATCCCAGAACCACACGGGACCTAGTGAATGACCTGCAGAGAGCTGGGACCAAAGTAACAAAGCCTACCATCAGTAACACACTCGCCGCCAGGGACTCAAATCCTGCAGTGCCAGACGTGTCCCCCTGCTTAAGCCAGTACATGTTCAGGCCCGTCTGAAGTTTGCTAGAGAGCATTTGGATGATCCAGATGAGGATTGGGAGAATGTCATATGGTCAGATGAAACCAAAATAGAACTTTTTGGTAAAAACTCAACTCGTCGTGTTTGGAGGACAAAGAATGCTGAGTTGCATCCAAAGAACACCATACCTACTGTGAAGCATGGGGGTGGAAACATCATGCTTTGGGGCTGTTTTCTGCAAAGGGACCAGGACGACTGATCCGTGTAAAGGAAAGAATGAATGGGGCCATGTATCGTGGAGATTTTGAGTGAAAACCTCCTTCCATCAGCAAGGGCATTGAAGATGAAACGTGGCTGGGTCTTTCAGCATGACAATGATCCCAAACACATCGCCTGGCAACGAAGGAGTGGCTTCGTAAGAAGCATTTCAAGGTCCTAGAGTGGCCTAGCCAGTCTCCAGATCTCAACCCCATAGAAAATCTTTGGAGGGAGTTGAAAGTCCGTGTTGCCCAGCGACAGCCCCAAAACATCACAGCTCTAGAGGAGATCTGCATGGAGGAATGGGCCAAAATACCAGCAACAGTGTGTGAAAACCTTGTGAAGACTTACAGAAAACATTTGACCTCTGTCATTGCCAACAAAGGGTATATAACAAAGTATTGAGATAAACTTTTGTTATTGACCAAATACTTATTTTCCACCATAATTTGCAAATAAATTCATCAAAAATCCTACAATGTGATTTTCTGGATTTTTTTTCCTCATTTTGTCTGTCATAGTTGAAGTGTACCTATGATGAAAATTACAGGCCTCTCTCATCTTTTTAAGTGAGAGAACTTGCACAATTGGTGGCTGACTAAATACTTTTTTCCCCCACTGTAACTGTGAAACCAATAAAAGGGAAACAGGTTCTGAAAACAGACTTCCCCCACTCAGGGAGGAGAAGTGATAGGTTTGCAGGAAATAAGAAAACTATGGGTCAGTATAGTGGAAAAAAACAGCCTGTCTGAGCAGATAAGCTATGTGTGGGTATGGGGGAAGGGTAAGGAATGCCTTAGAAGGAAGTAGCCTAAGATAAGAACTTGTGTGTGTGTATAAAAAGACGGATTTTGCATTAGGGGGGGGAGAGCTCTCTGAATAAAGGACCGAAAGGACTTTGTCTGTTTCTTAGAACTGAGATCTTACAACCTTCAGGATACAGATAGAGTTATAAAATAGTTCATTTAGAACATTGAGATAGAAATTCTCCTGACAATTGTCAACGACTCCAGTCACCCAAGTAATAGACAGTTCTCTCTGCTACCGCACGGCAAGCGGTACCGGAGCGCCAAGTCTAGGTCCAAAATGCTCCTTAACAGCTTCTACTCCTAAGCCATAAAACTGCTGAACAATTAATCAAATGGCCACTGGACTATTTGCATTGGCCCCCTCCCCCTTTGTTTTTACACTACTGCTACTCACTGTTTATTATCTATGCATAGTCACTTCACCCCTGCACATTGATTCAGTACCCCTTGTATATAGCCTCATTAATGTTATTTATTGTGTTACTTAAAAATAAAAAATAAACTAAATATTTTCTTAACTCTATTTTCTTAAAACTGCATTGTTGGTTAAGGGCTTGTAAGTTAGCATTTCACGCTAAGGTCTACACCTGTTGTTTTCGGCGCATGTGACAAATGTAATTTGAAGTTCTGTAACCAGCACAATTGTTGCTATGCCACTTGTAACCGTGATAAAGACGACTGTGACGATGAGTTCCAGGAATGCCTGGAGACCATCTGTAGGAGATTACAGAAGATGTTGGGACTTGCCTAGAGTTTCCAAGGTAAGATGGCACCTGGATTGTGTTCATTAGGGCATGCAACAGAAAACGTTTTACAACGGAATACGAAAAAAGGAGTGTTTCTTATTGGAGAACTCCAGGTAGTTTGTCTGTTTTCTTCCGTGTGGTGCCTAATGAACACAACCCTGATTAATGTATTGACATGCTCCCAGTGTCAAGCATTACTCACAGTTAATGAAATAATGTGTCCACAATCTTGTAGCCTGGTTAAATCATACTGAACCCTGCACTCACCATTGTCAATTGTTTCACTTCACTCGTGAGTTCAGCATTCAGTCTGGTTTAACCAGGCTAACAATCTTGCTGATGGGGAAGATCATACAACTCATCCATATTACTATGCATATTACCTCTTCTATTACTTGTCATTTTTTATTTGACTCTTATTATTGATATTGATGATTGATTATAGAACTGCAATGTCGAGGGAGCTAGCACACAAGCATTTCACTGCACCTTTTATACCTGCTGTAAACTGTATACGTGACAAATAACATTAGATACTCGTGTTTTCAGAGTGTGACAATACTGTAACCCTGCTGTTTAATGCTGTCATGTGCCTGAGGTGTAAACCCTACATTTGACAGCCAGAGAGACTCCTGCAGTGCACATGTAGCTGGATCTATGAGCTGGCATTTGACATTTGTTGAGCTTGCCTCTTTCACAGGCATACGCAAAGATGTATTTTGTTTTTACAGTATCCCTCTGCATAATGTCACACCCTGAAATATGTTTTATATTATACAAAAATATAAGTCGATACCATAAATCGCCTACAATGTCGTTTTCGAGAATTTGGCATTATGTCCAGCCAGCCTCACAACTGCAGACCACGTGTAACCACGCCAACCCAGGACCTCCACATCTGGCTTCTTCACCTGCGGGTTCGTCTGAGACTAGCCACCCGGACAGGAGGAATATTTCTCTTTAATAAAGCCCTTTTGTGGTGAAAAAGTCAGTCTCAATGGCTGTGCCCCTGCCCAGTCATATGAAATCGATAGATCAGGGCCTAATTTATTTATTTATTTTAGTTAACTGATTTCCTTATATGTACTGTAACTCAGTAAAATCGTTGCAATTGCTGCATGTTGCGTTTATATTTATGTTTAGTATATATTTGACTCTGTTATACGGTCCTCAGTGGCGACAATGTGGCATTATACGGAAGTTGTAACGAGAAATGCTTGACTGCCATGCCCAGTTGCCAATTGTATCCAGTTTTTGTGTAGATCCGCCAATCAGCTTAAAGGGGCGGGAAGCGTTTGTAAAGCATATTCATTATACACTTGCGTGTACACGTTGAAAGGACCAGACAGCAACCATGTCGTGTCCAGGAAATAAAGACACTAAAGGTAAGACAAAGTCATATTTTTAAGTTGTTAAATACTATATGTATGTAGTGGTATTAGTAGTCTTGCAGTTGAATGTAATGTTGGGGTCACAGAATTCATATAAGACAAATATGAAAGAAGAACTCTCAGAAGACATTTCGGACCCTCCCTGGGAAGGGAAAGTAAACAAAAGAATAATAAATCACTTGCTGAACGATGTCATGGATTTCACAATTTCCCCTCCATTTACCTCGCTTATCTTTCACTGTTCTAATAGGTTTCTGAGGTGTATGTCCCGCATTATGTGTCTGTTTGTACTGTTGTTACAGTAGCCAAGGTTGTTGTTCGACTGTCAGAATAATCGCGTCCGGAGGCACTACGCCTGGGGACTAAGTACCTGTCAGATAAGCACAGACCAGGTTTTCTATCAGGTGTTAAGTCAATGTTATCAGTGTACAGACTTGTTTTACAGGTCTGTGAAATCTTACTCTATTGTCTCACGTGTGATTTTCGTTTCTTCCAATTCACAGGAAGCTTGGAAAAAGACAGCAAAACATCACAGAGGACAGGTGAGTACGTACAGGCGATATCAGGTTAGGTAGGTCTAGGTGCTCAATGCTTGTAGAGACAAATGCAAATGTACATTTGAAACCAAAACAGAAAGACTGTTTGAGGTACTGTTTTAACGAAACTACCTTATGTCATGAAATTTCATTTTACGAAACTCAAAGGACACGCTAATTATGTAATGGTTAACACAAACCTGTAGTTATTTATCCGTTTGGCGTTTGCACTGAGCAATCACCTGAATCTTGTGCTCTCAATAATAACCCTTAACACAAGGAACACAAGGAACACAGACTTTTCCCTGACTTCAATTGGAAGAATTGTCCAAATCCTGCTTCACCCCACACCTGCAACAGCAGCACAAGTAAAGAGCATGTAAGATAGGAGAGCGTTGTCACTTTTTACTACTGGTTTTAACACATGTAACCAGCCTATTGAAAACCACCAGGACTGAGTGCTTATTGAACAATGGCTGCTTGACCGGAGTTGTAGCCTAGGCTACCAATTCACAAACCTGGTTGCAGAGCTTAACAATAGACTCCCCCAAAATAAATCTGGTCCCAAAAGCTTTGGAGAAAATTTGCATCGAACCTGCCGAGTGTTGAGATATCAGAAAGCTGTAAAACCACATTAGAGGCCTTTGAGAAGTCATCAAATAAATATTCATGCAAGATTGTCAAACCTGTTCAGATTGTATGTTCCTTTCTCTTTATCAGGTCCCAGTGAGAACCTTACAGAAACAGATGGGTATTTCTGCAGGTAACTATTAGTAATAATATTACTCATTACATTGTTATAAATGACTTGAATGTAATGAACACATGGTGGAAATAAGTTCAAGTATGTTGACAGTTGAAGTGAACAGATAGTACCTCATTTCTTGTGGTAACAGATAAGAAATCGACACCGTCTGTTAACAAATGTCTCTCACCCACTACGGCATAACAAGGTAATGGTATTTACAGGGGAGCATGTGTTTTTCTTTCAGCAGTTCTTTCTCTATGGACCCTGCGGAGGAGTATAAGATGGACCACAAGCGGCGAGGCATGGCTCTCATCTTCAACCAGGAGCACTTCTTCTGGCATCTGAGGATGCCCTCCCGCGACGGGACCAATGCTGACCGCTACAACCTGGTCAAAAGGTATACATGGCATCAGATATGACCGTGCTTCATATCTCCCTAAAGACCGGTTCAGTCAACTGTAGTGCTGATGTAATTGTTTAAAATGTAATGCCTAAACATGTTTGACACTTGATTTTTCTGATTCAGATTTGAGGACTTGAACTTTGAAGTGCAGGCCTATGATAATCTGAAAGTGGAGGAAGTTCTGGATAAAATCAGTCAGGGTAAGCAGCACTTAATTCGATACCAAGTCATCCGATACCACCTCAAATAATCCTCTTAACACAGATACTGTATCAGTCACAGTCAGTATTATACTTCAGAATAATAAATGATACATGTCTGATACTCTATAGCGGCTGAGGCCAACCATGCTGATGCAGACTGCTTCGTGTGTGTCTTTCTGAGCCACGGAGAGAACGACCACGTCTTTGCTTTCGACGACAAGATCGCTATCCAGGACATCACTGCCCTGTTCAAAGGAGACAAGTGTAAGAGCCTGGTGGGCAAGCCAAAGATCTTCATACTACAGGTAAGCAGTCAGATGATGAGATGCCTTTGAATAGATCCATTTTAGATGGAAACCTTTGACATTCAGTACCGTTGACTCATAGACCTATAGACCATATCTGATGTTTGGGGGCCAGTGAAGGCAAATCTTCCTCAGACACCATACTATTATGTAATTCTATTTGTAAACATTTGATCCACATAACCACAAATATTTACTGCTAAATATATATATTTTTATATATAACACCTCCATCATATTGACGTTTTGACTGTTTTCGGTTTCTGATTTGATTGACAGGCGTGCCGTGGGGACAAGCATGACGATCCAGTGACCCCCATGGACGTGGTGGACAGCGAAGTGAAGACCAACGAGGTGGTGGTGGACGCTGGGGTGGTTTACACCCTCCCTGCTGGCGCTGACTTCATCATGTGTTACTCTGTGGCTGAAGGTGAGGAAGACATGGCGCAGCTGATAGTCCATTACAGAAAACAAGAAGAAATACTCTAAACATAGTGGTCGTAAATGAGGATAGATGCATAGATCAGTGATACATGGAGAATAAAGATTCATTAATTCCTTATCAACAGACTCACAGTTAATATTTTTTACCCGAATCCTTCTTACTGTGACTACAGTTATTGCTGTTTAGACAATATCCTAAATAACTGTTTCCCTGTGTTAGTGTAATAACTGTTTCCCTGTGTTAGTGTAATAACTATTTCCCTGTGTTAGTTTAATAACTGTTTCCCTGTGTTAGTGTAACAACTGTTTCCCTGTGTTAGTGTAATAACTGTTTCCCTGTGTTAGTTTAATAACTGTTTCCCTGTGTTAGTGTAACAACTGTTTCCCTGTGTTAGTGTAATAACTGTTTCCCTGTGTTAGTGTAATAACGGTTTCCCTGTGTTAGTGTAACAACTGTTTCCCTGTGTTAGTGTAATAACTGTTTCCCTGTGTTAGTGTAATAACTGTTTCCCTGTGTTAGTGTAACAACTGTTTCCCTGTGTTAGTGTAATAACTGTTTCCCTGTGTTAGTTTAATAACTGTTTCCCTGTGTTAGTGTAATAACTGTTTCCCTGTGTTAGTTTAATAACTGTTTCCCTGTGTTAGTGTAATAACTATTTCCCTGTGTTAGTGTAATAACTGTTTCCCTGTGTTAGTGTAATACCTGTTTCCCTGTGTTAGTGTAACAACTGTTTCCCTGTGTTAGTGTAATAACTGTTTCCCTGTGTTAGTGTAATAACTGTTTCCCTGTGTTAGTGTAATGACTGTTTCCCTGTGTTAGTGTAACAACTGTTTCCCTGTGTTAGTGTAATGACTGTTTCCCTGTGTTAGTGTAATGACTGTTTCCCTGTGCTAGTTTAATAACTGTTTCCCTGTGTTAGTTTAATAACTGTTTCCCTGTGTTAGTGTAATGACTGTTTCCCTGTGTTAGTGTAACAACTGTTTCCATGTGTTAGTGTAACAACTGTTTCCCTGTGTTAGTGTAATGGCGTTTAGTCACTTGATTATCCTTTGCTTCTCACTTGGATTAATGGAATACAGATCTAACTCCCATACTCATTCCCGGTCTACCTGTGCAGGCTACTATTCCCACCGCGAGACGATCAACGGCTCCTGGTACATCCAGGACCTGTGTGGGGCCATCCGGAGGTTCGGTGATTCCCTGGAGTTCACGGAGCTCCTGACCCTGGTCAACAGGAAGGTGTCCATGAGGAGCGTCGGGAATTGTAAAGACAGGACCGCCATCGGGAAGAAACAGGTCCCCTGCTTCGCTTCCATGCTCACCAGGAAGCTCTACTTCCGACCCAAGAAGCAGTAAGGTTTCCATCCAGCGGACAGCTACTACATCATTCCTGAATCCTGCTGTAGTTGTTTTGAATGTTTTTTGGGAGAAAGGTGGTCCTTGACTATAATGTCTGGTGAATCTTTTTGTTAAACGTTTGTCTAGATTATTTCGATGTTTGTCTTGAGGATCATGAAATGCACAAATTTAGCTGTGCATATTCCCTTTATTCTATTCTTCTTTCCTATGAAACCAAATGGAGATCATGGCATTTGCTGATGATTGTTGAAGCGGTGTTATTTTGACATTCTGTGGTGGCAAACCTGACCTAAACCAAAGCATGTACTATACTGGTGAAACCTGCTTGGCTGCTCGGCTTCAGGCTTTCCCGGTTGGTGTTGACTGAGGTCATGGAATGTACCTGCAGGGCAGGTAAAAAAGAGTGACATGAGAATGGTAATTGAGCATTAACATTTCAAATGACTTTATTCTCAGTCTGTTTGTGGATAGCTATTTGTTAAGAGGGGATTCTCAGTCAGTAAAGGATTTTGTATCACCAGTGCCTTTAGGCCATTCTCTACTGCTAATTCTTAGCATTGAGTAATGGTTCCCTGGGCTTGATTAGTTTACATCAACTCTCTGTGTCAAATATACAAAGAAATGTGCAAATTGTTTGAAGGAGGCAGTGGCTCTGGGGTTAAATCCTTACCTTGCATCCAAAAGGTGTGGCTTTGATCCTTATCTCTTGTGCTTTTGTGTACGTTTCTGCAGCTGTCGAAGAAAAGTGCCGATTGGGTTCAAGAGTGGGTGGCTCTGGGATTGAACGCCTTCCTTGTGACCAAGAGGATGTGGGTTCATACCATATCAATACCTTTGACCTACTAATCGCTCCCTCAGTCCCAGAGCCATGTGATACCTTTGGCACCTTTGGCAGTGTTGGACAAGTTGATTATGGTTCAAACCTCACCTTAGTGTGTCTACGTTTCCACAGCTGTATATGTCAAACATATGAAGAGATGTGTTGTCGGCACGAAGGAGGCAGTGGCTCTGGTGTTAAATCCCTGCCGTGCAGCCAAGAGGTTGTGGGCTCAGTCTACTGTACATTTACGCAAATGTCAAAATGACCAAGATAATTGTTAGTAGTGGTTGTGTGGACAACAGGGGCTCTGCTGCAGAGCGAGTTGTGGTTGCCACATCAAGATGTCTGGAGAATGGTGGCGTTGGTCCAAAGTATGCATTAAGCAGGGGGCTGTTACTCCAGGGGTCCCCTGCCCTAGTTCCTGAACAGTAACCAGCAGTGGTTATGGGGAAATCCCTGGACACTTAGTATCTCTCTTGAAATACAAGCATCTACTTTTTTCAGGGATTTTCCTCCATAACAACTGTTGGTAATAGAAATGTGAACCCCAGGTATTAACCCTCATCAGTCCTCCAACCACATCTGTGCCACCGATTGCTCCACACTTCAAAACACATATTCATATGATTGACATCGACGTTGGGGGAACGTACACGGAATCACAAGAGTAGAGGGTTGAACGCACAACCTCTTGGTTGCAGGGCTGAGATTTAACCCCAAATCATTCACACTTGGAAGCGCTTCTCTTTGTTAGACATCGACAGTTACAGAAACTGTCAATCAAGCACAGGAGGTATGGATTGAACCCACAACCTCCAACCTCTTAAGGCAGGGACCAACCCCCTTACCCACTGCCCCATCTGGTCCTCTGTAGTCGACAGGATGAACAGACAGACAATGATGTGCCTCATGATATGTTTCCTCCCCACGTAGACCTCCGAGCTGCTCTGTCAAACAGGGAATTTGTGTTGTTTCCGTTTGTACTTGGATGTGCTTAGCCTTTACAACTCAAATGTAGTTTTCCATGTTCTGAAAGCGGCAGGCTAAACGTGAACAAACAACTCCAATATGGAAAGTACCTCAGGGAGTCAAGTGTCTAGTTTTTCAAAAGACGTTAAGTAAGTACTGCAAGTTGTCACATGACCTACTGTACTACTACTACTACTACTGACTCAGGAAAACCAAAGAAGTCATATACATTGTTTACTGCCACTATGGTAGTGCCTTTGTTTGGTAATTCAAATCAATGGGCTTTTAATTAACTATAAAAAAAGAACAGCTTTTACCATTCTTTTTCATTGAGGGTATTTGACAACTGTTTTCATCTTAAGATAAGATCACTTTATTGGTCAATTACACCCCCATCTGGGCCGGGATTCGAAACCCTCCGGTTGCTGGCTCGCATCTCTAACTGCTAGGCTACCTGCCGCCCCAATTTTGAACAACTTTAACAGTACCAATCTTTCTAAATATATATATTTTTTTTTTTACACATGACTACAGGCATGTTCTTCAGCCAGAAAATATGCTCGAGTGTGCATTATATAGCTCAGATAAGACAACTCAGGGTACCAATCAACCGACCATCTCGTG
Organism: Brachymystax lenok tsinlingensis; assembly: GCA_030435695.1. NCBI lineage: Eukaryota > Metazoa > Chordata > Actinopteri > Salmoniformes > Salmonidae > Brachymystax > Brachymystax lenok. The sequence continues at coordinate 19,200,573 of CM059810.1, read as the reverse complement.
TTTCAAAAATAAATAATTGTTAGTCACTTGGAGATATTTACTAAAGCAATGACAATGCACGAGGTATTACTCATTTGTATGTGAACCTGAGTGCTGGACACCAATTCATGTTTCTATTTCTGAAGTGTATAAGAAAACGAGGACCAGTTTAGTCACCATGGGTGAATATCAGGAACCAGCGCTTAGTAAGAGTAATGTACTTTTCTTGTTATGTGGTCCACCAGGGATATTTATCTCTGACCTTTTGGGAGATTTGGGTCTGCGCTACTAGCATTTGCACTACTAGCATTTGGAGAGGTGCGGGGGCTCCTATTGAATTAGAATCTCTCATTTATAAAATGACAGTTGTAAAACTGTTGAAATATGTTTGGGGTTTTGATGATTGAAGCGAAAGTCTGAATTGAGGTGCAATAAAATATTGAAATGTAATTTGTGTTCAGTCTCAGTTCTCTTAATCTTTGTAAACATTCAGAATGGATCATGTCATTATATACACGTCATCACTATTCAGAGCTTTGCTCTTCTGTAGAAATGACACTAGCTACTATATTGAATTACTGCAACAGCCAGGAATGCAAAGAAAATATGATTACTATTCAGGAAGATGCTTTCTCATCTGATATTTATTACTATACTTCTATTACCACAAATTACTTCCAACATTGTAAAACAGTGTAAACCAAAACTCTAAAATGATCTGCAGGGGTAGTAAGAAGAAGGCATCGTTATCAAAATAAATGGGAATAAATGGCGTAGAAGTGCTGTTGCTCAGTGGTCCTTCAGTTTGACGTGGTGTGTGTGGGGTTACTCTTCAGGGCTGGCTCTGGATCTGTTCTACAGGGAGCTGAAGTTGGGTTGGATTCCTTAGACGTCTCAAATCTTCTTCCACCTAAAGATCACACACACACACACACACACACACACACACACACACACACACACACACACACACACACACACACACACACACACACACACACACACACACACACACACACACACACGAGTGATCAGCAGAAGCCCCTTATAGACTGAATACATCAGTGGAAAGTCCAATAAGCAGTGAGCAGAAATTCTGCAGTGCCTTGTCAACTCAGCAAAAAACGAAACGTCCTCCCACTGTCAACTGCGTTTATTTTCAGCAAACTAAACATGTGTAAATATTTGTATGAACATGAACAAGATTCAACAACTGAGACATAAACGGAACAAGTTCCACAGACATGTGACTAACAGAAATTGAATAATGTGTCCCTGAACAAAGGGGGTCAAAATCAAAAGTAACAGTCAGTATCTGGTGTGGCCCCCAGCTGCATTAAGTACGGGAGTGCATCTCCTCATGGACTGCACCAGATTTGCCAGTTCTTGCTGTGAGATGTTACCTCACTCTTCCACCAAGGCACCTGCAAGTTCCCGGACATTTCTGGGGGGAATGGCCCTAGCCCTCACCCTCCGATCCAACAGAGGTCCCAGACATGCTCAATGGGATTGAGATCCGGGCTCTTCGCTGGCCATGGCAGAACCCTGACATTCCTGTCTTGCAGGAAATCAGCCATACTGCTCGTTCTGTGCGTGATGGCATTGTCATGCTGGAGGGTCATGTCAGGTGAGCCTGCAGGAAGGGTACCACATGAGGGAGGAGGATGTCTTCTCTCTAACACACAGCGTTGGGATTGCCTGAAATGACAACAAGCTCAGTCCAATGATGCTGTGACACACCGCCCCAGTCCATGACGGACCCTCCACATCGATCCTGCTCCAGAGTACAGGCCTCGGTGTAACGCTCATTCTTTCAATGATAAATGTGAATCTGACCTTCACCCCTGAAGAGACAAAACCGCAACTCGCCAGTGAGGAGCACTTTTTGCCAGTTTTTGGCAGTTGTTGTTGCCATCCTGTACCTGTCCCGCATGTGTGATGTTCGGATGTACCGATCCTGTGCAGGTGTTGTCACACGTGGTCTGCCACTGCGAGAACGATCAGCTGTCCGTCCTGTCTCCCTGTAGCGCTGTCTTAGGCTTCTCACAGTACTGACATTGCAATTTATTGCCTTGGCCACATCTGCAGTCCTCATGCCTCCTTGCAGCATGCCCAAGGCACGTTCACGCAGATGAGCAGGGACCCTGGGCATCTTTCTTTTGGTGTTTTTCAGAGTCAGTAGAAAGGCCTCTTTAGTGTCCTAAGTTTTCATAACTGTGACCTTAATTGCCTACCGTTCCACAGGTGCATGTTCATTAATTGTTTATGGTTCATTGATCAAGCATGGGAAACAGTGTTTAAACCCTTTACAATGAAGATCTGTGAAGTTATTTGGATTTTTACGAATTTACTTTGAAAGACAGGGTCCTAAAAAGGGGACGTTTCTTTTTTCTGCTGAGTTTATAAGTAAGTATAGCAACATACCGAAGCCAACTCCTCTCTCAGCTCATTGTACTTCTGCACATTGAAGCGCTCCTTCTTGGCACCCTTGTGGAAGTAATACAGGAACTGCCTGTCTTTGGCGTCTGGATAGACATAATCCTACAGAGCACAAGAACCATGGTCAATCTGCTGCAGACTAACTCATGTGTATCACTTCTGCTCATAGTTTTCTGGGTTTCAATTCTAACTTGAGATAACTGTGTGCAACTCGAACCTCTATGTAAATCCTGCACTGACGTCGTTAGGAGATATGAACAGAGGAATGTTGGCGTGTGTCAGCCTCCTTGTTGTGGCATGGATGTACACAGTTCGTACTGTACTTTAATAGGGACGCAGGACACAGGTGCTGTGGGACCAACTGGAAGGTTTACTGGTCAGACCGTGTCGTGTCATCAAGACCTAGGTGGAGCTTCTTCTGTACAGTGCATGCTATTACACATTGCAGCCACAGGAGGGCAGACATACATGGAGATTTCTCTGTTACACTTCTAAGTGCATGTCACCTGTATTTTGATTACATCTACCATTGACGTCAATGCAGAGGTTTGTCGAGGTTTGAGCTTCACACAGTCATCTAAAGTTAAAACTCAAGCCCGATAATTACTGTCTTCATACTGTACAGCGTATGACAATGGAGGAGTAGGTCACATATGGGCACTTGACTACTCTGACAGCTCCACGTTGTTGTAAGGAGACCAGGTGTGACTGAAATGAAAATGAAAGCCCTGTAGTGACAGTACTCTTTGTGTACACAACGGGGAGACACTGCCTTGACTACTTGTATTGAGACCGTGCTGGACATGGTGAGGACAGAGCAGGGTTAGAGTCCTGTACTATACCTGCTTGGTGAGGACATAGCAGGGTTAGGGTCCTGTACTATACCTGCTTGGTGAGGACATAGCAGGGTTAGAGTCCTGTACTATACCTGCTTGGTGAGGACATAGCAGGGTTAGAGTCCTGTACTATACCTGCTTGGTGAGGACATAGCAGGGTTAGAGTCCTGTACTATACCTGCTTGGTGAGGACATAGCAGGGTTAGAGTCCTGTACTATACCTGCTTGGTGAGGACATAGCAGGGTTAGAGTCCTGTACTATACCTGCTTGGTGAGGACATAGCAGGGTTAGAGTCCTGTACTATACCTGCTTGGTGAGGACATAGCAGGGTTAGAGTCCTGTACTATACCTGCTTGGTGAGGACATAGCAGGGTTAGAGTCCTGTACTATACCTGCTTGGTGAGGACATAGCAGGGTTAGAGTCCTGTACTATACCTGCTTGGTGAGGACATAGCAGGGTTAGAGTCCTGTACTATACCTGCTTGGTGAGGACATAGCAGGGTTAGAGTCCTGTACTATACCTGCTTGGTGAGGACATAGCAGGGTTAGAGTCCTGTACTATACCTGCTTGGTGAGGACATAGTAGGGTTAGAGTCCTGTACTATACCTGCTTGGTGAGGACATAGCAGGGTTAGAGTCCTGTACTATACCTGCTTGGTGAGGACATAGTAGGCGAAGACTCCAATGCTGGTGCAGTAGGTGAGGAAGTAGGTGACGGGCTCCATGACGTCCCAGGAGTACACCCACCAGGTGAGCCAGGCCAAGGCCCCACCCTGCACAGACAGCAGGGCCACGCCTGTCCACAGAGTCCTGGAGGAGTGGAACTCCGCACTGCGCGCTAGCTGTGCCTTCACCTGTACAGGGAATCAATGAGTGACAGAGGTTACTAGTGATTGCTAAAACAAACTCTCGCACATCTTATCTTTGAAGGTTTACCGCGACAGCTTTATGGCTGTCGACCAAAGGGATAGGCAGTAGGAGTCCCACAGAGACGAGAGAGAGGAAACAAGAGGTGCAAGAGAGAGAAATAAAGAGAGGAGATACAGACAGAAGGAAAGACTCCTCCAGTACCTGTTCCAGAGGTGAGAGGTCCTGTTTGAGTCCATCCAGTCTCTCCAGCAGCTGTCTCTCCTTCTGCAGGTGGTGGTCAGGCAGGTGGAGGGCCGTGTGGAGCAGCTGCACCATGTGCTTCATGTCCTCCACGTCCACCACATGCTCCCTGGACACACTGGACGCCTCTGGACACACGACATGGGTGGAATTCCTTACAATACAGTCACTCTGGGAACTCATGCATCACTATTCCACCAATTCCACCCCAGACTGGAGGTTGATAATGACGATGAGGATGAGGATGAGGAGATGGAGGATCATGCTGATACTCAAGTGACTAATGATGTTTCTTTTAGAATTACTGATAAAGATCATTTGATATCTCATCATTGTCCTCTGTAGCTGTGTGACTGTGGCCCTCTGCAGCTGTGTGACTGTGGCCCTCTGCAGCTGTGTGACTGTGGCCCTCTGCAGCTGTGTGACTGTGGCCCTCTGCAGCTGTGTGACTGTGGCCCTCTGCAGCTGTGTGACTGTGGCCCTCTGCAGCTGTGTGACTGTGGCCCTCTGTAGCTGTGTGACTGTGGCCCTCTGTAGCTCAGTTGGTAGAGCATGGTGCTTGCTATGCCAGGATAGTGGGTTCGATTCCCGGGACCAACCATACTTAAAATGTAAACACGCACGACTAAGTGGCTTCGGAATAAAAGCATCTACTAAATGGCATATATTATTATTATTATTATATCATCATCATCCTCTCAAACTGTTGAAACTTCCTATGCTTTGGGAAAGAGTTGCTTTACCTCTTTCAGGCGAGTGGATGTTGTATACAGCATCATTGATGAGGAGCTGGAAGTCTTTGTCCAGGAGAGTGTCTATAGAGGTGGTGTTAGCTACCCGCGTGCCATCTGTAGGAGACAGGAGGAGAACAGATGGATATAGTGTCTACAGGGGTGGTGTTAGCTACCCGCGTGCCATCTGTAGGAGACAGGAGGAGAACAGATGGATATAGTGTCTACAGGGGTGGAGTTAGCTACCCGCGTGCCATCTGTAGGAGACAGGAGGAGAACAGATGGATATAGTGTCTACAGGGGTGGAGTTAGCTACCCGCGCACCATCTGTAGGAGACAGGAGGATATAGTGTCTGTGTACACGACAGACAGTGGCCCATATTAGTATCTCAGAGTCTGAGTGCTGATCTAGGATCAGTTCTGCCCTGTCCATTAAATCATATTCATTATTATCTAAAAGACTGAACTGCTCCTAGATAGGCACTCCTACTCTAAAATGCTTTATGAATACAGGCAAATGTTTGCATTTGAGTGTGTGTGTACATTTGAGTATGTGTGTGTGTGTGTACAACATATTTGTGTGTGTGTGTGTGTGTGTCCCCTACCCTTGGTGAGCACAGAGGCAGAGGTGACTCCCGGGTCTTCTCTCTGCAGGTCGTGGATGAGGTCTCCTACAGTCATTAACATGGGCCTGAGGAAGAACAGACAGCTCTCCTGCCTGGAGGGTAGCGGCACAGCCAGCACCGGACGCCCATGTTTATACTGCAACACCACATCTAGACCGCAGACAGACAGGTCAAATGGGCAGTTAATGGCCTTGTGTTTAAAATGCAGTGCAGCTCATTCTCACCGTTTTACATAACTGAGCTCATTGCACGCAACAATATATGGATTGTCGCAGGTCTGCGTTTATTAATAGTGATATGAACAGTCTACCAAAGACTACAATTCTTAAGCCATTCATCACAGGCTGGCACTTTAGAATAAAGAACTACACTGTGTATAAAGTCAAGGCAGCCAGAGTAATGACTTAATTGTAGAAAGGTGCACTGTAATGCCAGTATTGTACCACTAGAGGGTGCTACAGTACTGCAGAAGACCACTTGGGGAGGACATCTCCACTGTGGCTGTCTGGGATGGATCTGAAATGAGAGAGAACACATTACAGAATATATTTATTTGACCTTTATTTTAAACAGGGAGTCCCATTCAGACCAAGGTCTCTTTCAGAAGGAACCATGCATGCACAATTTACAAAATACAAATATATACAAATATTGTACATTTAAGAAACACAAATAACATTAAAAATAAATCAGCAAATAGGTCTCCAATCAACATTTAACAGCCCAAGAGGCACCAGAACATACTGTTACAAGGAACTCTGAAGATTCTTTCATACATGGGCTGCAAAGCAACTAAAAACAGAATGTCTTAGTGGCTTATCAGCTCAATATCATCAGTATCAACAGAAGCCCTCCCTTGGCAAACGATCATGCTGCCAAAGACAGAAAGACAAACATTCTACAAAGTTCTACATGATAAAAATGAGTCAGAAAACGACCAGCTTCTATTCTACGTGACATCTTTGTTTTGCCAGGGCAAATTGTCTTGATTATAATTTGAAATGTAGCCAGTCATTGCAAAAGTCATTTTACTGAGATACTGTGTGATATAAACATTGAGATAAGGACATATTTCCAGAATTTAATTTCCAAGAAACCGTATCATCATTATATTACCGCAGCCTATCTTGCTACATCACCCCCATGAACCGCAGATATAGCCTACAGCCGACAGACATAGCCTACAGCCGACAGATATAGCCTACAGCCGACAGACATAGCCTACAGCCGACAGACATAGCCTACAGCCGACAGATTAGTTTTTGCTGACTACACCATGTCAAACCTTCTGCTGATGCAACATTTATCCATTTGCATTGAATACCTTCTTGGCCCGGATGGAAGATGGAAAACTGTTCCGTGTTAATATTCACAATCATATCCCTCTGACCATCACTATCCAATCTCACTGAGGTAAATGGTAAAAGGCTGGGCTCTCACCAATCTCCACATGACATGAAGCCACACAGACACATAGACTCAGACTGAATGGTGTTTCTCAATGGTGAGAGCAGCATTCAGTCTGGTCAACCAGGCTAAGGATTGTAGGCACTGATGTTTTTACTTGAATACCGGAAAATAGCTTGAAAATGGTACTGAAAGCCTCAAGGTTTCCATATCAACATCCCCACTACAGATTCATCCCCTACTAATCCCATGCTGAATAATACAATGATTTGGAGTATTAAGTCGAATGGTTGGGAATACGTCGCTGGCACCGCACCTGGAAGTAATGAAAGGAGCTGGTAAGATAAGAACGTAGAGTAATAGCTGTGAAAATGTGTTTGTGTATAATATGCATGTGTGTGTGTGTGCGCGCTCGCCTGTGTGTGTAAAGAGATTTTGTATAGTGCTACAATTATACCAACACAACTCCCAATGCCATATTATATATTTTTTATTTTACCTTTATTTAACTAGGAAAGTCAGTTAAGAACAAATTCTTATTTTCAATGTCAGCCTAGGAACAGTGGGTTAACTGCCTTGTTCAGGGGCAAAAGGACAGATTCTTACCTTGTCAGCTCTGGGATTTGATTTTGCAACCTTTTCGGTTACAAGTCCAACGCTCTAACCACTAGGCTACCTGCTGCCCCTTATGCATGCATTCTGAATGTGAATCAGGGTTTTAGGTCATAACTGTTGAATTAATGATGTGCTTACTACAGAACTTTGCCCCCATCCACACCATTAAAATGGAAAGGACTCCATCCGGTAAGAAGAGGACTTGGAGGGTTTGCCAACGATGCCTAGTGAACATGTAAACACTACCTTCTTGCCAGCAACACCGAGTCGGGCCCCTTGGAAGCCTATAAAGCGTGTGGCTGCAGTGAGTGACTTTAAAGTGATCAAATGCCAAAAGACTATTCAAAATATAAAACATTCCTTTCTGATGGCATTAGAAGCCTAATGTGTGACATCATAGTGACTTTAAAAGTGATCAAACGTCAGTATCTACTCAACTAAATGTAGACTACTTTCTGACCCCATGTAAGGTCAGTATTAGGAGCTTAGGAGTGAAAAAATGGATTTCTTCAAAATGGAACCCTTCTCCTGTAGCATAACAGTTTAATAGAAAAGGAGTCTAGGTGGTTGAATAGATCTGTGAGTCTCTGTCCCAACAGCAGTGACATCCAGGGACCTGACAGCTACCTGACAAGAGTGTGTGTGCGTGCGTGTCTGACAGCCACTCCTCTTCGACCCTCCAGTCCGTAGCCTGGGCTGTCAGCCAATCAATATCACGTTAAAGAAGCGGAGTGCTGGAGCCATCCGTACACTACTATAGCTATAGGTCAAAGACACCGCACAACGGAAAGGACAGGGGATATGGCCAGAGGGATGGGAGCAGTGACGACCCGTCATTAGAGCTCCATCAGTTTTTTTGGGGGGGGTTGCCTGTATGCTCCTAGACCTTAGTGCTGCTTTTGATACCATCGATCACCACATTCTTTTGGAGAGATTGGAAACCCAAATTGGTCTACATGGACAAGTTCTGGCCTGGTTTAGATCTTATCTGTCGGAAAGATATCAGTTTGTCTCTGTGGATGGTTTGTCCTCTGACAAATCAGTGTTCCTCAAGGCTCTGTTTTGGGACCACTATTGTTTTCACTATATATTTTACCACTTGGTGATGTCATTCGGAAACATGTTAACTTTCACTGCTATGCGGATGACACACAGCTGTACATTTCGATGAAACATGGTGAAGCCCCAAAATTGCCCTCCTGGAAGCCTGTGTTTCAGACATAAGGAAGTGGATGGCGGAAAATGTTCTACTTTTAAACTCTGACAAAACAGAGATGCTAGTCCTGAGTCCCAAGAAACAAAGAGATCTTCTGTTGAATCTGACAATTAATCTTGATGGTTGTACAGTCGTCTCAAATAAAACTGTGAAGGACACTCGGCGTTACTCTGGACCCTGATCTCTCTTTTGGCCTTGAACATATCAAGACTGTTTCAAGGACAGCTTTTTTCCATTCGTAACATTGTAAAAATCAGAAACTTTCTGTCCAAAAATGATGCAGAAAAAGTTAATCCATGCATTTGTAACTTCTAGGTTAGACTACTGCAATGCTCTATTTTCCGGCTATCCGGATAAAGCACTAAATAAACTTCAGTTAGTGCTTAACACGGCTCTTTAGAATCTTGACTAGAACCCCAAAATTTGATCATATTACTCCAGTACTAGCCTCTCTACACTGGCTTCCTGTTAAGGCTAGGGCTGATTTCAAGGTTTTACTGCTAACCTACAAAGCATTACATGGGCTTGCTCCTACCTATCTTTCTGATTTGGTCCTGCCGTACATACCTACACGTGCGCTACGGTCACAAGGCATGAGCCTCCTTACTGTCCCTAGAATTTCTAAGCAAACAGCTGGAGGCAGAGCTTTTCCTATAGAGCTCCATTTTTATGGAATAGTCTGCCTATCCATGTGAGAGACGCAGACTCGGTCTCAACCTTTAAGTCTTTATTGAAGACTCATCTCTTCAAGTAGGTCCTATGACTGAGTGTAGTCTGGCCCAGGAGTGTGAAGGTGAGCGAGAGGCACTGGAGCAGCAGAACCACCCTTGCTGTCTTTGCCTGGCGGTTCCCCTCCACTGGGATTCTCTGCCTCTAACCCTATTACAGGGGGCTGAGTCACTGGCTTCTGGTGCCGTGGCGGAGATCTTGTGGGCTATACTCGGCCTTGTCTCAGGATGGTAAGTTGGTGGTTGAAGATATCCCTCTAGTGGTGTGGGGGCTGTGCTTAGGCAGAGTGGGTGGGGTTATATCCTGCCTGTTTGGCCCTGTCCGGTTTTAGTCGGACGGGGCCACAGTCTCCTCGACCCCCTCCTGTCTCAGCCCCCAGTATTTATGCTGCAGTAGTTTATGTGTCGGGGGCTAGGGTCCGTCTGTTATATCTGGAGTGTTTCTTCTCTTATCTGGTGTCCTGTGAATTTAAGCTCTCTCTCTCTCTCTCTCTCTCTCTCTCAGGACCTGAGCATTAGGACCATTCCTCAAGGCCTACCTGGATGTCCCGAGTCCACCTGGCCGTGCTGCTTCTCCAGTTTCAACTGTTCTGCCTGTTTTATGAACATTTTTAAAATCTTGTCCATGTTCTGTTATAATCTGCACCGGCACAGCCAGAAGAGGACTAGCCACCCCTCACAGCCTGGTTCCTCTCTAGGTTTCTTCCTAGGTTTTGGCCTTCTAGGGAGTTTTTCTAGCCACTGTGCTTTTACACCTGCATTGCTTGCTGTTTGGGGTTTTAGGCTGGGTTTTCTGTACAGCACTCTGTGACATCAGCTGATGTAAGGGGGGCTTTATAAATAAATTTGATTTGAAAATTTGATTTGATATGGTATTTTGGCATTAATACGTGTTTCATATCAGTTTGCACAGAATTTTTTTTGTGTATATATGTGTATATATATATATATATAATACCACACACACACACACACAATTGAGTTAATAAAGCCTCCATATAAACATGGTCTCTTTTTTGTTTTCTTGAGTAAGGCAGCTCCAAAATGCAGGTATTTCAGCCTTGCTCAATGCTTTCTGTGGTGGTGGGGCAAGCCAGCAGAAAATACTGAGCGCTGCACCGTGATTGGCTCAGTGTTCTGTCACTCCTGGGGACACTACGTCACCACCAAGTCTAAGGGTAGAGCTAGAGAATTCTAGCCCCTTGGGTGCTGCCATAGAGTTACATTAGACGTGCCCTTCCAAGAAGGCTCAAGGTCATTTGCCACAGATAAAATGACGTTAAATCATGTTATATGTACAGTAGCTTTGATTGGACTGATCATGTCAACATCATACTTTCAAAATCTTAGCCAACAGTAATCATCAAGTCAACAATCTACTGGCCATTCCTTTTTAATTCTCGTCATTTAAAGATAAATAATGAAGAGATAATAAATAATAAAAAAATATATAGATAAAACGTATTGGTGCTCATCGGCCATTGGACATAAACACTATACAACAAGTTGGAAATCATAAATTCAACAATGAGTGGTTTGGATGGAATCAGTGGCTAACTGCAAGCATTGCAAAGCAATATCCCAAACTGGGATATGTTCTGGATAGCGTCAGACAACAACATTGATGTTTACGCTGATTCGGAGAGTGAGTTTATTAGCAAGTGCATCGTGATGTTGTATCCACAGTGACTATTAAAACCTATCTCAACCAGAAACCGTGGATTGATGGCAGCATTTGTGCATAACTGAAAGCGCGAACTGCTGCTTTTAATCATGGCAAGGCGACCGGAAACATGACCGAATACAAACAGTGTAGCTATTCCCTCCGCAAGGCAATCAAACAAGCTAAGTGTCAGTATAGAGACAAAGTAGTCTCAATTCAACGGCTCAGACATGAGACGAATGTGGCAGGGTCTACAGTCAATCACGGATTACAAAAAGAAAACCAGTCCCATCGCGGACACCAATGTTTTTCTCCCAGACAAACTAAACAACTTCTTTGCTCGCTTTGAGGACAATACAGTGCCACTGACACGGCCTGCTACCAAAACCTGCGGGCTCACCTTCACCGCAGCCAACGTGAGTAAAATGTAAATGTGTTAACCCTCGCAAGGCTGCTGGCCCAGGTGGCATCCCTAGCAGTGTCCTCAGAGCATGCGCAGACCAGCTGGCTGGTGTGTTTACGGACATATTCAATCAATCCCTATCCCAGTCTGCTGTTCCCACATGCTTCAAGAGGGCCACCATTGTTTCTGTTCCCAAGAAAGCTAAGGTAACTGAGCTAAACGACTATGGCCCGTAGCATTCACTTCCGTCATCATGAAGTGCTTTGAGAGACTAGTCAAGGATCACATCACCTCCACTATACCTGACACCCTAGACCCACTCCAATTTGCTTACCGCCCCAATAGGTCCACAGACGCAATCGCAATCACACTGCCCTAACCCATCTGGACAAGAGAAATACCTACAGTGAGGGGAAAAAGTATTTGATCCCCAGCTGATTTTGTACGTTTGCCCACTGACAAAGAAATTGTCAGTCTATCATTTTAATGGTAGGTTTATTTGAACAGTGAGAGACAGAATAACAGAATAACAACAAAAAAATCCAGAAAAACGCATGTGAAAAATGTTATAAATTGATTTGCATTTTAATGAGGGAAATAAGTATTTGACCCCCTCTCAATCAGAAAGATTTCTGGCTCCCAGGTGTCTTTTATACAGGTAACGAGCTGAGATTAGGAGCACACTCTTAAAGGGAGTGCTCCTAATCAGTTTGTTACCAGTATAAAAGACACCTGTCCACAGAAGCAATCAATCAATCAGATTCCAAATTCTCCACCATGGTCAAGACCAAAGAGCTCTCCAAGGATGTCAGGGACAAGATTGTAGACCTACACAAGGCTGGAATGGGCTACAAGACCATCGCCAAGCAGCTTGGTGAGAAGGTGACAACAGTTGGTGCAATTATTCGCAAATGGAAGAAACACAAAATAACTTTCAAATCTCCCTCGGCCTGGGGCTCCATGCAAGATCTCACCTCGTGGAGTTGCAATGATCATGAGAACGGTGAGGAATCAGCCCAAAACTACACGGGAGGATCTTGTCAATGATCTCAAGGCAGCTGGGACCATAGTCACCAAGAAAACAATTGGTAACACACTACGCCGTGAAGGACTGAAATCCTGCAGCGCCCGCAAGGTCCCCCTGCTCAAGAAAGCACATATACATGCCTGTCTGAAGTTTGCCAATGAACATCTGAATGATTCCGAGGACAACTGAGTGAAAGTGTTGTGGTCAGATGAGACCAAAATGGAGCTCTTTGGTATCAACTCAACTCGCCGTGTTTGGAAGAAGAGGAATGCTGCCTATGACCCCAAGAACACCATCCCCACCGTCAAACATGGAGGTGGAAACATTATGCTTTGGGGGTGTTTTTCTGCTAAGCGGACAGGACAACTTCACCGCATCAAAGGGACGATGGACAGGACCATGTACCGTCAAATCTTGGGTGAGAACCTCCTTCCCTCAGCCAGGGCATTGAAAATGGGTCGTGGATGGGTATTCCAGCATGACAATGACCCAAAACACACGGCCAAGGCAACAAAAGAGTGGCTCAAGAAGAAGCACATTAAGGTCCTTGGTGGTGCCTATAACCTGTTTTAGAGAAATGTAATCATTGAATATTGTAAGAGCTTTCATTGTCTGCTTATATGCCCCTTTATTTATCCTATGGTTCTGACTTGGTGTACAGGGCGAACACTAAGAACGACCTATGTTCTGAATTATGTCAATGTACATTTCAAAAGTGCTAAACAAATAGTTATATTGACTAATGAGTGAGCTAGGACTGACGTAAAGTCCTAATCAAAATTACAGATTGCCTCTTATCCGCTTGTCATCCCCTTATGCCATAGTTTGTACATCTCAATTGTCATTAGAAACCACAATTAGCCCATACAGCTGATATCGGCTAATTGAGTGACTGCTGATGCATAACCAAACATCGAAATACACTTTGTGTATTCTATTATTCTAACTCTCAACAGTAAGTCGAGACCCAGATTGACTTCCACAATGTAAAAATGTAGATATAAAATGGGCCGCCAGTTGCCCATCCCTATCCCTGAGCTGTAAACCCCTAAACATAGTTCCACACTGAAAATGTGCAAAACAAAAATGTTTGACAAAGAGCATATTTTCTTCAGAATCATGATTTATTTAACCCTTATTTTACCAGGTCAGTTGACTGAGAACACATTGTCATTTACCACAAAGACCTGGGGAATAGTTACAGCAGAGAGGAATGTGCCAATTGGAAGCAGGGGATGATTAGGTGGCCGTGATGGTATGAGGGCCAGATTGGGAATTTAGCCAGGACTCCAGGGTTAACACCCCTACTCTTACGATAAGTGCCATGGGATCTTTTAGTGACCACAGAGACTCAGGACACCTGTTTAACGTCCCATTCTGAAAAAACTGCACCCTACGCCGGGTAAGCTATACCTACTCTCCAAACAGATGTCGTGGCCGTAACATCTGTATATGGAAAAGAGATTTCAACTCGCCAAATTGAGCCCCGTTGTAAATTATCACTGAGAATAACAGACCAGGCACGAGTTGTGTATCATTCACAATGGCAACTATTTTATTTTGAAAATATTCTGTGCCATTTTATTCTGTTGTATTACATCATGTTTTCACTATAAAATAGGTGTGTCTTGACTGCGGTAAGGGCTCAAGAAATAAGAGCATCTTGTCAGCTAAATTAATAAAACAAGGCTATGCCATTGCACAGCCATAGGCGTCTACAAGCAAGCACCACCGCGTTCCAGGCCACTGTGTTCCACGATATACTATAACCAGTTGATATTACATATTCAATAAGTTAATCTTAAATGGCACTTTTTTAATGACTGAATATACTGTATATGGGGCAATTTAGCAATTTGGATTTGTTATCTGTAACGGTTAAGCTAAATGAGGCACTATTGTGATCTGTTGGCATATATGCAAATGCCCACACAATTTATTCAAGTGCGGGCGATGTTCTAAAAATACCAAAACGGTCAGATTGTGCATTCAGTCAAGCACCAGTGGCCACAGCCGCAATTCAGGGGCAAAATATTCCCTCCCTCTTATCGTTCTCATTAGTGAAATGCTTTTTGTGGTGACGAGGACTGGAGAGGCATTTGTACACTATGTTTGTTTTTGTGTGACTGTGGTGGGTGTGTGCGCATTTGTTTGTCTACGTTTGTGTGTATGCATGTGTGCAATTGTCTGTTGTGTGTGTTTTATACATATGAAAAGTGCACGGCTAACAAGAGCCGAGCGTCAAACTTGGAGGCCGAGGTAATTTATCTCTGGAGTGAAGATGCGCCGTGCGTAGTAGTTAGACCGCTGACGACAGCTAATTCAACACCTGGACATCTGTAAACTTTCAGGTTCAATGCCATGTTGCACCGTTCCCATCATACAAAACAGAAAATGGGAGATGACTGTGATGGTGGAACAGGAACACACTAAGAGCTATAGAATGAATACCGTAATACAGCATTCCCTTCATATATCAATGGGGTGACAGAACGTATTGGCCTTCATTAAGAGCTATAGAGAAGGAATAATCCTGCACGTTTCCTACTTCCCAGCCCAGCACCTGGGGGTTTAGATGAGCCACTCATTTAGGCCCCAGCGAGACACGGGCCGAGTCAAGTGCAACTCAAACAAGAGGGACGACTCCATCAGCATCACCAGCAGCGTTCAATTAGACGTGCACTCTTCCCCGCATCTCGCCGCCTGTGAAATCAATACACACAAATTGCCCCCTCCTCTCTCTCTCTCTTCTCCCTGCCTCCCTCATCCAATCAATATGCACGGTGTGTGTGAGGTAACTGCTGCAGCCACAAAGCCCTGGCACTCTGGAGACATTCACACATTTTGTGACTCCTTCAAGTTACAGAGGCTAGTAGCTACAGCTGATATTTCTCAACTTCTGTTCCTTCATCTCTCATTTCTTATCTCCAAATGTTATTTTCCTTATCTCAAAACAATAGATTGCATGATGGGACAGATTCCACCCCAGAGGAACTATATTCATTTTGAGTGGTTTGTTCTCAGAGTCAGACACAGCACAGTAGCATCATGATAAACTGTAATTTCCTCCTTCACTTGTATAAGGTCAACCAGGAGTTCAAAGTGATATGTTCCGTTTCCCCACTATCAGTTTGGAGTCCAAGCCAGAAATAAAGTTGGTTTTCAGAGGGTCAGCACAGCTGCAGCTTGGTGATAAACTGTCCTTTCCTCCTTAGTAAGGTGGAGCAGCCATAGCCAGTAGTGTTCATCAGGGGACATCATGGTGATTGATTGGTGACGGTCACAGGCTGTCTGGATAATTTCTCCAGTGGCCGGCCGCCTAGAGCCCAGCACCCAGGCAGGCAGGCAGGCAGGCAGGCAGGACCAGACCCAGTTATTATGGCTCCTGCCACAGGCTGAGCTATGGCCCCTCGTGGGGGCCCTGCATGGGAGCTCTGTTTCAGTACCCACCACCCACTGTACCGCAACCCAGGGTTCCAACACCATCTCATGCTGAATTCTGAATGGTCCCTTTCCCACTTTTCCCAATAGGCACTCCTGTAGATCTGAAAGTCTCTGATGGGTGCAAGCAACATACCAACCTATCAGAAGGAATGGTTGAGCAACTGTATATGGCTTAAACCTATCAAATCCTTTCTGATCTCCCGGAGTGTCTAAGGAGTAGGGGCTTGGTGTTTGAGTTGGAATTCAGCACCAACAGACCAATAGTGTGGTCAGTCTGGGTCCACCTCACACCCACCCAGCCCTGACAAATCCTTTCAAATTTATAAGAGTGTCTAGGTGGTACAGTACGAGGGGCTATGGGGCGATTTGGACTGGAATTTAGCACCAACCAATTGCGTGGCCAGCCTGGGTCCACCCAGCCCTGACTGACTGGCCAGAAGAGGAGTTATCCTTTTGGGTGCAGCTGGACACGGCCCGGGAAACAAAGACTATCTGGCAGAAGGTAGCCTAGCGGTTAGAACGTTGGGCCAGTAACCAAAAGGTTGCTAGTTCTAGGGCTGAACCCATTTAGTCGACTGGTCAATTGGCTGTTGGTCTAACAAGATTTCTTTAGTAGAGCAGTAACACACACACACACAAACATGACTGGTGCCTGTTTGAGTGGACTGATCCATTGCGGAGGCTGTGGGGAAGGCAGTAAATCACTAAGACATCTGCTACTGAAATTGTATATAGTTATATTAAGAACAATTGTGCAACACAAATAAAAATTATAATTTTATAACAAATGCACTTTCTCCCCTGTTAGACAGGGGTTGCTGTTCATGGTTCTGAGTGCGCTGTTCAATTGGCACATTTCCTAGACCATGTTGCTATGTGCATAATAGAAAAGTTTGTCTCAAATTGTGAGCACAAATGTGTTTACTTCTTTGTTAGTGAGCATTTCTCCATTGCCAAGATAATCCATCCACCTGACAGGTGTGGCATATCAACAAGCTGATTAAACAGCACCTTGTGCTGAGGATAATAAATGTTCAGTTTGGTCACACAACACAATGCCACAGACGTCTCAAATTGAGGTTCAGTACAGCATGCTGACTGCAGGAATGTCTACCAGAGTTGTTGCCAGATAATTGAATGTTAATTTCTCTACCATAAGCCACCTCCAATGTCATTTTAGAGAATTTGGCAGTACGTCCAACAGGCCTCACAACCGCAGACTACGTGTTATTTTTTCTTATTGTATTTTTTTAACTAGGCAAGTCAGTTAAGAAAATGATGGCCTACCCCTGCCAAACCCGGGGCCAATTGTGCGCCGCTCTATGGGACCCCAATCACGGCCGGATGTGATTCAGCCTGGATTTGAACCAGGGACTGCAGTGACGCCTCTTGCACTGAGATGCAGTGCCTTACACCGTTGCGCCACTCAGGAGCCTCATGTGTAAGGTGTCGTGTGGGCGAGCGGTTTGCTGATGTCAACGTTGTGAATAGAGTGCCCCATGGTGGCGATGGGGTTATGGTATGGGCAGGCATAAGCAATTTGAATGCAGAGATGAGGTCCATTGTCTTCCCATTTATCCGCCGCTGTCGATTAAGGCAGCCCCCCACACCTCTCTGATTCAGAGGGGTTGGGTTAAATGTGGAAGACACATTTCAGTTGAAGGCATTCGGTTGTACAACTGACTAATAATGGTGACTTTGACTTTGGCTATCACCTCATGTTTCAGCAGGATAATACACATCCTGCAAGATTCTGTACACAAATCTTGAAAGCTGAAAATGTCCCAGTTCTTCCATGGCCTGCATACTCACCAGACATGTCACCCATTGAGCATGTTTGGGATGGTCTGGATCGACAGCGTGTTTCAGTTCCCACCAATATCAAGTAATTTTGTAATCTAACAGCACCTGTTTGGCACACATAATATCCACGCAGCGCTTGCTCCTTACCTTCCACAACTAGTCAAATACATACCACACATCTGACTTCCCCTTTACCACCTGAGCAACCAGTAAACATTCCCCCATTTCAAGTTTGTCACGTCTTCTGCATCCATTTTGCTGTCACATGTGTTACAGTGTTCATAGTTTGTTATAACGAGTATGCTATGCTATAGGTCAGGCCCTATTGGCCACGTGCATGTACTGCAGACATGTGTCACATGTGTCACATAAAGAGAGCAAGGGTTGAGGGAATAGGGAATGTTTTTCCTAAACAAATTAGGGATTTCGGTAACATATATTTCAGAAATGGCTAATTATGTTCCAGCTTCAGCAACATGGACAGCGGGATACACACTGTTGATGTTCTGTGGTGGTCGCTGCAGCATGGAGGAGAGAGCGACAACTTGTGCTAGTCACACGCCATCTTTTACTATCATTTTTTTTTTATCACAGCAAGTCTAATCCAGGTCCGGCACAATCAAATCAATTGTGGTCAGACTCCCTCTAGTCATTTGTGTGTTTTAATTATTTAATCAAACAGTGTGCTTAAAGCATCAGACAAGCTCAGTGCACATAGTTGATTAGACTAAAACACATAGGTTGCGTCTATATATGGAAAAATGCACATTTTAACATCCCCGCCAATCGATTGGTCGAAAGCACAAACGACTCTTGGTCAACAGGGGGAAGTGGGATATGCAACAAAACATTTCAATTTCATTACACTGTACAGGTTAGACATTTGCACATGTGAAACAGGACAAATACAAGCACCCCCTATTTGACCTTCTGAATGGCTCCCATGTAATAAACAGTTCCAGGGATGAAGAAAAAAGAGGGATGGAGAAACCAAATTACCGGCTACTGTCATGAGCTCAGGCTGCACTGTACCATGAAAGTGATTTTCATCAAGGCATTTATCTTCCCTCTTTCCTTTCGACAACATTCTCTTAGAGAGGAAAAAGAGGAGGGAGAGCAAAAGAGAGTGGGAGAGAGGGGAGGGGACAACGATTGGAAATGCAGCTGTGAGAACGGGCCGACTCTCTTCTCTGTATACATCAATGATGTCGCTCTTGCTGCTGGTGATTCTCTGATCCACCTCTACGCAGACGACACCATTCTGTATACTTCTGGCCCTTCTTTGGACACTGTGTTAACTAACCTCCAAACGAGCTTCAATGCCATACAACTCTCCTTCCGTGGCCTCCAACTGCTCTTAAATGCAAGTAAAACTAAATTCATGCTCTTCAACCGATCGCTGCCCGCACCTGCCCACCCGTCCAGCATCACTACTCTGGACGGTTTTGACTTAGAATATGTGGACAACTACAAATACCTAGGTGTCTGGTTAGACTGTAAACTCTCCTTCCAGACTCACATTAAGCATCTCCAATCCAAAATTAAATCTAGAATCGGCTTCCTATTTCGCAACAAAGCCTCCTTCACTCATGCTGCCAAACATACCCCCGTAAAACTGACTATCCTACCGATCCTTGACTTCGGCGATTGGATGCACAAATTGCATGCAGTCTATCACAGTGCCATCCGTTTTGTCACCAAAGCCCCATATACTACCCACCACTGCGACCTGTACGCTCTCGTTGGCTGGCCCTCGCATCATACTCGTTGCCAAACCCACTGGCTCCAGGTCATCTACAAGTCTTTGCTGGGTAAAGCCCCGCCTCATCTCAGCTCACTTGTCACCATAGCAGCACCCACCCGTAGCACTCGCTCCAGCAGGTATATCTCACTGGTCACCCCCAAAGACAATTCTTCCTTTGGCCGCCTTTCCTTCCAGTTCTCTGCTGCCAATGACTGGAATGAACTGCAAAATTACTGAAGCTGGAGACTCATATCTCCCTCACTAGCTTTAAGCACCAGCTGTCAGAGCAGCTCACAGATCACTGCACATAGCCAATCTGTAAATAGCCCATCCAACTACCTCATCCCCATACTGTATTTATTTATTTAGCTCCTTTGCACCCCAGTATCTCTACTTGCATATTCATCTTCTGCACATTTATCACTCCAGTGTTTAATTGCTATATTGTAATTACTTTGCCACCATGCCTTATTCCCTTATCTTACCTCATTTGCACACACTGTATAAAGACTTTTTCTACTGTATTATTGACTGTATGTTTGTTTATTCCATGTGTAACTCTGTGTTGTTGTATGTGTCACACTGCTTTGCTTTATCTTGGCCAGGTCGCAGTTGTAAATGAGAACTAGTTCTCAACTAGCCTACCTGGTTAAATAAAGGTTAAATTAAAATAAATAAATAAATAAATAAAAACAGAGAGAGAGAGAGTGAGCAACGACTGGAAAGGCAGCTGAGTGAGAACATGGAGAGAGAGAGAGTGAGCAAAAAGACTAAAACATAGGGGAAAAGGGGAAAGCAGCATTCAGAGAGAGGGTGGTGAGGGAGGCCGATGTAACAGTCAGGCAGGTTGGATGAGTATAGGACGCCCTCCCCATGACAGCTCTCCAAACGTGTGTTCTGCTTCAGGGGACATGGTGATGAAGCAAAAATGAGAGAGAGAGCTGGAACTTGAGTTTTTATTCCTCTAAGAACTGCAACAGACATATTATATATTGGTCGGAATTCGGTTTTGATACGGTTTGTAACAGGTCATTGTTTTGAATGACTCTTTATAGGGAGGTTACTGTTAAGACAACAGACTACAGTAGCAAAGGGTCAGCTGCTGTATTCAAGTCCTAGTTGAACAATATATTAAGCGTGTGTCAGGAATAGAAGTGGGTAAGTGGGTAGTAGATAACTGTCTGTTAGCTAGGACTAGATAAGTGGGTTTCATAACAACTCACCCTTTCTTACCAAAACCACACAAACATATTCAGCCAGAAACACTAGCCGGCTACCAACCGGCCCTATATACAGAGACATGGAATCACTGGCCACTTTAATAATGGTTACATACTGCGTTACTCATCTCATATGTAAATACAGTATTCTATTCGACTGCATTTGGTCAATGCCACTCCGACATTGCTCGTCCTGATATTTATATATTTCTTAATTCCATACTTTTACTTTTAGATTTGTGTATTGTTAGATACAGCCCAAGTCAAGCACTGCATGTTTATATTAATTCTTGGAGCTGGGAACACAAGCATTTCGCTACACCCGTAATAACATCTGCTAAATATGTGTATGTTACCAATAAACTTGATTGAAAGAGATTGAAAAACTGAAGAGAATCCACCTTTTTTGTTTTTCACAAATATACAGTGAGGGAAAAAAGTATTTGATCCCCTGCTGATTTTGTACGTTTGCCCACTGACAAAGAAATGATCAGTCTATAATTTTAATGGTAGGTTTATTTGAACAGTGAGAGACAGAATAACAACAAAAAAATCCAGAAAAACACGTGAAAAATATTATGAATTGATTTGCATTTTAATGAGGGAAATAAGTATTTGACCCCCTCTCAATCAGAAAGATTTCTGGCTCCCAGGTGTCTTTTATACAGGTAACGAGCTGAGATTAGGAGCACACTCAAAATCAGCAGGGGATCAAATACTTTTTTCCCCTCACTGTATATTCTTTCAGGAGATTCCTCTCAAAATATGTAACTGCATATTGGATGGCCAGTGCCCTGCCTCTTACAATGACGGTTAAAGGGCGGAAAACGACAAGCACTTTTCTTGCTTGTCAGCTTCCTTCCTTGAGTAATACGAGGTATATTCAGACTGTCAGTCAGTTGGTAGCACGGCACATGAATGCATCAAATATCCACTGAAGAACAGTGTGCGTACTTGTCGCATAATCTCGCCTGCGTTCCAAGATCTTCAATAAAACATAGATTCATTCCAAAATGTATATTCAAATTACACTATTTATCACGCTTGGCAGAAAAAGATTACATTCTAATAGAAGTGAACCAGCTATGGCTTTTTAACTCCTTAGTTATAGGCCTAAACAAGGATAGCAGGTTGACCCCACAAACCACCAACCTGCATAGCAGTGGAGGCTGCTGAGGGGAGGACGGCTCATAGTAATTGCTGGAATGGATTCAATGGAATGGTATCAACCACATGTTTGATACCATTCCATGGTCTCCATTCCAGGCATCATTATGAGCCGTCCTCCCCTCAGCAGCCTCCACTGCTGCATAGTGACACCTATGGCAGTTCAAGTCTACTACACAAAGTAAAAAGTCCTTTAGTGAGAGCCGAGAGACAAAAGGTCTCTACAAAAGAGGAACAATTCACTCTGGTTTTAAAAAGACCCCAGCGTCTCAGAGTAGCACTCCTATGACTGATTCTTTATGAATATGGGGCCCTGGGCTACTTGACATTTCAAAGAGCATTCATTTAACTGGTCTGTTCTCATCAGCAGCCATTAACGGTGTCAATCTGATTCTATTCCTTGATTTTTGGCCAATCATTGAGATGACTCATTACTCCTCACCCTTAATCATGGATTCAGATTTACCAATCAAAATCTGGACTAACTGGAATTGATTAGGTGCAGGGTGACAGCTAGCCAGTGTCATTGAGAATGTGTGTGTGTGTGTCAATGCACTACTGACATCAGTGTTTCATTAATAGTTAGGTAATCATAGTTAAAAGGGGCAATCTGCAGTTGCTACATACATTTTTGGACTTATAAGTTAACGATATGTAACTATTTATTCTTGAAGAATATAACTTAAATGCCACATGAGTTTACTTCAACTGTCCTTCCCCATCAGAACCCATCAGAACGAGTTTGGGAAACCCTGCAAATATGGTACTGAGAGGAAGCCCAGTGGCCAGCAGTGGGAGAAGATGTAATGAGATGGATCTTGGCCGACATTCTGATAATTTACTCAACGATGAAACATTTGATCTGAATATAGTTCTGTTCCCAAAAATATAATCTGTTATGAACAGAGTGGATTAGGTTTTGTAGCCAGAGTTCCAAAAAAAATTGCGTTGTTTAGGAGCGCAAAGGCGAATTGAGTTATTGCACACATGCACTTCACAGAGTAGGCGTTCCAAAAGAATTATGCAAATGAATGCTAGAACGCACACCAATAGGATCTCACTAGCTCGTGCTTGGCTCTGCCCACCTCCTTGCTTGTTCTGCCCACCTCCTTGCTTGTTCTGCCCACTATGGCTCATGTGTTCCCATTTGAAATGACAGGATGTGG
Organism: Brachymystax lenok tsinlingensis; assembly: GCA_030435695.1. NCBI lineage: Eukaryota > Metazoa > Chordata > Actinopteri > Salmoniformes > Salmonidae > Brachymystax > Brachymystax lenok. The sequence goes on along the minus strand of CM059810.1, from coordinate 19,177,248 downwards.
TCTATCTTGGTTTAGTTCCAAAAAAAATCTTTGGTACAGCGCTCTGGACAACTCCAGCCAAAGTCAAGCACTGCATGTTTATATTAATTCTTTACCCAAACAGGGTGTTCCTTAAAATAGTGGCTACTGTGACACTGTCTGACTGACATTAGTGAGGCAGCAGATTTAGCCACAGAGCACCAACCAACCAACCAGACGACAGAGCAACCGGAGGCAATAAGACATTCTTCTCTGTTGGGTGACAGTTTAGACAACTTTTGAAGAGTGAGTATGTGAACTTCTAGAACACAGGGTGATCTTGCGAGCTAGCCACCTACAGCTAGCGAGTTAGCAAACCAAATGTTTTCGCTGGAGCCCTGAGCTGGAGAAAATAGTTAGATAGTTAACTTATAGTTATAAGATATTTAACGGGCAAACATTAGTAGTAGTAAACATCACCTCTCTTGTGCTGCTCAACAGTGGATCGTCACGTCACGTTAACTCTATGTGCCATTTGTAAACATACAATAGAAATGTTTTTAATTGGCGGTATTGAAAATCATACCGTCGGTTTCTTCAAAATAATATCACCACTCAGTTTCTGTCACAACTCATTTATGAAATAGTAGGTATTAATGTCCATTTAGTATTTAAACATTAGGATCTCCATTAGCTGCTGCCAAGGTTCCAAACAAGATTCACTTCACCGGCTCCAGCAGAAAAACTGACTGTTTTGGAGAGCCTGGCATGCCCAAAGTAAAATGCCTCCCATTTAGGCCCAGAAAATGGGATATGCATATATTTAGTACCATTGGATAGGAAACACTCTGAATTTTCCAAAACTGTTAACCATTTGTCTGTGAGTCAATCAGAACGAATTTGGCAGGCAAAACCCTGAGGAATCTTCTGTCCTGAAAAAGTCATTTTTGACACATTGCTCATTTTTGAGCCCTCTCTATCCAAAATGACCATATATAGGCATGTGAATCTGTGCGTCGCTTCCTTATGATGTCATCAACCACGAAGACGGTAGTTTTACTCCATCTTGGGGAATTTCGCCATTGATAAACAGCTTGGAATGACACGCTATGAAAATCCTTTTCAGAGTGCGCGCATGAGAAGGGCGCTGTGCCTTATTTATCGCTTTTAGCGCTCAGTTTATATCTCGGCCGATTTATAATAGTATATATATGAAAGGGTTCCTATGATACATTTAAAACTATGTTTGATTGTTGGACAAGTTTATAGGTACATTTGAACGAGCTGGCTACTCGCTTTCAAAAAGAGCAATGGAGGCTGTCGGCATGAATTAAATGGAGGATTTATGGATAAAGACGTTATTTCTTCTAACAAAGAACCATGGATTACCAGTGGATATCTTAGAAGACTCAGCAGTTCTTTCAACAGGTAATTACTTTGCTTTTCGCCGTGAAATGTGTTATGTGTGCCATGATGGCTAATCGATACATGGCTATTGAAAATATGTGAGGTGCTACCCTCAAACAAATGAATGTGCTGCTTTCGCCGCAGCCTTTGAAATCTGACAACGCTGTGATATTGCTCAGAAACAGAGCTTTGATGAGTATGAACACTTCATATATACCTGGATGTTTAATACTCATTTTCTCGGATTTTAAATTGGCGCTACAGGTTTTAGTTGGTAGTGTGGATGATTCCGCGATATTCACTGGTACTGAGCCGCACCACTCAAATACCAGTGCGGGTCGCTAGCGGATCATCCTGATCACTACTAGCTTGCAAACCTGTAGCGCCAGATTTAAAATCCGAAAATTGAATTATTAAACATCCAGCTATATACAAGTGTTCCATACTCATCAAAAGCTCTGTTTCTAGGCAATATCACAGCGTTGTCAGATTTCAAATAGGCTTTACGCTATAAAGCAGCACATTCATTTGTTTGAGGTTAGCACTCACATATTTTCCAACAGCCATGTATCGATTAGCAATCATGGCACACACATAACACATTTACAGCGAAAAACAAAGTAATTACCTGTTGAAGAACTTCTGCTGAGGTCTTCCTAAGTGTCCAACTAAGACAATCCATGGTTCTTTTGTTAGAAAAAGTAACGCTTTATCCATAAATCCTCCATTTGGTTCATGCTTATAATCAGAAACGACAGCCTCCATTACTTCCTTTGAAACTGCATACTGCTAAAATTATACCTATAAACTTGTCCAAAACAATCAAACATAGTTTTAAATGTATCCTTAGGAACCCTTTAATGATATGTACAATTATAAATCAGCCGAATATAAACTGAACGCTTAAAAACGATAATAAGGCACAGCTACCGCCTCATGCACGCGCACTCTGAAGAGTTTTCATAACGTGGTCTCTCGCTCCAAGCTGTTTATCAATGGCTCAAATTCCCCAAGATGGAGTAAACACCGCCTCGTGGTTGATGACATCATAAGGAAGCGACGTGCACTGCGTTAACATGCCTATATATGGTCATTTTGGATAGAGGGGCTCAAAAATGAGCAATGTGTCAAAAATGACTTTTTCAGGACAGATTCCTCAGGGTTTTGCCTGCCAAATGCGCTGTGATTGACCCACAGACAAATGGTTAACAGTTTTGGAAAATTCAGAGTGTTTCTATCCAATGGTACTAAATATATGCATATCCCATTTTCTGGGCCTAAATGGGAGGTGCATTTTACTTTGGGCACGCCAGGCTCTCCAAAACAGTCACCTTTGTTGCTGGAGCTTGTGTTAAACACCAACAATACATTATTACTCTAATACTACATATCTACAATATAATATCCACAATACAAGAAATATTACAGTGTGTGCGTGTCTCTTTCCATTCTGCGTTGTGCCGTGAGGTGTTTTATCAGGTAAAAAAGAAAGAAAGAAAATCAGATTTTACTGCTTGCTTGAGTTACTTGATGTGGAAGAGAGTTCCATGTAGTCATGGCTCTATGTAATACTGTGCAGTTCCCAGAGTCTATTCTGGACTTGGTGACTGTGAAGAGACCCCTGGTGGCATGTCTTGTGGGTATGTATGGGTGTCTGAGCTGCGTGTTAACTGTTTGAACAGACAGTTCGGTGCGTTCAGCACGTCAATACCTCTCACAAAGACGAGCAGCGATGCAGTCACAGAGAACGGTATTGACCTTCTCAGTAGATACGCAAACCTCTCAGCCTGAGTGGCGTCCCACCATCCATCTTCTGACTGCTAGGCTGTTGGGCTCTGGTCAAAAGTAGTGCACTAAATAGGTAATAGGGTGCAATTTGGGACACATCCCTACCCTATAACAAATGAGTGTGGTGCGGTCCGATGGGGAAGGGAATACTAATGAAGTCTCTAAAACGGACACCGCATTCATTACATTGATTCCCTGGGCATTGTAAAGTCCAGGGTGCGATGAATCAAGCCTAGACTAATAGTTTGTGTTTTGGCCTCGGACCACAATGGATGTTTTGTTACTAGGAGACTGGTTTAAAAGCGGTTTGTCAATGGGCCAAGTTCTGCAAGGCATTTAACCTCTTCCAGCTAGGGTCCCATTTTCCAAATTTTCGCCTGTCTGACGTGCCCAAAGTTAAATGCCTACCACTCATGGCCAGAAACTAGGATATTTACATATTTAGTACTATTGGATAGGAAACACTCTGAAGTTTATAAAACCATTAAGATATAGTCTGTGGCTATTCCAGAACAGATTTAGCAGGCAAAAACCAGAGAGATTTCTGTCCGGAATTTATTTTCTGTTGCTCTCCTCTCATTTTGAAGCCCATGTAATATTTTCTATGGGGAATAGGACCGAGGTTGCAGTACTTATGGCTTCCACTAGATGTCAACAGTCTCTGGAAAGGGTATGGAGGAAAAAGCTCTGACCAGATCCTTAGAGAGAGAGAATTACTACGGGTAGGGAAAAAGGTAAACAGGCGTGCGTTCACGAACGGAACGCGCCCCAGCGACCAACTTTCTTTTCGTCTTTTAACGTTTCACTTACCGTTCTTGTAAAATATGATCGCTATTATTCATAAAAGAATACATAAGGATGCATTATTAATGATATTTGATTTGTTTGTGAAAAAGATGAGAGGTATAATTTGAACGCGATCCCTTCACTGTAAAGCGGGCGAGTAGACTGACAATGCTTGGTGGAGTAGCTGAGCGTAATGCCAAAAACAACGGATATTTATGGATATAATTATTTACTTTTTCTAACAAAAGAACCATGGATTATCTTGTTTGGACACTTGGGAAGACCTCAGAAGAAGTTATTTGAAAGGTAAGCGATTTATATTAGCTGTGATATGGATATTTTGAGAACCGAGCTGGATATGAATTTATGCTAATGTGGAAAATATGTGAGGTACTAGCCTCAAACAATCAAATGTAGTGCTTTCGCCGTAAAGCCTTTTTAAAATCTGACAACGCAGTGATATTGCCAAGAAGCAGAGCTTTTGATGGCTATGCAACACTATGCAACACTTGTATATCGAAGTTAAATATTACGAATATGTATTACGAATATGTATTTTGAATTTGGCGCGTTATGTTTGCTCTGAAAACGATCCCGCTAAAGGGATCGGCGCGCTAAGAGGTTAAAGGCCTACGTGATTGAAGTTGGTGGTGCAGACCTGAGCAGAATAATTATGGTTGCACAAATGGAATAGCAGGATGGACACTTGACTAGGAGGCTGTATAGAACTGAAGAAAGCAATGCTGGTTGCATTCAGTGCGGAATAAGGCTAGATGCTACAACTAATGGAATCTGACAACAGTGAGCTGGCTAGTTCTTGTTCTGCAGCTGCCCACTCATCGAGCCTGAGCGCACATGTGTGTGCGCTCCCTATCCCTCTCTCATGGATAGACCATGTGACTTCATTCCATATAACATTGGGTAACAAGGTGAAACCAAACATCTGGAAACCACATATTTGACTCCGTTCCATTTATTCCATTCCAGCAACTACAATGAGCCCATCCTCCTATATCTCCAACCCACCAACCTCCACTGCAATACAGCCATAATAGGTTGAGAAAATGGAATAGTTGTGATAAGAGGGTGAAGAACTGGTTCTCAGGCACTGACATGGAGAACCTAGCAGAAGATCAGCATTCCAATTGTCTTTATCTAAAAAAGGTCCTGGGTAAAGCCCCGCCTCATCTCAGCTCACTGGTCACCATAGCAGCACCAAAAATTGCACCAAAATATTTTTCAGGCACTCAAAAGGGTTGTTGTATGTCTCTGTCACAAAACTACCACTTGTAAAGCAGCTTGTTTTGAATAGTCAATAATTATTAAAGTATGAAAAGGAAGGCCTCCCGAGTGGTGCAGCAGTGTAAGGAACTTTATCGCGGTGCTTGAGGTGTAACTACAGACCCGGGGTTCGATCCCAGGCTGTGTCACAATCGGCCGTGACCAGGAGACCGCACACAATTGGCCCAGCGTCGTTCGGGTTAGGGGAGGGTTTAGCGAGCAGTGTGTCAACAAGCAGTGCGGCTTGTCGGGGTCATGTTTCGGAGGACGCATGGCTCTTGACCGTCGCCTCTCCTGAGTCCGTTGAGGAGTTGCAGCGATGGGACAAGACTAACTACCAATTGGGGAGAAAATGGGGTAACAGTAAAAAAAATATGGAAAGGAAGGGCAGTGAAATGCATTTAAAAAATAAGCACAAATTGTACAGATTGATAGGAACATCCATCATCACCATCCTCATAGTTTGTTGTTGTTGTGTGGGCCAACAGTTAAGCAGCGAGGGAAATTACAACTTCATTCTCCTGGCTTTTTGGAGGATATTATTTGGCAACCCACATTTCCCATTAAATCAGGACAAATCTCCAACAGGCCCTGGTTATAAACCAGGAATATGGGAGTGCAGTGGTAGCAAAACGCAGCCATAAACCTTTCAAATGACAGACCACTATACAACAGCTGATTTTACCCCATTGAGATCCGATGAAGGAGTGACTATAGCTTCAGCCCTCAGGCAAATGCCATGCAAAAGGCAGCATGGATGGCTAGAATAACGATGGATGAATAGAGCGGTTGAGTGGTTTTGATACCATGGCGCTCTGGCTCCCCAGTCTCCCAATTACTGTCATACTGTAGTGAAATAGGACCCGTGTTGCTATAGCCACCACACATTGTTGCAGTGTGGGGTGTGCTGAGAGAGAGACCTCTTTGTGCCATATTACCTGCAAAATATGTAACTTCCTGCCACGTCTTGAATTATTTCATTGTTGTCCTCGTTCATCTCTTTCTGTATTGTCCTGTTCATTGTTATTACTCGTTGAGTATAATTATTTTTCCTAATATTATCATCTATCTATCTATGTCCTCATTGATTTGATAGCCACAGACAGAAAGACACAGAGAGAGACAGAAAGACACAGAGACAGAGAGAGGAGCAGAGTAGAACCAAGCTCCTAGCGTCCTGCTGTTCATGTTCGGCTTGTACCCCCCTGGACATGTGGAAGGACATATTGAAGGACACACAGCCCATATTTGATGCATGGTTCAAACGTTTGAAATTGATATACCCCGTTACTCCTGAACTCGTCCCAAGTCAGCATTTTTCATGCTAGCTTATCTGGGTCGAACCAAAGTGCTCTTGTTTCACAAAGGCATATCGAGATGGGAATTAGCACAGACATCACGAATCATGCAAGCTACAATGACTAATTCATACAGTTAAAAATAACCCCAGGGGTTTTTATTTCCAAACACTACATCCTTTTACTGCAGTCTGCAGTAGCTAATAACGCACTTCTGGGTTTTAAACTCTTTTACTGCTCAGCACTCTTAAGGTGAGGAGTCTGGCCTGTTCCATATTAAATCGAGAAAGATGGCATCAGGGGTCCTATTCAGTTGGTGGATATGTTTTGAAAAGGAGACCGGGGAATAAGCTACTACCCATCTTGTCCATTGAGAAGACGATCTATGAATGAATGAGTGCCATTTTATTTCCGTGTCAAATCACCAGTTGGCAACCCATCCCTTACGGGATTAATTGACACATAAACAAACATTAAAATAATTCACTGGGATAATTCTGTGATAATTCTTCCGGTGTTTTGTGTAGCGCGCACCGCATAAAGAGTGAAAAACAAATCAATACATAATAGTAAATAAGCTGATCCAAGCATTAATTACACAAAACGGTTCCCTGCTGAACACGACCCTGACAAACAGATAGATGGGCAGCCAGTCAGGTCTAGTGATTGGATGACTGACTCCTGTAATTCCCTCCAATCACGGCTCTAGATGGATCAAAGCCTCTCATGTAATTAGACACTGACTCATCAGACAAGAGGGCCTGACAGGAGCAGATAAACACTGTGTGTGCGCCCGTCTGTCGGTGTCTGGGAGGGGGGAGGAGCTACGTGACAACCAGATGACGATGCTCTATCAGTGTCATGTTGTTGCTTTGATGACCTCCCTCCAGAGCGGAGTTCACAAGAGTATCAATCTACCCAGATGTTCTGTGGTGATAGTCATTGATGCGTGACTATGAAAACTCAACTACCCCTTCAATTCTGGCTGACAGTGATGTGTGGTGCTGTGTAGACAATGTGGGGTAATTGTACACTGAGTATATCCCCGCATTAGGAACACCTTCCTAATATTGAGTTACACCCCCTTTGCCCTCAGAACAGCCTCAATTCATTGGGGCATGGACTCTACAAGGTGTCGAAAGCGTCCTACAGGGATGCTGGCCCATGTTGACTCCAATGCTTCCTTCCCACACTTTGGGTGGTGGACCATTCTTGAGACAAAGAGGAAACTTTTCAGCGTGAAAAACCCAGCAGCGTTGCGGTTCTTGACAGAAACCAGTGCGCCCGACACCTACTACCATACCCCATTCAAAGGCACTTTAATCTTTTGTCTTGCCCATCCACCCTCTGAATAGCAGACATTCTCAATTGTCTCGAGGTTTAAAAATCCTTATTTAACCGGTCTCCTCTCTTCATTTACACCGATTGAAGTGGATTTAACAAGTGACATCAATAAGGGATCATAGCTTTCACCTGGTCAGTCTGAGTCATGGAATGTTTTGTACACTTAGTTCACCATATGTGATGACATTGCACAAATTTAATTCCCCACAGAATGACCTAGCTGTCTTGCAAGAACTGCAGAGGCAGAGAGACAGAGATACAGTACAGTGGCAGTAGTAAGGCATGGGTGGTACAGGGAAATGTCAAATGGGATAAAAGTACATTAAATGATCCCTCTGGCCCTGGGCCAAGACACCCTATGTGATATTTTACTACACGGAGCCCTGCTAATCCATCACGACTGGACTACCGACGTAATCTGCCCAAGGGTTTTTTTCAACAGGCCCCTCTGTCGCGACGTCCCCCTGAATGCCCATCTGCTAGCCTGCTAGCCGCAGCCGCTAGCAGTCTAGAGCATATCGGACTGTTAGCTGAAGAGATCCATCGGCCAATTTATTGGGCCACTATACCCATTTTGCCAATTGGACTGGACCCCTTTACTACACGGAACCCTACTAATCCATCACGACTGGTCTGCCGACGTAACCGCAAGAGGCTCCGCACAAGGCTACAACAGACTTCTTCCGTCGCGACATCCCTCTAAGGCCCTTCTGCTAGCTTGCTAACCCCAGCCCGCTAGCTGTCTGAATCGCCATGTCTCCAGCCAGCCTAACTACTCACTGGACCCCTATGATCCACTCGGCTATGCATGCCTTTCCCTAATGTCAATATGCCTTGTCCATTGCTGTTCTGGTTAGTGATTATTGTCGTATTTCACTGTAGAGCCTCCAGCCCTGCTCAATATGCCTTAGCTAGCCCTTTAGTTCCACCTCCCACACATGCGGTGACATCCCCTGGATTAAATTATGTTTCTAGAGACAATATCTCTCTCATCGTCACCCAATGCCTAGGTTAACCTCCACTGTATTCACATCCTACCATACCGTTGTCTGTATATTATGCCTCGAATCTATTCTATTGCGTCCAGAAACCTGCCCCTTTTTACTCTCTGTTCCGAACGTACTAGATGACCAGTTCTTATAGCCTTTATCCGTACCCTTATCCTACTCCTCCTCTGGTGATGTAGAGGTTAATCCAGGCCCTGCAGTGCCTAGCTCCACTCCCATTCCCCAGGCGCTATCATTTGTTGACTTCTGTAACCGTAAAAGCCTTGGTTTCATGCATGTTAACATTAGAAGCCTCCTCCCTAAGTTTGTTTTATTCACTGCTTTAGCACACTCTGCCAACCCGGATGTCCTAGCCGTGTCTGAATCCTGGCTTAGGAAGACCACCGGAAACCCCTGAAATTTCCAATCCTTAACTATAACATTTTCTGACAAGATAGAACTGCCAAAGGGGGCGGAGTTGCAATCTACTGCAGAGATAGCCTGCAGAGTTCTGGCTTACTATCCAGGTCTGTACCCAAACAATTCGAGCTTCTACTTTTAAAAATCCACCTTTCCAGAAACAAGTCTCTCACCGCCCTCTGCCCCCAGCTGTGCCCTGGACACCATATGTGAATTGATTGCCCCCCCATCTATCTTCAGAGCTCGTACTGTTAGGTGACCTAAACTGGGACATGCTTAACAACCTGGCCATCCTACAATCTAAGCTGGATGCCCTCAATCTCACACAAATGATCAATGAACCTACCAGGTACAACCCCAAATCCGTAAACACAGGCACCCTCATAGATCTCATCCTAACCAACTTGCCCTCAAAAATACACCTCTGCGGTCTTCAACCAAGATCTCAGCGATCACTGCCTCATTGCCTGCATCTGTAATGGGTTAGCGGTCAAACGACCACCCCTCATCACTGTCAAACGCTCCCTAAAACACTTCAGCGAGCAGGCCTTTCTAATCGACCTGGCCCGTGTATCCTGGAAGGATATTGACCTATCCCATCAGTAGAGGATGCCTGGTTATTCTTTAAAAGTGCTTTCCTCACCATCTTAAATAAGCATGCCCCATTCAAAAAATGTAGAACCAGGAACAGATATAGCCCTTGGTTCACTCCAGACCGGACTGCCCTTGACCAGCACAAAAACATCCTGTGGCGTTCTGCATTAGCATCGAATAGTCCCCGCGATATGCAACTTTTCAGGGAAGTTAGGAACCAATATACACAGCCAGTTAGGAAAGCTAAGGCTAGCTTTTTCAAACAGAAATGTGCATCCTGTAGCACAAACTCAAAACATTTCTGGGACACTGTAAAGTCCATGGAGAATAAGAGCACCTCCTCCCAGCTGCCCACTGCACTGAGGCTAGGAAACACTGTCACCACCGATAAATCCACGATAATTGAGAATTTCAATAAGCATTTTTCTACGGCTGCCCATGCTTTCCACCTGGCTACCCCTACCCCGGTCAACAGCCCTGCACCCCCCACAGCAACTCGTCCAAGCCTCCCCCATTTCTCCTTCACCCAAATCCAGATAGCTGATGTTCTGAAAGAGCTGCAAAATCTGGACCCCTACAAATCAGCCGGGCTAGACAATCTGGACCCTCTTTCTAAAATTATCTGCAGAAATTGTTGCAACCCCTATTACTAGCCTGTTCAACCTCTCTTTCGTATCGCCTGAGAACCCCAAAGACTGCCGCGGTCATCACCAAAGACAATTCTTCTTTGGCCGCCTTTCCTTCCAGTTCTTTGCTGCCAATGACTGGAATGAACTGCAAAAATCACTGAAGCTGGAGACTCATATCTCCCTCACTAACTTCAAGCACCAGCTGTCAGAGCAGCTCACAGATCACTGCACCTGTACATAGCCCATCTGTAAATAGCCCATCCAACTACCTCATCCCCATACTGTATTTATTTATTTTGCTCATTTGCACCCCAGTATCTCTACTTGCACATTCAGCTTCTGTACATCTATCACTCCAGTGTTTAATTGCTATATTGTAATTACTTTGCCACCATGGCCTATTTATTAACCTACCTCCCTTATCTTACCTCATTTGCACACACTGTATATAGACTTTTTTTTCTACTGTATTATTGACTGTATGTTTGTTTATTCCATGTGTAACTCTGTGTCGTTTGTGTCGCACTGCTTTGCTTTATCTTGGCCAGGTCGCAGTTGTAAATGAGAACTTGTTCTCAACTGGCCTACCTGGTTAAATAAAGGTGAAATAAAATAAAGTAAAATATTGGCAAGGCTGGCTGCACCTTCCTTGGGAGAGGCCTAACAACACTCTTGTGCTTTGCTGACTGGTGTCTGCCAGACAGACATCATTCTAATGAAACAGTAAACAGTTAATTAAGGAGGCCAGACATGCACAGGCAAGCACACACACAGTTCAGTGTTGCATGATGTTTATATTAATCTCACACACGGATGAGGTTTCACATAATTCCCATTGTGATCTTCATTAAGAACATCATTAGTGTCACATACCAGTAGGCCTAGGGGACTACATATTATTATTCATTGTCATGCCAACACTCTGGGTGATATGGTGTTGACATTCTAGTTAGGATAGTAAACCACTGAGTTCTTACAGTAACTTAGTCATTATGCATAGGATAGGTGACACTTTAGTGCAGTCATTTGAAGCTAAGGAGAGTGACAGCCAAGAGGGGAAAAAGAGGACAAAGAGACAGAGCGAGAGAGAATCATTCAATTCAAGGGTTGGTGTGTGTGTGTGTGTGTGTGTGTGTGTGTGAGAGAGATCACCAACCTGCCTTCTGCATTCAGTTTCAATATATGACTATATTCAGAGAGGAAAGCTATTTAGTTCTCACGAACAACATGTCAAGACGTGACGGAATGAATGGGAAAACCCTCTCTTGATTCATTGCTTTGCTAATTGAAATGCATCACTGTACTGTCTGGACTGCCTAGATCTTTTTCACCGTAAGCCTATTGATTCGTTCAAGGATCCGTAATTATGTTACAATCTAGTGCACTTCAAAGTGGTGCAGTTTAAGATGGAAACGACGACTCATATATTTGAAACAAAGGCATGCACCCTCGCTCAACAATCTCACTATTTGACAGTTCATTGGAACTCTATAACCGGTTTCCCAAACCAACAGAGCATAACAGAGTCAATAACAGACTACTGTGTAAAACTTGTGATGACACAAAACACTAGTTTGGATGTTTACATAACGACGGGGCGGTCCCATCTATAAACTCTTGCAAGAACGTAGCCCTCTCCTTTCACTACTCCCACACAGTAGTTTCAGTTTACCGTAAGCAGTAATTTCACCGGAGATCGTGTTGTTTTGAGTGCGTAGCGTAACGGTTTAGTACATCCGACAACTCCAGCCCGGAGTTTGGCGACCATTCGCAACGAAGCCATCGTCGTTAAATTAGTCCATGCGTTCTGGCATACGGAGCAGTAGAACACTTGCAGAAACCCTGCCTAGAAGCAGGATCTTCGTATCGTATTCCAACGGACTGTTTTGCGTGTAAACAGACCGAGGGCGGATGAGATAAGAGATCGGGTCTGAGCACAGCCGGAGAGAGAGCAGCGTTCCGTTTCCTCCGTTTGCAGCTGTCAGTGGTGACAAGCAGAGCGCGCCCGCGTGACAGACTTTGTTCTCTTCCTTTTGGCGGATGTCACAATAGTAGAGGTCGGTTATGAATGGGCCATGCAGCGTGTCCAAATAGAATGCATGTAGATGTCATAAAAACTAAAAAGAATACATGTCAAATTGGATGGATTTCATTTCTATTCAATTACAGTATAAATGTCGGCCTATCGTTTTACACACACATGATTTTAATAATATCGTATCTTATATAATATAGCATGAAGATTGGATTCCTTTTAGGATATTTGAGTTTTCAATCAACAGAATGGGCTTCCAGTAGAGGTTTAATTAAAGCACTTGATTCTGTTAGAGGTTAAGGAAGTACAGTGACATATAAAATGACATCATATTTCAAACCCACTGCTGGGATAATATAGACTACCCAACAAAAAGGTGTGTGTGTGTGTGTGTGGTGGTCAATAGCAGAGTCATTTGCAAGGGCCTCATTCCCAGATATATGAACTATTAATATCGTCATCCATCTGGTTGGTGGTACACAATGGCAATCTACTGTAGCACAGCCAACCTCTACAGACTGGGAAAGTTGCCCACGCTATTGACCCAGACACTGCATGCGCTCCATTAATATTTTAACATCAGAGAGAGAGAGAGAGAGAGAGAGAGAGAGAGAGAGAGAGAGAGAGAGAGAGAGAGAGAGAGAGAGAGAGAGAGAGAGAGAGAGTGTGTGTGTGTGTGTGTGTGTGTGTGAGAGAGAGTGTAATTGTGTGTGTGTGTGTGTGTGTGTGTGTGTGTGTGTGTGTGTGTGTGTGTGTGTGTGAGAGAGTGTAATTGTGTGTGTGTGTGTGTGTGTGTGTGTGTGTGTGTGTGTGTGTGTGTGTGTGTGTGTGTGTGTGTGTGTGTGTAGCTAATACAATGTCTATATCCTAGAATGTAGGCCTAATCCAGGTATTTTGTGATGTCATTTATCAGACAGATTCTGACCTTCAAGGCCAGCAGCAGTTGATGCTATGAAAAGGGACTGCTAAATGAATTGAACATGTGACTGTATGCAAATGAGGGAGCAGTGGGACAAGCAGCAGGACAAATGACATTCGGTCCATCACCTTCTTATAAAAATGGAGAAGGTCGGTCGGTCTTTTAACTAAACAGGGCCAGAGACAACTCTGGAGATGAGGAGCAACTAGAAAGGCTTAGAGAAGAGGCAACAAGAAAACATGTCATGCACAAAGTACAAGAAGCTTCCTCTATAATCTGTCCCATTACAAACACTGAACTGAAGTGACACGAGGGGTTAACAGCAATCCCATTACTCTTCCTTTCACTGACTTCTTTCATCAGTGACCCCTGACCCCTGATCTATAATCTATCCCATTACAAACACTGAACTGAAGTGACACAATGGGTTAACAGCAATCAGGGGTCACTGATGAAAGAAGTCAGTGAAAGGAAGAGTAATGGGATTGCTGTTAACCCCTCGTGTCACTTCAGTTCAGTGTTTGTAAAGGGATAGATTATAGATCAGGGGTCAGGGGTCACTGATGAAAGAATATATAGGCAAGTCAGTTAAGAACAAATTCTTATTTACAATGACAGCCTACCAAAAGGCAAAAGGCCTCCTGCGGGGACGGGGTCTGGGATATATAGGACAAAACACACATCATGACAAGAGAGACACCACAACGCTACATAAAGAGAGACCTTAAGACACATGACAACACAGCATGGTAGCAACACATGACAACACAGCATGGTAGCAACACATGACAACACAGCATGGGAGCAACACATGACAACACAGCATGGGAGCAACACATGACAACACAGCATGGTAGCAACACATGACAACACAGCATGGTAGAAACACATGACAACACAGCATGGTAGCAACACATGACAACACAGCATGGTAGAAACACAACATGACAACAACATGGTAGCAAAACAACATGGCAGCAGCACAACATGGCAAGAGCACAAATCATGGTACAAACATTATTGGGCACAGACAACAGCACAAAGGGCAAGAAGGTAGAGACAACAATACATCACGAGAAGCAGCCACAACTGTCAGTAAGAGTGTCCATGGTTGAGTCTTTGACACCTGTAACAATGTAATGTATTTGACACAAAAGCTCGTACAGGATAACTTATATATCATAACATCACTTTGTTGGGCAAAGACTCAACATCAAAACTCAAAGAACAGACAATGATTCTTCTGTTTCACCACTCAGGCCACCCTGTCTGCGTTGCACCAAACGACGAGCATCACAAACACCGGGAATCTTCCCCTTCAGTTGGTCAATTTTTACATTTACTGCTACCCCAGTAATCACTCCTTTCAACGGCGCCCTTTTCTTGAGAGCAAAATAATTCACATTTCTTGCCCCCATTCGTTTAACGCGGAGTGCCTTCTCCCTCTGACCAGCAGAAACACAATTATCTCAAGACCAGTTCTGGTTACCCTCACCGATTCCACAGCACCCAACTCTGTTTCCACCCACCCTGAAATCCACAAATGGATCAGCCAAAAGGCCCCGACTCATCTTTATCCTGACCCTCGGTACAAGCCTCGGCCTCTGAGAACTTCAGCACACCTACCACCTCTGATGCATCAACCTCATTCACTTCCATTTCTCCTCCTGTCTTCCGCTCCTTCTGCGTACACTTTCTACCTTTCTTCTTTAACAAACCATCTCTTTTTTTCCCCGCCATTTTTAACCGACTCAAGCTCACCCTGTTCCTCCCTCTCTCTCTTCGACCTCCTCTGCCTCTCTTTTTCCCTCCATTCCTCCTCCGTATTCCAAGTACACGTCTCCTTATGATAATACTGCACTTTTCCTGACATGCACCTTGTTCTTGCTTTCTCAAGGGACTCCATTTAACCGGCTGTCACAATCTCCGTACCATCAGCACGGACCCCTGGGGATGTAGCGCTCAACAGTGCATCCCACTTATAAAGCAGCTGCTTCGTCTCGACATTCTTCTTCTTCATCAAAAGCTACCGCAACGCTTTTCCATTTCAAGCAAGCGCGCTCTTCCAACCAGCATCCCCTGTCTCGCTTCCTTCAAACCAGTAGTACATCTCCAGCTGGATTTTGCCCGGTCCTATGTGGTAAATACCACCTTCCCACTTGGTTATGAACGCATCGTTAGAGCAGACAGCGATAATAAACTGTAGCATAGCCTACCTGTATTTAGTTTCAATCAAAGCACATATTTTGCGTGATGGCGAGTGCTGATGAGTTGTTTCCACATTATAGAAAAATTAGACCATTTTCACAATCCTCCTAAAATCTTAGGAAATTAGGTGGTGTTTTTGTCTTACAGTAACGTTATACTACCCTGCTATATTCGGTTCTATATAGAATGCTCTCATTATGTGATCTTGCAGACATTGATTCAGCTTTGATCTAACTTTATTGAACAGAGTAGCCGGTTCTCTACACGTAGAGCAGAGACTGTGCGTAAAGTACCACATACCTCATAAGCTTCAGGAAGAGAGGTCCAGAAAAGTCGGATCCACAGGCACCACATTGATAAACCCACTTGCACGTGTATATTTAGCTCCATCTAGTGGTTTCTTCTCGTCATTGCTCCTTATTTCCATAATCACAGGAGGCATGTAAACTGCATCAACTGAAATGCGGAAAAGCAGAGTCCAATGTGTTCTTATTTCTTAGCACTATAGCTAACAAGTTAAGTGAGTGGTAGCGTGAAATAAAATACTTATTATTTTCAGCGTAAAAACGCTGTATGCTAAAGTCCTATTACAGAGGGAGGTTTCTCTTCGTTTGGATATCTTTGAGCCAACACATTAAAGGACAACGTTAATTGAATAATAGACTATCTTCCATCATTCTAATGGATGTAAATGTGGCAGTGAAATATCACTAACGTTGTGGCTTCACAGCAAATATGCTATTCAAATAAAATGATATTTTGAAAGGTTGAAATTAGTGCACACACACACACACAAATGCACACACACACACACCACACACAAACAAATGTCCACTACACTAACGCATGCACACACACACACACACACACACACACACACACACACACACACACACACACACACACACACACACACACACACACACACACACACACACACAAATGCACACACACACACCACACAACACACACCACACACAAACAAATGTCCACTAACGCATGCACACACACACACACACACACACACACACACAAATGCACACACAAAAAATGCACACACACACACGGGTGAACACAGAAATGTCTAATTATATCTAGAAACTGACTGAGGGGGAGACATCAAAGGTTTGTGGAACATCACAGACAAACTATGATAAGTCAAATTCTTATTAATTAGTCCGAGGGATACAGAGAAGGTGAGAGAGAGGGAGCGAGAGAGAGAGTGTGTGGGAGAGAGAGAGAGAGAGAGAGAGAGAGAGAGAGAGAGAGAGAGAGAGCAGGGGAGAGAGATAAGCAACCCAACGCAAGAAAGAACAGAAAGACACAAACACTGAAACAATCGACAGTGAAAGAGGCACACAGAAAGAGAGAGAGAGAGCGAGAAGGAGGAAGAGAAAATTGAGGGATGTCAAAGCCAAGGCGTCAGTGCCAGTCAGGATAGAGCTACGAGATCGAGGGACGAGGGACGGGCTGTTGTTTGAAGTCGAGAGAAACCGACATTGAGATGGAGCGCGGGCGGCAGAGGTAATTGTGTCTGACGGGCAGTGGTGATAATGATGAGGCGCACAGAGACGCTGTTCAGATCAGTGTTGATGATCGCCTTGCTCTGCTCCTAATGCACGGTGCCCCCCCGCTGCTCGCGCTCACTCTGCTCCTCGACTAATTGACCGTCCGCGTCTCCCGCGAGTCCTTTGTTATTATTTATTAATAATTCACAGCTAAATAATTCACACCCTGGAAAGGCAGGCGGAATGTCTGTGTGTGGTATGTAGAGCTACTGTTAATTGAGCTGGGGTAGATAGATGATGAATTTAGATAGAGAAGGAGTGTCGTGGGGAAGCCAAGGATTTGGGATTGTTTTTTGGCTTATTTATTATTTGTTTTTTGTTGTTGTAAAGGGGTCATTGTTGAAAAGGCAGTTACAGTACCAATAGAACACAGCCCACCATTGAAGAAAACACAGCACGTATATGGGGATGCTCCTTCCATCCTGGCCCTGCAGACTTCCACAGTTTTGTTCTAGCTCAGCATGAACAAATCACATTTAACTCATTATCATCAAGCCCTCTAGTAGGCGAATCAGTTTTTTTTTATTGGGGCTGGAAGTAAAGCCTGCAAACCCAATGTGTCTTCAGGACCTGGGTGGAACTCCACTGCTTTCTTTTCAGACATTCTCCATGGAGGGAAGAGAGAATGAAATCGAGATGTTCAGCAGGATTCCGAGGAGCAACTCTAATAGGAAGAACACCACTCTGTCAAGACAAGTCAAATCACAGACAGGGGAACAAATTCATCCAATCAGTGTTAAGAGAAAAACACCCAAATGGGTGTTATATTTGTCCCGTCTTCCCTATCGCCGAGTATGGCAGGTGGACATGCTATATCTAAGTCCTCCACTAGAGGTCAGTCATAGACCAGAGTCTATATTCTCTCTTGGTGTCTGTCTCGTGTTGTGTGTGCTGCGCTTATCTTGGAATCACATGCTTTGTTTATGTTGCATTATTAATGCAACCTTTCATTAACACTCTAAACAAATACAAAATGCACAGCATCGGGGGAATCAAAGCAGCAACACTCTGTGCCATCCAGCGTCGGCTTACATTTCCACAAGAAAATGTCTGCCTTGTGATATGTGATAGACTACAGTGTAGGCTACTGTGTATTTTTCCTACTCAAGCCAATCTAAATAGTTTAGTCCTGCCTATCGTGTTCTCACAAGCCTGTTTGTTTCAAACTTTACATGACAGGTAAACATACGCACCAGTGGAGGCCTGTTCAGGTAGGAAAGGGTGAACAGAACCTTGTAAATTTGGTGAAAATGAAGAACAATCAAACATAAAAAATCCTCCTAAATAAAACTATTCACCGTGGAGACTGAGACCAGGGCCTGTGTCCACAAAAGTGTCTCAGAGCAGGAGTAATGATCTACTATCTGTCCATATAATTTTATTAATTAAGGCAAAACTGGTCCTAGAACAGCCCTCCTACTCTGAGACGCTCTGTGACTAGGGGCCCAGGTCTGTTCTGTAAGTGTCGATGGTAATGGTTGGATCTCAAAACATTGGTAATGTAAGAGGACATTTTTGCAGTGTTTCTCCTCAGAGCTTTGGCTAGTTGATGAATCTCTTTTAAGAGGAGCAACATGAGAAGTATCGCTCTGAGCCCATCGTCTACTGTAAACTTTAGTTCTTTTTTGTTGGGGTGCATTTCTGTTGGGAGAAAACAAGTTAGAAAAAGATCTCTCCACAAGACTGTCTTCGGTTTGGCTTTTCTTTGGGGATTGGTTTGTCAGAAGTAGTCGACAAGGTCCGTACTAGTCTCCAGCTACCATGGAGCGCACAGACGGCCCAGTCGGTCTTTCATGCTTCGCACGTTTGGGACCATAGAGGAAGGACCAACACAGAGGAGTGGTTGAGTTGTGCTCAGTGTATCTCCAGTATTTTTGTAGACATCGCTGTAGACTTCACTTCATCTAAGAACACATCAAAGCACCTCTCGGCTGCGTCTTCAGCTACATCCTTCTCTGGTACTTATTACCAAAGTGTCTATAAATGCCTTTGGGGATTTAGCCAAAGGAAAAAACGAAAAACAAACATGTTTGCTTTCATCACTCAAATAACTATTTATGCAAATGAACATTCTGAGGAACTTTCTAGATTGTGCCGGAGCAGGAGAAGATGTTAGGAATCAGTCGGACAAAAGGAGGACAAGGAACATTGTCGAGGAGGGGGTTCGGGTGAGACTGTTCCAGAGAAAATCTACTGTTATTCATTTCGTTCCCCCAATGGCGTCGTCTTAAACAGACTTCGATGGATTGTCAATCTCAGACGAGAGGCGAGGCGTTTGGGGTGCATTTGGAGGCTGCGGCTGCTGAGAGTGATGCAGCCAATGGGAGTAGCAGTCAGCAAAGTCTCAGTGAACAACAGCCCATTAACAAATGACTCAGTGCCGATGGATAGTTTAGATTTATTTCTGATGGACTTTCCGCTGTGAAACATGGAATCAAAAGAGACTGGTTGTATACTCCAGCGGGCCAGGGGGGGTGGGCCTGGGAGTTAACAGAGCCAGCGCGATGGGGAGTGGAGCGGAGTCTTTCAGAGAGGAGAGAGAGAGATGGAGATCTTGGAGAGCTGTGAAGCCCGACATGGTGAATAATAGAACAAAGTGGAGGACGCGGCCTTCAGAGGTTCCACTGCTCTTCATCATCCATCTATCGGAAAGAGAAAGGGAGAGAGAGGAGAAGAAGAGAGCAAGGCATCTTCATCTATCCGAGAGAGAGAGAGAGAGAGAGAGAGAGAGAGAGAGAGAGAGAGAGAGAGAGAGAGAGAGAAAGGCAGAGAGAGAGAGAAAGGCAGAGAGAGAGAGAGAGACTGAGCACAACTTCTTCATTCATCCTCCGTAAACAAGACAAATATTTTTTAAGTGGAAAAGCATCATGTTCTTCATGTATAATTTCAACAAAATAGTCACCAAGATTCCCCTGAAAACATCCCATGAAAACACTGCATTGCAAATTGGCTCAGTGGCAGCTACTGTACAATGACTGCGGTTGGATGACAGCGTCCAAATCCTATTCCCACGGGGGGGTAAGGTCCCTTTCGGCTCCATCCGTCTCATCTGTAGCTTATGAAAAATTCACCACAGCCCGCTCTCTCATCCCTCTCTCTTCTATGTCTCCTACACTGAGAACTGATGTGTGGAAAACTGTGAAATATTCAAAGGCATGCAGGGGACGGGGCTGGGGCAGGGGCCTTGCCTTCTGTCTCCCACTAGGGTCTTCCTTTTACCGCTTCTCCTCACCGCCGCTCCAGAGGAGAAATCAAAAACTCTTTGGACGTCACACAGGCCGATTGAAGTTGCAGCAGCAGCTCTGGCGTGGTGCCTGACTCTGCCCGGCGATAGCATGCATCATTAGCGTTGTCAGTCATCGGCCTGGTGACAGGGGCAGTGCCACAGGGCGCCCTCAGGGCCCAATCAATGCAGGGGTCCCCTGGAACAGGCCATCAAACGCCCTAACCAGGAGAGAAGGCGCCCATTACCCATACCCCAGTGCAGCCGGGCCGTTAGGTTTCTCCACTCCACACACGCTCAGAGCGGCTCTCCTATTGATGACATGATTAATAGTTTACAGTCAGTCTCCTCCGGTCTTCTCCCCCTTCAATGGTGTTTCTGAACTTCACAAAGGGTTCTTTGGTTTTATAATCATTGGCTTCCTTTTAGCTTTTCTATGGAGAGGCCGTGTATGTAGTAAACGTTCTGCAAATCTATTACTAGGGAACCTTCGTTCTGAATCTAGAGTGATGAAGGAACACTAACGTTACGTTACATAGAGTTTATTGCACCTCTTCTTGGAAGGAATATATATTTTTATCTCTACAGCACTGAACTGATACATAGGATGTATCCCAAATAGCCCCCATATTCTCAGTATAGGGAACAGAAGTAGTGCACTAAGAAGTGAATAGGATTCCATTTGGGACATTCTTTTTTGCATCATTTCAGTTTCTTCCCAGCATCTTGGAATTACAATGAATCACATGATCTTTAGAAAATAAATGAGCCAATGGGGCGCTCCGTTGTCCAAAAACACCAAACTCTCCTGGAACAATAAGATATCCACAAAATCATAGTTCTGCACTTCAAGTACAAGAGAACACAACCCTCAAAACAAAACAAAGAAAAAGATCTTTGAAGAAAAACGTTGGGTTCCTTTCAACAATATACAGAGGGCAATATTCTCAGTACCAGTATGTTATTCTGAGCATTCGTCCAAATATTTGGAGAGAACGGGGAGAGATGAAACGGAGGAAGAACAATGGGACTGAGGTGGTGTTATGGCGTTCGTGCGTCTCGCCTCGTTGGCCCTTTGTGTTTCTGGTCCCCAGTCAGTCCCCTCCTTGTTCTGGCTGGGTCCAGGTGGGGTCTGGACTCTGGTGGTCTCACACACACACACACACACACACACACACACACACACACACACACACACACACACACACACACACACACACACACACACACACACACACACACACACACCTGCCCTCACAAGCGCATACACACACACACCACCATTAAGCACACGCATACATAGACTGATGGGCACAGCTGGGTCATGCAGCATGACAATGATCGAAAACATACAACCAAGTCTACATGAAAATGGCTAAAAAGCAAGTTTTGGAATGGCCTAGTCAAAATCCAGACCTAGTCCCAATTCAGATGTGGTGGCAGGACTTGAAACGAGCAGTTCATGCTTGAAAACCCACAAATGTCGCTGAGTTAAAGCAGTTCTGCATGGAAGAGTGGGCCAAAATTCCTCCACGGTGATGTGAGACTGATCAACAACTACAGGAAGCATTTGGATTGCAGTCATTGCAGCTAAAGGTGCCACAACCAGTGTAAGGGACTGATTGCTTTTCACACAGGGGAATTGGGTGTTGCATAACTTTGCTAATTAAATTAATTAAATAAGTATATTTTTCTCCATTGTAAACTCAGGTTCCCTTTATCTAATATTAGGTTTTGGTTGAAGATCTGATAACATTCAGTATCAAAAATATGCTAAAATAGAGAAGATCAGAAAGAGAGCAAATACTTTTCACGGCACTGTACATACATACATGCATACATACATACATACATACATACAACATAAATACAACATACATGCATACATACATACATACAACATAAATACAACATACATAAATACATACATACATACATACAACATAAATACAACATACATAAATACATACATACATACAACATAAATACAACATACATAAATACATACATACAACATAAATACAACATACATACATACATACAACATAAATACAACATACATGCATACATACATACATACATACATACATACAACATAAATACAACATACATAAATACATACATACATAAACATAAATACAACATACATAAATACATACATACATACAACATAAATACAACATACATAAATACATACATACATACATACATATACATACATATACATACAACATACATACATACAATGTAAACACACACATGAACACTAGTATGTATGTGTTAAGGTCACAGCTCTGAAGAGATGACAGGGATGGTTAGGAGAGGAAAAGTCTCTTTCAGGGCTATTCTGTGATTTGCAAAGCCCAATGATGTCAGTTCAAAGTTTATTCCTTTTAAATCTGGATGTTTTAAATATCACTACAGATCAGATGAACTTGTCCCCAAAATGCCCGAAAGCTGCTTATTTCAAATTGGAGAGATAAAGAATCAACTTAATCTCCCAATTTCATCAAATCATTGTGATTAGATAAGGCACTAGCTCTATCTGAATTACTTAAAAAACGGTCCTCTCCTCGTCACGCCATCTTCATTTGCACCGATTGGAAAAGAGTTGACAGCTGAAAAAACAACGTGGTGGAAGCCCATCGTTAGTCTTTCACCTGGTCAGTTCTCTCAGATCAGTGCGATGAAGGACAGGAGGCGATGAAGGACAGGAAGCGAAGAAGGACAGGAAGCGATGAAGGACAGGAAGCAAAGAAGGGAGAGGACAGACTTTTTAGCCAATTGAGAAAGAGCCTACGGCCGTGTTCGAGAACATCACATCCAAGATGCGTTGTGGGTAAATGGCAACTGACTGACTTGACTGATCTACAACTCATAATGATATTATAGTTATTTATGATGCAAGGAGATTTCTAGATCAGTAAGTCTGCAGTCGCCTGCCCTACACTGGCTGCGATGTCGAACAAGCCCTACGTCTCCCTGGCTGTATGCCTTGCAGTACAGAGAACGACCACTAGATGTCCCTCTACAAGACCACTCAGTGGATGCTGCTGAGGGGAGGACGGCTCATAATAATGGCTGGAATGGAATGCCGTCAAACACGTTGAAAACATGCGTTTAATACCATTCCACCTATTCCGCTCCAGCCATTACCACGAGCCCGTCCTCCCCAATTAAGGTGCCACCAACCTCCTGTGTGACCACTAGATGTACATCTAGTCCAGGGGTGTCAAACTCATTCCATGGAGGACCGAGTGTCTGGTGGTTTTAGTTTTTTCCTTTCAATTAAGACCTAGACAACCAGGTGAGGGGACTTCCTTACTAATCAGTGACATTAATTAATCAAGTACAAGGGAGGAGCGAAAACTCACAGACACTCGATTCTTAGTGGAATGAGTTTGACACACGTGCTCTACACAGAGGTGAACTGATGAAGTTGTAGAGGAGAGAACAAAGAGAAACCCAGTAATGATTTGTCTGTCAGATATTTGGCTGCTGGGGCCAGGTGCTCCTAGTGTGTTTTATAACGGCTGATCATTAGTAAGGAACAGGGAGAGACATGGGCGCTGTGAAACCTGCTGACAAACACCAATAACAGCAACAATGGGCTCTGATCTATTTACACACACACACACACACACACACACACACACACACACACACACACACACACACACACACACACACACACACACACACACACACACACACACACACACACACACACACACACACACACACACACACACACACACTATCCCAAGAAAGGTAGCTAGGCTTTGGCCGTAGTGTGCCTCATGTGAATAGCTGGGAAGAGATAATGATTGTGCCTGGCTGGATTACCATGATGAACTGGGATAGTCCACCAGCTCCCAGCCTCAGTACACTATATCCCAGCCAGCAGCACTTGCACAGCACTCTGTGACTGTGTCCAAGACCAGGCATGGCCCTGGTAGGGAGCCTTCTAAATGATTCAAACAAAACAGAGGAGAAACCCTCTCCCTACTGCAGCCTCCGGAAGCCCAGACAGAGTTGTGTTTCTGCAGCCTGCAAGCCACAGTGTCTCCATCCTCTTATTGACTGGGCAGAAAAGGGCAACTCACAAACACATTGACCAGCACCAGCTCAGTGGAGGACGAGGCTGTGACTGTGGCACCGGCCAAGACCGCATTACGCCTGCTTACTGTGTTGCAGAGTGAGAGAAATGGAGGGAGAGAGGAAAAGAGAAATGAAGAGACATTGAGAAAGAGAGGGATGGAGGGAGAGAGAGAGGGAGAGGGGGCAACGGGGGCTCCCGGTCAGTGATACAGGGGCTGTTTCTGGAGAAGGTAATCCTCAGTGATCTGCCCTAATCTGCCACAGATACAAGGAGCTGAATCGCCGAGGAGAGAGGAATAGAGGAGAGGAGAGAAGAGGGGGATGAGAGTGGGAAGAGGGGAAAACTGGATTACGGCAACGCGTCTGCATTAACTCAGTGGCCTTATCTCTTAAATTCTCTGCTGCAAAAACAGCTTTGGCGTGTACAGGGGGAGTGTGGCGGTGGAGAGGCTTGACGTGTGTGTGTGCATGCATGTGTGTGTGTGTGTGTGTAGGAGAACTGAGCTCATTTTATGCCAGCAGCACACAGTCAGTGTCCAGACAGGCATACTGTGTCCCCATATTGAGGAAGGCACCACTACCACCAGGCCCACTCAGTCTCAGTAGCCCTTTGTAAACTGAGCCTCCATTCTGGCTCAACCTCTCCCCGAGCCCCAACAATGGCCTTTCTCTCCAAGGGAGGAAGGTCATTCCCAGGGTATACAGTTTCCGTCCTCACTTCTCTGATGGCAGCAGTGAATGATTGGGCTTTTTGGAATTTGGCCCAACCAATCGGCATAGTGAGATATTAAATCTCTGTGCATGTCTCTGAGTCTCTCTCTCTCTATCTCTCCACCTAATACGCGTTTACCACGTTTTCCTGTTGCTGAACCCTAGTTGTAATTATGGTTTACATGATTAGTGTGGAAAAATAACTAATTGTGGGTTGTTGCGGATGAAAGTGTCTGCCTCACATGTTGAGTCGCGTCCAGCTCCGAGCCCTGAATTACACAGCAACTACCCTGGGACTAACCCTAACCCTAAACCTAAACCTAACTCCTAACCCTAATTCTTGCCCTAACCCTAAATCTAGGTGTGTGTGTGTGTGCATGCTTGCGTGCATGTGTGTGTATGTGTGTATGCGTGTGGATGCTCTCATGTTTATGTTTGGGAGATTAGCAGTGATGAAAGAATGCCTTTTCATGTCTGGGCTAGAGTGGCCTCCTCTGACGAACCCCACCCTCTCACCACACACACACACACACACACACACACACACACACACACACACACACACACACACACACACACACACACACACACACACACACACACACACACACACACACACACACACACACACACACACACACACACACAGACACAGCAGTCTTAATTATGGCAGTCTAGATTTAGTCTCGGTCATTTTGATGAATATGTTATTAAGTCTTAGTCACATTTTTGTCATTTGAATAATGATTTAGTTATTGTCAAAATGATGAAAACAGAGTTCCATTTTAGTCAACTAAATGCCCTTTCATTTTAGCCACATCACATTTGTATCGGTTCATTAACCTCTAGTAAACATAAATTGCTGACCCTACTAGAATCTGAAGTCAAATGTCTACTGTTTGCTGATGATCCGGTGCTTCTGTCCCCAACCAAGGAGGGCCTACAGCAGCACCTAGATCTTCTGCACAGATTCTGTCAGACCTGGGCCCTGAAATAACATTTCAGTCAGGCAAAAATGACGGTGTTCCAAAAAAGGTCCAGTTGCCAGGACCACAAATTCCATCTAGACACCGTTGCCCTAGAGCACACAAAAAACGACACATACCTCGGCCTAAACATCAACTTCCACAAAGCTGTAAGCGATCTGAGAGACAAGGCAAGAAGGGCCTTCTATGCTATCAAAAGGAACATAAAATTCGACATACCATGTAGGATCTGGCTAAAAATACTTGCATCAGTTATAGAACCCATTGCCCTTTATGGTTGTGAGGTCTGGGGTCTGCTCACAATCCAATAATTCCAAAAATGGGACAAACATCAAATTGAGACTGCGTGCAGAATTCTGCAAAAATATATTCAGTGTACAACGTAAAACACAAAATAATGCAGGCAGAACAGAAGTAAGCCGATACATGCTAATGATCAAAATCCAGAAAATAGCTGTTCAATTCTACAGCCACCTAAAAGGAAGTGATTCCCAAACCTTCCATAACAGAGCCATCACCTACAGAGAGATGAACCTGGAGAAGAGTCCCCAAAGCAAGCTGGTCCAAGAGCTCTGTTCACAAACACAAACAGACCCCACAGAGCCCCATCACAGCAACACAATTAGACCCAACAAAAAGATAATTACTTGACACATTGGAAAGAATTAACAGAGTAAACTAGAATGCTATTTGGCTCTAAACAGAGAGTACACAGTGGCAGAATACCTGACGCCATAGGCAGACCTGGCTCTCAAGAGAAGACAGACTATGTGCACACTGCCCACAAAATGAGGTGGAAACTGAGCTGCACTTCATGACCTCCTGCCAAATGCATGACCATATTAGAGACACATATTTCCCTCAGATTACACAGACCCACAAAGAATTCAAAAACAAACTCAATTTTGATAAACTCCCATATCTATTGGGTGAAATACCACAATGTGCCATCACAGATGTGTGACCTGTTGCCACAAGAAAAGGGCAACCAGTGAAGAACAAACACCATTGTAAATACAACCCATATTTATGTTTATTTATTCTCCCTTTTGTACTATTTGAGAGAGAGAGAGAGAGAGAGAGAGAGAGAGAGAGAGAGAGAGAGAGAGAGAAGCACAATCCCCAGATGCTGACAAGGTAGTATGATTTGGAACCTCCATCACTCGGTGGCGTCATCGCCGTTGTTGTCAACGTTCCACAGACGCCACAGTCACAAAAGTAGAATGGGGGCTAATGACTTTCAAAGGGAGCTAATGACTGATTCGCCAAGGGATGTAGTCGAGTCACTAAACCTCAAGTCCGAATCGAGTCCCCTGTGCTTGAGTCCAAGTCCGAGTCACCAATGGGTCATGAGTCGAGTCACAAGTCCCTATGGCTGAAGTCCCCCAGGTTGTTAACTCCAGCTAGCTAATGAGCTAACATGACTGAACATAGTGTAGCCTAAACAAGTGGTTAACGGTCCGGTCCGCAAGTAGCCTGGTTTTATGAATGTAAAATGCGGCCTGCCAATAAAAAGGTACCACCGGTGTTATGGGTCATGTCTTTTGAACAGTAATGGCGAGAATCAAATCCGTTTTCTCTAAAGAAAGGAAGACGAATTGGCTCGTACGTTGGCTAAAGATCCTGGCTATGAAATGCGGTGGGGAAAGTGCGAGGGTCGAGCGAGACTACACATTTTAAAAACGTTTCTATACTCAAGGGAGAGGAAAACATCGCTAGATTGTTGTTTTAATATTACAATGAATGCTGCTATTGTGTTTGATTTCGTAAAGCAGCTTGTGGTTGTTGACCAGGCGAAGGCTTTCTAATTAGGTGGCTGGTGGAGACTGGTTAGCTATGGGTAAGCAAGAGAGTCGCCTGCGTGAGGTGTATAATCGGAGGCGGAGTCAGAGCGGAGCCTGTCTGCCCACGCACATCGCTTGCTCTCCCGCGGATCACCAGCTGATGTAGGCTAGGCTGGGTGTGCCGGGTGTGGCGCGTCCTTCCCTCTGCTAAATAGAACCGTGCTACACATCTGCACTGCCAATATTAATTGTGCTTATCACTGAAAATCCCTCTCTCTCTCTCTCTCAATTCAAAGGGCTTTATTGGCATGGGAAACACATGTTTACATTACAACAGCAAGTGAAATAGATTATAAACAAAAGGAAAATAAACAATCAAAAATGAACAGTAAACATTACACACAAGTTTCAAAGAAATAGACACATTTCAAACACACACTCTGTCTTTCTGTCTCTCGCAGGGCTCTCCAATCCTTTTCTTGGAACGCTACCGTCCTGTAGGTTTTCACTCCAACCCCTGGACTACTGTCTCTCTCTCTCTCTCTGTCTCTCGCTTTACTGTAGCTCTCTCTCTCTCCCAGCCATATGCTTGGCCCTATTTAATATTTTTTCCTTCTTCTTGTGGTGACAAGGATTATAAATTGATTTATTCATGTTGTGGTTCCCATGCCAGGAGCCAATGCTCTCTCTCTCTCTCTCTCTCTCTCTCTCTCTCTCTCTCTCTCTCTCTCTCTCTCTCTCTCTCTCTCTCTCTCTACCTCTCCTTCTATTTCTCTCTCTCTACCTCTCCCTCTCTTGTTCTCTCTCTCTCTACCTCTCTTTCTCTCTCTGTTTCTTTTTCTCTCTCGTCACTTCTCCCATCTCTGTACCTCTGCCAAGCCAGGGATGGAGTCTCTCAATTTGTGTCTGAAACCACTCGCAACATACAGTTATTTTCCTTCTCTCTCTCTCTCTCCCCCCACTCTCTTTCTTTCTCTCTCTCTGACTGTGCCAGTGGTGGAGTTTAGATTAAGGAATCCCATGCTCAATTTGTTTCCCATTACTTATAATAGAAGAGAGACTTTTCCAAACAAAACATGATTACTGCAGGGCGAGGATCATTTCCATATCTAACACTTGTGGTACCACTCTCCTATTCAAACCAGGAGTTGGTCATTGTATTCATACACATAAATCACTGGTTTATTTAAACAGGTATTGTGTAACTGGTATTGTTTAAACAGGTATTGTGTAACTGGTACTTGCGCAATAAGCTGAGTCTTGTGTTTTCTTTGACTCTTTGAGGTCCAACGTGATAGTTTCCACAGTGAAAGACCGAGTGAAAGACAGGGAACGAATCACCTTGCCTTTGTGACTGTAGACTGTATCCAGTTGTACAGCTATGCTGCAAAAATGTGTGTTTTTGGTTCATGGAATTGCTAGACAGTCCAATTAGTTTTGATATCAAAGTTGTAGGGTGCAAGAAATTGACCATGGAACGTTGAGTATTTATTGAATTCAGCGACAATACAAAAACTAAACGTGTCGTTCCAAAGGGAAACAAATGAATCTATCAAACAGTTCCTACCGCACTCAGATGTAATTGGCATATTTAGTATGATCCTTCCACAGAATTAATTCCGGGGGGGCCCTACCTGTCAAACATGCCTGAGGTCTTACCTAATACCTGCCCTACACCAACAAATGGAAAGTACCTTTCTGAAAGTAGCTCAAGTCATCCTGGAGCTGCTCTTTGTGGTCGGAGGTGATTGAAGACAGAAGAAAGAGCGGTGTGTTGTCAGGATCGGTTGGAAAGCCTCTGTTTAATTAAGCATGAATCCAGATGATAGTCATTATCTGATGATTGTCTTGATAATCTCTGTCAGCAGCCAGGGAGGTCGGGGAGGTGGAGGAGTCAACCTAGCATTATGATTTACAGAGGGAGAGAGGGGGGGTGGATAGAAAGAGAGAGAGAGGGAGAGAAGGGGGAGATGGGAGGGAAGAGAGCTAGAGAGAGGGAGTTGGATACATAGATAGAAAAGGGGAGGGAGAGGGAGAGAGATAGAGACAGTGGGAGAGAGAGAGAGACAATGGGAGAGGGAGGGAGGGAGGGAGGGAGAGAGAGAGAGAGAGGGAGAGAGAGAGAGAGAGAGAGAGAGAGAGAGAGAGACAGTGGAGAGAGAGAGAGAGAGAGAGAGAGAGAGAGAGAGAGAGAGAGAGAGAGAGAGAGAGAGAGAGAGACAGTGGGAGAGAGAGAGAGACAATGGGAGAGGGAGGGAAGGAGGTAGGGAGGGAGGGAGGGAGGGAGGAGAGAGAGAGAGAGAGAGAGAGAGAGAGAGAGAGAGAGAGAGAGAGAGAGAGAGAGAGAGAGAGAGAGAGAGAGACGTCTCACACTGAACTAACACTCCAGCCCAGAGGGCTTGGCCTGCCTGGCCGTCTGCACGGCATGATATACTATCTCTATCTCTTACAGGTGATACAGGATCTTTGGCAGGTGCTGACACAGTATTGATGTGTAGGGTTCAGAGGTTGAGGAGCTACTGTCTAGAGGGGAGTGGATAGAGAGGTCTGGGGAGGGGAGGGAGGACTCCATGCCAGGCTTGTGAATCACCATTCCCCCTTTTTTTTAAAGAATTGACAGAGTTGGTTTAGAAAGTATTCACAAGTCCCTTTGACTCTGGGAATGTCTAGAGTGGCTTAGCGGGGTAGTGTTGCACGTGTCAACCTGCTAGCGACTAGCCACACGGCGGAATGTGATGTCATCTGAGGGCGACCCTCTTTCAGCAAGCCTTCAGTACAGACCGTAAGCACGGAGCGGGTCACAGGGTCGCCATTCCATTTGCCTTTGAAATCATACCTGTCAGGTCATACGTTACAGTGTGTGTGTGTGTGTGTGTGTGTGTGCGTGTGTGTGTGCGTGCGTGCGTGTGCACGTGCGTGTGTGCGCGTGTATGTGAATGTGAATGTGTATGTGTATGTGTATGTGTATGTGTGTGTGTGTGTGCGTGCGTGCGTGTGTGTGTATGTGTATGTGTGTGTGTGTGTGTGTGTGTGTGTGTGTGTGGTGTGCATGTGCGTGTGTGTGTGTGTGTGTGTGCGTGTGCCAAAGGGAATCGTGTCTACTGAATGAGCAAATGTTGAATTCTGGCAGCTGACCTCCCTACAGTATCAAAAGTCTCAGTCACTCACAGCTGATGCACAGTACAACAAGAGGAACAAACATTCAAACATTCTCCATTCAGTTGACGACCTCACCTTTAAAACCTATTTAAACACCCAGACAAACGTTTCTAAACACCTCCCCTTTAAAACCCATAGAAACACCCAGACAAACATGTTTCTAAACCACTCCCCTTTAAAACCCATAGAAACACCCAGACAAACATGTTTCTAAACACCTCCCCTTTAAAACCCATAGAAACACCCAGACAAACATGTTTCATTCCCCAGATTTATTACACAGCATATGCTCATATATAAACCCTATAGCCTGATCATACAATACAGTATGGTCCATATAGGCAGGATGGACGGTCTGTTTTGATAGTACACACACACACACACGCACACACACGCACTCACACACGCACACACACACACACACGCACACACACGCACACACACACACACACGCACACACACACACACACACACACACACACACACACACACGCACACACACACACGCACACACACACAAACAAACACACATGCACACACACAGAGTTTGTTGATGTATCTGGTCCACACAGGGAGCGGGGAGCAGATGGCACTAACGCTGACCCTTCTGTAGTCTTCCTGTCCGCTGACTGAACCATGGTCTGACTGCTCTTATCTGCTGGAACTGGGCGGTGGGGGAACGGACGGACGCTTTGAAGCCACGCTTGTGTGGCCATGCAATCAGGCAGACCGCTGTAGGTCCACAAACATCACCCTCGAACTCTTCCACGCACATTCGCACGTGCACTCTTTCAGGCACACACACACACATGCTCACACACGGACACACACATGCGCACACACACCCTTTTTCAACTCACCATCGTCAAGATCTGAACCTAGAAGGTCCCTGGTTGTGTAGATGTGTAGACTGAGCAGGAGACAGGAGAGGCTCCTGGATGGGCTTGGGGGGGCTGGAGGCTTGTGATTCGTGCGGAGCGTGTCATGTAGAGAGTCTTCCCATTCCCCAATCACCGAGAACATCTGCGGATCTCTCAGAGAATCTCTGAATGATAAAACCCTATCAGAGGAACCCAAGGGATCGGCCTGAAATTTTCCACCCTGGACAGACAAATAAACAGAGATGATCTATAGAGGCAAAGCAACTCCCATGGGTCAACCAGTTACTGTTAGGTTACTGTACAGTCTGATGGGAGAACAGATACCGACTCTAGTTCCTCCTGGAAAACACCTGTACCATTTTTCGCTTTACTGAGCCGAGTCGTGCCGAGCTATACAGCGCTGGCCTGGTTACTTATACACTGTAGTTACTGAAAATGAAAATGTGAGAAGAAAATATGGCCTGGGTTGGATAGTGTGAGAAGCACTCTGAGGTCCATGGATGGGGTCCATAGATGTGGCGCATGTCTATGGAAATGCTGTGTGCTGTGGGGAATAGCAATACACTGATGACGTAGTTATGGTTAAGACCAAATCTACATTCCAGATCTTCTGTTTGTGTGTTTATGTGTATGTGTGCGTGTGCATGCATACTTCCATCTGTGCACGTGTGTGTGTGTGTCTGTGCATGTATGTGTGTGTGTGGGTGTGTGTGTGTCTGGGCATGTATGTGGGTGTGGGTGTGTGGGTGTGTGTGGGTGGGTGTGGGTGTTTGTTGTTCCAGAGGGTAGAGAGTGACTGGCGCTAATGCTGTATATTTTGGGGTGGTTTCTTTTGGCAGAGCTGATGGGAAGAAGCTTACATATCAGATGACTTGTCATTCAGGTACAATGACTTGTCATTCAGGTCATATCGCTGACAGTTTTTATACATAATGTCCTTTTTGGTGCCAAAATAAACGATTGGTACCACTTACTTCAGGTGTAGCCAGGTTCCTAACGAGATCAGGATGTTCCATAGCAAAGAATCGATGTCAAATATCCAGGTGGCCTGATTTTTTCCAATTATTTCCCATGATGTCAAAGACATTCTAATTTAATCTGGAGCGAACTGCTTTGATGCTTTCATCATCAGCGAACAGCTTCCGCTACGCCAGCATGGTAACAATGCTCTACTCACAGATATTGATTTGGATTAGTTTCTGTCACGTTCAGAGATTGCGTAAATTAGGCTTTGCACCCTCTTTCTTTCACCCCTTCCGTCTCTCTTTCTTTCTCAACTCCCCCTTTCCCTCTGTCCCCTCCCCATGCATTCTCTCTCCCCAGCACTCTCTCTCCCTCTCTCCCTTTCGATCCCTCTCCCCTCTCTCCCCACCTCCTCCCTCTCTCCTCCCCGTCTCTCTCCGTGTCACGTCTCCATGCTGCCTCTCCCCTCTAACTCTTTGATGTGTCTGCTTTAATTCTCAGCTTCATGGAATCTGTGGCGCTGCCGTTGCCTATCGGTGGCAGGATCACAGATCTATCCTAGGGTTCAGTGCGGTACGGCGTGCCTCTCTTCGAGTTGGTGGGTGTCGAGATAGTACAGGAGGTGAAACAATGGGAGCTGCCTTGAGGCCCTGAAAGAATTAGCTTCCAATGCAGATCCCAGAGAGGACCAGAGAGGAGTAGAGAGGAACAAAGATGACCAGAGAGGAGTAGAGAGGAACAGAGAGGAACAGAGAGGAGTAGAGAGGAACAGAGAGGACCAGAGAGGAACAGAGAGGAGTAGAGAGGAACAGAGAGGAGTAGAGAGGAACAGAGAGGACCAGAGAGGACCAGAGAGGAGTAGAGAGGAACAGAGGGGAACAGATAGGAGTAGAGAGGAACAGAGGAACAGAGAGGAACAGAGAGGAGTAGAGAGGAACAGAGAGGAACAGAGAGGAGTAGAGAGGAGTAGGGAGGAGTAGAGAGAACCAGAGAGGAGTAGAGAGGAGTAGAGAGGAACAGAGAGGACCAGAGAGGAATAGAGAGGAACAGAGAGGACCAGAGAGGACCAGAGATGAGTAGAGAGGAACAGATAGGAGTAGAGAGGAACAGAGAGGAGTAGAGAGGAACAGAGAGGACCAGAGAGGAGTAGAGAGGAACAGATAGGAATAGAGAGGACCAGAGAGGACAAGAGAGCAGTAGAGAGGACCAGAGAGGACCAGAGAGGATTATAGAGGAACAGAAAGGAACAGATAGGAGTAGAGAGGAGTAGGGAGGAGTAGAGAGGATCAAAGAGGAGTAGAGAGGACCAGAGAGGAGTAGAGAGGAGTAGAAAGGAACAGAGAGGAGTAGAGAGGAACAGAGAGGAACAGAGACGAGCAGAGAGGAATAGAGAGGAACGGATAGGAGTAGAAAGGAACAGAGAGGAGTAGAGAGGAGTAGAGAGGAACATAGAGGATCAGAGAGGACCATAGAGGAGTAGAGAGGAACAGAGAGGAGTAGAGAGGAACAGATAGGTGTATAGAGGAATAGAGAGGAGTAGAGAGGAACAGATATTAGAGAGGAACAGAGAGGAGTAGAGAGGGACAGAGGGGACCAGAGAGGAGTAGAGAGGAACAGAGAGGAGTATAGAGGAACGTAAAGGACCAGAGAGGAGTAGAGAGGAGTAGAGAGGAACAGAGAGGAACAGAGAGGAGTATAGAGGAACGTAAAGGACCAGAGAGGAGTAGAGAGGAGTAGAGAGGAACAGAGAGGAACAGAGAGGAGTAGAGAGGAACAGAGAGGAATAGAGAGGAACAGATAGGAGTAGAGAGGAACAGAGAGGAACAGAGACGAGGCAGAACACTGGCGGTTCTGGGGAGGCCAGGGGGCCAGTGCCCTGTGACAACAATTTTGGACCCCCTTGTGGCCCCCCTAAATGTGGAGTATGAAATAATTTTTGCATAACAAATTTTTGCTATCGTTCTTTTTTTACACTGATATTAGACAGTGGCAACGTGGAACACTAATTAAACCCACACATTTACTAGAGGGACATTGTCTTTTGCCTACTAATGCCTGCAATGAAGTGAAGAAAACGATATGACAACAATAACGTCTAATGTAACTGGCCCCTCTAACAGTACAACTGGCCCCAGCTTGGCCCCCCCAGTTGAAAGGGTCTAGAACCTCCACTGGAGCAGAAAGGAATAGAGAGGAACAGAGAGGAGTAAATAGGAGCAGAGAGGAGCAGAGAGGAGTAAATAGGAGCAGAGAGTAGCAGAGAGGAACAGAGAGGAGTAAATAGGAGCAGAGAGGAGCAGAGAGGAACAGAGAGGAGTAAATAGGAGCAGAGAGGAGCAGAGAGGAACAGAGAGGAGTAAATAGGAGCAGAGAGTAGCAGAGAGGAACAGAGAGGAGTAAATAGGAGCAGAGAGGAGCAGAGAGGAGCAGAGAGGAGCAGAGAGGAACAGAGAGGACCCAGAAATCATCAAGAAAGTAAAGCTGTGGTTTTCATCATCCTCAGCTCGACAGTAGGCTCAGTATCTCCTCACCTCCCCACCTCCTCACACTTTTCCAAGGTTGTAGGCATGATGACAGATGGATGTGGTTACCACAACCCGAATGAAAGAATACAAAAAAAGGTTGGATTATCGCCATAAATGTAGCATTTACGCTACATGCTACTAACTCTCAAATTACTGAGTGACCCCAGCACCGTGACAAGACTATATAATGGCTAACGCTAACAATGAAGGCCAGGAGGATGTTGTTCTATTGAAGGCCCAGGCTAGACTCACACCATCCGTCCCAATCCAAGAGGAGGCCCAGGTCCATAAATCAAAGCAGGTGGTTTTCCCCTCCTTCCAAAATGTCTCCACCACAGGAGAGAGAGAGGGGGGGTAGACCTGGGGGCACAGGGCTTGGTTATGAGAGAGCGATGATAAAAGTCGGCCCGTAAATCAAATCCTCATCCTTTATCAAAGGCATGTTTCAATCGGTGTGTACCGTTTAACTAGTGCTAGTAAAAAATGACAAATAAAGAAAAAGGCTGAGGTTTGGGGCTTCCATCTGTGTGGAAACCACACTAAATACACCCCCCCGCCCCACAGGAAATGATCTGGGGCCTGATCTGGTTATCCCTCAGCCATGCATTAATACAGGATTCAAAGACACGGGGAGTCATGTTCAAACACAATGCTGTGGAGGGGAAATCCCCGGTGCTGTACTGGGGGCTTCAGGACTGGTCTATCTAATCACAGATACTTCAGGTTAATGAACTGTCTAATGTACATGTTACGGCGTATACTGCACATAGCTACAATATGTTGAGAGGTGTTTTCCAAGTCTTTCATTTGCTTGATGTGTGCCGGGTCAGATCGTTACTGTACAGAGTACTGTAGTTCGGTTTGATCATCCGTTTGAGATTCGCTATATTGAGGAACTCTCCGTTTCACCAAACGTTTGTTCTGTCTGCCGCTAAAGTTCTATATGTTGTGTTTCATCACACTGTCATGTTGTTGTTGTTTACTAAAGTCCCTGGAACTGATGTTTACTGACATCATATTTTTATACGGCAAGTCAGCTAAGAACAAAGGATTATTTACAATGACGGCCTACACCGGCCAAACCCGGACGACCCTGGGCCAATTGTGCGCCGCCCTATGGGACTCCCAATCCCGGACGGTTGTGATACAGCCTGGATTTGAACCAGGGTGTCGGTAGTGTCGCCTTGGACCGCTGCGCCACTCGGGAGCCCCACATGACATCACATCTGTTGTAGACTGCATAGTGTTGCACGTTGTTAACAGCAGTGTGAAAGACCGTCTTCTAGGGAAATAGATTGAATCTACCACAGCCAGATCCAGACGTCAACGGCTCAATCCTTGACTTGACACCATCTCAAACCTTCACTTCAAAAACTCCCGTTGGCATCAATGCATGATTTGTGGAGAAAGTTTAGCATTAAAAGTGTGTGTGTGTCTCAGGTCAGTATTCAGCTTTACACTGCTAGACCTGTCCTGATGTTTCTGTAATGAGACGTTATTTCATTTCATTCCTCTATGACTCACTGTGGAGCCAGTGATGTCCAACACCCGTGAAGATATCCGGGACATCAGGATAAACTGTGACTTAACAGCGTGGAGATGTTTACTACCGAGAGGACACCACTCTTCATTTGGACCTTTGATGTTCCTGAGCCTGAATACACACCACCGTACAACATACCTGCGCTTCAGGAGAGTGTGGACTGAACTGTTGGCTGCTAAGACCCTTTTAAATCAATCCATGTAATGAAGAACCTCCCAATAATATCATAAGCATATCAAATGTGATCCCCGAGGGAAGTGAACCTACAGCCTTGGCGTTGATATTGCCATGCTCTTATCAACTGAGCCACGCAAGACCACAACGGGACCTGTAAACCAATTTTACCTTTCATACCTGTCAAATGAACAGGTGATGCTATGAGGTTAGGATGCATTGCTGTCTATGGCTGTTCCCCAAATGGAACCCTATTCCCTACCTAGGGCACTACTTTTAAACAGAGCCCGATGGGCTGTGGTCAAACGTAGTGCACTACATAGAGAACAGGGTGCCATTTGGGATCTAAACCTGTATCTGCCTGTGCTGTGGAGGATGTGTATGATGTGTTTGTCTGGTTTGTCTGAACTGACTTGCCTTTAAAAGGTCTGACCCTGCAGTGTGATGGAAGAGACAGACACCCTCACATCAAACACAGCAGGGAGAATGCGTTTCTATTGGGAGAAGCTGTAGATATCTGGCATCGGCCAGATGAGGCGTCCTGCTTTCAAGCTGTCTGTTGGTGTGACAATGATTGTTTTTCATTGCCTTGATTTGTCTGATGATTGATGTCTCAGTGGTGAATTTAAATACTACTGATAAGTGGGAAAGTATATACTGTATATATACAGTATAAAATACCAAAAATACAGAATACCATATCTGCATGCATCAGTTTAGTGTACATGTTCACAATAGTCCCAAGCCACAGGAATGAAATCAGTAGGTGACTGTGGTCCCAAGCCACTGTGTAAATCAGTAGGTGACTGTGGTCCCAAGCCACTGGGTAAATCAGTAGGTGACTGTGGTCCCAAGCCACTGGGTAAATCAGTAGGTGACTGTGGTCCCAAGCCACTGTGTAAATCAGTAGGTGACTGTGGTCCCAAGCCACTGTGTAAATCAGAAGGTGACTGTGGTCCCAAGCCACTGTGTAAATCAGTAGGTGACTGTGGTCCCAAGCCACTGGGTAAATCAGTAGGTGACTGTGGTGCCAAGCCACTGTGTAAATCAGTAGGTGACTGTGGTCGCAAGCCACTGGGTAAATCAGTAGGTGACTGTGGTCCCAAGCCACTGTGTAAATCAGTAGGTGACTGTGGTCCCAAGCCACTGTGTAAATCAGTAGGTGACGGTGGTCCCAAGCCACTGTGTAAATCAGTACGTGACTGTGGTCGCAAGCCACTGTGTAAATCAGTAGGTGACTGTGGCCCCAAGCCACTGTGTAAATCAGTAGGTGACTGTGGTCCCAAGCCACTGTGTAAATCAGTAGGTGACTGTGGTCCCAAGCCACTGTGTAAATCAGTAGGTGACTGTGGTCCCAAGCCACTGTGTAAATCAGTAGGTGACTGTGGTCCCAAGCCACTGGGTAAATCAGTAGGTGACTGTGGTCCCAAGCCACTGTGTAAATCAGTAGGTGACTGTGGTCCCAAGCCACTGTGTAAATCAGTAGGTGACTGTGGTCCCAAGCCACTGTGTAAATCAGTAGGTGACTGTGGTCCCAAGCCACTGTGTAAATCAGTAGGTGACTGTGGTCCCACGCCACTGGGTAAATCAGTAGGTGACTGTGGTCCCAAGCCACTGTGTAAATCAGTAGGTGACTGTGGTCCCAAGCCACTGTGTAAATCAGTAGGTGACTGTGGTCCCAAGCCACTGTGTAAATCAGAAGGTGACTGTGGTCCCAAGCCACTGTGTAAATCAGTAGGTGACTGTGGTCCCAAGCCACTGTGTAAATCAGTAGGTGACGGTGGTCCCAAGCCACTGTGTAAATCAGTAGGTGACTGTGGTCCCAAGCCACTGGGTAAATCAGTAGGTAACTGTGGTCCCAAGCCACTGTGTAAATCAGTAGGTGACTGTGGTCCCAAGCCACTGTGTAAATCAGTAGGTGACTGTGGTCGTAAGCCACTGTGTAAATCAGTAGGTGACGGTGGTTGCAATCCACTGGGTAAATCAGTAGGTGACTGTGGTCCCAAGCCACTGTGTAAATCAGTAGGTGACTGTGGTCCCAAGCCACTGTGTAAATCAGTAGGTGACTGTGGTCCCAAGCCACTGTGTAAATCAGTAGGTGACTGTGGTCCCAAGCCACTGTGTAAATCAGTAGGTGACTGTGGTCCCAAGCCACTGTGTAAATCAGTAGGTGACTGTGGTCCCAAGCCACTGTGTAAATCAGTAGGTGACTGTGTTCCAAGCCACTGGGTAAATCAGTAGAAATAGGAGGACAGAAAAGGATTGATGAGAGTCTGTTTTGATCTAACAT
Organism: Brachymystax lenok tsinlingensis; assembly: GCA_030435695.1. Lineage (NCBI taxonomy): Eukaryota > Metazoa > Chordata > Actinopteri > Salmoniformes > Salmonidae > Brachymystax > Brachymystax lenok. The sequence goes on along the minus strand of CM059810.1, from coordinate 19,137,687 downwards.
CTGCACACCGAATGACCTTTGACCCTAACACGCTCAGAACTAACCAGTCAGAATATTAGACACATAGAGTGAGGGGCTATATGTTTGAGGGGACGCATTCAAATAATGAATGGCACACACACACACACACACTCCCGCCCCAACACACACACTTCAGAGAAAGCTTCCTCTCCTCAGCCCCTCTCACACTAAGTAAAGTAGGGATTTGGAGAGAGAAGAGGGGATTGGGACTGGGGGTATGAGGGAACATTGAACAGGCTGTAGCAGGCTACTCCTCCCCTCCTGAAGCCCAATATCAACAAGCTGGGCCCAGCTGTATTCAGTGGGGATGAAAGACACCTGCTGCCTGTTGCTGCAGGTCCATTCTAATGCACTACAAACATACCTGTACTGCTCTGGGGCTGGGACTGCAGGGACGGAGGTCGGGAGGACACACGTACGCACACACACACCCACACACACGCACGCACACACAGCACACACACACACAGCACACAGGCCCAGCTAGGCAGCGCAGCCAGTAAGCCTCTATGGCCCACAGGTGCAGATGCTAGAGATAACCTAGCCAAGTAGCACATGGGCTGCAAAATGTCTAACAGTAGGAATGCTGATCTAGGATCAGGTCCACCGTCCTATTCATTATGACATTAAAGGATCAACTGATCCTAGATCAGTACCCCTACTCTGTCTTCCAGTAAACACTTACAGCTAGTGGAGATGCGATGACTCACTCCAACATTATACAGCAGGAAACAGTTGGTTGATTAACCAGTAATTTGAGGAGTACTTTTGAAAGGAGTTTTGTTATAGTTATAGTTTTGTTATAGTTTGTTATAGTGATTCGTGTAATAGTACAGGTATTATTGCATTATCTGAATCGCGGGACTGATTTTGCACATGGCTGTTGACATTGGCATTCACCACAAATCAAGTTCCCTTAAGAAAAATTAAGTTCCTCTAAGTCTGAGTCTACATTGAATGACTAGAGAGAGAGAGAGAGAGAGAGAGAGAGAGAGCGAGAGAGAGAGAGAGAGAGAGAGAGAGAGAGAGATGATCATCTCATATTTAACATCTGTAACGTCAAAGGAGCATCCTCTTTGTAGTGTAATAAGCTACTGTATACTCTTTAGACTCTAGAGCCTTCTTCAAGGTTCAGTCAATCGCTGGGCTCAGTGGAGGCTTGGCGAGGAGGTTGTGGGATGGAAAAGCATTTAAGCTGGATTCACAGTGGGGATCTCCACAGAGAGAGTCCCAAACCAGGTCTTTGAAGAGGGGGAAAATACCAGTTGTTATGTTTTCCTAAAAGAAAGGAAAGGAACCATTGCGGGTTTGTACCTTCAATTTTTCTCCTTGTATGAATAAAACTAAACATGAAGCAAACGCAAACACGCACACACAAAATATTTTCGATGGAAGGGGGCATATTGTATATAAAAAACTCGGAGACATTCTATTTTGTAAACATGCACGGGCAGATGGACGGACGCAGAAAGCGAGCCCGTGCACACACACACACACACCACCAATTAAAGTGCAGAAGGCAGCTCCCTTAGTTCTCTGAAGGCACTTTTCATAATCTGATCCAAGCTGCAGGCTCTGTGAGCGTGTGTGTGTGTGTGTGTGTGTGTGTGTGTGTGTGTGTGTGTGTGTGTGTGTGTGTGTGTGTGTGTGTGTGTGTGTGTGTGTGTGTGTGTGTGTGTGTGTGTGTGTGTGCACGTGCTCACATCTGTGTGTGTGCCTGGCTGCAGGCTCTGTGTACCCTGACAGCGCTGTGCTTTCAGAGGCCCCTCCAGGACCAGCCATACAAGACCCCCTCACAGGTGGCTGGCCCTCTGCCAGAAGCACACAGTTATGGAAGCTGCCTACCTCTGAATGCGTTACACTCCGCTTGAGATACACCTAACCACACACACACACACACGCACACAAAGAGGGATAATTCCCTGTAGCCCACATGAAAGAGTACAGCAGTGGGCAGAGCGCCAGGCTCCAGCTACCTGGAGACAAAGGAGCGTAACACCTCTGGGGGTTTGATGTTAATCTGGGATCCGACGCGCTGACGGATGGGACCTTTTTTTTTTAGCATACAGTCTGTGTGTGTGATCACATTTGTGCGTGTGTGCTCAGATCTGTGTGTGATCACATTTGAGCGTGTGTGCTCAGATCTGTGTGTATATGTGTGTGTGTGTGTGTACAAGCCTGCCAGCGGTGTGTGTTGCTGCTTCCAGCGTGCTGCTCCGCCGTAGCCCCGCAATGAATCTCTCCGACATGCCTGCTTCACCTGGGGCCCACAGGTGCTTTCCTGCTATTGATCCCACCGCCCAGGGGGAGCCGTGCGTGCAGTCTGGGACTGGGAGGAAGGCTCACCTAGCCTACACAGGGGAGGGATGTGGGAGTGGAGGGGTGGAGAGAGAGAGAGAGAGAGAGAGAGAGAGAGAGAGAGAGAGAGAGAGAGAGAGAGGGGGATCCACCCTAGTCTGGGACAGGGGATCGTACCTGTACTGTCCAAAGTTGTTCCTTTCTCCCGTCTTCCTTCTCCCTCCATCTGGGTGAGAGGAGAGGGTCACAGACACAGACACAACTAAATCACTGCCAGATAACCAGAGCTAGTAAACTGGTTTTTAATACAGTACAGGAGATTACAGTGGTTACAGCATATTACAGTAGATTACAGTAGGTTGCAGTGGAGTACAGTAGAGTACAGTAGATTACAGTAGAGTACAGGAGATTACAATGGTTACAGTATATTATAGTAGATTACAGTAGGTTACAGTATATTACAGTAGAGTACAGTAGATTACAGTAGAGTACAGGAGATTACAATGGTTACAGTATATTATAGTAGATTACAGTAGGTTACAGTATATTACAGTAGAGTACAGTAGATTACAGTAGAGCACAGTAGATTACAGTAGATTACAGTGGTAAATGCACACAACAAACTACAGCGTATAACCAAGCTGGAGAAGGTAAAACCAACATCAGCATGCAAACAATATTGTATGTTTCCTGACTGTTTGTGTTTTTTCTGGGATGCCAATACACTATTACTAGTTAACTGATGACAGGGCATTGTGTGTACAGGTGGCGCTCTATACGCTAACACAAAGACCCTCAGATGTGGAGAACTGTTACTGTGAGGATTAGCCTACAACTATTATTACCACTACTACTGCTGATACAGCACACACACACGCGCGCACGCACACACACACACGCACACACACACACACGCATGCACACACACACACACACACAAACACAGGCCTCATGTGCTTCATGTGGTTGACTCTGGTTAGGGTTCAGTGGTAACAGGCAAGTGGTGTGCCTCACATGTTCTAATGATGTTGTCGGGGGAGACGGAGAGAGGGGGAGGAGGGAGGAGAGGAGGGGGTGCTTATCTTCCTCCAGCCGCTGCGTTTCTCTTAATTAAAACTCCTATCAGGAGCTTTGAAGTTAATGAGTGAGTTTGGTTATGTAAAAAAAAAAGAAGAAGAATGAACGAGAGAAAACGCAGGGCTGATGTGTATTTGTGAGGCATCACGACAGCCTTTGATTTCGCTAATATTAGACACCATGTGAGACGTGTTGTTGAATGGGAGCTGGAAGAGAATGGCTGATTGTTGTTGTTGTGTGAACTGCTGTACAACCTCTGTCTTCAGCGTTATTTACAAGGACCAACCAACTCAAAGGAGCAGAAACAAGTCAGAATATGTAAGTGATAAAGGATAATGACTCAAATATAAATGTACACACAGTGCAGCTGATCGTCCGTTACGCAACGTGAATTCCTTTAATCTTCTCACTGGCTGGTGTTCACGGCTCCTTCTGATTTCTCTCTCTCTCTCTCTCTCTCTCAATAGCAAGGCTATGCTCACTGAGTCTGTACATAGTCAAATCTGCATGCATTATTTGGTGTTTTACGTTGTACACGGAGGATATTTTTGCTGAATTCTGTCTCAATTTGGTGTTTATCCCATTTTGTGAATTCTTGCTTGGTGAGCGGACCCCAGACCTCACAACGATAAAGGGCAATGGGTTCTATAACCGATTCAAATATTTTTTAGCCAGATCCTAATTGGTATGTCAAATCTTATGTCCCTTTTGATGGCATAGAAGGCCCTTATTACCATGTCTCTCAGCTCGTTCACAGCTTTGTGGAAGTTACCGGTGGCACTGATGTTTAGGCCAAGGTATGTATAGTTTTTGTGTGCTCTAGGGCAACGATGTCTAGATGGAATTTGTATTTTTGGTCCTGGCAACTGGACCTTTTTTGGAACACCATTATTTTTGTCTTACTGAGATTTACTGTCAGGGCCCAGGTCTGGCAGGATCTGTAAAGAAGATCTAGGTGCTGCTGTAGGCTCTCCTTGGTTGGGGACAGAAGCACCAGATCATCAGCAAACAGTAGACATTTGACTTAAGATTCTAGTAGGGTGAGGTCAGGTGCTCCAGACTGTTCTAGTGCCCTCACCAATTCGTTGATATATATGTTGAAGAGGGTGGGGCTTAAGCTGCATCCCTGTCTCACCCCCCGGCCCTGTGGAAAGAAATGTCTGTGTTTTAACCCCACACTTGTTGTATTTGTACATGGATTTCATGATGTCGTATGTTTTTCCCCCAACACCACTTTCAATCAATTTGTACAGAAGACCCTCATGCCAAATTGAGTCAAAAGCTTTTTTGAAATCAACAATTAGGGTGTGCAAGGTGAATATGTGGTCTGTCGTACTGTAATTTGGTAAAAAGACAATTTGACATTTGCTCAGTACATTGTTTTCACTGAGGAAATGTACGAGTCTGCTGTTAATGATAACACAGAGGATTTTCCCAAGGTTGCTGTTGACGCATATCCCCCGGTAGTTATTGGGGTCAAATTTGTCTCCACTTTTGTGGATTGGGATGATCAGTCCTTGGTTCCAAATATTGGGGAAGATGCCAGAGCTAAGGATGATGTTAAATAGTTTAAGTATAGCCAATTGGAATATGTGGTCTGTATATTTTATCATTTCATTGAGGATACCATTAACACCACAGGCCTTTTTGGGTTGGAGGGTTTGAATTTTGTCCTGTAGGTTCTGGTAGTCTTTAATTGTTGATTCTAAGATTTGTATTTGAACATGTATATGTTTTTGTTGTTTGTTATAGGGCCAAAAAGATTGGAGAAGTGGTTAACCCATACATCTCCGTTTTGGATAGATAACACTTTGTGTTGTTTGTTTAGTGTTTTCCAGTGTTTAGTGATTTCTGGATTCTTCAATTACATTGAGCTGATTTCTTACTTGCTGTTCCTTCTTTTTCAGTAGTATATTTCGGTGTTGTTTTAGTGATCAAATCAAATTTTATTGGTCACATACACATGGTTAGCAGATGTTATTGCGAGTGTAGCGAAATGCTTGTGCTTCTAATTCCGACCGTGCAGTAATATCTAACAACTAATCTAACAATTTCACAACAACTACCTTATACACACAAGTGTAAAGGAATGAATAAGAATATGTACATATAAATATATGGATGAGCGATGGCCGAATGGCATAGGCAAGATGCAGTAGATGGTATAGAGTACAGTATATACATATGAGATGAGTAATGTAGGGTATGTAAACATTATATAAAGTGTAATTGTTTAAAGTGACTAGTGATACATTTATTACATCCAATTTTTTATTATTAAAGTGGCTAGAGATTTGAGTCAGTATGTTGGCAGCAGCCACTCAATGTTAGTGATGGCTAGTCTCTCAGTCTGATGGCCTTGATATAGAAGATGTTTTTCAGTCTCTCGGTCCTTCTTCTTCTGTATGATAGCGGGGTGAACAGGCAGTGGCTCGGGTGGTTGTTGTCCTTGATGATCTTTTTGGCCTTCCTGTGACACCGGGTGGTGTAGGTGTCCTGGAGGGCAGGTAGTTTACCCCCGGTGATGCGTTGTGCAGACCTCACTACCCTCTGGAGAGCCTTACGGTTGTGGGCGGAGCAGTTGCCGTACCAGGCGGCGATACAGCCCGACAGGATGCTCACGATTGTGCATCTGTAAAGGTTTGTGAGTGTTTTTGGTGACAAGCCAAATATCTTCAGCCTTCTGAGGTTGAAGAGGCGCTGCTGCGCTTTCCTCACCACGCTGTCTGTGTGGGTGGACCATTTCAGTTTGTCCGTGATGTGTACGCCAAGGAACTTAAAACTTTCCACCTTCTCCACTACCGTCCCGTCGATGTGGATAGGGGGGTGCTCCTGCTGCTATTTCCTGAAGTCCACGATCATCTCCTTTGTTTCGTTGATGTTGAGTGTGAGGTTATTTTCCTGACACCACACTCCGAGGGCCCTCACCTCCTCCCTGTTGGTAATCAAGCCTACCACTGTAGTGTCGTCTCCAAACTTGATGATTGAGCTGGAGGTGTGCATGGCCACGCAGCCATGGGTGAACAGGGAGTACAGGAGAGGGCTGAGAACGCACCCTTGTGGGGCCCCAGTGTTGAGGATCAGCGGGGTGGAGAGTGTTGTTTCCTACCCTCACCACCTGGGGGCGGCCCGTCAGAAAGTCGAGGACCCAGTTGCACAGGGCGGGGTCGAGACCCAGGGTCTCAAGCTTAATGATGAGTTTGGAGGGTACTATGGTGTTAAATGCTGAGCTGTAGTCGATGAACAGCATTCTTACATAGGTATTACTCTTGTCCAGATGGGTTAGGGCAGTGTGCAGTGTGTGATTGCGTCGTCTGTGGACCTATTGGGGCGGTAAGCAAATTGGAGTGGGTCTAGAGTGTCAGGTAGGGTGGAGGTGATATGATCCTTGACTAGTCTCTCAAAGCACTTCATGATGACGGAAGTGAGTGCTACGGGGCGATAGTTGTTCACCATAGTGATTCACCATAGTGAAGGCGTAGGCTCAGTGTAAGGATGTACGCTGAGAGTCGGGAAGCAAGTTCAGGGAGTGAATACATTTAACAAATTAACGAACAAAACAAGAAACACAAACACACTGACATGAAACAGCAACAATGACGACTGGGGAAGGATCCAAAGGGAGTGACATATAAAGGGTAGGTAATCAAGGAGGTGATGGAGTCCAGGTGAGTGTCATTATGTGCGCACCGCTGGTGACAGGTGTGCGCCCTAACGAGCAGCCTGGTGACCTAGAGGCCGGAGAGGGAGCACACCTGACACTCAGTTTTTCTGGGTCTCTATGTTTTAGGTTGGATAGGTTTCTCTCCACTTCTCTCTCTCTCTCAATTCAATTCAATTTCAATTTAAGGGCTTTAGTGGCATGGCAAGCACATGTTAACATTGCCAAAGCAAGTAAAATACATAATAAACAAAAGTGACATAAACAATAAACAGTAAACATTACACTCACAAAGGTCCAAGATATTAAAGACATTACAAATGTCATATTATGTGCAAACAGTTAAAATACAAAAGGGAAAATAAATAAACATAAATATGGGTTGTGTTTACATTGGTGTTTGTTCTTCACTGGTTGCCCTTTTCTTGTGGCAACAGGTCACAAATTGTGCTGCTGTGATGGCACACTGTGGTATTTCACCCAATAGATATGGGAGTTTATCAAAATTTGTGTATCTGTGTAATCTGAGGGAAATATGTGTCTCTAATATGGTCATACATTTGGCTGGAGGTTAGGAAGTGCAGCTCAGTTTCCACCTCATTTTGTGGGCAGTGTGCACATAGCCTGTATTCTCCTGAGAGCCAGGTCTGCCTACGGCAGCCTTTCTCAATAGCAAGGCTATGCTCACTGAGTCTGTACATAGTCAAATCTTTCCTTAAGTTTGGGTCAGTCACAGTGGTCAGGTATTCTGCCACTGTGTACCCTCTGTTTAGGGCCAAATAGTATTCTAGTTTGCTCTGTTCTTTGTAACATTTTTCCAATGTGTCAAGTAATTATATTTTTGTTTTTCGCATTATTTGGTTGGGTCTAATTCTGTTGCTGTCCTGGGGATCTGTGGGGTCTATTTGTGTTTGTGAACATAGCCCCAGGAGCAGCTTGCTTAGGGGACTCTTCTCCAGGGTAATCTCTCTGTGGGTGATGGCTTTGTTATGGAAGGTTTGGGAATTGCTTCCTTTTAGGTGGTTGTAGAATTTAACGGCTCTTTTCTCGATTTTGATAATTAGGGGGTATCGGCCTAAAATCTCTCTCTCTATTTCTCTCTCTCTCCCTGTCCCCTTTCTTTCTCCATTCTTCTCTCCCTCTCTTTCAATCCCTCCTTCCCTCAGTCACTCTTTCTATTTCCACTCTCTCTCTCTCTCTCTCTCTCTCTCTCTCTCTCTCTCTCTCTTTCCTCTCCCTCCCTCCATCTCTCCCTCTCTCTTTCTTTACCTCTATCTCCCTTTCTCTCTCTACCTCTCTCTCTCCCTCCATCTCTGTCTCTCTCCCTCTTTCTCTCTCTCCATGCCTCCATCCCTCTCTCTCTTTCTCCATGCCTCCATCCATCCCTCTCTCTCTCTCTTTAACGCTCTCTCTCTCTCCCCCCATCTCTATCTCTCTCTTTCTCTCTCTCTCCCTCCATCTCTGTCTCTCTCCCTCTTTCTCTCTCTCCATGCCTCCATCCCTCTCTCTCTTTCTCCATGCCTCCATCCATCCCTCTCTCTCTCTCTTTAACTCTCTCTCTCTCTCCCCCCATCTCTATCTCTCTCTTTCTCTCTCTCTCTGTCTCTCGCTCTTCGCTCCGGGTGCTTTCGGTCCTCTCAGATTACAGTTGAATATTACAGGCCGTGACCAATCTCCAATTAACCAAATGTTGCCGGGGTATACTATCACCCATGACTCCTTTCATGGCCCTTTAAATGTCTTTTCAGGCGCTGGAATATTTTCGGTGCAATTTCAGAATGCGGTTGGCTGTTAAAACCAAACCCCCTCACTTTTTGACTTCGCACCAATGGAAGCTTAACCCAAATAAATCAATCTCACTGTAATGTATTCAAAAATAAGCGAAGATGAATTAACAGAAGCTCCAAATTGTATTTCAATCAACTAAATTACCGCCGGAGTTCCACTTTTGAAAGGTTGACCGATGCGTTTTAGCCTTCATTTTGGCTAATAAAGAATCGGACACATTATTTGCATTAAAATGAATTAAGCTTTGACAACGTTTGACAACGTTCCACAATCCACCGGTCAACATGTCTAAACCAGAGCACATCCGCACATTACTCCCCTTTGTGTGTCTCCTCTCTGAGATTGCTTGGCAGTCCTGCCTGTGTGACATTTGTTATGTATCTATTATGATGTTAATGGGTCGCTTCTCACGCTCACGTCCATATGCCGTCATTCCTTGAAATGATAATTGGAAAATAATTAGAGGCTAAAAGGTTTATTTTCTCTCCAAACGGTATGGGCGGAATAAATCACAGAGTGGCAGCGAGGAGAGCTAGAGCCATGATACTAACCACTGCTGCCTGCTGCAGCCTGAGTGAGAGAGAGAGAGAGAGAGAGAGAGAGAGAGAGAGAGAGAGAGAGATGAACTTCAGAGATAGCCTGAAAGCTGTCTTTCTTCTTTGAGTCTTTCTCCTACATTCTTCAATTGTTTCCTGTTTTCAAAGTCGGTTTCCCTCTTTTCTTTCTTCTCCACAACACACCGGCACTCATATACACAGTGGACTTGAACCTCTCTGTCCATATACCACTCATATACACAGTGGACTTGAACCTCTCTGTCAATATACCACTCATATACACAGTGGACTTGAACCTCTCTGTCAATATACCACTCATATACACAGTGGAATTGAACCTCTCTGTCCATATACCACTCATATACACAGTGGAATTGAACCTCACAGTGGAATTGAACCTCTCTGTCCATATACCACTCATATACACAGTGGAATTGAACCTCTCTGTCCATATACCACTCATATACACAGTGGAATTGAACCTCTCTGTCCATATACCACTCACATACACCGTGGAATTGAACCTCTCTGTCCATATACCACTCATATACACAGTGGAATTGAACCTTTCTGTCGTTATATACTATATAAAACTGAGTTTGTTCTGGTTGTGGAGACTGGTGAAACGTGTATGTGAGAGATACCGAGCCCAACCCTGGTATCAACCAAAGTACTTGTCTGTTTTTCTGTTAAAACCAAAACTATGGAGGTCAGCGGCTTTTTACTTCCACGTGACTTCCATTCTGGATGTTTCAATTTACAGTATGTTCCCTCCTGAAGCACCACTGTTCAGCACAAACACTTTTGAAAGGAACAACAACCAATGAAATTAAAAGATCTGAGAGAGAGAGGAGCTTTGGTCGGGAAGGACTTATTTAATTTTTGTTGTCGCTGTAGTTCTTCAAAGGGCTTGCCGGGTCTCAGTCTAAACATCCTCTATGTTTCCCCCAACACAACTGATAGCTATTTCTGACGTGAGGCAACGCAGCGCCTGGAAATTGGTTGTCTGCAGGCCGAAGGTAGAATAGACTTCTCCCGAGCATCTTGAGAAAAAGCATCTGGCGAGGGACACAAGAAGTCCTCCTCAGGTTTAAACCTTTGTTTCTTAAGAGATCCCTTGCTCTCGCCCCTCCTCACCCCCCCTCTTGTCCTGACATCAGCGTAATTGGAGATCATTACAGACCCACAATGCAACCCTCTCAGATCTCCAGCTGAGTAATGGAAATTAATTGTGGTGTTGGGGCGCATGGCAGCTCCTCGTAACAACAACAGCAGCACAGAATGGAAACCGAGCGCTATAGTGGGAAGAGGAGAGGTAGAGAGGTACGTCGTTCCCCCCAAATTGAATCGAAGTGAAGATATCCTGTTCAGGGCATCTATTGGTTAGGCGAGCAGCTGAAACGAGCCAGATTGTTGGCTCGCGTTTTTAGCCCCGCTCCGTGTTTTTGTTTGGCTGAAGTGGGGTTGGGATGGGGTGGGATTGGAGAGGAGGGCTGCCTGCCTCACATCAAAAGAATTTGTAACAAACCTAATTCATCACAAGCGTAGGATGAGCTGGTAAGAAAGATGAAAGTCAGTTGGCATGGAAACTGAAAGCACATCAGCACTCGCGCTAGAGTACAAAAGGCAGTCTGCATTGTTCATGTTGCATTTTCTACGACGTGAAAGGATCCGTAAGTGCTATCGTGACCTTCCCAAGAAGATTACCCAATTATGGCTAACTAGAATGCTCAATTAGACTTATTTCTGTACATTGTAAATCCACGTGTATTAGAATTTTCCTTGTTTTTTTCAGTGTTATGTACTGTCTACATTGTCAACTAGACACATTTTATGTTTCCTATATTCTGAACACATTTACAACGGTATGTTGATGGAAAGGAAAAGAAGATGGATGAATCAATTCAGAAACAAAATCAATATCTACATAAATCCAAGATCAAAAGAATCTGAACTACAATTCTCACTCACACACACACACACCCTCTCTCCTCTACTTCCACAGGTGAGTCTTCTAGAAGTTAATTGGAGAGCAGTAAGCCAGCAATATGTCTTGCCTTCATCAGATCTTAGAAAGGGGAATTCCAAAACCTCACAGCTGTATAGACCTCCAATGTAGCATCACACATATATACACACACACACACACACACACACACACACGTACACGCTGAGGCATGCATACTCATGTGTACACCCACAAACAAGCACACACGGCAGATTGGGCCACACACTGGGCCAACATAGATTATTTCACATTGATTTCTATGTTTGTGAGTGAGAAAGAGACAGTTTCTATTCTGAAAACCGCAGCAGCTCAAGCATTTCCTGAGCAAAACTGTAACTTCCCAGCATTATAAAAACAAAGCTTCCATTCACTACCACTAACTGCTGACATATTACAATACTATCTTCCCAAAACATTTATGGTCCAAACATTTAATTGGAAGGCAGGGCCCCTCTAAACAGGTAAACCACTAGGACTCTCTTTTGTGTTTCTCACCCCCTTCTCTCACTCTCTCCCCCTCTCTCACTCTCTCCCTCCCCTCTCTCTCTGTCTCTTTCTATATCTCTCTCTCTATTCAATTCAAGGGGCTTTATTGGCATGGGAAACACATGTTAACATTGCCAAAGCAAATTAAGTAGATAATATACAAAAGTGAAATAAACAATATAAATGAACAGTAAACATTACACTCAGAAGTTCCAAAAGAATAAAGACATTACATTATGTGTGTGTATATATACAGTGCTGTAACGATGTACAATTTAATTGGAAGGCAGGGCCCCTCTAAACAGGTTAACCCACTAGGACTCTCTTTTGTGTTTCTCTCTCTATCTCCCCCCCTCTCCAGAGGTGGAGTTTGATCTAACAGTAGGCTATATCCCGCAGTGTCACAAACGCACAGCGGCTCCACGCCTTCAAAGGGCATCAGTGACAGGTTTTTAGAAATAAAATATGAAATATTCATTTTCCAAGACAGACTGAAAATAGCTTGGCTTATGTGTTGTTTATTTTCTATAACGTTCCTCCCTCTTTTCTTCTAATGTCAAATGCTAACAACTGCAAGGCTTTAGTAGATATTTGCAGTAATGTACAGAAAGTCCAAAATGTTTGATATTTCACAATATTCAGACGTCACACGGACATACAGTATGTCAAGAACGACAGGCTGAGGAGCAGGCTGGTTTTAGTTTAAAAAATCAATTCCTATATTTAACATTTTAGTTATTTAGCAGATTGACTAGAACGTAGAGAAATCCAGTATTTGATGCAAAAATGTTGAAAACCCAGACATTTTGGATTTAATTTAAAAAAATATTTTAAAGTATTATTTCAGTCACTGGTTTGATATCTTGAACGCACACACACAAACACAGCCCACACAATCTTCTTAATAATTAGATTCATCTGCAGGACTTCTCGCCGTATGAGACCTCAGGGATTCTCGCTGTGGCCAACTTTTACTTTGTACGATCGAGACTCGTCTCTTCCTGCCCTCAATTAAAAGTTTTCACTTTGTAGCTCGTTACAGCTCGGCATGTGCTCATCATTATATTAAACTTGCGGTTCTCTGGTTTTCTACAGTCCGCACTGAACTATCAACAAAATATCCCATTGGGTCTCAATAGCAAGAGCAGCAAAGAGCCAGCTGAATTTAACTGCATGTGATTTACAGAACTGTGGCCCTCATCCCAAATGGAACCCTCTTCCCTAAATGGTGTCCTGGTCTAAAGTAGTGCACTACATAAGGAATAGGGTGCCATTTAGGACCAGCAATGTATGTCCCAAACTAACTGACAAGCAGCCCTCGACCAGTGAGGTTATCAAGATAATCTGGGATATTGATCTCAGAAACTTAAAAGAAGTTACTGGTTGTTTTCTTCTATCGTTTCATCCACAAGCCTCTCTCTTCCTCTCTCGCATCCCCTCTTCCTCCCTTCCTCTCTCTCTCTCGCTTCCCCTCTTCCTCTCTTCCTCCTATTTCTCTCCCTCTGACTCTCTCTTCCTCTCTCTCTCTTCCTCTCTCTCTCTTCCCCTCTTCCTCCCTCTCTTCTCTCTCTCTCTCTCTCTCTGATGGTTACTTGTTTACAGCCAAACCGCTTCAAATCATAAACACAGATGGCGTACTCCAACAGAACACACACACGGGCAACATAAATCCCACATCAATTTGAAAAACCAAACCCAAGCGAACATGACTCCTCCTTCTCCTCCGCACTTTCAAAGGGACAACTTCATCTTCCCCAATTTAAGAGGAATCACTCTTAAAACCTGGAAGATGGTAGTGGGGCTTCAAACCGATAGTGTCCGGAATGCTTCGTCATCACAACAACAAGAGGAACAATGGGGGGTCAACCTTGTGAAGCCTCTTCACCCCAACATCAAAACACACGCACACACAGAGGGACAAACAGGGACTCGTTCCACTTGTCTCCTAAGTATCTAAAGAGGTTGGAGAGTTTAGTGGATTATCCATGGTCCTCGCTGCCTGGTGCACCCAGGGCCGCCGCGTTGAAATGAAGGATCAGGAGGACCTCTGTGGATTTGAGAATCTTGGGATACTGCCGTCACCATCCCCGTGGAAACGCCCAACACCCCTCAGCCAATAAGTATTCCAATGTGTTGAGAATGTTTAGGCTTTGGTTAGTGTTAATACTGTACAAACGCAGAGTGGAGTTTCTTACTTTCTGTTTCACATCAAATCCAAGGTGTTGGTTTGACTTGGTTTGGACCTGCACCTATTGTGATCCAACACCTTGAAGTGAATGAACGGACCCCCTGGTCACAACAGACTGGGGGTTTCCCTAACCAAATATTGTCATTACACGCCTGGCCAAACACCCTGAAACCATGGATGAAGTATGTTTCATCTCTCTCTATTTCTCCCTCCCTCGGTTTCTTTCTATCTCTCTCCCTCCATCTCTTCCTCCCCCTTTCTCTTCTTCTTCTTCTATCTTCCACCTCCCATCTCTCTCTTTAACAGGAGCCGCTCCAGTTTCAGAGTAGTGAGTTAGTGTTAGACCAGGGGAGACCTGCCAGAGTAGTGAGTTATTGTTAGACCAGGGGAGACCAGTCAGAGTAGTGAGTTAGTGTTAGACCAGGGGAGACCAGTCAGAGTAGTGAGTTATTGTTAGACCAGGGGAGACCAGTCAGAGTTGTGAGTTATTGTTAGACCAGGGGAGACCAGTCAGAGTTGTGAGTTAGTGTTAGACCAGGGGAGACAAGCCAGAGTAGTGAGTTAGTGTTAGACCAGGGGAGACCAGTCAGAGTAGTGAGTTAGTGTTAGACCAGGGGAGACAAGCCAGAGTAGTGAGTTAGTGTTAGACCAGGGGAGACCAGTCAGAGTAGTGAGTTAGTGTTAGACCAAGGGAGACCAGTCAGAGAAGTGAGTTCGTGTTAGACCAGGGGAGATCAGGGGAGACCAGTCAGAGTAGTGAGTTAGTGTTAGACCAGGGGAGACCAGTCAGAGTAGTGAGTTAGTGTTAGACAAGGGGAGACCAGCCAGAGTAGTGAGTTAGTGTTAGACCAGGGGAGACCAGCCAGAGTAGTGAGTTAGTGTTAGACCAGGGGAGACCAGTCAGAGTAGTGAGTTAGTGTTAGACCAGGGGAGACCAGGGGAGACCAGCCAGAGTAGTGAGTTAGTGTTAGACAAGGGGAGACCAGTCAGAGTAGTGAGTTAGTGTTAGACCAGGGGAGACCAGCCAGAGTAGTGAGTTAGTGTTAGACCAGGGGATACCAGCCAGAGTAGTGAGTTAGTGTTAGACCAGGGGAGACAAGCCAGAGTAGTGAGTTCGTGTTAGACCAGGGGAGACCAGTCAGAGTAGTGAGTTCGTGTTAGACCAGGGGAGATCAGGGGAGACCAGTCAGAGTAGTGAGTTAGTGTTAGACAAGGGGAGACCAGTCAGAGTAGTGAGTTAGTGTTAGACCAGGGGAGACCAGCCAGAGTAGTGAGTTAGTGTTAGACCAGGGGAGACCAGTCAGAGTAGTGAGTTAGTGTTAGACCAGGGGAGACCAGTCAGAGTAGTGAGTTCGTGTTAGACCAGGGGAGATCAGGGGAGACCAGTCAGAGTAGTGAGTTAGTGTTAGACCAGGGGAGACCAGCCAGAGTAGTGAGTTAGTGTTAGACCAGGGGAGACCAGCCAGAGTAGTGAGTTAGTGTTAGACCAGGGGAGACCAGTCAGAGTAGTGAGTTCGTGTTAGACCACGGGACACCAGTCAGAGTAGTGAGTTCATGTTAGACCAGGGGAGACCAGTCAGAGTAGTGAGTTAGTGTTTGACCAGGGGAGACCAGTCATACTAGTGAGTTAGTGTTTGACTTGTGGAGACCAGCCAGATTAGTGAGTTAGTGTTACACCAGGGGAGACCAGTCAGACTAGTGAGTTAGTGTTAGACCAGGGGAGACCAGTCAGAGTAGTGAGTTAGTGTTAGACCAGGAGAGA
This sequence comes from Brachymystax lenok tsinlingensis, assembly GCA_030435695.1. Classification (NCBI taxonomy): domain Eukaryota; kingdom Metazoa; phylum Chordata; class Actinopteri; order Salmoniformes; family Salmonidae; genus Brachymystax; species Brachymystax lenok. Next base: position 19,121,841 of record CM059810.1, on the reverse strand, counting down.
CCAGTCAGAGTAGTGAGTTAGTGTTAGACCAGGAGAGACCAGTCAGAGTAGTGAGTTAGTGTTAGACCAGGGGAGACCAGTCAGAGTAGTGAGTTAGTGTTAGACCAGGAGAGACCAGTCAGAGTAGTGAGTTAGTGTTAGACCAGGAGACCAGTCAGAGTAGTGAGTTAGTGTTAGACCAGGGAGACCAGTCAGAGTAGTGAGTTAGTGTTAGACCAGGGGAGACCAGTCAGAGTAGTGAGTTAGTGTTTGACTTGTGGAGACCAGCCAGATTAGTGAGTTAGTGTTAGACCAGGGGAGACCAGTCAGACTAGTGAGTTAGTGTTAGACCAGGAGAGACCAGTCAGAGTAGTGAGTTAGTGTTAGACCAGGGGAGACCAGTCAGAGTAGTGAGTTAGTGTTAGACCAGGGGAGACCAGTCAGAGTAGTGAGTTAGTGTTAGACCAGGGGAGACCAGTCAGAGTAGTGAGTTAGTGTTAGACCAGGAGAGACCAGTCAGAGTAGTGAGTTCGCGTTAGACCAGGGGAGACCAGTCAGAGTAGTGAGATAGTGTTAGACCAGGAGAGACCAGTCAGAGTAGTGAGTTCGTGTTAGACCAGGGGAGACCAGTCAGAGTAGTGAGATAGTGTTAAGGGAGGAGAGAAGAGAGGATAGGTTAAGGGACAAATCAAATCAAATTTATTTGTCACATACACATGGTTAGCAGATGTTAATGCGAGTGTAGCGAAATGCTTGTGCTTCTAGTTCCGACCATGCAGTAGTATATAACAAGTAATCGAACAAATTCACAACAACTAACTTATACACACAAGAGTAAAGGATTGAATACGAGTGTGTACATATAAATATATGGATGATCGATGGCTGACCGGCATAGGCAAGATGCAGTAGATGGTATGGAGTACAGTATATACACACATATATATATATATATATGAGATGAGTAATGTAGGATATGTAAACATTATATAAATGGCATTGTTTAAAGTGGCTAGTGATACATTATTTCATCCAATTATAATTATTAAAGTGGCTAGAGATTTGGGTCGATGGCCGAACTTCATAGGCAAGATTCAGCAGATGGTTTAGAGTACAGTGTATACATTTGATATGAGTATGTCGGATACATAAACATGATATACAAAATCGTGTAAAGTGGCTAGTGATACATTGTTACATCCAATTCCTATGTTTAAAGTGGCTAGAGATATAAGTCAGTATGTTGGCAGCAGCCACTCAATGTTAGTGATGGCTGTTTAACAGTCTGATGGCCTTGAGGTAGAAGCTGTTTTTCAGTCTCTCGGTCCCAGCTTTGATGCACCTGTACTGACCTCGCCTTCTGGATGATAGCGGGGTGAACAGGCAGTGGCTCGGGTGGTTGTTGTCCTTGATGATCTTTGGCCTTCCTGTGACATTGGGTGGTGTAGGTGTCCTGAAGGGCAGGTAGTTTACCGGTGATGCGTTGTGCAGTCCTCACTACCCTCTGGAGAGCCTTACGGTTGTGGGCGGAGCAGTTGCCGTACCAGGCGGTGATACAGCCCGACAGGATGCTCTTGATTGTGCATCTGTAGAAGTTTGTGAGTGATTTTGGTGACAAGCCGAATTTCTTCAGCCTCCTGAGGTTGAAGAGGCGCTGTTGCGCCTTCTTCACCACGCTGTCTGTGTGGGTGGACCAATTAAGTTTTTCTGTGATGTGTACGCCAAGGAACTTAAAACTTTCCACCTTCTCCACTACTGTCCCCTCGATGTGGATAGGGGGGTGCTCCCTCTCCTGTTTCCTGAAGTCCACGATCATCTCCTTTGTTTTGTTGACATTGAGTGAGAGGTTATTTTCCTGACACCACACTCCGAGGGCCCTCACCTCCTCCCGGTAGGCCGTCTCGTCGTTGTTGGTAATCAAGCCTACCACTGTAGTGTCGTCAGCAAACTTGATGATTGAGTTGGATGCGTGCTTGGCCATGCAGTCATGGGTAAACAGGGAGTACAGGAGAGGGCTGAGAACGCATTCCTTGTGGGGCCCCAGTGTTGAGGATCAGCGGGTGGAGATGTTGTTTCCTACCCTCACCACCTGGGGCCGGCCCGTCAGGAAGTCGAGGACCCAGTTGCACAGGGCTGGGTCAAGACCCAGGGTCTCGAGCTTAATGACGAGCTTGGAGGAAACTATGGAGTTAAATGCTGAGCTGTAGTCGATGAACAGCATTCTTACATAAGTATTCCTCTTGTCCAGATGGGTTAGGGCAGTATGCAGTGTGATTGCGATTGCTGCTCTGTGGACCTATTGGGCGGTAAGCAAATTGGAGTGGGTCCAGGGTGTCTGGCAGGATGGAGGTGATATGATCCTTGACTAATCTCTCAAAGCACTTCATGATGACGGAAGTGAGTGCTACGGGGCGATAGTCATTTAGCTCAGTTACCTTAGCTTTCTTGGGAACAGGAACAATGGTGGCCCTCTTGAAGCATGTGGGAACAGCAGACTGGGATAGGGACTGATTGAATATGTCCGTTAACACACCAGCCAGCTGGTCTGGCATGCTCTGAGGACACGGCCAGGGATGCCATCTGGGCCGGCAGCCTTGCAGGGTTAACACATTTAAATGTTTTTCTCACATTGGCTGCGGTGAAGGAGAGCCCGCAGGTTTTGGTAGCAGGCCGTGTCGGTGGCCCTGTATTGTCCTCAAAGCGAGCAAAGAAGTTGTTTAGTTTGTCTGGGAGCAGGACGTCATGGTCCGCAACGGGCTGGTTTTCTTTTTGTAGTCCGTGATTGACTGTAGACCCTGCCACATTCCTCTTGTGTCTGAGCTGCAGAATTGTGACTCTACTTTGTCTCTATATTGACGCTTAGCTTGTTTGATTGCCTTGCGGAGGGAATAGCTACACTGTTTGTATTCAGTCATGTTTCCGGTAGCCTTACCCTGGTTAAAGCAGTGGTTCGCGCTTTCAGTTTTGCGCTAATGCTGCCATCAATCCACGGTTTCTGGTTGGGGAAGGTTTTAATATTTGCTATTGGTACAACATCACCAATGCACTTGCTAATAAACTCGCTCACCGAATCAGCATATACATCAATGTTGTTGTCAGATGCTATCCGAACATATCCCAGTCCACGTGCTCAAGCAATCTTGCAGCATGGAATCAGATTGGTCGGACCAGCGTTGAACAGACCTGAGAACGGGCATTTCCTGTTTTAGTTTCTGTTTGTAGGCTGGGAGCAACAAAATGGAGTCATGGTCAGACTTGCGAAAGGAGGGCGGAGAATAGCCTTGTATGCATCACGGAAGTTGGAATAACAATGATCCAGGATTTTACCAGCCCGGGTGGCACATTCGATATGCTGGTAAAATTTCGGGAGCCTTGTTTTCAAATTAGCCTTATTAAAATCCCCAGCCACAATAAATGCAGCCTCAGGATATGTGGTTTCCAATTTACCTAGAGTGAAATGAATTTCTTTCAGTGCCATCGATGTGTCAGCTTGAGGGGGGATGTACACGGCTGTGATTATAATCGAGGAGAATTCTCTTGGTAGATAATGCGGTCTGCATTTGATTGTAAGGAATTATATGTCAGGTGAACAAAAGGACTTGAGTTCCTGTATGTTGTTATGATCACACCACGTCTCGTTAATCATAAGACACACACCCCCACCCTTCTTCACACCCCCACCCCTCTTCTTGTTTGTTTCTGTCGGCGCGATGCGTGGAGAAACCAGGTGGCTGTACCGACTCAGATAACGTGTCCTGAGTGAGACATGTTTCCGTGAAGCAAAGAACGTTGCAGTCTCGGATGTCTCTCTGAAAGGCAACCCTTGATCTGATTTCGTCTACTTTGTTGTCCAGAGAATTTGGCGATTAAAATACTCGGGAGAGGTGCACGATGCGCCCGTCGATGTAGCTTGACCAAAAGACCGGCGCGTTTCCCTCTTCTCCGGCGCCGCTGTTGTTTTGAGTCACCGGGTGCTATCCAGTCTAGTGTCCTAGTTGGGGTAACAAACAGAGAATCCTCTTCGGGAAAGTCGTATTCCTGGTCGTAATGTTGGTAAGTTGACGTTGCTCTTATATCCAATAGTTCCTCCCGGTTGTATGTAATAAAACTTAATATTTCCCGGGGTAACAATGTAAGAAGTAATACATTAAAAAAACAAAATACTGCATGGTTTCCTGAGAATGTGAAGCGAGGCTGCTACCTCTGTCGGCGCCGGAAGTAAGAGATGTCAGAGAAGTGAGGAGAGGTTAAGGGAGGAGAGAAGAGAGGAGGAGAGGTTAAGGGAGGAGAGAAGAGAGGAGAGGTTAAGGGACAATAGAAGTGAGGAGAGGTTAAGGGAGGAGAGAAGAGAGGAGAGGTTAAGGGAGAAGAAAAGAGAAGAGCGGAGAGGTTAAGGAAGGAGAGAGGAGAAGTTAAGGGAGGAGAGAGGAGAGGAGAGGAAAGGTTAAGGGAGGCGAGAAGAGAGGAGAGGTTAAGGGAGGAGAGAAGAGAGGAGAGGTTAAGGGACAATAGAAGTGAGGAGAGTTTGAGGAGAGAGGAGAGGTTAAGGGAGGAGAGAAGAGAGGAGAGGTTAAGGGAAGAGAGGAGAGGTTAAGGGAGGCGAGAAGAGAAGAGCGGAGAGGTTAAGGAAGGAGAGAGGAGAAGTTAAGGGAGGAGAGAAGAGAGGAAAGGTTAAGGGAGGCGAGAAGGGAGGAGAGAAGAGAGGAGAGGTTAAGAGAGGAGAGAGGAGAGGAGTGGTTAAGGAAGGAGAGAAGAGAGGAGAGATTAAGGAAGAGGAGAAGGGAGGAGAGATGAATAGAGGTTAAGGGAGGAGAGGAAGGGAACATAATGGAATCAGTCAGTAGTCAGGTAGGCAGAGAGCCAGAGAGAGAGTGTGAGGTGGAGCTGAGCAGGAAAGAGTGATCTGATGCCTCCTGTGATAACCAGTGTGATTATTACCTCAGGAGGGCTCTGGTCTGGACTGGACTGGTCTGGTCTTGGGTGGTCTGGGTGACACAGAGAGTCTATACTATCTGATAGAGATGAGGGGAGATAGTTACTTTGCTGCTGGTGATATGAGAACCTTCCAGAACCTCTGCTTTACCCCTTTTTAATCTATTTAACCTCTTCTCCTGTCTCCTCTCTCGCCCATTCTCTCCCTCCTCTTCTCTCTTCCCTCTCCTCCCCTGCTGGCATCAGTCTCCTCCCTGGCGCGGTACACAGGGAGGTAGTGTTGGTCGGAGCTGGGCTGGCAGGGCTCCCGCCCGATAGAGATGAAGCTCCCTAGCATCCTCACACAGTCGTGTCTGATCCCCCGCCAACCAGGAGACAGAGAGCCTCCCCAAGGGTCAACCTCCCTCGCCCCCTCACCAAACACACACAGTCCCCAGAGCTGCACAGACACACAAGGGTTCATGCATACACACACACAACGCCACTCTTGGCTCTGCCGTTCCTGCCTCTGCCAGCCGCCAGTACTGTACATGAGAGAGGGCATCTCTATTGTGATGAGGCTAGTAATTAACCTGTGACTGGGAGTGTTGACCCCATGTGAAGAGCAGGGCTCAGTCAGAGAGGGGAGGTTTTCTATCAGTCGGTGATTATAACACAGCAAGGTGAGTATTTCATTTCGAAACATTCATCTCTGTGGCTCAATGTCTGATCACTCAGCGTGCGCTAACCCCACTGATTAAGAGATGTTGATGAACACCCTTACAAACGTGGTGATTTGAAGGTTTCGTCGCTCAGTCCTTGATATGAGGCTCTCGGCGATAACAGACTCACAAGCCTCATTCAAAAAATGCGGGAAAAAACGCATCTTGCTTTTCAATGCAACTCCTTATTCAGGCTAAAATGTCGTAGCTCTCGTAGCTTCTCTATATATCCGCCGTCTCTCCATCTCTCTCGCTCTCCCTCTCTTCTCTCTCCGCGCATTGTTTATCACCAATGAAATAAAGCTGTAGCAGCTTGCCGCTAGGTTCTAGCTGCCGTAGCCAGACACCGAGAGAGACAGGGCCCATTCACATGCAGATGTCGCTAGATAAATCCCCATCTTGTTTTGTTGTGGGATGGCTCATTTTGTTCAGGCTCGCCCCCTCTCCCTTCCTTCGCCCGCAGGCTCACTCACATCCACCCCCTTGTTTGTCTCCCGTTGTTCACAACGTGCCGTGAACGAACGAAACGCGAAAAACGAAATGTGTGGAGGCGGAACAAAAATGTTAATTGGTCGCATGGCACTATATAATCCACCCCTCCACTCCTTCGCTCCCTCCTCTCGTTACCTCTATAGATGACTGATAAATATTTAATTGCAAACGTGAATCTTTATTCTCATAATCCCCCTCTCCCGTCCCTTCTGCTTTGAGCTCATCCCTCTGTTCACAGCATCCATCTAACAATAGGCCTGACGCAAGTCTCTCTCTCTCTCTCTCTCTCTCTCTCTCTCTCTCTCTTTCACCCAAATAAATGCCCAAACAAATAAATCTCTCTCTCTCTCTCACCCAAATAAATGCTCAAATAAATCTCTCTCTCTCACTCACCCAAATAAATGCCCAAACAAATAAATCTCTCTCTCTCTCTCACCCAAATAAATGCTGAAACAAATACATCTCTCTCTCTCACCCAAATAAATGCCCAAACAAATAAATCTCTCTCTCTCTGTCTCTCTCTCTCTCTATCTGCCCCCCTTTAAGACACATTCAACTGTGCCACAAGTCAGAGAAACAAGAGATGGGGATTTACATTAGGTAGTGAAATTAACTCTAGTACTAATGTATTGTGAATTGTCTCATTGTCACAAAGGTGTCACAAAGATTATCGCCTGAACCAAGTCTGTCTTTCTTCTACTATACAGGATCTGTGGCTTCCTGTCGCTGCCAGATAGTGCTCCAACTTCTAGCATTAAACCATAGTGGAAGTGGATCTGTGGCTTCCTTTCGCTGCCAGATAGTGCTCCAACTTCCAGCGTTAAACCATAGTGGTAGTGGATCTGTGGCTTCCTTTTGCTGCCAGATAGTGCTCCAACTTCCAGCGTTAAATCATAGTGGTAGTTACAACTTCTAATTATTTCATGCCCCTTGGTTGTCTGGGTACGGGATGGTGCAAAAGTGTTGGTGGGAGAAGAAGAGAAGAGAGAGAGAAGACAGAATGAAAAAGAGAGGCGTGCTGGAATGATTGACAGCACCCGTTCCCATAGGAGCTCATTAAGGCTTCTGACTAAAAGCTAGTGGGCACTCTCTCCTCCTCTTCTCTCTCCTCTCATTTCCTCTCCTCTCTCCTTTCTCCTCTTCTCTCCTTTCTCCTCTTCTCTTCTCTCTTTTTCTCTCTTCTCTCTTCGTCTCTCTCCTCTTCCTCCTCTCCTCCTTCCTCTTCTCTCTTGCTCTTTCCCCTCTCTCTCATCTCCTCTTCTCTCTTCTCCTCCATGGTCCTCCTTTAGACCTAGCATTCAATCAGGCAGATAGAGAGAGAGAGAAGAAACAACTGCCTTATCTCTGCAGCAGCACCAACACAGAAAGAAGAGTGAACTGAACACGCTGTGCTCTTTATCTCGTCTGATCTGACGCTCGCTTTTAAAACATATTTATTTGGGGGCCTGGTCTTCTCTTTCATTCAGAGTTTCTCTGGAAGGGTTTCTGCTCAGACTGTGTTCTTTTTCAGCCCCCTCTGTGACTTTTTGCGCTTTGGTCCTTAGTAGTCTCTCTCAATTTCTCTTCTTTGCTCCCTCTCTCGTTCTCTCTTCTTTCTCTGTTTTGGAGGCAGGGGTCAGGGTTCTGAAAGTCTCTTGAAGTGCTTGGTCCTCCGAGAGAAGTTTAAATAACTTCGTGGTACTATGATGAACTACATAGAGATCGCATGACTGGTGTGAAACTTTCGCTCCCTTGAAAGTTTGGTCTCCTCCCCATTAACGATATACCATCTTTGACATCAGTGATGTTCACGCGATCTTCTTGTCTGTTCATAATCTAGTGGTAGGCACATAGCATTCAATTTCTATTTCTTTGGGTTGGCATCTCTTCACCAAATTAAGTTCAGAATGAAGTTCAGGGTTGAGAAAAGTGCTGAGATTTATCAATTATGGGCAACTGCACCACTCGCTCGACCATTGAATTTCCTCACCAACATTGTAAACCAGCAGAGAGTGAAAGGTGATGAGACATGTTCTTCTTAGATATACTCCATGTCCAGACTTGACAGTTTCTGACACTGGCAATTATGACCTGCCAATTAAACAGAGGGATGAGAGGGAGAGAGGGATGAGAGGGAGAGAGGGATGAGTTTGTAATCCGCTCTCAAATTAGGAGACCGACAGACAGACCTTCAGAGCATCGGTTATGGTTCACTCACTGTTCCTCGTTAGACATTTGTCTGTCATGACACAAACACGCACACACACACTGGCATGCACTCGCGACCGAATACACAAACACGCACATGCACACATTCCTTGTCTGAGGGCCTTGTACAAACTTAGAATTTGTACATTCAAGCAGAACATGGCTTTTCCCTGCCCCCATTTAAACATCAACCAATGGATATCTACTTGCACCACCATGGCAGAGCTGGTCAGGAGGGGGCTTCCTATCTTGCTAGTCTCTACCCTCCATCTCCTTCAATATCGCCCAAAACGAAACAATCCATATCTGCATCCATTGTGATTGTGAATTCAAAGAAATGCCTGAAGGACAGGTGCGTCTGGGTTGTCTACGTCCAGTGAAAATGTCGGAGATGGTGTAATGGGAGAAATGCGGAGGGTTGGTATGGGGAAAACACTTGGAGTTTAGAATGTTGCTGTTGAAACTGTCATTTCCACTATTTACCACTATGCTTGGGCTGGGTTTTTAACAGTCTGAAATGAATGAATGATTTTGAGCGATCATTAAAAAAGCCACGTTGGTGTCGAGGCAACAGTTCAATAAAAGTGATTCAGAAGAAAGCAGAAGATCAATAGGAGTTTATATCACTCTGCAAATCCCCCTTCGCTTTGTGCCTCTGTTTGAAGACTGAGAGTGAAGCGCTCAATCACTTTAAATCACAGAGCTGTCATCTTCACAGCGGCTACTGTAGATAATATTATGCTTTAGGTCTTTGGTTACCTTTTTTTTTTCAAGGTTTCTGAGACTGAACTTCAAATACCATAGACTCCACTTTCTCTCTCCCCACTCCAACTTTCTCAAGACGTGTTTGCGCCATAGGAAAGTTGGCACATGCGTGCATGCAGTCGTGCAGTCGGTTTCTGAGGTTGAAGTTGTGTTCATGTCGACTACTCATTGAGATGACTTAGGAAATGGATCGTCTGAGATCTGACGCTGTCGGCGCAGGATGCTGTTGATGACTCAACGTTGATGTGAAGGCTGACACAAGCGGGTTGAAACCATCATCTCGTAGAAGACACTGGCTGCATCCCATATGGCACCCTATTCCCTACATAGTGCACTACTCTTGACCAGAGACCTGTGGGCACTGGTCAAAAGTATTGCACTATATAGGAAATATGGTATCATTTGGGACGCAGTTTTAGATTAAGCAGGCCAATGAGAAATTAGCTTCATGAGAAGACTGACACTAACCACAGCCAACAACAAAAAAACTCCAAGGCCTCTTCAGACGTCATGGCCCGGTCTGCTAACGTAAATAAACAACTGTGTGTGTGTTTTTTTTTTTTAGCGTCAATGTCACCGGGTGCGACCATGGCTCTTGGCTCGAGCCGCCACCTCTCAGGCCCCCGAATGCCCTCCACCAATCAGAGGCTTTCTCTGGCACGCTTCGGGATGACCGCAGAGGAACAAGAAAACAAACGCTGGGCAAACAAACCGGGCTCGAGCCAAAGCCACCAGCCCTGATGATTCCCTCATAGCAGCAGTAAGCTGAGGCAGAAGAGCGGTTCTTAGGCTTTTGTGGGAACGTTTAGATGTGCTCCCCTTTCCTTGCTCCGTACATTCAATCCTAAATCTCCCTATTTCGTTTTCTTTCTTTCTCCTTCTCTCTCGCTCTTTCTTTCTTTCCCTCCCCCCTCTCTCTTACTGTCCTTCAAACCTTACTCTTTCTCTCTTTCCCCCTCCATCTCTCCCCACTCTCTCTCACTCTCTCTCCCGATCTCCTCTCTCTCCCCACTCCCTCTCTCTCTCTCTCTGGGCCCATCTGGGCCGTCTGGGGCGGTGGGGAACGTCCCCCGTCCCTGTCCTCCCTGTCAGGGAAGCTCTGCGGGGCCCCGTGGGGACACAAAGGCAGGATTACTGCAGCTGCCAGTCACGCTAAGATCCTCAGCCAGCTCTCCGAGGGCCCAGCCTAGCGCCCGTGTCCTCCTCAAAGATCCTCGCTGCACCCCGTCACAAAGGGACGTCATTAGACCCAACACAAAAGGCCCCCCCCCCGTCTTCTTATGGTTCTTAGGCAACAACGCAATCAGGAGGCCAAATAGCCTGATTAGGAAAGATAATACTGGTTTGTAAGTGGGAGTGAAGGCAATGTCATCTGGTGATAATGGGGAGGGGGGAGGAGATGTTTGAGGACAGCGTGTTAGGTTTTGCATAGAACAATGTGAAATGAGACTGTGTGTGTGATGTAGCCAACAGCATACCACCCTGCATCCCACTTATGGCTTGCCTCTGAAGCTAAGCAGGGTTGTTCCTGGTTGTTCATGGATGGGAGACTAGATGCTGCTGGAAGTGGTGTTGGAGGGTGAGTAGGAGGCATTCTTTCATCTGGTCCCCCAAAAATATCCCAATGCCCCAAGAGCAAGTGATTGGGGACATTGCCGTCTATCGAATGGGACGTTTAACGGGTGTCCTGACTCTGTGGTATCTAAAGATCCCATGGCACTTATCGTAAGAGTAGGGGTGTTAACCCCGGTGTCCTGGCTAAATTCCCATTCTTCCCAATACCATCACGGTCACCTAATCATCCCCTGTTTACAATTGGCTCATTCATCCCCCCTCCTCTCCCCTGTAACTATTCCCCAGGATGTTGGGGAATAGTTTTGTGTTCTCAGTCAACTTGCCTAGTAAAATAAGGGTTAAGTAAATTAATACAAATAAAATGATGTGGGTTTTTGTTGGATCTGTTATGAGATTGCCATGCATTGTTATGAGATTGCCATGCGTTGTTATGAGATTGCCATGCATTGTTATGAGGTTGTCATGCGTTGTTATGAGGTTGTCATGCGTTGTTATGAGGTTGCCATGCGTTGTTATGAGGTTGCCATGCATTGTTATGAGATTGCCATGCATTGTTATGAGATTGCCATGCATTGTTATGAGGTTGTCATGCGTTGTTATGAGGTTGTCATGCGTTGTTATGAGGTTGTCATGCGGTTTCTGTATAGTTTGCGGAGGGAGAGACTACTTACAAGTAGTTTTGGTTAGTTGAGACCAAAGTAATAAGAGGGTGAGCTCGTTAAAAAGCGGAATACAAACGTTTTTAGGGTAGTGTTCTTTAAGTGTCTTTGACAGATAATTCCATTAAATATTTATTTAATTTAGACTAATTTAACAATGTCAAAAATGTTAACTTTAAATCAAGAAATTATTATGCACAAGCGAAAATCAAAAATAATTATTTATTAAGCTTTCTTAATTATACATTAAAAAGATTTGTTTTAATTTTAAACTTTCCAAAGAATATCTAAGTTTGTCTTGATGTTAAGGCGCTTTGAAAATACCTCTTTGTCTTTGAAATCATTACATTTGATCTTTAAATTAATTGGAAGAATACAAAAACAAAGTATTCCCCACCCTTCACTCTTGCACTTATCAAACGGTTAGCAATATTCCACAAGGTTCTCCATGTCTGTTCTTCCCAGAGCCTCGTCCATTCAAGTCATTGAGAAGAAGCATGGCCTATGATTTTAGAGTTGGACCGTTGAATCATGTTGGTTTTGTGTTCGTCCCTGGAACCAAAAAGGGTTCTGCTATGGGGACAGCCGAAGAACCCTTTTGGAACTCTTTTTTTTTTCCTAATCTAAGAGTGTATCTCTTTCTCTCGTTCGATCTGTGACATCTGTGAACTAGGCCTGATCCGCTAACACACCATGCTACAGAGGAATACACACACACGCGCGCGCGCGCACACCCACTCACTCCACTTTAGGGTGGTCAGCTACAGATGTAGAATGCAACGCAAAATGCTTCACAGGTAAAAACGAAGAAAAACTATGAAAATAAAAGCTGAAATATTTACTGCACATCAAAAAGAATGACAAAAAGGGAAATCAAAGCTAAAAAAATATGTTTTAAGACATGTTTTAAATATGCCCACAGTTTTGGCCCCTCAGGTTCTCTGGCAGGCTATTCCAGAGGCTGGGGACATAATAACTAAAGGCTGCCTCTCCATGCCTCTTGGTCCTAGGCTTTGGGATGCCATGCAGGAAATGTAAAACTTGTAGTGTATTTGGGGTTTAATTTCCACTTTAATTGTCCATTTAGATTTTCCCTTCAGAAAAATGTATCAAAACCTACACAAATTTCCCATGAATTACAATCAACATAATAATTCACATATCCTGTTGCTGCAGGATTATTTTCCTGCGGTAGCAAACTGGCTCAAATTAAGATCCTACATCTGTAGACCTCTGATTCCATGTCAACAGTATGGCAGAGGAATATAAACTCAGTTGTAGACCGTTTATTAGGTACACCACCCCATTCACGAAAATGGTTCGCTCCTACAGACAGTGAGTCACGTGGCCGTGGCTTGCTATATAAAGCAGGCAGACAGGCATCGAGGCATTCAGTTACTGTTCGATTGTACGTTAGAATGGGGAAAAACAAGTTCCAGTACCTCAGAATTGTTCAGGCTTTTCACGCATGACAGTGTCTAGGGTTTACAGAGAATAGTTCGACAAACAAAAAACCTCCAGTCCGTGGCAGTCGTGTGGGTGAAAACAACTAGTTGACGAGAGAGGTAGAATGAGAATGGAAAGCATCGTGCAAGCTAACAGACGGGCCATAAACAGACAAATAACAGCGCAGTAGAACAGCGGTGCGCAGAACGGCATCTCAGAACGGACAACTCGTCGGTTCTCGTCACAGATGGGCTATTGCTGCAGACGACCACACCGGGTTCCGCTCCTAACAGCTAGAAACAAGAAGAAGCAGCTCCAGTGGGCACGCGATCACCAACACTGGTAGATTGAAGAGTGAAAAAGCATTGCCTGATCCGATTAATCCCGTTTCCTGTTGTGTCATGCTGATGGCAGAGTCAGGATTTGGCGTAAGCAACATGAGTCCATGGCCACATCCTGCCTGGTGTCAACAGTACAGGCTGGTAGCGGTTGTGTAATGGTGTGGGGAATGTTTTCCTGGCACACATTAGGTCCCTTGATACCAATCGAGCAACGTTTACATGCCTCGAAGAGGTCAGGCTGTTCTGGAGGCAAAGGAGGGTCCGACCCGGTACTAGAATTTTGTACATAATAACCTGGCCACCGAGTGTATTTCTTTTTTTTTACAGGAACTTAAAGTGCTAATCTATAGCTCCTCTATCGCACGCCAGGTTGCCCCTCCTACCTTCTTGAATCTACACACCCAGAATGCAACGGTATAAAGATCAAAGAGTCAACTAGATTTAGATTTACTAGATTTACGTTTACGTCAATACTCCTCAGTTATCCGTTTCTCTGGTTAGGATCCAGGGAGAATCACTCTGACTGGATGTTATGGCTCCTGCTTCATGTCTCCTGTGTGAACACACTCGAACACACACTCACACACACACACAGTCCATTCCACAGCGAGCCAATTCCGACACAATCTAACAGAGTAGATGTGAGTGATCTAAGGACCTCCTCTTCCTCCCTTCTCCTCCTCCTCCCTTCTTCTCTTCCTCCCTTGTCCCCCTCCTCCCTTCTTCTTCTCCTCTTCCTCTCTTCTTCTCCTTTTCCTCCCTTCTCCACTTCCTCCCTTCTTCTCCTCTTTGTTTTCTTCCTTCTTCTCCACTTCCTCCCTTCTTCTCCTCTTCCTTCCTTCTTCTCCTCTTCCTTCCTTCTTCTCCTCTTTGTTTTCTTCCTTCTTCTCATCTTCCTTCCTTCTTCTCATCTTCCTTCCTTCTTCTCATCTTCCTTCCTTCTTCTCCTCTTTGTTTTCTTCCTTTTTATCTTTAAATATCTTTGTCCCCATAGAGGTTCCATTGTATTCACAGTAACCAGACAGATCGCTGCGTTCACCAAAATTGTGGGCCTCTGTCTCAGTCTGAAATGGTTTTGATTAGGTGCCTGTAACTGGTGAAATATTAACATCTCACAAGCCCAGAATAACTATCTCACCAGAGTTGGACTGTTAACTGCATTGGCACGTTTGTGTTATTATGGGTTTTGTCTAGGAGACTTTTCCATATCCATTTTTGTAATTGACTGGGGGAGGGCTCAAAACCTGAGAAGCACTCTTTAAAGCGGTAGGATTAAAGGGGTGAGCGATATAAAAATGATGCTCAAAGGCTTGGTAAAAAAAGAAGGGGAATGCCTTTAAAGTCTCCAAGTCTGAACCACTGGCAGTCCACAAAGAGAAGAAACATTCACGTGTTTTATGTCTGGGGACTTTGGCTCTTTTTGTCCGATGAAACTAGTGAGTGCTTTGAATCCGACCTCTGGAGAATTGTCCACTGTTAAATCATCGACTGGGTTCTCTTTTTCTCTCTTTCGAGGAATCTCTCTGTCTACACTGAACGGGCCCTTCTCAGGCATATCAAACGAAGACTGGCTAAATTGGACAAAGATGAGAACACAAGTAGGGAAATCCACATGTTTATGAGGTGGACGCCAAGACAGAGTGACGACATAACCGTCTTGAAGAGCATGTGCAATTTGTTTACACAGGACCACCCGTCTATAGACTCAGTCCCATTTCATCACTGCCTGACATTATTTATTTACTCATAAGCCTCTTCTTCAGTGGTCGAAGTAGACAGGGTAAAAAAATAAGAATCTTCAGTAAATATTTACAGAATGCAGAATGCGTCGAGATTCCATGAAAGCGAGACGCTGGCTACATCTCACTCTCGGGGATTCGTGAGTCGGCTTTAGAAGGCAGATGGCTCGGCAAGGCGAGAGAAGGAAAGAGAAGACAGTATTTCTATTTGGCACAGGATCTTCTCTGGGACCTGACCAGGATTGGATCGTTGGGACCGAGGGGGAACGTGGGTGAGGAAGGTGAGGACATTTCTCTTGGCCAAGGGTTCAGGTGTTTTCCTGGCTAGCTTACAGTCATACCCTGTCCCCCCCCCACACACACACACAAATATCACCTGTGACTGATCGCCTGGACCTCAGAGGGAGCAAGGAGGAAAACATGACATTCTCAGTTTAGAGCCCAGAAACCAATCCCATGCAGCCACACAGAGACTGGAGTTGCCTTTGATCTCCTCAGACCCAGAACCAACACAAACAAAACACACACACACAAGCCCGTGCAAGGGCTCACACACAGACGCAAATAGACTAATGCACACACACACACAGTCACCTCCCCCATTCCCAGCCACCCAATGTTGGACCATGTCATACTTTTTCTCTCGAGCGGATCGTGAAAAACAATTATTAGGAGCTATAAGAGTTCATGATTTTATACAAATAACAATAGAACAGATAAATATAAATCTGATTTGGGGATGGGAAAAAGTGTGTGTATTAGTAATGATCACTTTTTATTCAGATAATTAAAAGTAATTACAGCATCAGTAAATCGCAGAATCACAGACTTGTCTATCCAAGAACATAAACCATTCTTTGACTGTTCCACTCTAGGCCTGCCTGCCTGCCTGCCTGCCGAGAGAGAGAGAGAGAGAGAGAGAGAGAGAGAGAGAGAGAGAGAGAGAGAGAGAGAGAGAGAGAGAGAGAGTGTGTACTGGAGGAAGAAAAAGCTTCAGAAGTACAACAGAAAAGGGAAGAAAGGAGTGTGAGTCGCCTCACTCCGAGTGAAACACCACCGAACGGGGCCCGAGAAAACATCTGATGCTATTTAAATACAACAAAGCAGCGGAGCCAGGGTGCCTAACTAAACCTGTCAAATTGGCAGCATGTGTCTGGAAATGCTTTTCCTCTCTTAACAACTCTAGGGATTTCAGGAGATTCCTCACAAGAGGGGGAGATAGAGGGGGGAGAAAGGTGGGATAGAGAGAAGAAATATACACTCTTAGAAAAAAGGGTTTCAAAAGGGTTCTTCGGCTGTCCCCATAGGAGAACCCTTTTTGGTTCCAGGTAGAACTCTTGGGTTCCATGTAGAACCCTCTGGAGAAGGGGAAAACCACATATACTAAACATAAACCCCCACAGTGGCCCAGACCTATCTATGCTTTCTGTTTAGCCCTGGGTGTTGATGTGATGAGACACCCTGGCCGATAGCGACTGGTCCTCGGTCCTGGAACGCGTTCTGTTTGATCTCACACACACAGGGAAGAGGGGGTTGTGAAGGTGGTGTCCGTGCGCTGTGTGCTTGATTACAGACTGAACAGGGCCCCCTGACCCCTCAGCAGGTCAGCTATGACCCCTGACCCCGACCCAGCATGACCTAACGCAACGCTCAATGCTTTCTCTAAAACCGCAGCATGAAACGACCAGGCTCTCTGTGTGTGTTTTTGTCAGAGATTGTGTTAGTGTGTGTGTGTGTGTGTTTGTCTATGTGTGTGTGTTTGTGTTTGTGTCTGTGTTTCTGTGTCATCATCATGAATCACATTGACAATCTACTGGCAAATCCCAATGGTGGAAAAAGTACCCAATCTCCATACTTGAGTAAAAGTAGTAGAAACGACTCAAGTAAAAGTGAAAGTCACCCAGTAAAATACTACTTGAGTAGAAGTCTAAAAGTATTTGGTTTTAAATATAATTAAGTATCAAAAGGAAAACTATAAATAATAAAAAATTCCTTATATTAAGCAAACCAGACAGCACCCATATTCTTGTTTTTAAGATTTACGGATAGACAGGGGCTACCTTCTCCAACACTTGGACATCATTTACAAATGAAGCATGTGTGTTTAGTGAGTCTGCCAGATCAGAGGCAGTAGGGATGACCAGGGATATTCTATTGATAAGTGAATTGGATCATGTCGCTTGTCCTGCTAAGCTTTCAAAATGTAACGAGTACTTTTGGGTGTCAGGGAAAATGTATGGAGTAAAAAGTACAATATGTTCATTGGTAATGTAGTGAAGTAAAAGTACAAATTGAAATGGTAAAGATACCTCAAAAAACAACTGAGCAGTACTTTAAAGTATTTTCACGTGTGTGTGTGTGATTTTGTGACACTGTTTTGTGATTTTGTGACACTGTGTGTGTGTGTGTGTGTGTGTGTGTGTGTGTGTGTGTGTGTGTGTGTGTGTGTGTGTGTTTCTGTGTGGCTGGGCCTGCTAGGGTCCCTTTGGATGTGGAGAATGTAGCACTACACGACGTTACAGAGACATGGAGATCTGGAGGAGAGGAGACACACACAGCTCCACAGCTTCTGGACATATGCCAAGGGACTGGAGTCTCGCTCATCGTCACCACCTTCTGACCTGGACAATTACAGCAGTCAAGACCACGACCCTTTCCAAACGGAGTGTGCTATGTACAGATGTAGGATCTTAATTTGCTGAGAATTTGCAGGAAACGCAAACTTGTAGGGTATTCAAGGTTTAAAAAAGCTTCTAAAGTTTGTATTTACCACTTTAAAATGTCAGACTTGATTTGCCCTGCAAAAACATTATATTAATTATAATCTACATAATAATTAACATTTCCTGTTGCTGTAGGATTATTTTCCTGCTGTAGCAAACTGGCTCAAATGAAGATCCTACATCCGTATGAGACAGTATATAAGTAGACAGACTATGATGAAAACAACATTGAAGGTTATATCACATAATACATCAACACTATAATTACATTGAAAAGATATGATTATATTGTGTTTTGGTGATTAAACCAATGTTTTCATTACATTTCACAATAAACTTACATTTTGAATCAATGGTTGTGTGGTGAGAGATGTTTACAATCCAAATGAATGCACTTTGACAGGTTTTGAATGAAAGACTGGCTGTGTTACAAGTGTGACCAGTTTGGTGCTGTGAAAATGTACCACATACTTGTGAAAATAGCACCAAAGCCATAATAAAAATTGTATGTACATGACACTATAAACATTTTAGGAACCCTGAACTTATCAGCAGTTGTTAGTCAGACTATTTGGTACTTTCACCCATGTAAGTTTGGCCTTGGAGGCTATAAACGGAGCTAGACAAAGAAAGGGTTAAAAGACTGTCCATATGAGCCATACAACCTTGCACAAGCTCTGCTGATTTGCATACAGTACCTTCCTCCAAACTTGCATTATCCCACTGCTGTGAAGGCCTAGTGTACTGTAGTGTAGTGACCCACCTGGGTGAAGTTAGTAGGTAAATACCCTCTCTCTCTCGCAGCCAGCCAGTTCCCTTGTTCCTCTCACAGCACCTGGGTCAGCCAAGTGTTAATCTGCCTATTCGTCTTCACAAGTGACAGGGGGATAATGCTCCGTGCCGTGTTGTGTGGGAGTGTGTGTCAGAGAGAGAGAGAGAGAGAAAGAAAGTGTGTGTGTGTGACAGAGAGAGCGGGAAAGTATATGTATGTGTGTGTGTGCGTGCGTGTACGTGTGCGTGCGTGTGTGTGTTTGTGCGTGCCTGCGTAGGTCAGTCTGAGCGATGGTGCTTTTTGAAGCCTGGGGAATGTAACCCAATACCGTCTGGCCTGGGAGAGCGGGCCAAGGCAGAGGGGAGAAGGAGTGATCCTTACACACACCTCTCTCTCCAGGAGAAAGCTTGCTCAATGTCTCTCTGTGTTATGCATCACAGAGTGCTGACTGGAGAGGTGGAGTCTGGAGCTAGCTGAAGTGGATCATTGGCTATCTGTGTGGATGAAAGAATAGGGGGTTGGTTTTGTTTTTATTTTTGTTCACTACAGATCTGTCTTGTGTGTACCATCAGTTTTTAAAATGCAACAACATATTTCATATATAGACACATATCATAATAAGGTGTTGGTATGAGTGTGTGAAGACCCTGGTGTACTGTACATACGTGTGTGTGTGTCCGCATGTTCTTGTGAAAACACTTCACTTTGGATACCACTTTGGGTTATTTCAAGGTACACCCATCTCACAAATCAAAGTCCTCCCAAAAAGATATGCATTTCATGACAAATTCCCCAACCATCCCCTCCCACCCTCCTTCCCCTGCTCTCCCTCTCCATCAAGGGGATAATTGAATTTTAATAACAGCGTGTCTCTCAGGCAGCCTCCTGCCGGTGTCTACCATAAATCACCAGCTCACAAGTCTGCTCCTCTCCTCTCCCCTCGCCTCCCGCCACCCACCCCCCGCGCCCCGCCTCCCACCCCCATACCCCCAAGACACTTTCCTCAACTTCAAGAACATCCACTTGTCTTCAGTCTCACCAATCAAAGAGGAGCACAGAGGACCTCCCCTCCGTTTTGGTTTCTTTACTGTTGATAAATGGGGCTCCTTCTCTTTAAAATCTTTAATTGCATGTCTCTTTTCATCTTAATTTGATGTTTGCTTCCTGTCTTTTATTTTGGAAATGGCTGCGAGCGTAGAGCTATAATTTATAGATCACGGGGAGTTGTCATGAGTGCAGCAGGTGGAATCTAGGAGGGCCAACATTCTAGTCCAGTGCCAACATTCTATAACGGTTAGGAGAGAAGAGGATGTGGAGGCCCCCAGTAGAGCTGACATGCAGTCTGAGATAAGTCATCAAACTAACTGAATACTCCGCACTCGCTTTAAGGTGATACACACAGTCATGCGAATGTGTGCACATACAAACACACACACACACACACACGCACGCAAACACACACAAACACACACTAATGATTATGGGTAATTTCTCTTTGAAGTGTCTTCCTTGAAATTAAAATAAATTAGATAATAATAGATTTAAGGAAAACCTTGACTGATTAACTGTTAATCAGTGTTTTTCCATAGTTGCCAAGCCAGTATTTTGTCTAACACAATACAAATGATTATTATTCAGATACTCAGAACACTGAGAACACTGAGAAATCCAGCCACCCACAAACCATTTGCATATATGGTACATAAAAAAATTCAATGGTCACATACACCAGATAGGTGCAGTGAAATGTGTTGTTTTACAGGGTCAGCCATAGTAGTACGGCACACCTGGAGAAAATTAGAGTTAAGTGCCTTGCTCAAGGGCACATCGACAGATTTTCACCTTGTCGCTTTGGGTATTCAAACCAGCAACCTTTCTGTTACTGGTCCAATGCCGTAACCTAAGCTACCTGCCACTCCTATTATTATTATTAGAACCTCTAGTAATGGCAGTGGTGGAAAAAGTATCCCATTTTCATGGTTGAGTAAAAGTATACATAGATACCTTAATTGAAAGTTACTCAAGTAAAAGTGAATGTCCGCCATTAAAATACTACTTGAGTAAAAGTCTAAAAGTCTCAAAGTAAATGTAATTGCTAAAATATACTTAAGTATGAAAGTAAATAAGTATCAATATAATTTCAAATACCTTATATTAAGCAAAGCAGACAGCACCATTTTCTGTATGGATAGCCAGGGGCACACTCCAACACTCAGACCATATTTACAAAAGATGCATTTGTGTTTAGTGAGTCAACCAGACCAGAGGCAGTAGGGATGACCACGTGTTCTGTTGATAAGAGTGTGAATTTCACAATTTTCCTGTCCTGCTAAGCATTCAAAATGTAACGAGTACTTTGGGTTGTCAGGGAAAATGTATGGAGTAAAAAGTACAATATTTTCTTTAGTAATGTAGTGAAGTAAAAGTATAAAAAGTAAAGTACAGATACTCCAGAAAATGACTTAAATAGTACTTTAAAGTATTTTTACTTAAGTACTTTCCACCACTGAGTAATGGAAAAAACTACAATTTATCAGCAAATCAAAATCTGAAACCTGATTCCTCATCAATATAAGTCATACACCAGCATGTGCTCTCATCATCTCATCATGCAAACACTCACATTGGATGAAATGATTACCAATCTCCCTCAGATTAAAAAACTCATCTCCTGCTCAGATTAGAAATTCAAACATAGATGTAAATAGATATGATATATTTATATACACTGAACAAACATATAAACGCAACATGTAAAGTGTTGGTCCCATGTTTCATGAGCTGAAATAAAATATCCCAGAAATGTTCCATATGCACAAAACCTTATTTCCTCAAATGTTGTGTACAAATTTGTTTATATCCCTGTTTGTGAGTATTTCTCCTCTGTCAAAATAATCCATCCACCTGACAGGTGTGGCATATCAAGGACCTGATTAAACAGCATGATCATTACACAGGTGCACCTTGTGCCGGAGACAATAAAAGGTCTCTCTAAGATGTGCAGTTTTGTCACACAACACAATGCCACAGATGTCTCAAGTTTTGAGGCCTAATGAATTTATTTAAATTGACTGATTTCCTTATATAAACTGTAACTCAGTAAAATCTTTTGAAATTGTTGAATGTTACGTTTATATTTTTGTTCAGTATATATTCCTGGTCCTCCTCCCTTCATTATATGGCGGCAGGTAGACTAGCAGTTAGACCGTTGTGCCAGTAATTGAAAGGTTGCTGGTTCGAGTCCCTGAGCTGCCCTTGAGCAAGGTACTTAACTCTAATTGCTCTGTATAAGAGTGTCTGCTAAATGACGTAAATGTTATTATATAATATTATTATAGAACATATTAAATGCAGTAGCCCCAGCATGAGAGACAACTAGATTCAGGTCACAACACAGCAGGAAGGCTTCCGTTTCATCTGAGATCCAGAGGGGTCACTCTTATGACCTCATTAGGAGAGAAATGCTAATGTTTCTCTTCTCTTTTTCTCCCTCCTCTTTTTCCATCCCCTCTTTCGCCTGCTGTTTTTAAACATTCAGGCTGTAATAGGGTGAAGCGCCTCAATGGATTCTGTTGTTGAGTGTGAAGTGTGTGTGAAATGTGTTGGTGACAGCGTGTGTGTGTGTGTGTCAGAGGAGGCTGGTGGGAGGAGCTATTGGAGGATGGACTCATTGTAATGGCTGGCATGCAGTAAATGGAACGATATCAAACACATCAAACATTAATTCCATTCCAGTCATTACAATGAGCCTGTCCTCCCATAGCTCCTCCCACCAGCCTCCTTTGGTGAGAGTGTGTGTGTGTGTGTGTTGGTGACAGCATCATGACACGTCAATGTTAGCAAATAGAGGATGATGCTTTTCTCTCTGCCTTGTTAGTAAGATGTGGCGGTGTCCCTATCCTTGCCTATCCATTTCCTTACATTTATATTTAATGGAGAGTGTTCTGCAATCTTTGATCTGAATAGGATTTCCGTTCCCTTATACCTTTTGGGGAGTGATAGTGAACTCTATTTTGGGACCAAACAATTGAGGAGCCCTCTTCAATGCACTCAGCACTCAGGAGGCCATGATCCTCCAGTGGCCTTTCATCATAGCCAAGAGAGCATCCCTGTAATGGCAGGTCCACAGGTGGCTCATACCTAGGCCATCCACTCCCTTTCCATTTCTCGATTCAATTCAAATGGCTTTATTGCCATGGGAAACATATGTTTACATTGCCAAAGCAAGTGAAATAAATAATAAACACAACTGAAATAAACAATAAAAAATTATCAGTAAACATTACACAAAAGTTTCTCACTCTCTTTCCATCTCTCTCTCTCTCCCTCTCAACAGATACTGTTCTTTCCTTGCCACATACAGGCTTGATGATGTCAGGGAAGGACATAGCCACCAGGTGAAACGTTCCATTGGCTACTGGATGATCCTCTCTACCCTTTATGCACCAATACCTTGTTTATGGTGCAGTGCCAAGCATGTGACATTAGTGGTAAGAAAGTGATGCTGGTATCATTGGTGATATTGAACTATACTAAATGTTTGCTTTTGTTTGGAATATTTTTAACTCTTTGTCATCCAGACAGAATGTGGTTGAATAAATTCCACTGCAGAAAAAAATGATTGAGTACAATTAAATAGTGAAGCAGTGCATTTTAGGCAACATCTAGAACATTCAACTTTGATATCAGGTCAGACTTGTATTATATGTCCTCATATGACCAGTGTATTTGTTTGTTTGTGGACAATACATTTAGAATTTCACTATAGAAAAAGAATGCTATTTTTATGCATCTTCATTGGATCTCAACAATTAATATTTTAATGTTGGCAGAGAATTAGAAAATTGTGGAAAGGCTGATTTAAAAGGGGAAAAAATATAATTGCACATGGCAGGCCTATTCCAATAAATAAATCCATCATTCTCTTTGGCAGTGGTTCACGCCAGGATATTAAACATTTTCGGTTAGAAATTAGGGGATTTTTTGACAAACTAATACAATTAAAGGACCTTATTCTATACGGAAATAGAACCGGCAATTTATAACGAATGCAGAGCAGGGAAAGAGAGAAAGATGATTGTAACACACGGAAAACTCACAGGGTTTCAAACAAGAAATAAAACGTTAGAGGATTTTTAATGAAAGGTTTGGTTGTATTCAGGTCTGTCTGTATGTGTGAAATCTTTCTAATTAACTCACTGTGTGTGTGTGTGTGTGTGTGTGTGTGTGTGTGTGTGTGTGTGTGTGTGTGTGTGTGTGTGTGTGTGTGTGTGTGTGTGTGTGTGTGTGTGTGTGTGTGTGTGTGTGTGTGTGTGTGTGTGTTTTCCGCTATACTCTGGAATGCGGCCAGTCTCGGCTCTTTCGAATCCGCACTCCGTTCCAAATCCAAAGTCTTTGATCTGTTTCCCTGTCTCCTTACCCGGAAGAGAACTCTTGCCTTCTCTCTCAGCTGGGATGAACGCACACGTGGAAATGTTGGCCCGGTTCCAGACTCATACCAAATTTAGTCACACAAAGGCGAAGGGTGCGCGAGGGGGGATACCCGGGATGAAAGAGCCAGCCGCCAGAAAGATCAAAGGACGCAGCGGCTCCGCCCGCTAACCCCACCTCCGTGCTTTATAAAGATCTGCCTCCTACTCCAAAGTTATTCTCACGCAATCCCTCCACACACCGCGAGCCGATGCAGCAACACACTACTTTATGTTTCATTTCTTCTCTCTCTTGTTTTGTTTTCTCATGAAACATTTCCGACTCGGAAGAAGCCCCCGTGTTATTCATTTGTTTTATACAACTCTGAACTGTTGTATGAAAGAAATAGGCTACTTGCGCAAACTGTAAAATAACGATTCAAAACGATCAGATTGCCGCTGAGCTATGCCCTATGCAATACATCATGTTCACGAGTTGTGTGCATTATATTTCTATCCAGACACTGCAACATGTCTCCATTGCCCAGTGAAATAAAATCTCGACATACTTTGCAGTCGACTTACAGACCGCTGTTTCTCCTTTGAACAACATCCCGGTAAAGGCTACAGCAAAATATACAAACGAGAATATCACCAGTATGGTTTAATTGGCTAAATGTGTTACGGGCCAATCAATCTATTACACTCAAAGGGGAATAGTTGTCTTGTTTTGTGAGTAGGCGAACATATTGTTTTGTTGATTGGAAAATCTCATATGAGATAACATTCTGTAACATATTTTAAATGTACTATTAGGATCCAAGTAATTGAAAGAACATCCGACAACAATGGACCCCAATTTAGCCAAATGAGTCGATTTTCTATCAATTATGCACGCCCTCTCACTCACCCCTCTGATTAGTGGACCAAAGATAAACGTTTGGTTTATCAAAGTACTTTAAAATACCAATTGACAACTTTAGGAAATAACCGAGGTTACTATGTAGGCTATTTTGCGAAAACAAATAAACCAATGGTACTATTGATTCAACATTCTTCGTGCCAACATACATTTTTTAAATCATGGATTCAGGAACGTTTGCGCACGAATTAAACCACCTTAAAATACACATGGTATGAAATATATAGGCTGTTTATGGTATACATGGGCTCCCTTCAACATTTACTTAAAAAGTAGGAGAACGGTGATGCATTGCCATGTCATTTGAATTAGTTATCCTCAGTCACAGCCCACAGTGGTCACCATCCAACAGTAATTCTGAGCATCCTAACCTCACCCTTTGCTCTTTGTTATTGTTTTAACGTCATTGTAGTGAGTCTGTCTAATATAGCCTCTTAGGCCCTACTCTATCATGTGCATTGGCGTCAGCTTCATCACCGCTTCGACCCGCCCCCCACTCCTTCCCTGTCTGCCCATTTGTTGTGAGCTACAGTATGTATAAATCTCCGTACCCCTCGCTCTCTTAGGAGTGTCAATCGGTGTGGTGTCAATCACAGCGGCGGCTTCCCTTTCATCTCGATCCTCCCAGTCGCTGCGAGAGAGAAGGCAGAGAGAGAAGAGACAGAGGACGGGGAAGGAGAGCTACATTACTTACGGAGCGGTGCTCCTGTTTGGAAGTCAGTCCACAGCGTATCGGTTTATAACGCACCTCGATCTTTTATATAGTTGATTACTTTTGATTTAGCCGTTATTCAGTTCAAGGATGTATGTTCATTTTAATAGGGATAGATACGCAGTATTGTTTAAGTGGGGAAAATAAATAGTGTCCTACTTGTGGCAAACAGGCTGCACGAGATTCAGAGACGCATGTTTTTTATTATATTTTTCCTTATTTTTTTTTTTCACGAAAGGACTGCAACTCTCACAGGACCCCAGAACGAGGAAATATAAGCAGAAGTTTTTTTCTACATGCACTTTGACCGTTAGCGGAGCTCCCGGGTGTGTGCCCTCCTCTGCCAAATCTGACGGCACATCTGACTATCGTGATGAGGTTTTGACTTCTGACATTAAAAAGAGCCGAACTGGCGAGTGCCGCTGGTTGAGCGTGCACTAAACATCCGCGTTTGCCGATAACATCTTCCATGTCGGATATTTAGAATCTGAATCATTGTAAGAATCCATAATACTTCGAAAAACAACGACAAAAAAGGATATCCTGTTCGTTTAGGCAAAACAAAAAAACGTGATCGCACGCAGTTTCCTCCAGGGTTCCTAGCGCAACACTTCAAGTGAAACATTGCAGCTAACCGCTCCAAGGAACATTTTTGGTTTCCTTTTGGGGATTTCGATAGTTCCTCCAATTTGGACAGCCCGAGTACTTCGACTGAATAAAAATGCCACAACTAGCAGGTGGTGGTGGTGGCGGGGACCCTGAGCTTTGTGCCACGGACGAAATGATTCCGTTCAAGGATGAGGGAGACCAAGAACAAATATTCGCAGAACTCAGTCACTCAGAGGAAGACGAGGGAGACTTGGCAGATATCAAGTCATCTTTAGTAAATGAGTCAGAGACGAGTCCAAACAGCAATCATGATGTAAGTATTTCCTCTCGTGTAGTTAAGTTGCAAAGCCTTTATATAGGCTAGCCTAAATAAATGCCCATTAAATTTCTAACGGCAACATATTCATTCAAGTTCACCTGTCCCTAAATAATAGCCCCCATTTCAGGGGGTGTCAGTTGGACATTTTATGAAAGTTGATAAAAGCTGATAAGCTGATAAAATGGTTGGATATTTGCCCAAACTACGTTTGGTTTTGTCATAATTAACAAGGTGATGTGTAGCCTAATATTATATGTGTATAATATGACTATTTTATCTGTAAATAGTAGCCATGTTCTGTTTGTAATCAGTTGTAGACAGAGGCTCATAAATAAATCTGCTGCACGTGGCTGCAGAGCTTTTCAAAACATTGTTGACGAATTATACCAAAGGTCAAAACATACAGAACAATTTCATGTGAGATAATATTTTTATACAATTCAGAGAACTGTTGTACAGTTTTTACGAGGTTATTTGACATTTTATATTAAATATGGCACGGTAGGTGATGAATTCGTGAATACAATTTGAATTATTTTGTTAGGCCTATTGCAATATTAAATTAGCCCTATTGAATTATTAATATTATAGTTATTATTATTATTATTAGTAGTAATATTATTAGTATAACAATTATTGTCTTGATAAAAAAAACTATATTAGTAAAATGATAAGTATGCCTACTTATAATTATTACAGTAACAATATCAATATTGCTATGTGTTAGGTGATTTAATTAAACAATGTTTCACCAGGTTGGATAATGTAAACTATGAATAATGTAAAATATTAAAGCGTGTTTAGACAGATCAAATTCGTATTTTGATATTGAACAAATGAGTTTTGTTCAAAGGGAAATGCAGATTAAATGATATTCGAGGAAAACTACACCTGACGAAATGTAGCACCTCTAGATTACAGTGACACTCATGTTCCCAATGTGAAATAAGGCATGTTTTGGGTTTTGGGAGATTGTGGCAATTTCATGGAGAGACAACACATTGTTAAAGGACGGAATTAAATTGGGGAGATTAATGGAAATATTTAGTTTTGATATAGATTGTTTTCATATTTCAAATATGAAAGAAATGTCACTGCCACAGTACAGGTTTAAAGGTAATGCTGGTAGCTATTTTGATCACATTGATTATGTATTTAAATAATCTGTCATTCCTTTATCTCAATCATGTATCTCATGCATGTATCAGAGCTTTAACAAGTGTAGCTTCGTTTTAGACTGTGTTATTGTCACATTCCTCCTCAGTGCACTGAGTTTCATATTCAATAGCAAGTTTAACTTTGTGCCTCAGTATATTTGTTTATGGGGGCTAGGCAGCTGTTACTAAGTCTCTAGCTCTGGATGCTGTATGTATACAAAGGTAAACCTAGCGAAATTAGCTGTTGCCATTTGTCATTAACCATTGTTAATGGAATTAGGGTACCTACTGATTTTGGGCCGAGCTCATATAGTTACAGCTGTCACAGACGCAAATAAGACGGAGGTTGAATGTTAATTGAGAATCCAGTGAAGTTCCGTGACTCTGCTGGAAGCCACCCTCAGGGAAGTGAACTCCAAAAGGAGGTCTTTCTACGCGTTCCCATTCGAGGGGGGAGGGTGAAAGAAGATGCATGTGGAGGGGTTCGCAGTATTTTGGAAAAGCAGTCGACTACACAGTAAACACCATCCTCTCTTCTCTAATTTCGCAGTTATTTTGTGCAGAACACATTTGTATTGGAAAGCATCATAGGCTACCGTGATTTATTTGATTTAGAATTTGGTTGGAGCTTTGGTTAAATTGGTTGGTGAAAATGAAAGCAGACTGATGCAAGTTAATTTGTAAGATCCTTGAGGACATAAAGCTTAATTAAGTGGCCCGTTGAGGGGTTGATACAGACCGCTCCGTCAACCCTTCTCTCCCCAACGCGCTCGCCTCACTGTGTATGTGTTCTTAAATCCGGGGACAAGCTGAAAGCTCAGGCCATAGCAGCGTGTGTGTGTGTGTGTGTTGGTGAATCTTTAACGAATTTAATAACCTAATTTCTGTCTCCGTCTCTCACAGGGAACTAGACAATCCCAAATATCCCAAGACTCATATCATGAAAAACACAGAGACCATCACGACGATGGTAAGTGACATACATCACATTAAATATGATCCTGCCAGTTATCAGCATGTTTTAGAGATCTGCAGTTATATATGAGTCACATTGAGCCAAGATAACGGCACAATATTAAAATCAGTTTCTGGAGGCTTGATTATTGAGAGATTTTTATTTTATTTTGAATTTTTAAAGGAAAGAAAGATGGTAGACTGGAAACGCTCCTACCCACTTCATTTTCTGTTCAGAACCGATCAGTCCCACTATGGTCCTTTTTCTTATCTGACCCCAGTTCATTCTGATGCAGAGATGATATCTGAATTGATTCCAGTCAGGACATGTACAAACTGAAGGGAAAAAAATAAAAACAAGTCATATATGAAAGGCTGTTGTGGTCCGTAGGAAATGTTATTATTTATGCAGAGAATTGTTGAATAATCCCAATGGCTGTGGCCCCTTGCCTGTTCAACTGAAATAAGTAATACTGATGCATTTCAATTGTTAAGTTGACATGAACAAAAACCTGTGAAGTGACTTAAGCATGTGGCTCTCTGATACTAGTAGTGAGTGACGCTTAATATGCTCCTTGGCTAATTTTGTACACACACTCTCTGTCTCTGTATCTCTCTCTCTGTCTCTGTGTGTTTAGTCCTGTACAACATGTTGCTGCTGTGCGACAGCACCAGTCTCATTTGATGTCTTTATTTGGTCCAGGCTGGATTCTGACCCCAGATAGAGCTGCAGGTCATGATTGGAGCTCTGTTCTGTTAAGAGTGGCTCTTCTTTGTTCCCCCAGCAGCCCTGAATAGGACCCCTTCAAACCAAACACTCCCTTTCCCCACAACAAGCCCATGTTGCTATCAAACTAACAGACACACACACCAACTAACAGCCACCAAGTCATTTGTCGCGTGTTTCTATTCAGGCAGGGAGACGGACCCTAACAAATACTCTCTCTTTAGGTCAGAGGCGTGGGGAACAGTAGGGGCGTCTCTTGTTTTGACACAGTCTGTATGTTCCTCCTAATTGACGCTAATTGGCAAGGAGGGACGCCATTGTTCCTCTGTATAGCACGGCCCTCCTCTCTCCTTTCTCCAAGACAGGGGCCGGGTCACAGCGATCGACAGCGATATCATTACGCCATCAAGAGGCATGCATGGAGCGATGATACGATAGTCATAGTGCCAGATGGACCCAGTGTTGTTAGAGACTGTAACTTGGCAATGACTATTCACATACAACTGTATTAGTAGGCTATACACTCCAGGAGATTTTCCCAATGACTCTGAACTGCTAAAGTTATGATGCCGGTGAATATTGCTGTTATGTTACTTGATCAGACTGTTGCTTAGAGATGCTATTCTATAAAAAGACCCAAATCCTAATGGAGATTCATGTGCTTGACTCAAGTTCTCTAACAAATCTTCCATTAATGATCGTAAATGTACGATTTGCACCAAGCCTCAAGTTCACACTTTTCTGTCTCTTGGGCCCGTTTCCAGGGAAACACCTAGACATGTACAACAAAGGTCATCCGTACTCTGGATACCCAGGTTACATCATGATGACTAATATGAACAACGACTCCTACATGAACAACGGCTCCCTGTCGCCGCCCATGCCCAGAACGGTGAGTCTAGTTACACTATACCTCCATCAATCAATCAATCAATCACTCCCACCAATCAGTCAGGCCATCTAGCCCAGTTTGTGTCAAGTGCATTTTCACTGCGTCGATCTGAAATATACTTAACCAGGTCTAAACCTCTAAAAAGAGTCTGCTTATCCTGGGATTTCTTTTCAAATATACCTGTACATGGACATTTCTATTAATCTTTTCTACCATCTTTTCAACTCTAGAATGTTCTTTGGCTCTCTTCGGCGCCTTCCTGGTGTAATGTAGCCTCTTTGTAATAGCCGTATTTAACATGCCCCGGTAATGATCTGTCCCCTTGGCAACCACGTGATCTAGTCTCCCCCACATGCCTCTCATACTTTCCAGCAGATTAACGACATTCACACTATGTATTATTGCTTGCGTCTTGTTAACATATTCAACGTCTGTTTACATATCGACAGTAAGCCCACCGATTACGCTGACATGGTCGCGGAGGCCTAACGGCAACATCCCGTTTGAAGAGGGAGTTTGCGGAAATAGCCAGGGTTGCCTCATGTCACCATGCTTATAGTCCCTATAACGTAACAGTATTCATTTCAGGCTGTAGGCCTGGTGGCTGGCTTCCTGTGACTGTCCTTTTTTTTTAACATTACCAGCAAGACAGACGCAAAACGCCAGGGCACGCCAGCAGCTGTCCACCCTAATCCTGTTTGGTGTGTGTGTTTGCGTGTGTGTGTGTGGGGTGGGGTTGTGTGTGGTGAATACACCCAGTCTCGCTATGGCTCGGTGCCTCCCAAAGCCTGTCCCTGCACCCTGCTAGCACATAGACTAGAGGACACAGACATTCACGTATTGTTCAAGGACCAAAGACTCTGGCTTATGTCTGCCTGTGTGTCTGAGTTGGTTTCATAGTGAAATTCATTTGAAGGGTTTGAAGACTGCGTAGTGCCTGTGTGAATATGGCTGACAATTCAAAGTGAATGGTGATCTGATCTCGTGGCAGCGGTACCCACTTTGCTCTTGTATAGGAGTCCTCTGACCGTAGATCTTATTTCAGATAATTTTCAATACAATTGTTTTGCATACTTAATGGAATGTTTAACTTCTCAAGGACTGAGAGGCTTCCATCCAACCTTCTTTAAATAAGGAAATGACTCCTGTTTATGTGGCCCTCCTCTCGCTGCCTGGACCGTTTTAAACACTCATTTCATTCACCGTGGCCGCCGCCCATTTTTTGTTTTGCCAAATTTCCCCATCTTCAATAAAACGCCAGTCAATTTTATGTATGTTTCTCTCTCTTATCCAATAAAATGGACACGGTTGGTGGCGGTGCAGGCATGGAAGTTGGAACACAAGTCCTCTCTTCTTTCTCTTGTAGTTGGATGTGAAATGTGTATGTGCTGCCTGGCTGTTGATTGGCTGGATGTGAAATGTGAATGTGCTGCCTGGCTGTTGATTGGCAGGATGTGAAATGTGAATGTGCTGCCTGGCTGTTGATTGGCAGGATGTGAAATGTGAATGTGCTGCCTGGCTGTTGATTGGCTGGACGTGAAATGTGAATGTGCTGCCTGGCTGTTGATTGGCTGGACGTGAAATGTGAATGTGCTGCCTGGCTGTTGATTGGCTGGATGTGAAATGTGTGTGCTGCCTGGCTGTTGATTGGCAGGATGTGAAACGTGTGTGCTGCCTGGCTGTTGTATCAAGCCTGCCGGCCACCGCAGCCACAGTATCTGCAGGCCTAGGATCAGTTTTCACCCAGATCAAAGGCACGTTCTCTCCCTTTCTTCCCCCCTCCCTCCCTCCATCCCCCTCTCCAGTTGAGATTGATTTTCATTGGCCATGGCATTCCTGTGCATGAGGCCCAACTGACAGAGCTGTTCGGAGTTGCTGATCGTCAGCAGATTTTGGGGAGGGAAGCAAGGCGTGAGCTGTAGGACCTCTAAGGAGTTGTGCTAGATCTTTAAAAGTGTGGAGGGTTTGAGTAGTTCAGCTGCACATAGGGTTAGTGTGGTGGAGTCACCACAACCAGAAGCACATGGAGATTGTCTCTGTGTAGTTGATTCAATAAAGTTCTGTCTTCTGTAGAAGGACAAGAGGATCTCAGTTGGATGTTAGACATCCTTTCATCTCTGGAGGCAGTTGTCCAGATTTAGAGTGCAGTTGAGGTCTTTTTCATTGATTTATTTTATTGAGCCTTTATTTAACTAGGCAAGTCAGTTAAGAACAAATTCTTATTTACAATGACAGCCTAGGAACAGTGGGTTAACTGCCTTGTTCAGGGGCAGAACAACAGATTTTTACCTTGCCAGGTCGGGGATTCAATCTAGCAACCTTTCAGTTACTGGCCCAACACTCTAACCACTAGGCTACCTGCCGCCCCTGGTCTAACGCTTACACGGTGAAATGGAAATGAATGTCTCATTATTATTATTATTATTATTATTATTATTATTATTATTATTATTATTATTATTCTGATCTTTATTATAACAGATAAAGTGGGGGTTGTGTCATGTTAGGGTTTTTTACTTGCTCATTACATTGTCAATACAGAGTTGACACTTTGTAGCAGTATCTGTGGTCTGTTCCAGAGGAATCCATTGAAAACCCTGCCTGCCACTATTTAGTCTACCCAGAAGCCTAGTGAAGTAAATACATTTACTATTCTGTTTAAAGTGTTATCTACAGTTCTACTGTATATTGGTGTTAGTGAGAACTGTAGTGACATGTTCTCGTGTGTGTGTGTGTGTGTTCTTCGAGTCTTTAGAAGTAGGGTCGTGTGAGGTTTGACTGTTGCATGTTGGATTATTTAAAGTGACTGTGCGTGTGTGATGGCTCATATTTCCAGCTCCCATAGCCAGAGGGCCGGACTGTACAGAACTCTGGGAAGAGAGGGGGGATTGTGTTCCCTACTCTGGCCTCTGTTAAGTCTTTGTGAAGACCACGCTCCATGTCTGGATGGGCTGGCAGCTTGGAATCAAGCTCTCACATCTCTCTGGCTAAAATCTAGGACTTAGCGAGCTAACACATTCCTGTATGTGCGTTAACTCAACCCCTCTGTTTTCTGACCTGTAGAAAGTGTATGTAGAACTTGTGCACTGGAGTCAATGAGAAATGCTATTTGAGTCATTGTATCAGATGTATAGCTTCAGGATTACTGTGTTTCAATAGAATGCTCCTCTCTGGATCCAGTCATAGTTTAAACTTCTGTCACCTTCTCATGAAACATCTGAATTTGAGCATGACAACTTTTAACTTGTAACCACCAAGCCTGTAACGGTGGAAGCCATTTTCACACTATACCTTACATCAAAACTATAACTTTAAATCCACTACCTCGTTCCGAGCATAAGTCGAGGATCTCCAAGCATCCAGTCTCCAGCCTGTCAGTGCAGCAGTTGGAGAAGATGGAATCGCCATAGCTGATTTTAAGCTGGGCTTTTGGTGTGCAGAGAGCTGAGGGAACCATTCGCAGCCCCTCCCAGGCCATACCTCCCTCCCCCTGTCTTCCCCCTCGGTGGCAGGTCCTTGTGGTGTGTGAGAGCCCGTGGGGGGAGACTGTGGTTCCCCTTTGATGTCAGCGAGAACGTGACGGATCTCCTTGGCGGCATTGCGCGGCGGTGTGGAATCACTAACCCGGGCTTACCTAACGGGATTTACCGCGCTCCCCTTTTCTCGCTTACGTCCCAAATGGAACCCTATTCCCTATATAGTGCACTACTTTAGACCAGGCCCCATAGGACTAGTCAAAAGTAGCCCACTAATAAAGGGTGCCATTTGAGACGTACCCCTCTTCACCCCCAGTGCCGTGTGTATCTGACCTCACGGTCTCAAACCCTGGCCCCATTCAGCACCGATCCCTGTTATGAGAATACTACATTTCCCAGGAGCCCTTCATGTCCACGCGCAGTGTAGTCTGCGGCAACGTGCGGCGCCATGTGTAGTTCTTTATCTATGACTGCGGGGTTGTAAAAACGGTTTGAGGCGCTGAATCGAGCACAGCGTTTTGTTGTGATTTGTGAAGCAGCTGGGATCTATTTGATGTATGAGCCTGCCAGCTGGATGTCGTTGCCTAAAATTGGCCTACAAACAGTATGACTATATTTTGTGACCAAATATGACATTTTGAAAACAGTAAATTATTACGTTTTTCAAACATTTTGGGGAAGAGGGGGTTCAATTTCAAGGACCATCAGAGGATCATTGCAGCATTGATGTCATCTGCTGTGCAGGTCTGACAAAGAGCAGGGTGTGTGTGTGTGTCTGTCACACTGCGTAGACCTCCCAGAAAGCTCCAGCGTCCTCCCACCCTTTGTGCGCTTCTGGCTCTCAGCTCTTTATAAACAGTATCATTGACACGGAGCGTGCGTCAAACTACTGTACTGTATGGTACATGGCGAGGCTGGGTGACACATTTATTCCATATGGCGTTCCCGCCACGGTAATGATTCCATGTGGTTGCAATCCCCTTATCAAAGTCTTTCATCTTGTTAAGTGGAGCTGGGAGGAATTATCCTCTCCCTAAATTGAAACGACTGGTGTTTTTTTGCTTTCTCTCCCTGTAAGATGAGGAGACAAAATAAGTCCAGCCAAGAATGCACCAAGTGTTCACATAATGTGGTGTGGATTTGTGTGACGACGCTGATGGACTGTGTGACTGTGTATGTTGGTCGCTCATGTTTTGACTATATGGACAGTATGTCATGTTCTTTTACTTCATTTTATGGAACGTGTAACAGAGCATTGTGGGAATATGGTAAAACATCATTTGTGTGTGTGTGTATGTGCATATTTCGGAGGGTTTTGTTTTCACATGCTCTCTCATGCGCTCACCAAAACGAGACTGTCATCATAGCTGAGGACATCACAACACTCCAGCCCTCCTCTCTTCTCCCTCGTTCACCCATCCTTCTGAGGGAAAGATAGCCTGTCTCTGCTCCATGGAGCCAGCCAGCCTGCACAGGTGAGGCCGAGCCCCAGCCACAGCACCTGCTGAGGGGGGCTTCACTCCTCACCGCCTGCCTCATGACCACCAGGGGATACGGAAAGGAGGGGACAGGCGTGTGCTTGAGTTGGGGTGGGGGGGTTGGGTGGGCGGGAGTGGAGGATTAGAGAGGATAGTGGCTTTTTTGTTGTTGTCTCCATGTGGCGTCGGTTGTTGTCATCCCAGATTGTTGTTTTGACTCCCGGTCTCTCAGAAGGGCCCCAAGGTGAAAGTCCCTCCACTCCCCAGGCTGCGTGGCTCCAATTGAAGCCGCTCTGTGGGAGCTCAGTTCGGCACACAGGGACCGGAGCCCGACTCCTAGCCTCCCTCCACCACCTAAACACTGCTGATAAGACTGACTCCACCACAAAGTCAAGACGCCAAGCAAAACACTGTTGTTTTTCCACATTGACGAGCTTTAACTGGAGATGAATGGGAGGCTTTTGAAGCGCCGTAGCTAAAACCCTTTGAATGCCATTTGTTTTCTTTAGTCCCCAAATAGTTCCTCACTGTCGTAACACTATCATAAAATCATCCCTTTTTTAGTTGAGTGATAACCAGGTCTATATTTGGTGCTTTGTACCGTGTAGTTCAGGCAGTAACTGTGACCGGGACAATGGGAGCTGCAGGGGTGAAACACTGGGTGTAACTCTTCCCAGCGCTCCGCACTTCAGAGAGAAGCAGCAAACAGCCCTGACTTGTCCCTGTGTGACGGCCTTGATCAATAGCCGCTCTGTTACCGTCAAGTTACTCTTGTTTTTTTCCTCCGTTCATTATTATACGATAGATGTTTTACCCCATATTCCCACAATGCTCTGTTACACGTTCCATAAAATAAAGTAAAAGAACATGACATACTGTCCATATAGTCAAAACATGAGCGACCAACATACACAGTCACACAGTACAGCTCATTATTTCTCTGTGTGTGCTGTGGTGGGTGTGAGAGCTAAAGAGACTCACATGCTCTGTGTGTGTGTGTGTGTGTGTGTGTGTGTGTGTGTGTATCTGACAGCGTTGAAAGATGAATGCTCCTCAGTGTAGAAGGTTGGGTATAGGGCCGGTATGGTCACTGTACAAAGGGTCTGTGCTCCTTGCCTTGCCTCGTCAACCAGGCTTTACTAACCAGGCTGTTAAATGGGTAGATGGATATAGCTCTCTTTTTTCTCTCCTTCTTTTCGTTTTTTTGTTTTTGCTAGCGCACATCGACTGCGTAATCTGTTTCTCCCCTCTTAACTATTTCCAACATATACTGTACATAACCTGGCTGGAGTGTGAGAGCAACCGAGCGCGCGCGCGCACACACTGGTGAAGAGACATTTCAGTTGAATGCATTCAAAATGTATTCAACAGACTAGGTATCCCCCTTTCCATTTCCTTCCTGTTGGAGCTTGCAGAGCTAGGGTGGACAGGAGGAGGGCTTTGCTGTTCAATTCATTTTGTGTGGTCTTGGCTATAAAAATAAATACAAAAAAACAGCTCTTTGAATGGTCTTTAATTTTTGGGAAACCCATAAAAGTTTGCCGCTCCTTTGATATATCGGGCCTCGGAATTGAAAACAAATGCAGCATTCTCCCCCCTTCTCATTTCAACTGCCCTATTATGGAGTTGTGAAGAAAAAATCAGCCGTAGATCTCTTTCTCTCCCTCCTTTTCCACCCCCATTTCCCTTTCCCCTCTCTCCTGCCTTCCTTCTCCTCCTCCCTCTCCCCACTCCTCTTTTTTTCCCTCCCTATTTTTGAAGAAACCTACTGTGTGTGTGGGAGAGATCACTGATGTCAAAGTAAAAACCAAGAGCATTAAGAAAACTGGCAAAATGCAATACAGCTGCAATCCGACATGACACTGGAAAATAGGTCTGAGGAGTAGAGAGAGCCTCCCCGTATCCGTATTCCCAGGGTGCGCAACTGCTCCCGGCCTCGGCTTTGATCTCTTCAAAGCCTCCTACTAGCTGGAGAGTCTTGGCTGCTGCTCGCTGGAGCGCCGGAGAAGGGAAGAGAGGGAGGAGGGGTGTATGCATGTCGGAGGGAATAGAGGAGAGGAGAGGAGAGGAGGGGGTCGTCTTTTCCATTCCAGGGCTGAAATCAATCACAGTGCCGAGGCAATTATGTGTAACTCAACAGGGCCAGATTAGTAACTCTGTTACCTGAGTGACTGACTGCGTGTCTGTAATCTCAGAGACTCACTGACTGGCCTTCGCCAGCCAGCCAGCCAGGAGAAGTCACCATTGGGTCACGGACAGGGGAGGGAAGGAAGGAGAGCGAGGGAGAGGTGCTGAAAAGCAGGCCGCCTTGCCGCCGTCCAGCAGAGCAGAAAATCGGGCCACAATGGAGTGATTACACTTGCAGATGTAGCCATATTTATGACTGAGGCGAGCGGAGGGAGAGAGGGAGGGAGGGGGAGAGAGGCAGGCAGTGATTGCCATGGAGCTCTAGCTAGCTAGCTCCGTCTCTAACGAGCCCTGTTCCCTTTGTGTTGGGGCTCGTGCAGGGTGTCGCCCCCTCACCACCGACCCGCTGCTCCCTCCGTCCCCCTTCAGTGCCATATCTCTACCCCTCATGCCCGGCGCCTCGGATGGCCCCCAAAATGCCAGGCTTGGCCCAGGCTCGCACCCCGGGCACCCAATTTTGCCGTGGCTGGAGAGAGGAGCGTGGCTGGAGAGATAGTCTGCATGGCTGGGGTCACAGAGAGAAGAGGAAAACAGAGTAGAATGGGACTACTGCCTCTCTCTTTCTCTCTCCTCTCTCTTGCTATGGGTCTGGGCCATACCACTGCTACAGTATGCAACACACACCACACCACGGCACTTAGCAGCAGGTCTTGGGTCCTGGGTCATGTTTTGTTGGGGAACGATGCTGAAATTATAAGAATCTTTGCCTCTTCTGAAGGGATTATGGCTACCTGATTCTGATTGGTGTTCTGTAACCACTAGAATTGACAAACATCGCAATATACCAGCCGTCTATTATTGGAACAGATGACCTCATTTAAAGGGAAAACAGCTCTTTTGTTTAGTTGTGCTCGGCGGAGAGTCACTTGATGCAGGGTGATGAAACCCATAAAGATATCCAGCAAGAGTGTGTTTGTTCGTCTGATGAGCTACACTCTGTTCTCCTCTCCCCCCTCCTCTCTCCTCTATTTCCTTTGATCATCATTTTCATCTGGGGCTAGTCTGGTGATGATGGAAGGGAAGGCTGTTATTTTCTCCTAGGGATACAGACACACACACATTAAGGACATTAGATTTACATTGGTGTTAAGACAAGGAGTGGAGTAGAGCTGGGCGATATGGACAAAAATCCATATTACGGTAAATCGACTGAATTCTCATGATAAAGATCAATTGAACAATACGTGCATAACATTAACGCACACCAAAGTTATTTTTTGACATTTATATTACCCTTAACTGCTATTACTACTACTTTTGGATGTTGTAGCTATCAATTGTCCCATTTAACAATCACCCATATTAGCATGTAACACTTTTCTCTAGATGGGCCCTATAGATTATGTATCCTAATGAACGATATCAGCAAAATGTCCACGGTAGGTAGTTGGTTTGGTCAGTGTCGATCATTTTCGGTTTATCGTCCCAGCTCTAGAGTGGGGGTGCCAGTGATTATATGATGACGTTGATTGTTTTATACAAACAAACTGAAATGGTGATTAAATGAAACGGAGTGGATTGACTAGGAACTAAGTCTTGACTAGGAACTAAGTCTTGACTAGGAACTAAGTCTTGACTAGGATCTAAGTGTTGACAGTCTTGCTATTCTGGATTGTAAATATTGGAAAATACATGTTTTGATTTGTAATTATCAATAGGCAATGTGAGACAAGGATTGAGCTTTAAAATGAGAACATTTAAGGGAGCTACAGGGGGAAAAATGGCTCAGTTGGTGTGGGGTCTGTTTGTCTGCCCAATCTACCCACCCCAGTACATAGACCCTCAGTTTCACTCAGGGAACCAGGGGAGACTTTTCATGTCTCCGGTCAGGAGAGACTTCAGAGGGACGTCCTCGGCTTTGAGCTCCCCGTCATCAAACAATGCATCCAAATATCAAATCGATCCAGAGCCCCAACCTCATCCCCCTCTGCCCCCGCCACGCACCTATCTTTGAGATGAAAGGGGACGAAAAAAAGCAAGTCACCCCCTCCACCACTCACCTCCTATCCCTCCTCCTCATCCCCCTCTTCCGCCACCAAGGAAAGAGGAATCAAGATGGGCGCCTTGGTGGAGAGAGGGACGCTTCAATCGCTACTCAATCCCACTCCACCCTTCATATGAACCCTATTCACAGACAGGGTCTTCGCTCTGTACAAAGATGGACAGCTATAATATGACAGGTTCATAGACGTTTCACCGAGATTCTTTGACTTCATACAAGTCCACGGCACACCAAGCCTGGCTTTGGATAATCCATATCTCTGATATGGCTGGAGATCTGGAAAGAGGTGTGAACGAATGCTATGCTAGTCGCCCACCGGAGTGTTGCGTTCTCTTTGTGTTTCTGTGTATAGACCATATTCAGACCACAGAAACTTTTGAGCATTGTAATGGTTTAATATACTAGCAGACACATGCAATTACATATTGGGGTGCTATTCATGAGTCGGTGATCTCTGTTGATCTCACGCTAACTCTCGCCATGCTGGAAGAGAGACACTACGATTGGCTCATACGAGATAGGCCTTGTAGTGTAAGGAGTGACGATTGGACTGATGGGAACACAGCAACCCCCACTAAGTCTAAAATTAGACTCTGATACACAAAGGAAATACTGTACAAGTCCATTATTTTCAAGAGCCACAGAAAATGGAATTGAATTATAACTGTGTTGTGTTCATTTTGTTGTCATTCTGCATCTATTTCAAGTGTAGTATCAGATGAATGAATGGTGCTCTTGAGGCTACATGTGTTGGGCTTGGGCCCATGCCGTTTCTTTCTTTACAATCAGAATTTGAATATATCATGACAAAGTAAGACGATTACCATTTCTTAAGGGGCGGTCGAGAGAATGGTCCGACTGTTGTAAGGGACCATGTTTTAACACGGTCATTGTTTTGGCTTACCTTACGTCTCTACAAAAGCGTCTCACAAAAGTAACCAATAGGGCCGGAGCTTTTCTTGTGATTGGGTTGATCCTGGAAAGGCTGGCTGAAGTGTTCCCTCGTGCGCATTGCAAATGGCAACCTATTCCCAATATAGTGCACTAATTTTGACCAGAGCCTTAGGGGCCTTGTTAAAAAGTAATACACTGTAAAGAGAATAGGGAGTCATTTAGGACGCAGGCCTAGTCATACATGGGTGGAGAATAGCCATTTGTTCCGAGGGGATTACACCTTTTAGAACAGCTTTGTTTTCATTCAGATCTGAGGAGACTGGCCGTGTGTGTGTGTGTGTGTGTGTGTGTGTGTGTGTGTGTGTGTGTGTGTGTGTGTGTGTGTGTGTGTGTGTGTGTGTGTGTGTGTGTGAGA
The DNA here is from genome assembly GCA_030435695.1 of Brachymystax lenok tsinlingensis. NCBI lineage: Eukaryota > Metazoa > Chordata > Actinopteri > Salmoniformes > Salmonidae > Brachymystax > Brachymystax lenok. The sequence goes on along the minus strand of CM059810.1, from coordinate 19,081,378 downwards.
AGCTGAAAATGTGGGGTTTTAATGACTAATTCCAGGCTGAAAAGCAGGTGTTTAGTGTCTCACCGGTTAATCCTTTAAAAATGATGAGTTGCACCTAAACACCAGCTGGGCTGCTAGTCGGACCTATTGTACTTCTGTCCTTCACTTTATAGAAGACAAGAATGGTTTGTAACCAGATCCACAATGGTGAATGCTTTGGCTTACAGTAACGATGACTAGGCTTACAACACTATATCTTGATACAGGGCTAAGAGAGTAAGATAAGTAGTAGTATAAAACCCCTTATGTAGAAACACCCACATTTTTATCAAAACATGCATTTAAAAAAAAATGTTGACTGACTTTGTCAGTTTATCCTTCATATTTGACGACAAAGCTGAAATGACTCACTATAGGTAATCCAATGGCCTGCTGAAGTCTATTTACCTGGCTATTAGCTGCCTAGCCAGTGGGAGTAGACGGCTAGAGGCGTTTGTCTTCAAAAAGCAGAGGTGCGCTGAGGTGAAAAGGCCATTGATCATGTGACTGTGGGGTCAGAGGTTCAAATGGAAGATCCGGGGAAGGATGGATCCTCTGAGTTGCTATGGTTAAAACAGGAGCAAAACGCCAGTCAGCAAAACAATTTTTAAGTAATATTCATTAATATACAATAGGTGTGCATACAACACATTTTTGTACATTAGTATATGTATGGACATCATATTTACTGCTATTTTAGATGAGTAATATAAATATACTAGCAGACACACAGTTGGCTCACTCTGTTGCTCTGTTGTCATTGAATTTAGATACCATACCTACCACTGTGCCAGAGTGTTTACTTCCCCAAGGTTGTGTGTGTGTGTGTGTGTGTGTGTGTGTGTGTGTGTGTGTGTGTGTGTGTGTGTGTGTGTGTGTGTGTGTGTGTGCGTGCGTGTGCGTGTGCATGTGTGCGCACGAGTGAAACTAGGTCAGTACACTCCCCAGCTCAAGCGGCTCCCATTCAAATCACTCACCCCTGATACACGCTCCTCTCCTCAACGCGTGCCGTTTCAAACCATCCTCGTAAACATTCACTCCCCGACAGCCTGTCGCCATCTGCCCCCACTGGCTCTCACCTTTTCCATGACCCTATGGCTAAGCTAACTACCCTTTCCCTCAATGGCTAGTGTTTACTAGTTAGCATGGAGCTAGTTAGCGCTGTCAAAGAGGACTACTGAGTCTGTGGTTCCAAACCTGTTATTGTACCACAAACTGAATTCTGCTCTTCCCAGAGTACCCCTGAATTACACCCTCATTTTACCAGTAGGCCTATGGTCTCATTATTATTCTCAAGTACAGTGGGAACCATTATACTAAGAGATGTTAGGCTAGTGTTACTGTATGAGTTATTATGAAGCTAGCATGTTGAGGGAGAACTGCTACCTGCCTACAGCTCTCAATATCACATGCTAGTTACTAGTTACAGTGAGGGAAAAAAATACTTGACGTACGTTTGCCCACGGACAAAGAAATGATCAGTCTATAATTTTAATGGTAGGTTTATTTGAACAGTGAGAGACAGAATAACAACAAAAAAATCCAGAAAAACGCATGTGAAAAATTTTATAAATTGATTTGCATTTTAATGAGGGAAATAAGTAATTGACCCCCTCTCAATCAGAAAGATTTCTGGCTCCCAGGTGTCTTTTATACAGGTAACGAGCTGAGATTAGGAGCACACTCTTAAAGGGAGTGCTCCTAATCTCAGTTTGTTACCTGTATAAAAGACACCTGTCCACAGAAGCAATCAATCAATCAGATTCCAAACTCTCCACCATGGCCAAGACCAAAGAGCTCTCCAAGGATGTCAGGGACAAGATTGTAGACCTGGGCTACAAGACCATCGCCAAGCAGCTTGGTGAGAAGGTGACAACAGTTGGTGCGATTATTCGCAAATGGAAGAAACACAAAAGAACTGTCAATCTCCCTCGGCCTGGGGCTCCATGCAAGATCTCACCTCGTGGAGTTGCAATGATCATGAGAACGGTGAGGAATCAGCCCAGAACTACACGGGAGGATCTTGTCAATGATCTCAAGGCAGCTGGGACCATAGTCACCAAGAAAACAATTGGTAACACACTACGCCGTGAAGGACTGAAATCCTGCAGCGCCCGCAAGGTCCCCCTGCTCAAGAAAGCACATATACATGCCCGTCTGAAGTTTGCCAATGAACATCTGAATGATTCAGAGGACAACTGGGTGAAAGTGTTGTGGTAAGATGAGACCAAAATGGAGCTCTTTGGCATCAACTCAACTCGCCGTGTTTGGAGGAGTAGGAATGCTGCCTATGACCCCAAGAACACCATCCCCACCGTCAAACATGGTGGAAACATTATGCTTTGGGGGTGTGTTTCTGCTAAGGGGACAGGACAACTTCACCGCATCAAAGGGACAATTGATGGGGCCATGTACCGTCAAATCTTGGGTGAGAACCTCCTTCCCTCAGCCAGGGCATTGAAAATGGGTCTTGGATGGGTATCCCAGCATGACAATGACCCAAAACACACGGCCAAGGCAACAAAGGAGTGGCTCAAGAAGAAGCACATTAAGGTCCTGGAGTGGCCTAGCCAGTCTCCAGACCTTAATCCCAAAGAAAATCTGTGGAGGGAGCTGAAGGTTCGAGTTGCCAACGTCAGCCTCGAAACCTTAATGACTTGGAGAAGATCTGCAAAGAGGAGTGGGACAAAATCCCTCCTCTGAGTTTGCAAACCTGGTGGCCAACTACAAGAAACGTCTGACCTCTGTGATTGCCAACAAGGGTTTTGCCACCAAGTACTAAGTCATGTTTTGCAGAAGGGGTCAAATACTTCTGCAACCTGCCTACAGCTCTCAATATCAAATGTTAGTTACCTGTTAGCATGGAGCTAGCTAGCGCTCTGAGAGGTGTCTGCCAGCTGACTGCTGCTTCCAGCTCTCTCCTCCACAGGTAGAGCCAGGCACAAAGACCCCACCACTCCAGCCAGACTCCATTCTCCCCCTCAACGCTGAGCTCCCAAATCCAAACTGACAGCCATTGATGCCCAGAATACCTGGCTGAGAGCAGAGGAGGGGGCATACTATCTAGGTGTAGCAGGCAAATCCTCTCTTGTTCCTTGGTTTCTAAAACGTGGCGCATGAGGCTGACTTTCTCAGCACTTTTTCTCCCAATCATTCTGTGGTGTTTTTCTCCCTTTTCTCTCCATTTCTCCCTTCTGTTATTGTGTTGTGAGACTCAGGCTTGGGTTTTAGCGAGCGCTAAACATTAGCTTGCGCTGCGTTTTCATTTGTGCCTCTCTAAGGGTCCTGGCTCGCTAGCGTTCGTTGTTGTGAATGTGGCGATAACTTGGCATGAATGTAGCAACTCGGCAGTCCTAACGATTTCTAGTGATATACCATGCAGTGTGTTGATGCAGCAGTGGGGTAGTAGCTAAAAATGGATCGACGGGGAGAAAAAAAGACTTGCCGTTTGATTCAATAAGAAAAATAAAGAGCGGTGCAGGATTCGGGTGCACAACTTCTACTTGTTGTCAGCTTCACCGGCTACCCGATTCAGAACAGAGGTCTCTAGAGTTCCATTTCTCTCAATCACCTCATTAAAAACTCATTAGAAACCAGTATTTCTGTCTTCTTAGCTGACATTGTAGGCAACTACATTAAACAATTTACACTGATTTTAGAATTTACTCTATAAAAAATGTGTTGTGGGGATCCCTAGATGGTCAACCACAATTTTGCTTGACATTTAGGTGAACAGGGTGTGTGGGAGAGTTTGTGTGTTCTCCATCTCCCATGATCTCTGCCAGGAAGAGGAGCTGCAGTCTGTTGTGTGACTCATTCATTGTGGGGGTTTTCCACTGTGTTTGCCTGGGCTCGTACATGATAAGTGGCGATTACGTTATATAGGTAACAAAAAACGTGTGTGTGTGTGTGTGAGCACGCTTGCTGGTTTTGGTCAAGCTGGTGAGGGGTAGCCAGGCCTGCTGACAGCGGCACTTCAGTGGAATGTTTGCCCTTTCCTCAGGTCTTTGATGTGACCACGTCCTGCTGTGATAATGAGGCCTGCACCCCGCCGCAAGGTGTACATCCTGCATGGTGCCCCGGGCTCTGCCAAAACACACCCAGTCCAACCCCCACATAACGCTCTGTCAATCTTCACACAACGCTCCGACAACCTTCACACAACTACCAGACGAGACACTAAAAGGCTTCAAAACATTGGCCCAGCATTGCCCCCACACACGCACGCCAAGACGCCAAGACGCACGCCAAGACGCAAGACGCACACCCACACACACACCCACAACACATAGCTCAAACAAACTTCACACATCCACCACAAATCCCACCACTGAGCTTCAAGACATTGGTCCGTCCCCCCACACACAACCTCAACACAACCCAAACGCAACTTTCACAGAACTCAACCACCATTGAGCTGCAGAACATTGGCCCAACCCCTACACGCACCTTTCCCCTCAAATACTGCCCTACCTCCACAGGACCATTCTGAAGTCTCTAAACTCACACCCACCTCTCACCTGAAACAACCTCTAACAACCCCTTAAAGATGCACTCCAGTCTCCTTTTCACCTCACCTGGTTTACCTAACAAAAGGCCCATCTCAATAGGTAGTCCAGGTATGACATGGCACTAGTGGGGGTGCTCCTCTAAAGTTCCCAGCTGGCCGATGACGACAGAGTAAACCAGTAAGAGAAACTCCTTGAATGGCCAACTCTTTTAAGTTTGCAGTTCTAAAAAAACAACACAATTTTGCTCAAAACATGTAAAAACAATATATATATAAAATGAACACTTAAGTGTATGTACATTAATGTATGTATACCTGGGATATTGTTTTTCAACAGGAAATAGATGCTGTAGAGCATGACTTTAGCCCATTTTAAGGGGACCGTCATTTCTATCGTCCTTTAAGTGTTTCCCCATAGAGAGTTCAGTGACTTTGTTGTTAGAACTCAGTGCGTTTAATGGCCCAGTTCCCCTAACGCACAAGGAAAGAACAGAGTTTCCACACTTTGAGAAAATGAAACCTGGGTCTTTTCATCAGAGCGGGCCTATTTCACACACATTATCCCAACTGGCACCTTCATAAGAGGAGAGTGCGAGCCAGTGTGATTGGTTTGCTTGGGGCAATACACTTGAAGCCAGAGGGTCAATGAGTTTGGGTTATGAAACCCTCATTCAGCCTCTGTTGAATCCTCAATCTGAAAACTCAAGGATGTTGGGTAATACCTCCTAATTCATCTGTGTCCTATTCAGAGCTTTTGTTTGGTGATATGGAGAAATGACACTTAGCTGTAAATGGGGCCCTTTGTTTGCATATGCAGGCAGAGCAGGATGACTGTAGGTATGGGGAGGGGGTGGGTGGGTGTGTACACATGGAGTCTCTAATCTAGAATGTGTGTGTGTACATTAGAGTTTGTTTTGCGGGCTGTGTGTGTATAGCGTTTTGCTATATGCCCGTCGTGTGGTGTCTCGCTGTGCGTTATTGTACGCTGTTTGTATGTTCTCACGGTGGCGTTTGGTGTTTAAGGGAGGTCTTATGATAAGTGACTGGTTCTGGGCATGTTAGATTTCCACTGTAATTCAGTCAACATCACTGTCCCATTGAAAAATGGGATTTGGTCAATGCAAATATATGTAAAGGGAGAAGTTTACGCTGAAAGTTCAAAGAAAACAGGGGTGTCAATGTTAATCTAAGGATTTTCTGTATATGGATGGACACTTCTGAATAACTAGTTCAGGCAGCAACGAGCTGGCTTTAGATGCAAGACTAGGCTGAACTATTGGACTGTCACTGACGCTATGAAATTGAGGACAGGGGTGAGAGGAATGGGTGGGGGGTTCCAGTTCATGGATGTACATTTCTCTCCGGGGCAGGCTTTCATTTCCTCCTCCACTCCTCTCTATCCCCTCGTTCGTTCACTCCTCCGCTCCCCTCGTTCCTCTCATTACCCCGGGCGCGTGGCGCTCCCCCTTTCCCTCCCTCTCCTCCCTCCATCCCTCGCTGGCGGCCTGGCTTTCTTCTCTTATTAATTGGGTGTCGTTACATTAAGCCCCCTGGCCAAAAGGCCATCCTGCCAATAAAACGTTCCATTTTTAACACTTCACCGAGAGCTGGGCTGGCTGACTGACTTCCTGGGGGTTCAAACCACTCTGGGAATAGTAATTGGTTATTTATTTAAACTTCACCCGGGTTGGTAGTGTGTTTTGGTGGAGAGGTAGTGGAGAGAGGAGAGTGGCGGTCCCTTTCTTTCTGTGTCCTATAAACGGAGAGACACTGGGAGGGGGCGTTTTTGAAGGAGGTGTGTTTGCTCACCTTTGTTGTACAAAAGGTCAGGCATTCCACACACACAGAGCCACTGAGAGGGAACACCTGGCCAGACTCTGTATGTCTCCACAGGGCTTTAGTATGCCCCACGCCCACAGTTCTCTCTATCTAATGCCTTTGTGTTCATAGCTTTTTACAGTAGCCCTGTACGGAGTCATTAGTGTTTAAACAAGCTAGGAGAGGCAGGATCTGGGCTGGCTTTGCTCTCGTCTTGGTTGGTCTCCCCGTTCTTTACTTTCAGATGAATTCTCTCTCAGCTGAGAAAGACTGATATAATTTCAGTAGAGGCTGAAGTGTCATGTCGATCTAGTCTACATTAATGTACTGTATGTATACACTGTGATGTTCCTCTGTACTGTATGTATACACTGTGATTTTCCTCTGTACTGTATGTATACACTGTGATTTTCCTCTGTACTGAATGTACACTGTGATTTTCCTCTGTACTGTATGTGCACTGTGATGTTCCTCTGTACTGTATGTGCACTGTGATTTTCCTCTGTACTGTATGTATGCACGGAAATTTTCCTCTGTACTGTATGTATACACTGTGATTTTCTTCTGTACTGTATGTATACACTGTGATTGTCCTCTGTACTGTATGTATACACTGTGATTTTCCTCTGTACTGTATGTATACACTGTGATTGTCCTCTGTACTGTATGCACACTGTGATTTTCCTCTGTACTGCATATACACTGTGATTTTCCTCTGTACTGTATGTATACACTGTGATTTTCCTCTGTACTGTATGTATACACTGAGATTTTCCTCTGTACTGTATGTATACACTGTGATTTTCCTCTGTACTGTATGTATACACTGTGATTTTCCTCTGTACTGTATGTATACACAGATTTTCCTCTGTACTGTATGTATACACTGTGATTTTCCTCTGTACTGTATGTATACACTGAGATTTTCCTCTATACTGTATTTATTTACATTGATTGTCCTCTAACATACTAGTATGTTCGGACTGACTCATAGACAGATCGTGTGTAGCTTGTCATCAAACAGTCCTGCCTGAAACACAGACCAAAAGGTCACGTGTGGTCAAGCAGCTTTTCAGCAATCCAGACATCAGGATAACGCAGCGGGAATATGTGTGTGAACTGGCCAAGAAGAATAATCGTCAAGCTAACCAGAACATGAACCTAACGTAGCAGGCGTAGAAGAAAGGCCTGAGCGGGCTTAGACGAAACCGGAAGCATCCGGTTTTCAGGCTTCACCTCTTCTCTGCTCCCCCTGAAAACCAGATGCTTCCGGTTTCTTCCGACCCTCTGAGGGTGCCAACACATTCTGTTGTCTGTGGTTATATCTATGATCTCGCTCTTTGTCTGTCTGTCTGTCTGTCTCTTTCTCTGTGTGTATTTAGAATGGTATTTGTTCTTCACTGGTTGCCCTTGTGGCAACAGGTCACATATTGCTGTCTCTCTCTCTCTCTCTCTCTCTCTCTCTCTCTCTCTCTCTCTCTCTCTCTCTCTCTCTCTCTCTCTCTCTCTCTCTCTCTCTCTCTCTCTCTCTCCCAAAGTACGTGACCAGACTCAATCAGAAACAGTGTGTATGTTCAGGTGTGGCTGGTAAAGGGCCCGGGCTGCATAACAGAACAGCGAGGAGCCGAGGAAGGGCTTTTCAGTCAGCGGATTTAGCAGCATGGGGAATCATGGGAATCTGCCACTTTAGTCTCTCCGTCCTCAACGGTTTGTGGAAACGCCTCACGTGGTTCCGACACACACTTGATTGTAGCTACGGGCACGCTGAGTCCTCATTGCATATAAATTACAGAAGTGGGAAGGGATTATTATAAACTTCCCCCTTTTTTCGTTTTCCCTCCCTCACTCGGCAGACGAGGGATAATTGAGTGGAGTACAAAAGGCAAGTGGTGAGGGGGGGACGGGGGACGGGGGACGAAGAGTTAGAGACGCCAAGTAGGCAGTAGAGGAAGGAGAGGTGGTGGGGGTGGAGAATCCCTTCCCATCTGAGACTGTACGACAGGGTTAGCCAACTGTCGACTAGCGCTGTACACGGTGCAAGGAAGGGGTGGCGATATCAGTGCTAGGCATTAGGGTTAGCAGTGTGCTTAAGGTTAGGTTTAAAATCTGATTTTATGACTTTGTGGCTGTGTCGCCTAGTGACCACTGCAGAGCTGCCTCCAGAACCAGATTCATGACTAACAAGTCTAATCTCTGTTTAAAAAGTTAGTTATTTCCACTTTATAATGTCAGACTTGATTTATCCTTACTGAAAATGTATCAACCCCTACAAAAAATGACCATTTAATCATAATCCACATAATAATTCACATTTCCTGTTACTGCAGGATTATTTTCCTGCTATGAGAAACTGATCAAATTAAGATGGAACATCTGTATACCCATGCAGGTATACACGCATACATTCACAAGCACACACACACACACACACACACACACACACACACACACACACACACACACACACACACACACACACACACACACACACACACACACACACACACACACACACACACACACACACACACACACACACACACACACACACACACACACACACACACACACACACACACACACACACACACACACACACACACACACACACACACACACACACACACACACACACACACACACACACACACACACACACAGAGAGCAGCACGCCAAGGCACTGAGCTTCCTGTTCTGTTACAAAGCAAAGCGTTGGCGCTAGGGTTTCTCCTCTCAAACCCCGTGGCTCTCTGCCAGGTCCAGTTCCGCGCAATGAATTTCTTTTCAAACCACATCTGAGGCCGCTTGAAAAGGGCCGGCCAAGCCTGGTTATAAAATTCTCAAATGGAACGTTTATTTTCCAATCCGTGCCCTCTCTCTGTCTCTGTGTGTGAAATATGAATAGAAAAGAGAGCCTAAGCCTATTTCTTCCCTGACATTAATAAAGACCGCTGCCGCCACAGTTTGAGCCATCGTCACGGGGGATAAGAAGGGGCGATCAAATCGCGGCGACATTGCATGACCCTCCACGGTCGTGGTCAAGTCAGAGCTGTGCAACCACTTCCTCTAAGAGCTTAGTACAAAATATATATATTTTTTAAATCTATTCTTTGTAAACTTGGCATGAAGCAGGGAGTGGTTTTAAAGGAAGGAAGGTAAACTGTTAAAGTTTTAAAATGGCAGCTCCTTCCAGTTGTGCCCGGTCACCTCGAATGACTTGTTTTCAGGGGAAACAGAAATACCCCTTCCTCCTTGTGTTAGTCAAGTCCCCCAAAACTCTACGTGTCCATTTAATATTGTGACAATTTAACATTTTATTTTGGCATCTGTGTACAGACATCTTGGTTCTGTGATTTAGGTAGAGGATGGTGCTGGCTAGTAGTGGGCTATGGTTTAGGTAGAGGATGGTGCTGGCTATTAGTGGTGCTGTGATTTAGGTAGAGGATGGTGCTGGCTAGTAGTGGTGCTATGGTTTAGGTAGAGGATGGTGCTGGCTAGTAGTGGGCTATGGTTTAGGTAGAGGATGGTGCTGGCTAGTAGTGGGCTATGGTTTAGGTATAGGATGGTGCTGGCTATTAGTGGTGCTGGGATTTAGGTAGAGAATGGTGCTGGCTAGTAGTGGTGCTATGGTTTAGGTAGAGGATGGTGCTGGCTAGTAGTGGGCTATGGTTTAGGTAGAGGATGGTGCTGGCTAGTAGTGGTGCTATGGTTTAGGTAGAGGATGGTGCTGGCTAGTAGTGGGGTATGGTTTAGGTAGAGGATGGTGCTGGCTAGTAGTGGGATATGGTTTAGGTAGAGGATGGTGCTGGCTAGTAGTGGGATATGGTTTAGGTAGAGGATGGTGCTGGCTAGTAGTGATGCTATGGTTTAGGTAGAGGATGGTGCTGGCTAGTAGTGGGCTATGGTTTAGGTAGAGGATGGTGCCGGCTAGTAGTGGGCTATGGTTTAGGTAGAGGATGGTGCTGGCTGGTAGTGGGCTATGGTTTAGGTAGAGGATGGTGCTGGCTAGTAGTGGGCTATGGTTTAGGTAGTGGATGGTGCTGCTAGTAGTGGTGCTATGGTTTAGGTAGTGGATGGTGCTGCTAGTAGTGATGCTATGGTTTAGGTAGAGGATGGTGCTGGCTAGTAGTGGGCTATGGTTTAGTTAGAGGATGGTGCTGGCTACTAGTGGTGCTAAGGTTTAGGTAGAGGATGGTACTGGATACTGGCTAGTAGTGGTGCTATGGTTTAGATAGAGGATGGTACTGGTTATTGGCTAGTAGTGGTGCTATGGTTTAGGTAGAGGATAGTACTGGCTAGTAGTGATGCTATGGTTTAGGTAGAGGATGGTGCTGGCTAGTAGTGATGCTATGGTTTAGATAGATGATTGTACTGGCTAGTAGTGGTGCTATGGTTTAGGTAGAGGATGGTGCTGGCTAGTAGTGGTGCTATGGTTTAGGTAGAGGATGGTGCTGGCTAGTAGTGGTGCTATGGTTTAGGTAGAGGATGGTGCTGGCTAGTAGTGGTGCTATGGTTTAGGTAGAGGATGGTGCTGGCTAGTAGTGGTGCTATGGTTTAGGTAGAGGATGGTACTGGCTAGTAGTGATGCTTTGGTTTAGGTAGAGGATTGTACTGGCTACTGGCTAGTAGTGGTGCTATGATTTAGGTAGAGGATGGTACTGGCTAGTAGTGATGCTATGGTTTAGGTAGAGGATGGTGCTGGCTAGTAGTGGTGCTATGGTTTAGGTAGAGGATGGTGCTGGCTAGTAGTGGGCTATGGTTTAGGTAGAGGATGGTACTGGCTAGTAGTGGCGCTATGGTTTAGATAGAAGATGGTACTGGCTAGTAGTGGTGCTATGGTTTAGGTAGAGGATGGTGCTGGCTAGTAGTGGGGTATGGTTTAGATAGAGGATGGTGCTGGCTAGTAGTGGTGCTATGGTTTAGGTAGAGGATGGGGCTGGCTAGTAGTGGTGCTATGGTTTAGGTAGAGGATGGTGCTGGCTAGTAGTGGTGCTATGGTTTAGGTAGAGGATGGGGCTGGCTAGTAGTGGTGCTATGGTTTAGTTAGAGGATGGTGCTGGCTACTAGTGGTGCTAAGGTTTAGGTAGAGGATGGTACTGGTTATTGGCTAGTAGTGGTGCTATGGTTTAGGTAGAGGATAGTACTGGCTAGTAGTGATGCTATGGTTTAGGTAGAGGATGGTGCTGGCTAGTAGTGATGCTATGGTTTAGATAGATGATTGTACTGGCTAGTAGTGGTGCTATGGTTTAGGTAGAGGATGGTGCTGGCTAGTAGTGGTGCTATGGTTTAGGTAGAGGATGGTGCTGGCTAGTAGTGGTGCTATGGTTTAGGTAGAGGATGGTGCTGGCTAGTAGTGGTGCTATGGTTTAGGTAGAGGATGGTGCTGGCTAGTAGTGGTGCTATGGTTTAGGTAGAGGATGGTACTGGCTAGTAGTGGTGCTATGGTTTAGGTAGAGGATGGTGCTGGCTAGTAGTGGTGCTATGGTTTAGGTAGAGGATGGTGCTGGCTAGTAGTGGTGCTATGGTTTAGGTAGAGGATAGTACTGGCTAGTAGTGATGCTATGGTTTAGGTAGAGGATGGTGCTGGCTAGTAGTGATGCTATGGTTTAGGTAGAGGATGGTACTGGCTAGTAGTGGTGCTATGGTTTAGGTAGAGGATGGTGCTGGCTAGTAGTGGTGCTATGGTTTAGGTAGAGGATGGTGCTGGCTAGTAGTGGTGCTATGGTTTAGGTAGAGGATGGTGCTGGCTAGTAGTGGTGCTATGGTTTAGGTAGAGGATGGTGCTGGCTAGTAGTGGTGCTATGGTTTAGGTAGAGGATGGTGCTGGCTAGTAGTGGTGCTATGGTTTAGGTAGAGGATGGGGCTGGCTAGTAGTGGTGCTATGGTTTAGGTAGAGGATGGTGCTGGCTAGTAGTGATGCTATGGTTTAGGTAGAGGATGGGGCTGGCTAGTAGTGGGCTATGGTTTAGTTAGAGGATGGTGCTGGCTACTAGTGGTGCTAAGGTTTAGGTAGAGGATGGTACTGGTTATTGGCTAGTAGTGGTGCTATGGTTTAGGTAGAGGATAGTACTGGCTAGTAGTGATGCTATGGTTTAGGTAGAGGATGGTGCTGGCTAGTAGTGATGCTATGGTTTAGATAGATGATTGTACTGGCTAGTAGTGGTGCTATGGTTTAGGTAGAGGATGGTGCTGGCTAGTAGTGGTGCTATGGTTTAGGTAGAGGATGGTGCTGGCTAGTAGTGGTGCTATGGTTTAGGTAGAGGATGGTGCTGGCTAGTAGTGGTGCTATGGTTTAGGTAGAAGATGGTGCTGGCTAGTAGTGGTGCTATGGTTTAGGTAGAGGATGGTACTGGCTAGTAGTGATGCTTTGGTTTAGGTAGAGGATTGTACTGGCTACTGGCTAGTAGTGGTGCTATGATTTAGGTAGAGGATGGTACTGGCTAGTAGTGATGCTATGGTTTAGGTAGAGGATGGTGCTGGCTACTGGCTAGTAGTTGTGCTATGGTTTAGGTAGAGGATGGTACTGGCTAGTCGTGATGCTATGGTTTAGGTAGAGGATGGTGCTCGCTAGTAGTGATGCTATGGTTTAGATAGAGGATGGTACTGGCTAGTAGTGGTGCTATGGTTTAGATAGAGGATGGTGCTGGCTACTGGCTAGTAGTGGTGCTATGGTTTAGGTAGAGGATGGTACTGGCTAGTAGTGATGCTATGGTTTAGATAGAGGATGGTACTGGCTAGTAGTGGTGCTATGTTTTAGGTAGAGGATGGTGCTGGCTAGAAGTGATGCTATGGTTTAGGGAGAGGATGGTGCTGGCTACTGGCTAGTAGTGGTGCTATGGTTTAGGTAGAGGATGGTACAGGCTAGTAGTGATGCTATGGTTTAGGTAGAGGATGGTACTGGCTAGTAGTGGTGCTATGGTTTAGGTAGAGGATGGTACTGGCTAGTAGTGGTGCTATGGTTTAGGTAGAGGATGGTGCTGGCTAGTAGTGGTGCTATGGTTTAGGTAGAGGATGGTACTGGCTAGAAGTGGTGCTATGGTTTAGGTAGAGGATTGTACTGGCTAGTAGTGGTGCTATGGGTTAGGTAGAGGATGGTACTGGCTACTGGCTAGTAGTGGTGCTATGGTTTAGATAGAAGATGGTGCTGGCTAGTAGTGGTGCTATGGTTTAGGTAGAGGATGGTACTGGCTAGTGGCTGGTAGTGGTGCTATGGTTTAGGTATAGGATGGTACTGGCTAGTGGCTAGTAGTGGTGCTATGGTTTAGGTAGAGGATGGTACAGGCTACTGGCTAGTAGTGGTGCTATGGTTTAGGTAGAGGATGGTACTGGCTAGTGGCTGGTAGTGGTGCTATGGTTTAGTCAGAGGATGGTACAGGCTACTGGCTAGTAGTGGTGCTATGGTTTAGGTAGAGGATGGTATTGGCTAGTGGCTGGTAGTGGTGCTATGGTTTAGTCAGAGGATGGTACTGGCTAGTAGTAGAGCTATGGTTTAGGTAGAGGATGGTACTGGCTAGTGGCTGGTAGGGGTGCTATGGTTTAGTAGAGGATGGTACAGGCTACTGGCTGGTAGTGGTGCTATGGTTTAGTCAGAGGATGGTACTGGCTAGTAGTAGAGCTATGGTTTAGGTAGAGGATGGTACTGGCTAGTGGCTGGTAGGGGTGCTATGGTTTAGTAGAGGATGGTACAGGCTACTGGCTGGTAGTGGTGCTATGGTTTAGTCAGAGGATGGTACTGGCTAGTAGTAAAGCTATGGTTTAGGTAGAGGATGCATATGTGCCTCCTAGATTCAGTAAAAGCTGTGTCGGTCACAGAAGCCCCCAGGTTTCCCCTGGTGGATTTAGCCTTAAGGACGGCACACAATGGAGGCACAGTTTATTAAGAAGTTGAGAGAAATGGACTGTGACAGCTGCAACTGGGAGAGCACAAAAGAGGTCTTCTCCAATATGGTGGAGGCAAGGGCATTTCAAAAGCTCCTCAGCTTTCTCAGGTGCCAGAGAGTCCATCAGCAAGCGGGCCGTGTTGTTTTTTCTGCGATGGGATGGAGCTGGAGATATAGGGGGAAGTGTGTGCACGGGTTTGTGTGTGTACCTGCATCAATGACTGCATGCTTATATGGTTTAGGATCCTCTCTCTCTCTCTCTCTCTCTCTCTCTCTCTCTCTCTCTCTCTCTCTCTCTCTCTCTCTCTCTCTCTCTCTCTCTCTCTCTCTCTCTCTGTCGGAGAAGAGAACCCAAAGACTGGAGAGCTTAAATGAAAATCCTCCATCCAGGTTCTTATCTCGTTCCCGCAGGGAAGCAAATGTGAGCTGAAAGGCGTAACAATTAAGAGAAGAGGGGTGAGGATGGTATAATTTTAGCCCCAGCTAGTACAGGCATGTCCCTGGCTGCTCCAGGCCCAATTCAGGCCCTCTATTTGGGAGTCCTCTTCGGTCTTCATCCTGGTGGGATAAAGGGCCGTGAAAGCTATTCCAACACACAGATTATCCCCTGACCTTTGACCCTGGCTGACCTGGGTTCTCCTGGACTTGAGACATCAGGACTTTTAGAGCCAGGGTTTAGGGACTAATTAGTTGCTATGAGTGAGCTAATTTTGTTTGAAGTTGGTTTGAGATAATGTTTTGTAGTTGATGCTCACTCTATTTTTGATCGGAACCCCTTTTTTGGGTGTTTTTCATTACTATGCAAATTAGTTCTGAAAATGTTGGACTATTTTGAGGCAGGATCCAACATTACGTAAGAGGTGGTCAAGCCAAACGTACTTGATATGTTTGATGCTGGAGTGTGTGTGTGTGTGTGTGTGTGTGTGTGTGTCAGAGCAAAAGTGAGAGGGCTGGAAACCTGGGGGTCTTGATGCTTAACCAGGCTCTGGAATCTGACACGCATGAAGGCCCTTTTAGTAAGGTGTGCATAGCTGAGATCCACCCCACCCTACTGCTAAACCCCTAGTTAGGACGTTCCCAGAGGGGGTAGGGGGAGAGGTGGTAGTGTGGTGCCAGTCTGTGAGGGGTCCGGTCCGGCAACACAGGAAATTCCAGGGGGATTCGTGGCCTTGCCACAAATTAGCATGCTGAGAAAGTCACTTTGCATGAATCGCCTCGCTGCAAATCAAGCCAATGAAAGTCACCTAGAGGTGTTTTATATATATATATATATATATATATATATATATATATATATATATATATATATATATATATATATATATATATATATATATATATATGTATGTATACATACAGTTGAAGTTGGAAGTTTACATACACCTTACCAAATAAATTTAAACTCAGTTTTTCACAATTCCTGACATTTAATACTAGTAAAAATTCCCTGTTTTAAGTCAGTTAGGATCACCACTTTATTTTAAATGTGAAATGTCAGAATAATAGTAGAGAGAATGATTTATTTCAGCATTTATTTATTTCATCACATTCCCAGTGGGTCAGAAGGTTACATACACTCAATTAGTATTTGGTAGCATTGCCTATAAATTGTTTAACTTGGGTCAAATGTTTCGGGTAGCCTTCCACAAGCTTCCCACAATAAGTTGGGTGAATTTTGGCCCATTCCTCCTGACAGAGCTGGTGTAACTGAGTCAGGTTTGTAGGCCTCCTTGCTCGCACATGCTTTTTCAGTTCTGCCCACAAATGTTCTATAGGATTGAGGTCAGGGCTTTGTGATGGCCACTCCAATACCTTGACTTTGTCCTTAAGCCATTTTGCCACAACTTTGGAAGTGTGCTTGGTGTCATTGTCCATTTGGAAGACCCATTTGCGACCAAGCTTTAACTTCCTGACTGATGTCTTGAGATGTTGCTTCAATATATCCACATAATTTCCCTTCGTCATTATGCCATTTATTTTGTGAAGTGCACCAGTCCCTCCTGCAGCAAAGCACCCCCACAACATGATGCTGCCACCCCCGTACTTCATGGTTGGATGGTGTTCTTGACACCAAGCCTCCCCTTTTTCCTCCAAACATAACGATGGTCATTATGGTCAAACAGTTCTATTTTTGTTTCATCAGACCAGAGGACATTTCTCCAAAAAGTATGATCTTTGTCCCCATGTGCAGTTGCAAACTGTAGTCTGGCTTTTTTTATGGCGGTTATATCTATAGTTTACATACACCTAGGTTGGAGTCATTAAAACTCATTTTTTTAGTTTTGGCAAGTCGGTTAGGACATCTACTTGCATGACACAAGTCATTTTTCCAAAAGTTGTTTACAGACAGATTATTTCACTTATAATTCACTGTATCACAATTCTAGTGGGTCAGAAGTTTACATACACTAAGATGACTGTGCCTTTAAACAGCTTGGAGAATTCCAGAAAATGGTGTCATGGCTTTAGAAGCTTCTGATAGGCTAATTGACATCATTTGAGTCAATTGGAGGTGTACCTGTGGATGTATTTCAAGGCCTACCTTCAAACTCAGTGCCTCTTTGCTTGACATCATGGGAAAATCTAAAAAATCTGCCAAGACCTCAGAAAAAAAACTGTAGACCTCCACAAGTCTGGTTCATCTTTGGGAGCAATTTCCAAATGCCTGAAAGTACCACGTACAAACAATAGTACGCAATCAGCAGTCATACCGCTCAGGAAGGAGACGCGTTCTGTCTCCTAGAGATGAACGTACTTTGCGAAAAGTGCAAATCAATCCCAGAACAACAGCAAAGGACTTGTGAAGACAAAGATCGTACTTTTTGGAGAAATGTCCACTGGTCTGATGAAACAAAAATAGAACTGTTTGGCCATAATGACCATCGTTATGTTTAGAGGAAAAAGGGGGAGGCTTGCAAGCCGAAGAACACCATCCCAACCGTGAAGCACGGGGGTGGCAGCATCATGTTGTGGGGGTGCTTTGCTGCAGGAGGGACTGGTGCACTTCACAAAATAGATGGCATCATGAGGATGGAAAATGATGTGGATATATTGAAGCAACATCTCAAGACATCAGTCAGGAAGTTAAAGCTTGGTCGCAAATGGGTCTTCCAAATGGACAATGACACCAAGCACACTTCCAAAGTTGTGGCAAAATGGCTTAAGGACAAAGTCAAGGTATTGGAGTGGCCATCACAAAGCCCTGACCTCAATCCTATAGAACATTTGTGGGCAGAACTGAAAAAGCATGTGCGAGCAAGGAGGCCTACAAACCTGACTCAGTTACACCAGCTCTGTCAGGAGGAATGGGCCAAAATTCACCCAACTTATTGTGGGAAGCTTGTGGAAGGCTACCCGAAACATTTGACCCAAGTTAAACATTTTATAGGCAATGCTACCAAATACTAATTGAGTGTATGTAACCTTCTGACCCACTGGGAATGTGCTGAAAGAAACAAAATCTGAAATAAATCATTCTCTCTACTATTATTCTGACATTTCACATTCTTACAATAAAGTGGTGATCCTAACTGACCTAAAACAGGGATTTTTTACTAGGATTAAATGTCAGGAATTGTGAAAAACTGAGTTTAAATGTATTTGGCTAAGGTGTATGTAAACTTCCGACTTCAACTGTAAATATATATATGTATTTGTATATATATGTATAGATATATATATGTGTATGTATGAATGTTTTTTTGTTTGTTTGTTTAGGGATAGCATTTGTTATATGTTGGGCAAGATTGGGTGTAGTCAAAATGTATAGAATGGGTTGATGGATGACTTTCAGATCAAGCGTAGAGCCTTTTGAAATATCATGCTATACGTTTACCCATCATTCTTATACACACCGGAATAGATTGATCGTTTTTTCAGACAAAGCCGTATATCCTTTAGAAATGCTGTTTCGACTCTACAAGTCATGCAGGTTCAGGGTCAGTGCTGGGTGCTCTGATTGTGAATAGTAGATTTAGCATGGCTAAGCAGTACCATGTGTTCAGTGCTGTTGGAGCGTGTAAGCGGCTGGGGGGCTGGCTGGGTTGGAGGGTGGGGTGGGGGGTGCAGGCCTCTGTGAGTCAGCCTAGGGGTGGTAGGGAAGGGGGTGCTGTGGCCAGACCACTGCTGACGTGATTAACCCTGCCTTTTTGGTTCTACTGCAGACGTCTCTACGAGACGATTCAATTCAAGGAGCTTTATTGGCATGGGAAACATGTTCTTTCTCTCGTTCTCCTTCCCTCTCTCATCTTCCTTCCCTCTTTCTCTTGCCCTATCTTTTTCTATCTCCATCACCCCTCCTCCATCGCTCATCCCTCCTTCTCTCCTCCTTCCCCCGGCTCTGGCTCTGTAATGAACTCCTCTTATTCACCGGCTAATGACTGCCTTTGATCTCACTGCTAAGACCTCTGCTCTAACTCTACCCTGTGGGGCTTTCTCTTTCACTCTCCCCCTTCTTTCCAACCCCCTCTGCCCTTAGGCAGGAAATAGGGTCAGTACTCATTGACCAAGGCTAAACAAAGTTTTGAGGTGTTGGAAGGGGAGTACATTGAGACCTCCCTTGCGGGAAGGTGTTTTATTTTTACTGTGCCATTAAAGTCCCCCATGCAGTCTTTTTTTAATAGTCTTTTTAGCATCACATATGTCTAATAAGTCACTGTTTATTTCATGAAAATAACCATGCCACCTGAGCAAAATATATTTGTAATCATTTATTTCCCTGAGCCTCCTTTTGCCATTGAAATGCTCAGTCTGATCGTGTGGGCGTGTTGATACAAATTTAAATATATTTACATACACAACCCTGATTGGCGGATAAGATTGTCTAGAGACTCTAGAACCTACCCCAGTTACCCCTTCAAAGTAGGAGGATACGTATGCAAATAAAAGATTACTGGTCATTGGTCAGAATAATCAGATCAGATTGTGATGTCATGCTGTGGGCCAGAAACTCCATGCCACCTGAACAGGCTGAAGTTCCAGTGTTTTTTTCTCTCCAAAATCTCTTACACTAAACGGGCATTTTCACAATTTCAGAGTCTTATTTTGACCTCATAGTGTGGAAATATAATTACAAACAGGAAAACTGTGACTGCACCGCATCTTACCAACTCCTTTTTGTGTGTGTGCTACACAAATCACCAAACGGCCGTACCCTTGTCATTTGAGAGAGGGTCGGGACTTGATTTAGCGCTGGAAAACTGGAAATGCTAGCAGCTAACTGAATTGAGGAAAGGTAATGTAATGTCTAATGTGTTCTGCCTCTCTCATGGTGTCTTCCTCGCTCTCTCCCTCTCCATTCCAGTCCAATAAGGTTCCGGTGGTGCAGCCGTCACATGCGGTCCATCCGCTCACCCCCCTCATCACGTACAGCGACGAACACTTCGCCCCCGGACCCCACTCTGGACACCACCCCCAGGACCTCAACCCCAAACAAGGTAGGAAATGCCCCTTCCACCAAAATCACTAAAGCAGTAGACATCATTAACCATGGTAAACACAAAGGAGACACATTTTGTACACAAAGTTGTTTACATCCCTGTTAGTGAGCATTTTCTTTTGCCAAGATAATCCATCCACCTGACAGGTGTGGGATATCAAGAAGCTAATTCAACTGCATGATCATTACACACCTTGTGCTGGGGTCATTCAAAGGCCACTCTAAAATGTGCAGTTTTGTCACACAACACGATGCCACAGATGTCTCATGTTTTGAGGGAGCGTGCAATTTGGCACCAGAGCTGTTGCCAGAGAATTCAATGTCCATTTCTCTACCATAAGACACCTCCAACATTGTTTTAGAGAATTTGGCAGTATGTCCAACCGGCCTCACAACCGCAGACCCCGTGTAACCACGCCAGTCCAGGACCTCCACATCCGGCTTCTTCACCTGTGAGATCATCTGAGACCAGCCACCCGGACAGCTGATGAAACTGTGGGTTTGCACAACGAAGACTTGTCAGAAACCGTCTCAGAGATGCTCATGCAGTTCTGCGTCGTAACCGACTTCATTGGGCAAATGCTCACCTGTGATGGCCACTGGCACGCTGGAGAAGTGTGCTCTTCACAGATGAATCCCAGTTCATCTGTACCCGGGCAGATGGCATCGTGTGGGCGAGCGGTTTGCTGACATCAACATGTGTGCCCCATGGTGGCGGTGGGGATATGGTTTGGACAGGCATAAGCTACGTACAACTAACACAGTTGCATTTTATCGATGGCACTTTGAATGCACAGAGATACCGTGACGAGATCCTGAGGCCCATTGCCGTGCCATTCATCCGCCACCATCCCCTCATGTTTCAGCATGATAATGCATGGTCCCATGTCGCAAGGATCTGTACACAAAGCTGAAAATGGCCCAGTTCTTGTCACCCATTGAACATGTTTGGGATCTTCTGGATCGTTCTGAATGACAGCGTGTTCCAGTTCCCGCCAATATCCAGCAACTTCGCACAGCCATTGAAGAGGAGTGGGACAACATTCCACAGGCTACAATCAACAGCATGAGGCAAATGGTGGTCACACTAGATACTGACTAGTTTTATGATCCATGGCCCTACCTTTTTTTTAAAGGTATCTGTGACCAACAAATGCATATCTGTATTCCCAGTCATGTGAAATCCATAGAATGTATTTCAACTGTAACTCAGTAAAACCGTTGAAATTGTTGCACGTTGTTTATATTTCTGTTCAGTGTAGTAAAGATTTTCACATCACACCGTGTTCATCACAACCCATCTCCACGAAGAGGCATGAAGCCAAAGCTATTCCTCAGAGGGAAATGTAACGTATAAGTTCACCCCGCCACCTACACAAGGTGGTTGGGTGACGTTCTGTCTCGAGAGAAAGAAAACTAGAACACATTCCTCCACACAGCGTACCGCATCTCCCCACCTACCTGCAGAGAGCTCCTCAGACAGGCAAGGCTGTCAGGGCTTTACCACACTGCACTGCTGTAAAACCCTTTTCTTTCTTCTCTATCTTTCTCTACTCTTTTATTCCCCCCTCCATTCGTCACCCTATATAATACTGTTTCCCTGTCTGTTTTGACTGTCTGGGTAAAAAACGTCACAGTAAAAACCCCTGACAGACTGTCTGTTTGGGTAGAAACGTCACAGTAAAACCCCTGACGTGCGCTAGAGCATAAAGGCAGTTGGAAAGCCCAGGCACAATCAGGGTGAGACTTTGGCAGAGGTTCATTGGTCTTGTACTTGTCTGGCCCCGGCCCTCCATATGCGCTCCCTCCCCTCTCCTCCCCTCTTCCTTCCGGCTGCCACGCACCGGCCCCCACTTAAAAGCAGGAGGCAGACCAGACAGGATGCGATGTGTGATGACGGGGCAGTTGAGTAAATAATCCAACATGGCCGCCGTACACCAGATCCACCCCAGACATCGTAGTGATCTTATGCACCTGCACACAGCAGGACAACTGAATAGGGGATTTAGTGAAAGGCTGCATTTGTTCCACAAAGTCATTCACTTCCCTTGTAAGCTACAGGATTTCTTTACAGTGATGCTTTCCATAGGGCTCCGTTTTTTCAACATTTTGGTCTGAGTAGTCCCCAGGGATTGATTATGAGAGTTGATGATAAACACAGCACAGAACAGAGTTATATGAAGAAAGCGCTGGAGGAGACCCGAGTCTGAATCGATCCACACACTCTATCCACCCATAGCCTGGACTGGTCTGTGTAGAAGAGATCTGTTAGATGAATTAGCTGTAAATGAAGTCCCATGGCATTTCCAGGTCTAGATACTGTAAGAGAGCTAAATGCGTACATGAAGGAAGCAGAGAGGGTAGTCTCTATCCATCTCTCTCTCTCTCTCTCTCTCTCTCTCTCTCTCTCTCGTGCTTTCTCTTTCGCTCTTTCTCTCGCTCTTTCTATCACACTTTTGCCTTCTCGTTCTCTTGCTCACTCGCTCCCTCGCTCTCATTTTCATCAGCCAATCGGCTCGCTGCACTCCATAGCGGGATCAGGACTTTGATCTTCTCGTTAATTATAAAACAAATCATGGATGTTCTCATTATGGGTCCTAATAAGTTCTAATTTGGACCGGGCGGTAACGCCGGATCGAAGGTCAAACTCCGGAGCCCTTTGAACAGGCTTCAGACTTCACATTGTAATTTACAATGAAAAAATGTAACACTTAAAATATTATATTTTAATACGAGATCATATTTTGAAATACTAGTTATGTCTACATGTGGATGAGGTTAAGAAAAGGGTTCAGAAGCAAGGCTAGCAGGGTAAAAGGGTGGGAAGGGTGTCGATGTGAACGTGAGCGAGTAAGTTAACACTGAGCTCCCCTCACTCCATCTCTATCTCTCCCTCACTCCCTCCCTTCCCTCCTGACTATCCTATCCTTCACTGCCTTCTCACTTTCCCTCCGCCCCTTGCTCCTTACCCTTCCTTACATCCCCCATTCCTCTCTCTCACTCTCCCCTTCCTTCCCTCCCTCCCTAGTGCCCTGCAGAGCACCCTGAGACTGGGGTGGTGAATAAGTGGGCTGGGGGTGCTGGAATCCAGCGTTGCTACAGTGGCTTTGGAGATAAGCCTCCTCTCTCTGCTGCTCCGAGGGAGTTAGACCCCTTCAGACTGCAGCCTGAGAAGAAAGAGGGGGGTGGAGAGAAGGGGGAGCATGGATCCATCTGGGATTAGGAGATGGTGTTATTCTGGAGGCGTTTGCCTTCTCCTTCTGTGTGTGTGTGTGTGTGTGTGTGTGTGTGTGTCACTGCAGGGCCTTCTACACGTGCCTACACAGCACTCCCTTGACCATAGCTCCCAGTCTGACAGATCCATTTACTAGGGTCCTTCATTTCTTCCCCTCCTCCCTCTCTCCATCCTTCCATCCCAGTTGAACTTCTCACCAGCCTCCACAACAAGCGGAGGGAGGCTGAGAGCCCTTGACCTTGAAGCCCAAGAGGCCTAGCGTTGATGAAGAGAGGGAGAGCTTAGCTGTGTTGAGGAGTCAGTGACAGGGCAGGACCCCAGTGAACGCTCTCTGTAGGGAGCATTACAGGAAGCACAGAGAGAGACGGGCCTTAATGAACACTCTGACTGCAGGGACTGGAGGGCTACATGGGGGACTAGAGGGACTGGAGGGCTACATGGGGTGACTGGAGGGACTGGAGGGCTACATGGGGGACTAGAGGGACTGTAGGGCTACATGGGATGACTGGAGGGCTACATGGGAGGGACTAGAGGGACTAAAGGGACTGGAGGGCTACATGTGGGGACTAGAGGGACTAGATGGACTGGAGGGCTACATGGGGGGACTAGAGGGACTGGAGGGCTACATGGGGGGACTGGAGGGCTACATGGGGGGACTAGAGGGACTGGAGGGCTACATGGGGGGACTAGAGGGACTAGAGGGACTGGAGGGCTACATGGGGGGACTGGAGGGCTACATGGGGGGACGAGAAGGACTGGAGGGACTGGAGGGCTACATGGGGGAACTAGAGGGACTGGAGGGCTACATGGGGGACGAGAAGGACTGGAGGGACTGGAGGGCTACATGGGGGGACTGGAGGGACTGGAGGGCTACACGGGGCAAATGTGAACCTTTCTGTATCTATTATAATAATTCACACTTGGCACACAGCCACACACACGTACAGTTCATACACTGAATTCCAACGCTGCATGGCACAGATGTCCTTGTCATGTCAGTGACATGCAGGATCAAACCATTCAAAGATGCTGGAGAAACCATTCAAAAATAGGAGTGTACACGCACACCTAAATATTATTGGGTGGTTACCCCTCATTCACAGTCATTAAATGTTCTAACAATAATGTACAGTATCAATAACAAATAAGGGTCCAAACACTGTTACAATATGGTGTCTATTACAGCAACGTTTCAACAACGTTGGGACAACGCGTCATCTTCATGGTCGGTTCATTGAATGCATGTTCTGTTCCTTTTCATACAGGACAGTACCACTCATCCTGTCTCTCTACAGGCATGCAGCGGCATCACCCCGGGCCGGACATGACCAACTTCTACCCTCTCTCCCCTGGAGGAGTGGGACAGATCACGCCCCCACTGGGATGGTACGTTTAGGATGACACACACACACACACAACCACCCATTCAACAAGGGAGATTGAGACCAACTATATACAGTACTGTACATGTGGATCCATTGAGAAGGGTGATCCTACAGACAGACAGACAGACAGACAGGCACGCAGAGGGGAAATCCAGGCCTTGGACTCTCTCTCATCAGTGCTGTGGCCTCACCACACTGGTTCTCCCTGTGCCCAGCACATGTCAAACAGACCAGTCCAACAGACCGCCCCATACGTGCTCCCGCATATTCAGCTGTCTACTTAGCTGCTCAAAAGACTCCCTGTGTCAGCGGCTCCCTCTGAGCTGCACTATGTTAGTAGCTCTCTCTCTCTCTCTCTCTCTCTCTCTCTCTCTCTCTCTCCCTCCCTGGATTCTTTATTACCATATCTCTCTTTCCTTCTCATTTCTCTCCCCTTCTCTGGTTGGTACATGACAGGACATTCCTGGTATAGACAGGAGAGGCTTGGACCCAGATGCTTCCCTACTGTACTTTTCTCAAACCTCTCTCCTGTATTTTCTTTGACTATCTTTTAACTCCTATTTCAGCAAGGGTGAGTAATGCATGGGTTCTTGTTCCAGGTTCTCCCACCACATGGTCCCGGGTCCCCCCGGCCCCCACGCCACAGGGATCCCCCACCCGGCCATCGTCAACCCCCAGGTCAAACACGAGCCCCAGCACGACAACGACCTGATGCACATGTGAGTCCCCCAAACAGTGGCCCTGTCTGGGTCCACTTCACACAGGGCCAGCCGTGAGTAGAGTGTGGGGCTCAAACAAACCCTCATACGCCTCTCTACTGTTACGCTGAAAACACACATTCCTACCAAAACAGACCTCACTATTCTACTCCTCATGGTATTAGCAGCACATTGAGTTCAGGATACTTCCAGGTATTTGGCCACTCAACCACATGTCCCAACAACGCAGCAGTCCAGCCTCCCTTCCCTCCTATCGCCTTGATGTGAGGAGATAAGCAACAAGGGCCTCACAGAGCTAATAAGGGCCCCGCCACGCTTCATTTGGCCCCTGGCATCACAACATGCATACCAACAGAGACACACACACACACAGAGACACAAACACACACAGAAACAGAGAGACACACACAGAGACACACACTCCACACACAGACGCACATCAAGGTCCTGTGGCGCTGGGGCTACTAAGCGATTGGCAGTGTGTGTGCTGGGGGGGAAGGTTTAGTTGCCATTACTGGTGAAGTAATCTTTCTCTCCGCTTGAAAGCTCCAAGACTGTATGACTGTACGTGATTAAAGACTCCTGGCGTGGTGGCAACGCCTCGCACGCACACACCCTCGCTCCCAATTGGCTGAGGCGAAACAGACCCCTTGCCGTTTGTTCTCACACTCCGGAGGCGCCCAGTTTCTCCGTCGCAACCCTCCCTCCTCCGTCTCCCTCTGTTTTTCTTTTTTTAGCACCGCCGTCGTTCCCTTCTTCTTCTTTACCTCGCTCCCTTGTTCTTTTCTCGCCAATTGTTTTGCCAGGAAGCCTCAGCACCAGGATCAGAGGAAGGAGCAGGAGCCCAAGAGACCCCACATTAAGAAGCCGCTGAATGCCTTCATGCTGTACATGAAGGAGATGAGGGCCAACGTGGTGGCAGAGTGCACGCTCAAGGAGAGCGCCGCCATCAACCAGATCCTGGGACGGAGGGTACGTATGGGAGAACCCAGGATAGAGCACCCTGACCGGGGTGGAGAACGGTTAACCACCCCCTGTTCTGTAATCAAGGGTCTGAAACCTTTACAATGTGATGATGTGTGCTAGGGAAATGGCCATAAGACACCATTTGGGTTCTTGTGTAAACCATAACCACCTGACAGCATCTCTCGTTCAAGCTCAGAGTGCTTTGAGATCATAGAAATAGAATCCATAGAACGGGCCTCCCCATGCAAATCATGGAGAGAGTGTAATAATGTTATATGATGTACTGTTTTATATTTTGTTATAAATGTAATGTACGTGCCTTAATGTGTTTGGACCCCAGGAAGAGTAGCTGCTGCCTTGGCAACAGCTAATGAGGATCCCTAATAAATACAAATGATGTCATAATGGGTGGAGTGGTTAGAGGTTCCAAGCCCTTTCCCTGGATTCTCTTTCTATGTTTGAGATGTTCCTTCAACTCTTCTACATCAAGGGACTAATAATGATGACCACCTCCTTGTCCTAACCTGTTACTTCCCCTCATCAGACAGATCCACTTTCTACCTGACTGACTAGCGGGACGTTCAACCAAATTGGCTTTTTCTAAAAACTTACGGTAGATAGTAAAAGTGTGGTTTGGAAATGACAAAATGTGTTCCTTTGAGAATGGGAGTAGAAGAAAGAAAGTGAATGAGACCTCTAGAACATGTTTAAAGCCTTAACAGAAAGTCCTGGTGGTTGGGCCAGCCAGCCACAGCAAAGCTCTGTTTGCGGCCTGTGTTCAGTAATTGCCCGCTGACATAGTTTGAAGCAAAAGCGCCGCTAAATTGGAACCAGTGTTTTGATATGAAATCAAAGTATTTTTTCTCTCTTTTTCTCTCTTGCCCATATGCTAATCCCTTCATCATGTTCGCCCCTTTTAAAAAATATATATATTCCCTCTTTTTTTTTTATAAAGGTTTTTTCTGTAGCAAAACACTAGCACCCTGTTTAGTGTCTTTGGAGGGAACTTGAAAGTGCAGACCAGTAATTGACTGTGCTGTTTTTCCTTTTTCTCTCCTCGTCCTGAATCAGTGGCATGCTTTATCCAGAGAAGAGCAAGCTAAGTATTACGAATTAGCCCGCAAGGAACGGCAGCTCCACATGCAGCTCTACCCAGGCTGGTCCGCCAGAGATAATTATGTAAGTATCATATAGAAACGGATTGGCAGCGGAGAGGTGTGTTGTGTTTGTGTGTGATTTTGTCAACTGGGATTGTATTTAGTAATTATATATTTTATTTCTGACCGGGGTTCAACTACTATTTGAAATCTTACTTACTTACTTTTGAGTGTTTGAGTCTGCCTGGAGTGCTAGATGAGCAGGGTTTGCACTGTTGGGGCTATTCCATTGGTCATATTTAGCCAGGCAAGGTTGATCAAGCACCGCTAAAGTATTTAACAGATTTAAAATGCCATTTGAACCCAGGCCTGTTAAGTTTTGATGTAGGCTATATGTTGTTTATGAATTTCAGAACAGTAGCAGATATTCTGTGTTAGATTACTAAAGACAATGCTAGCTACAACATTCTAATAAACATTCGCCTTTTCCATGATAATGGTGTCCATTTTTAGCTGCTATGCTACAGCCTAATGTGTAATTCATAGCACTCTACTTCCATGCTATTATTACCACCATAAAGGATTGTAGTATCAGACTCAGTATAATGAGAATAGTGAGAATAGTGGCCTGTGATGGTGCTGCCAGTCTTTGATGTTCCGTATCAACATGGAAGCCTTGGATATGTAAACAGAGTTGATGCCCCTACCAAGAGCGTAGACACTTAGTGACGAGTAGATTACAGATGGCACAGCACAGCAACAAGATGTGTGTGTGTGTGTGTCAGGGCGCCTGTTATGTTAGTAATATGCCATGTTCATCTCGGTGTGTGTGTCTGTTCCATATATGTGTGTATGAGACTGTTCCGTGTGTGTGTGTATGTGACCGTATGCTAGCGCCTGCCGTTGTTAAAAAGTGTGGCTCCAGCACTCACTTTCACTCCACCACCACAAGGGCTCTTTGTAGTGTTCATCTGCCTCCTCTCTGGACAGCCCCATTCAGCACCTCTCACCTTCTGCCTCCGCCGCCGCCCCGCCGCCACCCCACCACGCTGGGGGAAACACTGCAGGACAGGGAGTAGAGGACAGGATGGCATAGGGCAGGACAATACAATACAGTACAGACTTTAGTCTCTAGCCCTTACCCCATTGGTGTTGACAGATCTGAAAGGACTGATCTGATAGGCTAAAGCAAAAAGCCAGGAAGTAGAGGATGACCTCATGGTGTCTGATGGCCTCCACTACTGTATAGCTGTGTTCCAATACTCATACTAACCACACTAACTGTACTATTGTGACGTAAATTGAGTACGTAATATGCTTATTGGTCATAGCATGGAAATAGTTAGTATGCCAAAAGTTCCTGGATGTCGTACTAAATTTGCCAAAATACGAAGTATACAAGCAGTGGACACTATTTCCGTGCTTTTAGGACCCATAATGCAATTCTTTCGAAAATGGGCCACAACGTTTTCAGATTTGAAAATATGCCGGAAGTCTGACGAGAGCGGATACAAATTCATTGCTTTAACTAATTATGACAAATGTTAATAAAATGTTGAGCAATGTAATGAAGTAATGACTTTTCAAATAAGTTACGTTATGTTGGCTGACAATTTGTTAGCTACGCTGTCCTTACGAACCGCATAGCATATCATTACAGGAGTATGTACCAGTATGTAAGCTAGCTACCCAACGTTAGTTGGCTACTAATACATTGTCGAACTTGCCAGTATATTAACTATATGCTATCTAACTAACTACCCAACGTTTATTGACTTGATTATTCACAGCATCCTTAGCTAAGTGGTATAGTCATTGTGCGTTCTCAATGGACTGGCTATCTATTCCGATTTCAGAGAACTCTCGTCTGAGTGTGCCAGAGTACAGAATAAATGATGAATTTACGAACGCTCAACACCCGTTGAATATGGCCGGTGTCAGTAAACGTCGGCAAAAAAAGCATTATTCAATTGTTGTCAGCAGCACAGCTAGTCACCAACGCTCTGGATAACATGAAAACAGCCTAACCATATCTACTAGGGAGAGTAAAATGGTCAGAGTGATGTGTTCTCTCATTTGTGTCTGGAAGTAGCTAGCAAGCTAGCCAATGTTAGCTTGGGTGCTTGACTGCCGTTGTGAGGTCAGAACGCTCAGATCAACCCTACTCCTCGGCCAGAGAGTCCAGTATGCGCTCTGAACGCTCCGAGTGCAAACGGACAACCTCTCTCTGGCACTCCAGATTGAACTCCAACCCGAAATCGTAAGATGTCTAGCTAGTGATTTTGTTATGCTAACAAGCTAGCAAGAGGTTGCGTAGCAACAGCATCAACTTCCGGTAGACACGCGAAGTGCTAGTACACTCAACTGAAAGGATGTAGTATATGCTCATTAAGTATGTAGTATACAGTATGTTTTTATGGGTATTCGAACACGGCTTATGAGTCTCATAGAGAGAAGCACACGCTTAACACCAAGCACCCCTCTGACATGAATTAAGCCCTTCATAGTATTGTACCACACACATCCTCACTGTCATAGACTACTGTACACATCACCTGCCTCCCCTCTCCCTCCCTCTCTCTCTCTCTGTCTGCCACAGCAGTGTGAGAGGAACCCAGATTAGCTCATCATAAATATGTGGATTAGTAGACTCATATTTGACTAGAATGACTGTTATGCTGCTATCTCCACCTATAGTGCCCCTCCCTAGGGGATTCGGGTATAAGCTAGAAATCCATACACACTTACTCACAGTGGAGCTCAGTGATCAGCGCTCGCTGGAGGGGGTACGACTGACGCTCTCCATGGTAATCAGCTCTCCCAAGTAATATATAGCCACATTTTTATGTTTTAATTACATATTGATGTTTGGTATTAGGAGACTGAAAAAGACTACATACGTTGCTGCTGCTACATTTTAAGTCTTTATATAAGAATGGTGATGGACGTTTTGTTCATTATAGGTTGCTAGAGAGCACACACTGATACAGGTGAGGAGAGGACCGCCAAGTTTGCTACTTGCTCCGATTGGAAGGCAAGGATGGGGTTCAAAACCTAACATTCTGGAATGGATCCTACCAAACATGTCTGTTTGTTAGAGAGCACACTATACTGAAGCCAGGTGTGGAGAGGATGTAGACAGCCTGCTCTCATAGGCAGGGAGTAGAGATGGTCAATCCCAGCGTGGTGATTGGCTGCAGGCCCAGAGAGCGAGGAGTGCTGGTTGGCTGCCCGGCGGGGGATGAGTGAACAGGGCAAACGGCAGCAGGACTAGCGTGGTGGAGTGAGGGTGAGTGCTGGAGCCACACTTTAAGCGTTCACCTCGATATTTTCTAGGGAAAGAAGAAGAAGCGGAAGAGGGAGAAGATCCAGGAACCGGCTGCAGGTAACCAACCTCTCCCCCTTTTCCTCCCTCTCTGTCTCTTCAACTCTTTTTCCCTCTCTCTCTCCCTCTCTTTTCCCAATTTCTCTCTTTCTCTCTCTCCCTCTTTCTCTCTCCCCTCTCTCTTCCCCCTCTCCCTCTCTCTCTTTCTCTCCATCTTTCTCTCCCTCTCTTTTCTTCCCTCTCTTTCTCTCCCTCTCTTTTCCTCCCTCTCACACCCTCCCTTTCTCTCCCTCTTTCTCTCTCTTCCTCACACTCTTTTCCTCCCTGTCTCTCCCTTCTCTTTATCTCCCTCTCTTTTCCTCCCTCTCTCTCTCTCTCTCTCTCCCTCTCTTTTCCTCCCTCTCGCTCCCTCCCTTTCTCTCCCTCATTCTCTCTCTTTTCCTCCCTCTCTCCCTCTTTTCCTACCTTTGTCTCTCCTTCTCTCTCTCCCGCTCTCTCTCCCTCTCTTTTCCTCCCTCTCGCGCCGTCCCTTTCTCTCCCTCTCTTGACCTACCTTTGTCTCACCCTCTCTCTCTCCCTCTCACTTTACCTCCCTCACTATTCCTCACTCTCTCTCCCTCTCTTTTCCTCTCCTTTTCTCCCTCTAATTCTCTCTCCTTTCCTCCCTCTCTCTTTCTCTCCCTCTTTTCCTCTCTTTCTCTCCCTCTCTTTCTCTCCCTCTCTTTTCCTCCCTCTCTTTCTCTTTCTCTCCCTCTCTTTCTCTCCTTCTTTTCTCCTCTTTCTTTTCTCCTCTTTCTTTTCTCCTCTTTTTCTCCCTCTTTTCCTCTCTTTCTCTCCCTCTTTTCCTCCCTCTCTCTCTTTCTCTCTCTCCCTCTCTCCCTCTTTTTCCCAATTTCTCTTCCCCCTCTCCCTCTCCCTCTCTCTCCATCTTTCTCTCCCTCTCTCTCTCCCCTCTCTTTTCCTCCCTCTCACTCCCTCCCTTTGTCTCCCTCTCTTTCTCTCCCTCTCTCTCTCCCCTCTCTTTTCCTCCCTCTCACGCCCTCCCTTTCTCTCCCTCCCTTTCTCTCCCTCTTTCTCTCTTCCTCCCTCTCTTTTCCTCCCTCTCTCTCCCTCTCTTTTCCTCCCTCTCGCTCCCTCCCTTTCTCTCCCTCATTCTCTATCTTTTCCTCCCTCTTTCTCCCTCTCTTTCTCTCCCTCTCTTTTCCTACCTTTGCCTCTCCTTCTCTCTCTCCCTCTCTTTTCCTCCCTCTCGCGCCGTCCCTTTCTCTCCCTCTCTTCACCTACCTTTGTCTCACCGTCTCTCTCTCCCTCACTATTCCTCCCTATCTCTCCCTCTTTTCCTCTCCTTTTCTCCCTCTAATTCTCTCTCTATCTTTTCCTCTCTTTCTCTCCCTCTCTTTATCTCTCTCTTTTCCTCCCTCTTTCTCTTTCTCTCCCTCTCTTTCTCTCCCTCTCTCCCTCTCTTTTCCTCCCTCTTTCTCTTTCTCTCCTTCTTTTCTCCTCTTTTCTCCTCTTTCTCTCCCCCTTTTCCTCTTTCTCTCCCTCTTTTCCTCCCTCTCTCTCTTTCTCTCTCTCCCTCTCTCCCTCTTTTTCCCAATTTCTCTTTCTCTCTCTCCCTCTCTCTTCCCCCTCTCCCTCTCCCTCTTTCTCTCCATCTTTCTCTCCCTCTCTCTCCCTCTTTTCCTCTTTTTCTCCCTCTAATTCTCTCTCTCTCTTTTCCTCTCTTTCTCTCTTTCTTTTCCTCCCTCTCTCTCCCTCTCTTTTCCTCTCTCTCTCTCTCTCCTAATTCTCTCCCTCTCTTTTCCTCTCTCTCTCCCTCTCTTTCTCTCCCTCTTTCTCTCCCTCTCTCTCCTTCTCTTTTCCTCCCTCTCTTTCTCTCCCTCTCTTTCTCTACTTCTTTTCTCCTCTCTCTCCCTCTTTTCCTCTCTTTCTCTCCCTCTTTTCCTCCCTCTCTCCCTCTCTTTTCCTCCCTCTCTCTCCCTCTCTTTTCCTCCCTCTCTGTCCCTCTTTTCCTCTTTTTCTCTCCCTCTCTGTCCCTCCCTCTCTTTTCCTCCCTTTCTCTCCATGTCTTTTCCACTCTCCCCTTTCCTCTCCATTGTTGTTTTGTGAGGTGATGAGTGTTCAGTTTGTCCTTTACAAACTCTCCATGCAGTCTCTTTTGTGTTCGTCTCTCACACTAGCCTGAGTCATTTTAACACTTACATGCACCACAAGCAATAAAAGGTCTTGTCACTGTGAAACAGGCCCCTGTAATGCTGAACTAGTCATAGCCAGGTGTTGTGCCATGCTTGTCACACAGTATTGGGAAAGCTATAGCTGCATTTCCCTAGAAATAACCAATCAAGAGGCCCCACTTTGACCATGTGGGTAGTTTCACCTGGATTATGCATGAAACGTTTCAGCCCCATCCACCCATAACCACCCCTCCCCTCCTCCTCCCTCTCCAGACCCCCATAGAACTCCATTCGACCCCTCCGCCCTCACTAGAGTGGGCTTTCAGAACCACCATGCAGGTACCAGTGTCACTCAACCTGCACCTCTTCGTTGTACTCCCTCCCTCTCTCCTTTCTCCATCCATCCATCCCCCTCTCTCTCTCTCACCCCCCCTCCTCCACCTACTTTGGGATTAGTCTGTAAATGCTGGTTGGCTTCTTAACTGCTCTCTGGGCTTTGCACTCTATTGGTTTACCTGCTGTATGTCTCTGCCACTGTGCTCTTAAAGCTCTATGTAAACACTGTACCGCTGTGTAGGAACCTATTTGGGGGAAAATATATATTTAGAAATCTAATCGCTATCGCTGTCGGTCTAGCTATAATGTAGACCGCGGGCTATATTACCATTTCCATACCTATTATCAAGTTGCTTCTACATCTGCATTGCTTGCTGTTTGGGGGTTGAGGCTGGGTTTCTGTACAGCACTTGGTGACATCTGCTGATGTAAGAAGGGCTTTATAAAAACATTAGATTGATTCGAATTTCTGCTTTAGTTTGTAGTGAGACGTTCCATTAGCCCAATTGGCTTCATTTTCCTCACCTGGACATGCCTGATGTAAAGACAAACATGTTAAAAGATGCCATTTCCTGCAGGTACAGGCCAGAGAATGAAAACGGCGTACATCTGAGCATAAATGGTAAGACCCCCCCCCTCCTCCAGTCTGCCATCTGGTCTGGTAGTATGTGTCGAGCCTTGTAATACTGTTCACAGACTAATCCTAAAGGGTTCACCCTAAACTCACCATGGTCATTGTGTCAACCAGTGGAGGCTGCTGAGGGAGGACGGCTCATAATAATGGCCGGAACGGAGCGAATGGAATGGCGGCAAACCATGTGTTTGATACCATTCTGCTTATTCTGCTCCAGCCATTACCACGAGCCCGTCCTCCCCAATTAAGGTGCCACCAACCTCCTGGGGTGTCAATGGTGTTAAGTCTCAAGGAGTGAGGTGTGTGTGTGTGTGTGTTCTGGGTGTATATTGACCTGGCCACTCCAATGACAGTCTTGTGTCTGGTTAGTGAGATGACCATCTGAATCCTCTGTGTGAACGTTGCAGTGCATGACTGAGAAATTCTTGTTGATGAGTCCTGTCTTAAATTCAAACTGATGCCCTTATTAAATCTCGAGCACGAAAAGGGACAAAGTGCTCTGCAATATCGAAACATTTTACAAAACAGACCTTTTTCTAGTCTGGCATCTTCATAGCAGCAGATATTCCTGGAGGAGTGGGAGGTTCCGTCCCAAATGGAACCCTATTCCCTACACAGTGCACTATTTTGACCTGCTGGGTCCTGCTGTGCTGTAGCACTATATGGAATAGGGTGCCAGCATGTAGCCTAGGCCCAGATGGTCTGCATGTTTTCTGTTCTACCCGACACTGAATGGAGACTAGACCTTCCAGATCTCTCACTCACTCACTCACTCACACACACACACACACACTCACACACACACACTCACACACACACACACACACACACACACACACACACACACACACACACACACACACACACACACACACACACACACACACACACACACACACACACACACACACACACACACACACACACACACACACACACACACACACACACACACACACACACACACACACACACACACACACACACACACACACACAAATCTTACAACGAAATCAAACCCTGAACCAGACAAAGGTTTTCCGCTTGATTGATTCTTGACCAGTGGCTCCCCCTCTGTACCTAAATTGGACCGCTTTTTCTCTTATTCGCCGGCCGCTCTTCTCTTCGCCTCTTTTCAAAGGCGGAGAGACTTTATCCGTGATCCAATAATTAGCTGGGTCTATCCGAGGCAGGATGGACACCACAGCTGATTCATTGTGACAACCTTAAACTCATATGCATAATACCAGAGAGGACTGCCACGACTC
This sequence comes from Brachymystax lenok tsinlingensis, assembly GCA_030435695.1. Lineage (NCBI taxonomy): Eukaryota > Metazoa > Chordata > Actinopteri > Salmoniformes > Salmonidae > Brachymystax > Brachymystax lenok. The sequence goes on along the minus strand of CM059810.1, from coordinate 19,046,576 downwards.
GTCAATTTATGTAGATCCCAAAGAGCCTGGATTGAGGTTAGCGTTTGGCACGGCAGACTCCAGGCAGCGAACATCTTTAAATGAACTTATTCGATAGCAATGGTTTTGTAACGGAGTGCGTCTATCTATTCACTCTGAAAGGACACGCTTGATGTTCTTGTTTATTTTTGTTGGTATTGTTTGCATATTAATTTGCAGGGCAGGATTAATCAGAAAACCCTTTTAAAAGAGAGTAGGGTAAGGATCAATACAACTTCCTTGTTTTCTCTTCTTCTGTACAGATTTAAATGTCTGTCTGAAAAGGCCACACCAACGAGTGCAGCAGTTCAACAGTGTTTAATTTCTTGGAGTGGATTGTTTGTTATCCCTAGTGGGTCAGACACCAGACCCAGCAAACAGCTGGTTCTCTTACCCTGCAGTTAAATAGCATTCTGGGAATCCAGCTAGTATTTTGACATTGTGAAATGTGTATTTCCTCCCTCCCTCCCTCTCGCTCTCTCTCTCTCTGACAATTTCTCTCTCTCTCTCTTCCTCTCTCTCTGACACTTTCTCTCTCTCTCTTCCTCTCTCTCTGACACTCTCTCTCTCTCTCTCTCTCTCTCTCTCTCTCTCTCTCTCTCTTCCTCTCTCTCTTTCGTTGTGACACTCGTAACTTTTCACTCTGTCGCTCTTGACTCATTCTCTCTCTCTCCCTGTTAGGCTGAGTCAGACAACGAGACTGTCTGATTCACAGGCCTTTGAGATGTGTATCTGGTCGGGAAACACACACGTCCTTAAGGCTATCTACTTTTCAGCCACTGCGCATTTGTCACAAAGGGTGGGAGACGACTAATAACAAAGGTGGCCTTTTAAATCTGACGAACAGCGTGGGCCATGAGTCACAAACATTCGTAAAAACTCCCCAGCGTTGTCACTGACGGAGTCATCTCAGTCCAACTCTTATGAACGTGCTCTTTTGTTTCCACCCAGTAACCGGATAGCTCTGTGTGAGCAAACTTGAATTTCCCCAGTTTTTTTTGTGCAAGTCAGTAAATCTGTAGCTCTATGTTTTGCATTTGGTGTTTTGTTTTGTTGGGGGATTCATCTTGGCTGTTTGAATGTCTTTTTTTCAACTGCCGTAACTAAAAATGGCGTGGAGGTCAAAGATGGTGTGTTTGTGTCGGTAGCTGGTGAACTAGTGCGGTACGGAGCGTTGACTGTAGTGGCCTCTCTCTCTCTCTCTACCCCCCGTGTGTTTGCCTGTGATGTGTGGAGGCAGAAGTCAGCTGTCAGGCTTTGATTAGCGGGGGGGGATAAAATCCCTCTTGTGCTCGAGAGTTTTCATTCTCCCAACTGTCGTTCCACTCTCTCTCTGCCCCTCATCCCTCTTTCTCCCCCTCTCTCTCAAACAGCCAGCCGTACTCTCCGGCTGCAGGCCGCAAGGTTCACAGTCTTACCTTCAGTTCCAGAGCTGGTTTGATTTGGTGCTGGTTGCCTTAAGGCCACAGTGGAGGACATACACACAACCCACCACCACAGCGTTGTTAGTGACCTGGGATAATTGGAATGGTTTCCGGGGGCTGTGAAACACTCAGGGTCTTGCTCTGAGCGTCTCTGCTCAGCAGAGGAGAGGAGAGGGATCTCCTGTCTCCTCTTTAAAACTAGACTTCACAAAGAAGGGGAGAAAAAGAGTGGCCTTGGCATAAATCAGGGCGACAGCCACCGGCTGATGTTACTGTGGGTTAGGAAGTAGAAACGGAAATGTCCCCTCTCGCGCTTGCTCTCTCACACTCTCTCTCTCACACACACACACACACACACACACACACACACACACACACACACACACACACACACACACACACACACACACACACACACACACACACACACACACACACACACACACACACACACACACACACACACACACACACACACACACACACACAGCAGAGCTCTGTGAAGGAGAAAAAGACAACCTCAGCACTTGTGGTCTTCCAGGGGTGTAGCAGCTGTAGTGGAATGTCTAAACTATGCTGGTGTGCCCGCCCCAGTCTACCGCGCAGGTTTTAGTCAAATCCTGGGCTTAATCTCTTGCCTCTCCTTCAGAGAAAAGGGCTCTCTTTGATACTTCTTAGGGGCTCTTGGGGTCTCTAGTTTACATGTGTGCGACTGAGAATGCATCCCCAATGGCACCCTATTCCCTTTATAGTACACTACTTTTGACCAGAGCCCTATGGGTCCTGGCCAAAAGTAGTGCACTATAAAAGGAATAGGGTGCCATTTGGGACACAGAACATCACCTATAGTGGGGCTTTCTGTTTAGACTGAGTTTGTGGGTTTGTTTTGGTTGAGTCACTGGCCTATTGTGCCGAGGTCTGGCCAGCTGCAGGGAGCCACCGTATGAGGGTAGAGCCTCTCCCTCCCTGCTGGGTTTTGTCATGTCTTCTCTACTTCCTTCCCTCCCCCTCTCTGTCTCTCCCCGGTGGCTCCTTGAGACTGCAGATTGAGGGGGTGGTGGGGGTGTGCTGCCTTGTAAAACCTCCCCCCTTCTGAGTTGTTATCTTTGGATCATAAAAGGCCCGCAGGTAACAGAGGGGAGAGACGGGAAGGGGAGAGAGGGGAGAGAGGAGAGAGGGAAGGGGAGAGAGGTCACAGGAAGATTATTATTTTTTTTTCTCTATTGAATTTTTTATAAACACGAAACTCTGTTTTGAGATGTGGCTGAGTTTCTACTTCTGCTGAACAAAATGTGGCTCCTATTGTAGGGGGGTTTCTCTCCCTCTCTTTCCTCCTGTTCCCTTTCTTTCTCTCTGTCCCGTCTTTCCTACCCCTGTTCTCCCCTCTTTTCCCTCCTCTCCCTCCCTCCCATCCGATGGTGAGTCTGAGTGGCGGTGGAGCTCCTTTGAAGCGCGCCGCAGCAGAGGGAGCAGTCATTGTGCGAACCCTTTGATAGTGCCGCCCTGGCCTCCAGCCCCCAGCTCCAGCTTTGTATCTGTGCAGTACTGCGGGGGCACACCACACTACACCACGCCGCGTGGCCAGACTTCAGCAGCTCGGGCCCCCAGCGACGGCGCATCAGATGTGGGTAGAGGGGTAAGGAGACAAGGCTCCTACCCCCAGACCCCCAACTCTACCCCAGTCTCACCAGCACATGCCTGAGGTTTGGGCTTTTGGTGGCTCGGTGGGCGGGAGCCTTACCCCCTACCTTTCGTCTCCTCACAACTAAAAACGCTCCCCTCTCCCTTCCTCTAGCCTACTATAGACAGAAACCTCCTTTATCCACTTCTCTTTCTCTTTTCTTCTCATCCCCCGCTCCCTCGTTCTGTTTTTACTGAACCCCTCCAAACATCCCACCGTTATCAACAGTACCATTGCCGGTGTTCCCAGCCCAGACAAGAACAACAACGTTTCTCCCTCCCAACCATCCTGACTTTTGGTTGGAAGTTCGAAATTACAGACACAACTGTTCTAGGTTTTCCTATTAATGTTCTGTCTCCCGGCCAGAGAAAGTGCTGACAGGATGAAGCCAGTTGTTTATAACATCAATTGTCTTCTTCGGTTTTACCTCTTCCTTCTCAAGCTGATGGTGGCCGGTTGTGGCAGCGTCACAGGTTTACCGAGAAAGTGTGACTGCCTGAGCCGAGAGGGTGTCGCCAAACAAAACCATAGTTTCAACTCTTCACCGCAAGGTGATTATCTCACCAAGACGGAGCACAGTCAGTGCAAAGGTTCTTCTTTTCTGGTCGACTGACTTTGTTTCCTGAACTTAACGCGTTGTCTCCGTCGCTGGTTGGATTTGAATAGCCGCCATTTTCCTTTTCTTTCCATCCAGCCAACGCTGTGTTAAACCCTGATTCTGACCATTTAGTAAACTTGGCAGAGAAAATGACAAGAATTTCAGGTTTATTTCCAGATTTTAATGCCATCTTGGAGTTAATTTCAGTCTAGATGTACAAATTCCTGGGTTTCAGTGATTTGGAGTTGATCTCTGAACCCATATTTCATAAAATAAGAACATTGTCTGTCTAGGTGGCTGACTTTCTGGTCGAGACAGACATGGCAACAAACAGTCAGCTGATTTGGCATTTCCTCCTCTCTCTCCCGGAACTTTTTATTTTCCTCTCCTCCTCCTCCTCCTCCAAATCTCCCTCTCTCCCTCTGCCATGGTAAAGTCTACACTCCTGCCTGTGTTGGAGACACCTCGCTCCATTTGGCTTCTTTTCAGTAATTTGTCGGCTGTGTTTTCCTTTTCATGGAACCAAAATAAATCCCAGAGCGCCGCTGCAGCGCAGGGAAGGAGGGAGGGAGGGAGGGAGGGAGGAAAGGAGAAGGGAAGGAGTAGTGGAAGGCAGGCAGGACGGGCCCAGCTGCGGGCTCTTTGATTTGCCCCGGGAAGGTGGAGGCGGCGATTGAGAGACGCGGGGCCGTGCCAGTTATCTTAACCTCCCACGCTTCAAAGACCCAGAGCCTGGGCCCCGTTGGTCTCAGTCGCTCCCCCCACCTCCCATCCCCTCCCTGGGCCAAGGAGAGAGAGAGCCAGAGCCAGGACCCGGCCTCCACTGGAACAGAAGAGCGTTTCATTTCCTGCAAAGAAGTCCAGCCGGCATTCCTGAGTGCTAACTGAGGGGAGGGGAGGTGGGCAGAGGGAGAGGGGGCAGGGAAGGGGTCAAGTTGCTCCTGAATCCCGGCGTTTGTGTGTTGGTGTCGGGTGGGTCTGCTGTGAAGCCTGGCCTGATGCCCCCTCCTGACCCACCACCACCACACCCCTCCATCGCCCCCTGCACCCCCACCCCCCAGGCTTTTTCCCAAGACAGGAAGGACTAGGCCAGGGCATTTCATCTTGTGGCCGGGAGGGAAGGAAAAGGCGCTGGGGCTGAGGGCTGGGCTCTCAGATCCTGGGATAAAAAGGGGACAGTGGAGGTAAATAAACAGCGACACAGACTCTGTCTCTCTCTGCGGCCCTCACTACAGTACCTCCTTTCCTTCGCCCGGGTGGCTCAGGGTCAGCCACCCTTGTAAATGGCGTCCTCCGTCCCACTCCCTTTCATCCACATGTGGTAAAGCAATCTGGAGGGAGAGAGAGAGAGAGAGAGAGAGAGAGAGAGAGAGAGAGAGAGAGAGAGAGAGAGAGAGAGAGAGAGAGAGAGAGAGAGAGAGAGAGAGAGAGAGAGAGAGAGAGAGAGAGAGAGAGAGAGAGAGAGAGAGAGAGAGAGAGAGAGAGAGAGAGAGAGAGAGAGAGAGAGAGAGAGAGAGAGAGAGAGAGAGAGAGGTGCGCCGCGCCGAGCGCCAGGGTGGAGTTGCAGGGCTCAGCTGCCTTCTCTACCCACAAAAACACAATAATTCTCTGACCTCACCACAAGGGAGCGGTCCTTCCACTAACACACCTTCTCTCTCTTTTCTCTCCTCACATCTTTCACTCACTACCCGGTCAGACATCTACCTCTGAATCTCTTCCCCCTCTCTGACTTTGATCACTGATTCCATTTGATGCTTGAAAAAACCCAACACCGCCCGTCCGTCAATAACTGAAGCTAACTCTGTTAGCTACGTTCGCCACAGATCAGTATTTTGAGCAAAACCGCTTTTGTGGTTTGACAAACAATTTCCCTTGCAAGGACGGGTGGATGGTGGCCGGCGGGGCTTTTTGGAAGGCCCTGTAAAAGTGCCTTCTCAGCCTGAGAAGACTCTCTCTCTACCTCCCCACAGCCCACACACAGCGGTGGCAGCATGAATGTCAACGAGAAGCTATATCCTAACTAGATGGCTGGTTGCGTAGCAGTAGGTAGATGACACCAGGGTGTCAGTCAGAGAGGGGGGCAGAGCAGATGGAGCCAGCTTGGGTCACAGTGACCTGATGTCAGAGTGAGATCAAAGCTAAAGCCAACCCACATCCTGTCACTAACCTACGACCTAATGTTCAGTCGGCAACGCCATTACTGCTCTCTGAAGACGGCAGAACTGTAGTGCTCCTTCACTCGTCCAGGTCCTCTGTAGTGTGTGTGTGTGTGTGTGTGTGTGTGTGTGTGTGTGTGTGTGTGTGTGTGTGTGTGTGTGTGTGTGTGTGTACAGGAGGCAGAGCTAGCATTGTCAGGATGCAGCACTCATTCACTGTATGTGGGATGTGCGAGACTGTCTGGTTTCAGACGACGTTGACAGCAATGTGTTGTTGTGGTTTCATGTGTTTGAGCTCCTTTTTAGTTTGTGAGGGATTTTCCCTCAGACAGAACGGCTTATAAGTTCATTGCATCTCTCTGTTTCTGACCAGCATGAAAGAAACAGACAGCACTCGCAAATGACCTATAACAGCAGTCACTGTGGACACGTTTAGGCCCTCTGTCATTGCCAATGGGACTGACAATGTTTCTCTCTCTGTCCTTCAGGAGGAAAACGGAACGCTTTCTCCACGTCGTGCAAAGCGAAGGCAGCAGCTATGGCCCCTCTGTTAGAGATGGAGGCCTGCTAGATTCCATGAACCCTCCTCCACCTTATCCCCGACCCCCAACTCCCGTTCTCAGAGGAATAACCCCGAACTTGACTTTATACTCCTCTCCTGCAGCGACTCTCCTATCTTCTGTAGAAACTCTGAACTGAACAAGACAATCACTACTAAAGACCATCAACCAACCGCATGCAAACTCCCCACCCCTCACCCCTCACTCCCCAGCCCCCAGCCCCCTCACCCCCAGCCCTCACAACTTTTTGTCTTTCTTACAAGCAGCTCTATCTCATTCCAAGGCACTGTACTAAAAACAGTTCAGCGATTTCACTTTGTCAAACACACTTAACACCTCCCCACACATACCCCAACACACAAAACACCCGCTTCTAAGTTATTTGTAAGTTATTTGCCACCTCCGTTCCTTTCCTTTGTACAGCCCGCTGTGTTCGACCCTCAACACTCTCCCCTCTCTCACTGGAGTTCAGACCACATGTTTGGGTTGCGGCCTGACCCAACACCTCTTTAGACTGCCTGCACTATCACAAGGAAGATGGAGGGATGTCAATCACATGTTGTCAAGGAAACATCCTCTCAAGGCTATTATCCTCCATTTTGTTTTTATTAACGACCAGTTGGTGCAAAAAAGATCAACGTTTTATGATTATAGCTTTTACTTTTGAGTTGGAATTAATTGAATGCTTTTTTGTATTTTGAACTTGGTTTAAATTTCTCTGTGTATATTTTCAGTGATTTTTTTTTTTTTATATATATATACTGATATATGAAAATAAGCTTTGAACACAGGAAAGCCATTTGTTTTCTTGTTAAAGCGTCTTGCAGAAAAATGAAAATCAAGGCTTCTTTTGATACTATTTGTAACAAATAGTGACCTTGACTCGAGTCTTGCTCAGATGTAAAATAAAGCTCAGTATGTGTACTTTTTAAAGAAACTGTCAGGATATGTCACTTTTCTTGGTATTTTTGCAGGCAACGTTAGGACAAAGGCAAGTGGTTGCTCAGAGGCCTATATTTTATTGTTCTAAACTGACAAATGAAGCAGATATATATTTACCCCAGCACTTGGCAGTGTTCATTTTATTGCGATCAGGGTTGGGGTCAATTCCAGTCAATTCAGAAAGTTAACCAAATTCCAATTGCAATTTGACATTTTCCTCATTGGAAAGCATTGAAGAGAAGTTGGAGTTGGAATTTCAGTGTACTTTCTGAATTGACCCCAAGCCTGATTGCGATGGACTTTTCTCTTCTCTATCTGGTAACTGTGGTCTTTTTGCCCATGTTGTTGATTCCATGCATTTCTGGAACATTTTATTGATTTCATGCTCTATTTTTAGTATTACTTGATGCATTTTTTATTCATTGTCGTATTTTGAATCACTGTCATCTTGGTATAAGCACTTTGCTTCCCAAGTGGTCACATTTTAACAGTTTCAACATGTTTTGTTTTTATAAATAAAAATAAAAAAGCATTGGCTCATTTGATCTCCCGACCAGATTTATGTGATAGAAGGTATACCTTACTTACAGGGCTGGTTTCCGGGACAGAGATTAAGCCTAGTCTTAGTCTACTCTAAAACCTATTTAAATGGGGATTCTTCATTGAGCATTGTTTTTAGTCTAGGCCTAAATCTCTGTCCAGGAAACCAGACCAATAATCTTGTAGCTTGTGATCATTACTAGGCCCATCATCTGGTTCATATCCAGAAATTCTGCATTTGACAACACTGCCACTTAGTGGTCTTAAATAGAACTATCAAGCAGAATTATTGACCATAAACTCACTCATTCCAATCTCGAGGGGAAACTTCAAAAGGTTCTAAAACCGACCAATTAAAACTCCAGCAGCATGCCGCGACTGAGGTTATGTTCATACAGTATTATGGTTATGCTGACAAAAGGGGAAAATCTACATCTTGAGTATTGAAGCTGCTCTTCAACTGTGAAATCCATGGAAAAAGGTGAGATGTGATGTCTCATGTATCCAAGATGATCTATTTAAATGCCGGGATATAAAGAGGGTAATATTTTTGATTTCTGAATTGAATAGTAGGGATAACAAAGGAATTCTTGAAACAATATTGGAGATGAACAGTGGGGTTGAACATGCAGGGGTTGTTAACTGACCATACAGTCCATTTGGAAAGTATTCAGACCCCCTCCCCTTTTCCACATTACAGCCTTATTCTAAAATAGATTAAATTAAAAATAAATCCCTAATCAATCTACACACAATACCCCATGATAAAGCAAAAACAGGTTAAACATTTTTTGTTAAAAAAATAAAAATAAAAAACCTTATTTACATAAGTAGTCAGACCCTTTGCTATGAGACTCGAAATTGAGCTCAGGTGGATCCTGTTTCCATTGATAATCTTTCAGATGTGTCTACAACTTGGGAGACCACCTGTGGTAAATTCAATTTTTGGACATGATTTGGAAAGGCACACAGTTGACTGCATGTCAGAGCAAAAAACCAAGCCAAGACTTCGAAGGATTTATCCGTAGAGCTCCGAGACAGGATTGTGTCGAGGCACAGATCTGGGGAAGGGTACCAAAACATTTCTGCAGCATTGAAGATCCCCAAGAACACGGTGGCCTCCATCATTCTTAAATGGAAGAAGTTTGGAACCACCAAGCTGCCCAGCAAAACTGAGCAATCAGGGAGAAGTGCCCTGGTCAGGGAGGTGACCAAGAACCCGATGGTCACTCTGACAGAGCTTTAGAGTTCCTCTGTGGAGGAAGGGCAACCATCTCTGCAGCACTCCACCAAATCAGGCATTTATGGTAGAGTGGCCAGACGGAAGCCACTCCTTAGTAAAAGGCATATGACAGCCCGCTTGGAGTTTGCTAAAAGGCACCTAAAAGACTCTCAGGACATGAGAAACAAGAATGCCAAGTGTCACATCTGTTTTTCAGCGGCAGGGACTGGGAGACTAGTCAGGATTGAGGGAAAGATGAACAGAGCAAAGTACAGATCCTTGATGAAAACCTGCTCCAGAGCGCTCAGGACCTCAGACTGTAGCCAAGGTTCACCTTCCAACAGGACATCAACCATAAGCACACAGCCAAGACAACACAGGAGTGGCTTCAGGACAAGTCCCTGAATGTTCTTGTTTGGCCCAGCCAGAGCCCGGACTTGACGCTCCCCATCCAACCTGACAGAGCTTGAGGATCTGCAGAGAAGAATGGCTGAAACTCCCCAAATAGAGGTGTGCCAAGCTTGTAGCATCATTCCCAAGAATAAGAGGCTGTAATCACTGCCAAAGGTGCTTATACAAATCAAATCAAAGTTTGTTACGTGCGTCGAATACAACAGGTGTAGACCTTAAAGTAAAATACAGCGAAAATACTAAGTAAATGGTCTGAATACTTATTTAAAATGTGATATTTCCATTTATTTAATACATTTGCAGAAATGTATAAAAACCTGTTTTTGCTTTGTCGATATGGGGTATTGTGTGTAGGTTGAGGACCAAAAAATATATCTAATCCATTTTAGAATAAGGCTGTAACGTAACAAAATGTGGGAAAAGTCAAGGCGTCTGAATACTTTCCAAATGCACTGTGTCACTTGGTATCATTAATGGCAGGGTGTGTTGGCTCAAAGGCCCAGGCGCAAATCCATCCCTAGAAAAGAACAGTATGAATAGAAATCTCAGAACAACCTATGGGAAGCATTTGGAAAAGCCAGTTTAATGCCACAAACTTAGTTACTTACAAACCACATGTAAAGATGACATTCAGAATATACAGTCAAAAGACAGATTTGAATTCGTAATGCCGGTCTACCATTCTTCAGGAAGGCACTGAGGTTCGTACCAGCTGCATTTCTGTTCTACCGTTGTCAAAATAAACCAGCGTTTTCTATTATCATTCATGCCCTTATCAGTACTGGGAGGGACTACATGATCTTGTCCAATCGGAAGCGCTTATTTTCATTTTCTGTTTTGTCACGGTGTGCCTTGATGAACAGGCTCCAGCTAGTGTTGATGCTGGGGCGGAGTTACTTGTACTTGTAGAAGCCCTCTCCAGTCTTCTTGCCGAACTTGCCCTCGGCCACCAGCTTGTTCAGCATCTCACTGGGCTGCATCAGAGGGTTGTCAGGATCCTTCTCAACCCAGCCTGGAATCAAGTTATTAATACAAAAACATTTAATTTTAACAAACTACTTTTGCATTGGTTTTACACTACCTGCATCTACTTCATTTGATGTTTTTGTTTCTTCAAATATTCATCACAATTTTTAAAGACCACCAGCACCTCTCGTCCATCTCACCATTCTATAACCAAAACAGTGCTCCTCCTCTGTGCCACGTGACATGCAGTTATTTCTATTGAGCCTGTTCCTAGCTGCTAATATAGTCCTCTTTTAACTAGTATTGAAATCAGTCTGTAATAGGAACACACTTGTGAAGCAGCCCAACACTCACCGTCCATGATGAATTTAGCCGTGTCCAGTCCTACGTAATCCAGCAGCTCGAAGGGCCCCATGGGATACCCAGCGCCCAGCTTCATGGCAATATCAATGTCCTCCTTCGACCCGTGGCCTGACGAGAAAAGCACACACACTCAGCCATCGGCTTTGAATGAAGGGTGACAATGGCTTCATATACAGACAACTATGTTTCGGTATCCACACATGTTCATACACAACCGTTTGCCACATCCCTCTTGGCTCTGACGCTATTTCGATTGATATACCGGCAAAACGTTTGACCATCTTTCAGTCATGCAGGGGTGGTGTACCTCTCTCATGGAGCCTGATGGCTTCCATCATGTAGGGAACCAGCAGGCGGTTCACGATGAACCCAGGAGTGTCCTGGAGATGAACGTAGCGTACTGATGTTAGTGAACCGTTTACAGCGGATCTCGACTGCATATGATGAACATAATGTAGGGTGCAAAATGGTATGTCACTGCATTATCTTTAAAGGTGTACAATGCTAGCGAAATACTTGATATTTGTTCAAATAAGCCGAGGATCTTACTTTGCAGGACACTGGCGTCTTTCCCAGGGCTTTGCTGAAGGCGAGGAGGGAATCCTGGCTTGTGGCTGATGCTCCGATCACCTGAAGAGGACACGTCAACTACTTAACATCTTTCAATTGAATCTTGTCGATGAGGAGAGGAAGCCCAGTGTCTCTTTTTAAAGAAACTTACATACGTTTCTGATTTAAACATCTCCATCATGACAGAGAAAAATAACTGCTTTGCGGGAGACTATATATATATATATATATATATATATATATATATATATATATATATATATAGATATAGAGATCATAAGGAGAGATGTCCTAAAACGTGCGCCGTACTATTGATCCTTACCTCTACCAGCTTCATCATGGGGACAGGGTTGAAGAAGTGCAGCCCTCCAAATCTGTCCAGCCTGCTATGTCGGTGATGGGCAGAGAGGACGTGTTGCTGGCGAAAATGGTGTGTCTTTAAAATAGAGGAACCAAAAACCATCAGGCAACAAGCAGCAAGCAACCCCCATGAGGTACATCCCAATTAGTAACATCAATTATGTGGGATAACACAATGCCTTTCCTTTTGAAATATTTGATTTTAATTAGAATAGTTTTAAAATAGTCTATTTTAAGCACATTTCAAGGATACCAGCATAGCTTTATAGTAAGTATTGAAAAAAAGCTCAAATGCAGATAAAGGAATTTTGATATTTAGGCTACACATTCAAAATAGACAACAAAACATGCTTCTAATCAAACCACTTGCTCTGGCTTGATGTTCATTTGAACACTGATCATCGTTAGCTAACTCCTCTGGTTATTGACAAAGTCGCAGGCAGCGGAGACAGGACAGTGCTTATGTGGTTTGGATTCACACTCGCATGGCGAGTAACCTTGAGTCCAAAAACATGAGTTGTACCCACAAACTAACACCTAGGATTTAGCTCAGTGGGATAAGACTGTCTTGTGGCGTGTAGGAGACACAGGTTCAAGCCCTGGTCGGTCATACTTACGCTGGTGCCACTTTGTCCAGAGCACCAAAGAGGCCCTGTTTGATCTTGAGGTTCTCCACGATGGCCTCCAGCACCAAGTCTGTACTCCCCACCACAGATGCTGCGTCTGTCGATATCGACACGTTGGCCATCACCTTGGCAATGAACTCTGCTCCTGCCTGAAACATACATGAGGACTGTCAAACCCCTGTTTGACTCAACGGTGTTAATAAAATGAAGTTTTGCCAACATTCCCTCATTGGAAACAGCAACATTAACATGTTAGTGACCAACATCTGGCTTGTCAGCAAACTTCTTCTTGACCACCCTCTTCAGGCTGCCTTCTATTCCCTTGGCGGATTTTCCTCAGGATTTCCTCATTTGTGTCAACTAGCACCACCGAATGGCCCGTTGTAGCAGCAACCTATTAGAAAGGGGGAACACAAGTGTGTCAAAAAGTTGGTAATACAACTCCTGAATTGAAGGACATTTCAGGTAGGCACCAGAAACCCTTATATAACTAGCTGGAGTAGATATAGGTCAAAGGCCACTTCATGCAGTTATCTTCACAATCTGTGTGTTGCACTGATCAACCTGAGACAGCTTGTGAGACATACTGTACTTCTCTTCCAGAGATGAACGACCATTGCCATTTGTTTATAATACAAAGTTGTGTTATTCATTAGCCTACAAATCTCCCCTGCATCAGGCGAATTGCCTTGGTTGCCTTCTCACGTGGGTATCTAGCTAGCTAATAGCAAGTTAGCGGTTAACTAACCAGCAAGTAGTCGGCAAGTTCGTTTACTTCGTTGCTATATTTAACTGGCTTGTTAGCTATTCTCGCAACGTTAGCTACACAGCTGGTTAGCTTACAAGATAGCTAGCTCATGTTAGCAAACTTCTGTCATTAACACTTGGCTAACGTTACCTGTGCGATACCTGCACCCAATCTGCCCACCCCCGATGATCGTAACGTGTTTGATCGCTGCATTTCGGACGGCAGAAGACGAGAGACCTCTGATGGCTTGGTGAGTGAAGAAAGCCATGGTTTGCACCAGAATGAAGGAGCTGGCTGTGGCTGAACGTACAGGCAGACTGACACTTAGGACACCATGGAAAGTAAGGAAGGTCGTTGTGTGCCAGTGGTCACGTGACCATTTAGCCCATTCCATGACCTCTCACCCAGTTTTGATGCGGTGGTGTGTTTTATTAGAGATTCCTACTACTGCTCTGACACAGGAATGAGTCAGTTAATACCATTCTAGTTTGATAGGATGCGATAGCACTTTCTACTGACAAGACAAGAATAGTGTGTGCAACAGTTTCATTAAAGCACATCAAGGTCATCATTTGATATATTTTATTGCCATAATGCAATAGACAATCAAAATCATTTTTGATTTTTAAACTTATTTCAGGCCAGTGAAATACAAATGACAAAATACTCAAGTCAGTGATTAACACACCAAAATACCTAAGGGTATGAACAATATAAGCTATGTAAAATATTTTATCACCATAACATAACGTTTTTGTCTTTAATATTTACTGTTGCCTTGTTTAGAAGATAGAGCTGAAGGAAAAAACGGGCTGAGGGAACATAGGACCCTGGGAACATAGGGCCCTGGGAACATAGGGCCCTGGGAACAGGCATGGTCCCCCTGCATAGCACCCATTTTGTTTAGAATGGACTCCCAGTACTTTTGTATAGCAACTATGCAAAAAAAATAAGTAGTGGTTGGGATCTGTAGCAACATGGGCAAAATAACTAACAATCTTCTGGTGGAAGAATTAAATGGTATGAATTGCCTTTAATGAAAATATGTAATTAATTGTTATTTCAATATGTTGGTAACAGTTTTATAAAAGCAATAAGGCATGATGCAGTATCATGAATACAGTCACAGACAAATGGGTTGACTGGCCCTCTGCTGTCGCGTCGGGCCATCTATTCGCCATTTACCTGTGACTCTATTCATGATACACCACTGCCTCTTGTGCCTTATGGCTTAATTATGGTGTCAGGGGTTGTTGTTCGTCTGGTGGCCTCACTGCCGGGGCCTCATGGTCACAGTGTATGGGCAGGGGGCCAGGGTGAGGCCAAAGCGCCCGTGCATGGGGGGAGGGGCCAGCCCCTCGGGCAGTCTGAAACTAAAGGCCTGCAGCAGGCTGGTGAACATCAGGAACAGCTCCATCTTAGCCAGCTGCTCGCCCATACACACCCTGCGTCCTGGGAAAGAGAGGGAGAGAACACTGTGAAGATGCACATTAAGGCATGGTCATACTACGTGCACTCCAATAATCCGGTAAGACTGTGAAATCAAATGATTGAAATGTTCAGTCGTGGCCTAACTGCTTCATACTCATGTAGGGGTGGTGTGGGACTTTTGAACTGTGTTCCAGTGGATTTGACAGTAGCCTAACTGTAAATGTCCACAGTAGAAAGGCTTCATTCTCAGTGTATACCGTGCGACTGCACTCCGTTTGCCGGTCGTGAGCACGTCGCTAATGGGACACACACGTACGTCCGTCGAGAGAGACTGCCTGATGACCTACCTATGCCGAACGGTATGAAGCACTCTTTCCTCAGGAGCTTTCCTGGTCGTCTAGGAAACGAGAGGGGTTGAAGTCGTCTGGCTCCTCCCACACAGTGGAATCCCTATGGACAGACCACAGGTTGGGGATGATCACTGTGCCCTTAGGGATCGTATAGCCGCGGAACTCTGCAAGACAACAGAAGAACCATAGTGAAAGGGTTGTACTGTCCTGTTTCTGCTGCAGCAGCCTAGTCCCTGTTGTAGCGTTGGTCTGGTGGAACTGACTGACCCAGTTGTTGAGAAAGCAATTCAATACAACTGTATTGATCGGACTGTGCATAACGGAAGAGTCAGGTTCTACCATTGAATTAGAATGACTAGTATGGGCTTCTCTCTCCTCACCTGTGGTCTCTGAGGCCATGTGAGGGATGGCCAGGGGGACCACCACAGTCATCCTCTGCACCTCCATCATGGTGGCCTCCGTGAACGGCAGGCTGCCTTTATCAGTGAGAGACGGGACCCTGTCTGGGCCCACCACCGCATCGATCTCCGCCTGCACCCTCTCTGTGGTGTGAACGGGTACAAATGACATGGGAAACCTTATCACAAAGCAACAAGAGCCTTGGGAAACAGGACACTGGGATATGTTACACATAGCATTACGACTGGGTGCTGTCCTACATCATGCTACAACAAGGAGTTCTCTTTAGGTTACATTGAATTGGTCCTCCACACCCCTCTTGTCTGCATTTCAGGAACCCTGTTTGAAGATGTAGTACCTTGGATATCTGGATGCACGACCATGTAGAGCATCATCCACAGCACTGTGTTGGTGGTGGTATCAGTACCAGCGATGAAGAGGTCTCCTATGATGTAGAACAGATAGTCCTCTGAGAAGCTACTGTCCGTCTCCCCAGCGGCCTCCTGGGCCAGCATCTCTACCAGGTACATGTCTATGAGATCTCTGGGGTTGGCTGGGTCTAACGTCTCCCTGTGTCTGGTGATGATCTGCTTCAGGAAGGCAGTGATGTCCCTTTCCACTTGCCGTACCTCTCTGAAGACACCGAAGGGCAAGTAGTAGAGCAGGGGGGAAGACATTGATGAGGACCGCCGCGCTGTTAGAATAGAATAGAGTAGAATAGATACGTTACTGCGTGTTTTCTGGGAGAAACGGAAATGTGTTTGAACCAGCCAACCTTCCGGCTACTGATCCGCCTCTCTAACCTCTAGGCTACCTGTTGGCGATGATCTCCAGGCCGCGGGCCATCAGGTCCAGCAGGGCGCCAAACTCCCGGTCAGCGTGGTGGAAGCGCTGGCCCAGGGCGATGTAGGAGATTACGTTGGACACAGAGTTAGTTATCAGAAGGGTCAGGTCCACTCCCGAACACTCAGTATCTTCCTCGCTGAGACGCAGCAGCTCAGATTTGACCACAGCCAGCCCCTCAAGGATACAGGGCTCCAGGCTCAACTTGCCCAGGCCAAAGTTCCGAGCGTGGTGTGGCAGAACTTGCGCTGCCTTCTCCATACTGGTCCATAAGGTGCAAAAACTATGCCTAAGGTTCAGAGAAATAAGAGGCGAGGTTGGTTAATAATGCTGTCATAATGCACTAGTACACATATGTAATTATTTACAAAGCAAAATCACATTTTTATTTTCTGCTTGTGAGAAAACATTTGACCTCTGTCATTGCCAACAAAGGGTATATAACAAAGTATTGAGATAAACTTTTGTTATTGACCAAATACTTATTTTCCACCATAATTTGCAAATAAATTCATATAAAATCCTACAATGTGATTTTCTGGATTTTTTTTCCTCATTTTGTCTGTCATAGTTGAAGTGTACCTATGATGAAAATTACAGGCCTCTCTCATCTTTTTAAGTGAGAGAACTTGCACAATTGGTGGCTGACTAAATACTTTTTCCCCCCCACTGTATACATGCCCATCTGAAGTTTGCCAATGAACATCTGAATGATTCAGAGGACAACTGGGTGAAAGTGTTGTGGTCAGATGATGGAGCTCTTTGGCATCAACTCAACTCGCCATGTTTGGAGGAGGAGGAATGCTGCCTATGACCCCAAGAACACCATCTCCACCGTCAAACATGGAGGTGGAAACATTACGCTTTGGGGGTGTTTTTCTGCTATGGGGACAGGACAACTTCACCGCATCAAAGGGACGATGGACGGGGCCATGTACCGTCAAATCTTGGGTGAGAACCTCCTTCCCTCAGCCAGGGCATTGAAAATGGGTTGTGGATGGGTATTCCAGCATGACAATGACCCAAAACACATGGCCAAGGCAACAAAGGAGTGGCTCAAGAAGAAGCACATTAAGGTCCTGGAGTGGCCTAGCCAGTCTCCAGACCTTAATCCCATAGAAAATCTGTGGAGGGAGCTGAAGGTTCTGAGTTGCCAAACGTCAGCCTCGAAACCTTAATGACTTGGAGAAGATCTGCAAAGAGGAGTGGGACAAAATCCCTCCTGAGATGTGTGCAAACCTGGTGGCCAACTACAAGAAACGTCTGACCTCTGTGATTGCCAACAAGGGTTTTGCCACCAAGTACTAAGTCATGTTTTGCAGAGGGGGTCAAATACTTATTTCCCTCATTAAAATGCAAATCAATTCATAACATTTTTCACATGTTTTTCTGGATTTTTTTTTTTGTTATCCGGTCTCTCACTGTTCAAATAAACCTACCATTAAAATGATAGACTGATCATTTCTTTGTCAGTGTGCAAACGTACAAAATCAGCCGGGGATCAAATACTTTTTTCCCCTCACTGTATATCCCAACTCTCACAGGAAGTGACTCAATTCAACACCATACTGTATGTACTTGATAAAGTAAAGAAACTTGGAGAAAGAAAACATTCAATATATGAAGCTGAACAAAATGAACATGGAATAACAAGAATGCAACACCACAAAATAAATGCAATATCATAAAAGGAAAAAACAAAGTGTGTACATATGAGCTCATGTTACACTTAAGAATGGAGAACCCAAAAAATAAACCACATCTTTTACAGGAAAGGGAAAAATAATCAATTTCCTCATTTAGACCTGGCAATACAGTGGTCCTTAGTTTAAAGATCCAGAACGTTTTGAGTTGTAGGAGGTGTTTGAGACCCCTGCGAGTATTGGGGACCACTTCAATGGCAATGGTTTTCAGAGAGTTTGGGCTTCCTTTGTGGTGCACAGGCTGCCCATGTGGGTGCTTTTCCATAGGACGTACTAAGAGAAGGCTCCAGGACAGGGTGTCTGAACACGCCTATGCTATAAGGACTGCTAACGACAAATATCCTTTGGCTAAATATTGACAGATTGCCCATGGCAGCCCAAACTCTCCTAAAGCCATGGCCATTGAAGTGGTTCCCATTTCTCGCAGGTGGGGGGGGCGACCGTCTCAAACGTCTTCTAAAATGCGAAACGCTTTGGATCTTTAAACTAAGGACCACTGTATTGCCAGGTCTAAAAGAGGAAATTGATTATTTTCCCTTCCTGTAAAAGATGTGGTTTATTTTTTGGTTCTCCATTCTTAAGTTTGGTAAACATGAGCTCACGTGTACACAGTTCGTTTTTTTCTGTAGATATTGCATTTCTTTCTCTTGTTATGCCATGTTTATTTTGTATCTTGAAGTTGTTTTTTACTTGATCAATTACATATGGCAATGAAGTGAGTCACTTCCTGTGAGAGTTGGGGATATACACCTGTTTGTACACCACTATTCTTTTGTCACCCTGATGAAGCCTGACGTAGCCGAAACACGTCACGGTGGTTATTATTTATTTATTCTTGGCATGCATAAACCATAAAACAATGAAGGCGTTTACATTTCTGTTACGTGAGAGTGCCTTGATTACTTCTGGAAGTCCGTTTTGCACAAAGGCTTTTCCGGCATTGTTTACTATCCAGCATCAACTTATTTTCGTTTTATAGAACAATAGAATATTCACTGGGCAAAATGCTCATCCAAGACCCCTCATGCGATGAGTAAAATCGACCTCTGCAAAATGTATTGACTATTGTGCTTTTCATGCGTTATTACGCACAGGTTGAGTCTAGAAGCAGCACCTACCTTTCCGCTTTGTCATGATGGTAACGGTGGGAATCTCTGGTCGGTCGGAGAACACATCTGCCCGGTTTGAGAGGGCATCCCTGACCACTTCATATCCGTTCAGTACCACTACCAGCTGACTCCCTACCCACATGCTGTAGATGTTACCGTAAACTTTAGCTTGTTCCGTGATAATAACTTGAGGCGAAATTAGAGATCGTGTCTTTGACTTTGGGACGTCCTCCCCTCCCTGGCCTCCAAACCTCCTCCAGATGAAATTGGGAACCAGAAACCCCCCGAAATTGCCAACTATTGGCCATGGTTTAGGACCAGGAGGAATATTGGAGAAATCCTGGTGTTTGCGAAATGTGTGCATTAGATAGTAGACGGCCACGAATACTGTCAAAGCCAGAATGAAGACATGGGACAGCGCAGAAATGCCCAGGAGCTCGTGCCATAATTCCATAACCATGGGGTTTATATCATCTGCAAAGCATAAAATAATTACCTCGTAATCCTTGGAAACTAGTTGAATATTTAGAGTCGTCAAAATATTCGAAGTATATTCTGAAAGTTTAAAGAAGATGCCTTTCAGAAGTGTCTGCCATGTTATTTGTTTGTGTAAGCAAACGACGCATGGCGATTCCTAGCTTCCTATTGGTGGGTGAGAGAACGGGTGGTGTGATTGGTGCGTTGATAGATGACGGAGGCAAAGGGGTTGACCCGAGCGAGCTTCATACTTTCTGCACTTCTCCTAATATCTGCACTTTGATTGGACAAAACTGAAGTCAACGTGTTTTTTTATTATGAAGGTATAAATTATGGTACATTAGAACACACCATATGAGACTAAATACTAAATGCACATTGAATGCAAATTAAATGAATACACAATTGATATAAAACATTGTGAAAACAAACATCTTAAAGTTAGCAATTTAAAATTGCATGCATTTGTTTTTAAAGGCACATTTTTGAAATGATATATATTTTTAAGTACTTAACATCAGTTTGATTTCATAAATATTAACGTAATAATATATAGCTCTAAAATATATTTTTTTATGTAGGAGTTTTGAGTAAAGCTGCAAGCCAGTGGCAAAGCGCTGCATGACATCGCAACATGCTGACTTCAGTTGGGTTTGTTACAGTCACATTCACAAGAATAAAGAACATTTTGAAATAAAGTGAGCAACTTGACCTCATAAATCAGATACATTGTAGTGGTGAAGTACACAAGGACCCAATGTGGACTATGTTATTCTTCTCACATACTTTCCTATATGACCCTTCATTTCCTCACAAACTTGAAATATCCTTCACGTAATACTTTAAAATCACATAATAGAGCATAATACTGCATAAATACAAAATAGGTTGGGGTGTTCAAAGCAACACTGGCGGCGAATGCCTGGTGAACACCACCCTGAACTGGGGTGGAGTCCCTACTCCCTACTCCTCCCGCAGGCTCTGCACTGCACTGTACTTCTTACAGGAGTTCTTAAAGCAGGCAGGGGGCCAGGTGATTGGCCAGCAGAAGGAGCAGGGCACCTGGGTCTGCACGTTCCTCTCAAAGAAGTTGAACACAGGGTTCCACCAGGTGTTGGTGAGGTAGTTGTTGGGCGAGCACCGCAGGGCCTGTCAACAAAAACAACAACAGACAACTTAAAACGTGAGCATTACATCATAGGAGACCTCTTCATCGCTGCTGCTGGTACCACCACCAACACAGTGCTGGGGATGATGCTCATGGTCGTGCATCCAGCTATCCAAGGTACTACATCTTCAAAGGGTTCGTGAAATGCAGACAGAGGGGTGTGGAGGACCAATTCAATGTAACCTAAAGAGAACTCCTTGTTGTAGCATGATGTAGTACAGCACCCAGTCGTAATGCTATGTGTAACATATCCCAGTGTCCTGTTTCCCAATGCTCTTGTTGCTTTGTGATAAGGTTTCCCATGTCATTTGTACCCGTTCACACCACAGAGAGGGTGCAGGCGGAGATCGATGCGGTGGTGGGCCCAGACAGGGTCCCGTCTCTCACTGATAAAGGCAGCCTGTCGTTCACGGAGGCCATGATCATGGAGGTGCAGAGGTTGACTGTGGTGGTCAGTTAAGAACAAATTCTTATTTACAATGAAGGCCTACCCCCGGCCAAACCCGGACGACGTTGAGCAATTGTGCGCCGTCCTATGGGACTCCAAATCACGTCCGGATGTGATACAGCCTCTACTCGAACCAGGGACTGTAGATGCAGTGCCTTAGACCGCTGCGCCACTCGGGAGCATTAGCACAACAAACAAAGAGAAGGAAGAGCCTTAGTCAAGAAGAAATAGTCCTCTTTTTTAAAAAATCTTTTAGCAGATGCTCTTATCAAGAGCGACTTACAGGAGCAATTAGGGTTAAGTTCCTTGCACAAAGGGCACATCAACAGATTTCACCTAGTCAGCTAGGGGAATGGAAACAGCAACCTTTCAGTTACTGGCCCAACCTCTTAACCGCTAGGCTACTACCCAGCCAAAAACAATTGTAAACTTTGGCATAAACATCTATCAATAGTAGTAATATGGATATATAGAACATCTCATTTTGTGCAATTCAATATTCAATGAAATTGTTGACAGTCATGTAACTGACAACTACAAGGGAAGGAGCTGTAATAGTAAATGTCAGGCCCTATTGTGATGTCAGTTTTAGTTTTTACCAGCAGAGGGAGTAATACCATGCCAACACATTATAGCACTTTTAGAACCTCCTACACATTGTGATGACACGGCTATCAAACAAACGTTCCCACTTGTAATTCACAGAACTACGGGAGGTTTACACAACATTTCCCTGAAACATGAAGGTCATTACGTTAACATTAGGTTAAATCATTATGTAAACATGCAGACGGCGGTTTTCTCTTGAGGTGAATCTCACAGGGTGGGTAGAGCCATCTATCATGATCCTAGCCAGACCTAATGGATGAGGGTGAGGGTGTACTCTGAGTTGTGTAAACACTGTGGTAGGTGGTTCAGAAGAGTGTGTGAGTGGTTCTGGGTATTGCGCGCACACACACACACACACAGCTAACCTTGTGCGGACACACAATTCAGTCCCATTCAAAATCCTATTTCCCTAACCCGTACTCTTACCCCAAACCTAGCTAATAACCCTAAAACTAAACCTAGCTCCTAACCCAAACCCTTAAAGTAATTCTAACCCTAACACTAATTCGAACCTTAACCCTAAACCTCCTAGAAATAGCATTTGACCTCATGGGGACTAACAACATGTCCCCAGTTGGTCAAATTATTGTTTGTTTACTATTCTTGTGGGGACTTCTGGTTTGGAACTATTTCTTATTGGTCTATTAACTAATTTACCACCTGGTGATGTCACCAGGCAGGCCGAAACTACATCCCACAAAAATTGCCTGAAATTTCAGCCTGCCTTTTCAAACAGCTCTTACATTACATTGGCATTATCATAATTTCACATATTATTCCAACCTCCGTGTCACAATGTATTTAAAACACAGGTAAATCAAGTTTTTGACTGCACTGGGCCTTTTAAACTGCCGTATTGTCAATATTTCCTTGCACATCCACCAGGACGTCTGCAGAGACAGTAGTAGAGATAGATCAAGCTGCTTGTCAAAGGACACTTTTTGTACTTTGTCTCATTCTCACTGGTGGGTGTAATTAAATGCATATTATAAAGGTCCGGAGCCTGCTGGTTTTCTGTTCCACCTGACAATTAATTGCACACACCTGGTGTCCCAGGTCTAAATCCATGGTGTGGTACCGCCAGAAGAGAAACAATTACTCTATCTAGATCACAGGAGGTTGGTGGCACCTTACTTGGGGAGGACGGGCTCGTGCTAATGGCTGGAGCGGAATAAGTGATCTATAATAGGTTATTCCATTTGTGCCGTTCAAGCCATTATTATGAGCCGTCCTCCCCTCAGCAGCCTCCACTGATCAATATCTCACCTGGACGACCAGAAGAGAATGTGTAATTTTTATTTAAGATGTTTCATTGTCACATCCACCAGATAGGTGCAGTGAAATGTGTTGTTTTGCAAGATCAGCCAAAGTAGTGCAGTGCCACTGGAACAAATTAGGGTTCAATTCCTTGTTTAAGGACACAGACAGATTTTCACGTTGGGTATTCCAACCAGGAACCTTTCAGTTACTGACCTACCCCTCTTAACCCCTTAGGCTACCTGACACCCCATTACTATATCTAGTATCAGCATCATTCTAGATTCTACAGTATCAGCATGTCACCTGGACGTTGGCCATGGTGTGGTACCACCAGAAGAGGCGTGAGGTGATGAAGTAGGCCACCACCACATCCACACTGTAGTGTTCGTGGGCCACCAGAATACACACCACTCCCACCGCAGCCAGCAGCCAGCACATCAGGTGGTACCACCAGAACGTCCGCGGGGAGTCTGGACGAGACAGAACACACACAGGAGGTTCTTTCATTTCATTAACCTGGTCCATGTTAAGTGGATGGCCATATAAACATACGAGTCTGGAGGAGAGGGGGGGGGCAGACACACACAGTGGGGTTGCGTGTGTCGTCAGTAAGGTCAGATGTTGCATGCTCTTGAACAAGCCCCACACAGGAGGAAAGGTAATAGATCAGGGCTGTCAAACACTGTAAAGAGGATCATTACTAACGTTACTACCTAATCCAGAAAATGTTCAGAGAGCATGATGCCGTAGCTATGGGACCTTGTTTGACCTAACAGATCATATACTTGTGTGTAGGAATGATATACTTGTGTGTAGGAATAG
Source organism: Brachymystax lenok tsinlingensis (assembly GCA_030435695.1). Lineage (NCBI taxonomy): Eukaryota > Metazoa > Chordata > Actinopteri > Salmoniformes > Salmonidae > Brachymystax > Brachymystax lenok. Next base: position 19,022,772 of record CM059810.1, on the reverse strand, counting down.
TTATCAATAGTTAACAGTTTTCAGATCTAAATCTCCCCAATAGGCTACAGAGGAGTGACCGTACCAGTGGGACCCTTTGATGAGACTGAGTGGGTTAGTGTGCAAATGGTGGAGTCACTGTGTGTGTGTGTGATATTTTATCCAGTACTCACACTCTTTAATAAACAGGTAGGTGAGGGTGAGCATGACGGTGTGTCCACTGTAGAGGAAGTCACCACACATGAGGTGGGAGCTGGTGATGGACAGACCGCCGCCGGAGATCAACGTCAGCACACGCTGCATCTTAGCGTGAGAGTCTCCATACAGCTGAGAGAGAGATGGAGGGACAGAGATGGAGGGAGAGAGAGAGATAGAGAGGGGGGTTGAGAGAGAGAGGTAGGAGAGAGAGATTAGCTTGACAGAATACAAGCAGCTTCAGTTACGGGAGTAAAGGACATTATACAAAACGTCATTGTACCATCACTGTAACACAAACAATGTTCCCGCGTGGCTCCGTTGGTAGAGCATGGCACTTGCAACGCCAGGGGAACCAGTACAAACAAAATATTAAGTATGGACTCGCTACTGTAAATCGCTCTGGACAAGTGCATCTGCTTAATTACGTAAATGTTTGGAAGTGTTAATATGAGCCTGTGTTAATGGATAGAATTGCACCTATCCAATGAAATTGCATTTGAACTCGCCAGTGTCGTCCTCTTCCTCCCATAAGATCACTGGACCACAATACCCAGAAAACCTCTATTCCCTGGGGCATACATTTCCGATCTATCTCAAGACCGGATGCGATAACGTTTGTGTCTCCAGGGTTCGAATCCAAAATGGCTTTTTTATGAGCAGCTATTGAGCATGGCAGGCAGATCGATATGAGTTCTGGAGGGAGCCAGGATGAGATCACGGCAGGACATGGTTCACATGCCACAGCTGAGACACACACATACACACACACCTTGGGGGCACAGGTGAAGTGATTGCCGGGTACAGGAAGAGTTGTGATGTACATGGTGACGCAGCGGTACAGGTAGAGGGTGCCAATCAGGAAGAAGAACCTCCGACCTGCAATCGACCTGGAAACAAACACACAATGGGAAAACATATGTCATAAAACAGGCCACTGTTAAAAGGGCTGCGGAACATTTCTCTTGGACATAGAACAGTGGAGGCTGCCGAGGGGAGGACGGCTCATAATAATGGCTGTAACGGCGCCAACAGAATGGCATCCGACCATGTGTTCAATGTATTTGATACCAGTCCACCTATTCCGCTCCAGCCATTACCCTGAGCCCGTCCTCCCCAATTAACGTGCCACCAACCTCCTGTGCCATAGAAATAATCAAAATGTCATGTTCAGCATACTGTAGCACTTCATACAGCCTACAATCACTGCCTTATACTGTTAAACCTGAATGTTGTATAGTCTGGTTAGAATTTCACATACATGGAGAGAGCCTTTGACACAGATATCCCAAGGTAACCGTTTTCTTACTTGTATCTGAGGAAAAGCCACTGTATAACCCAGATTCCCACCAGGAGCATGCCGTTGATCTCAGTGACCGTGAACGCCCACTTCACCCGGTCGATGTAGTCAAAGAACTTATCGGGCAGTGGCGGGCTGTTCTCCTTCTCCGGGACCCTCTCGTGGACGACCGTGATGACCACGGTGGTCAGGACCAGGTTGAAGATGGCGTAGAAGAATGCAATGGCCGTCTTCCACCACTCCATGGGCAGGCGGTTGCCCTTGGCGTCGGGCAGCGAGATCTTGACGTAGTCCCTGTGGTGCCCGATGACCTTGCGTAGGCATCGCCGTGTCCTCCGGAGTGTTTTGCCCGTGTTTGGGGCAGTTGGCGTTGGGGAGGACCCCAAAGACACTGGCGAGGACCCCGCTCTCACCATCCATGCCCGGGTCCAGATGGGATGCAGTCGGGTCCACGAGCGCCATGGTCCAACACTGTCTACTGTCCACACACTGTACCAATGAAGAGCTCTCTGGTTCACCCAAAGTCAGCTAGTGCCTCTGAGGGCCCTGGATAAATAGGAATTAGTCCTTGTTGTTGGGCCTACTGTATTTGGTTTGACTGAGGCAAAGATGTCTTCCCCCTGAAGAAGAACAAGAGGTTAGGACTTCAGTTTCATTTTGGTTCAAAAGGTGTTTGCTGTGTGCTTGTTTCCTGCAGGAGAAAGCAGAAAGGAGACACTGGAGAGACTTGAGCCGTAATGGAAGGATGGAATGCCTATCTGAGGGTAATCACTGGCTAATGTTCCCCACATGTTCCCTTGTCTTCAATTTGGCTGGAGACAGACATGTCTGTTGGAAACTCATTACGACAACCTCTTCTCATTCTTCAGTGAACAACAAGCAGCCATACAGTACATTAATATCCACCACCATTACATTAGCAAAAGGACTGAAGGACAACTGAGATACTAATTAATAATACCAGATGTCAAGGAAGTCATCATTGTGAAATACTAGTAGGCTACAGATGTAGGATCTTAATCTGATCACCCTGTTGCAGGAGAACTTTCCTGCGATACAGGACATTTAAAATGTGTAGTGTATTTGAAATGGCTTCTGATGTTTAATTTCAGACTTGATTCTGCCTTCCGAAAAAAAGTATCAAAACCTACAAACATTCCCATTAAATATAATCCACATAATAATTCGCATTTCCTGTTGCTGCAGGATTCTCTTCCTGTTGTATCAAAGTAGCAAATCCTATATCTGTATGTCCCTTTCACTGCTAACTCTTCAACTACCAGCTCCTGTTCTGTGATATAAATAGTTTGGCATTTAAATACCATTTTGTTTTACCCAAAAAGCCTGCCAACCTTCCAGGCAAAAAAATAAAATTGTCGTTTCTCAAAATAGGTAGTCCAGGGATGATGCCAGAACCAAAATAGGAATCACTTCCCCAAATGTTTTCGTAATGTAGCCTAAGCAAGGCTACTGGTTTGCTTTAATGCAATATAACATTAGTACATGAAAAGCCATGGCTCCATAATGATGATTTAGGATTAGGATGATGAGAAGCAGGGGAGGTGGTGGAAACTTCAAGATGTTTACGTTGATTCCACTACTCTTTATATTTAGGATTAGCAAATTAAGGAGATGGTGTTTACTGTACTAGTCGTTCCTGGCTGTATCAGCTTAGTTCCTTTGATCAAAATGCTCTTTGTGGTGTTTACAACTGCAGGCTACTCTAGAGGTGTTGACGTGAGTGTTTATTTGAACCTTTTGTAGCTGGATATTTCCCAGAAGCACTGGATCATTTACTCTTTGAAGGCTCTTATTTTGGGGACTCTGACAATTGCACCAGACAGCCTACCTCTCAGACCTGAGTTCAAATACTATTTGAAAAACACTATTGCTTTATCTGTGGTTAATTGAGCTTGCATGGCTTAATGCACCAATAGAATAGTCCAAAAACTGCAAACCCCACCCACCTGGCATTCCAGGCAGACTAGAGCAAACACTCAAAAGTATTTGAAATATTTCAAATTATATTTGAACCCTGGCCTGGTGCTTTTATTTGAACCGCATGTGTGTTCTTTCTGTCTAGGAGGATCTGGAACGCTTATCAAACCATTTGTAGCTCCGCCACCGAGCTTTCCTTCTCTTTCTGTCCTCCCCTGCCTGAGCTTATATCCCCAGCCTCCTCTCTTCCGCTCTCCTCTTGTCTGACTAGATCTATTCCAGCCAGGAGCGGTCCAAATTCAGGCTTCACACGTATAGAATATATGTTCTGCAAGACTGCCTCAAGTAGTTACAGTGTAGAAGCTGCTCACTGTACACCATGCCACTTGGCTTGTGTCGTCCACCTTGCATGGATGTTTGGAGATACAGGAAATGGAGATTGGTTGGGTGATGCATGTAGTGCATCTGTATGTTGTTGCTGTATGAAGTGTGCTGGCCGGACAGACTGTCACTGTACTGTGGGCTAGGTCTGAGACCTCAGAAAGGAGAGAGAGAAAATAGGTAGAGCAAGAGAGATAGAGGGAAGAATTAGAGAGGAAGAGGGGGAAAAAAAGAGCGAGAGGAGAGGTAGAGAGAGATAATAGGTAGAGAGGAGGTGGTAACCAAAGAGAGAGAAGAGGGAAGGAGAGACAGAGGGAGGTAGACATAGATGGGTAGAGAGGGGGAGAGAGAGAGACAGATGGGAGGTGAGAGATAGAGGAAAGAGAGAGAGGGGTGTCTGTGGAATGCATTAGAACCTATGGAGTCTCTCATAAAGGGAGGACGCCAATCAGAGGGGCTGTGTCCCGATGCACAAGAACACACAATCCCATTGTACCAGCTGCCCATCCAGGTAAAGGACACACAGGGCTAGTAAAAGACACACAGGGCTAGTCATTTGACACACACTACACCATGCATGCACACATGTTCAAACACACACAATGCATAGACACATTACACTGACTGCACTGTACTTGAGGTTTATTTGAGCTAAGAAAAGAGAGCCCAACCCATTGCTTATCCAGCTTTCAAAGCGAGGGCATCTGGCTTGATTGAAGAGTCCTAAGCTAAGTATAACCTCTGACTCCAAGTCCTACTACAAATGAAATCTTCAACCAGGGGGTGGATGGATGACTGAGACCAGGGAGTTGGTATCCTCTATCACAGATACAGAGGACAGTCTTAGTATAGGAAGGCTCCAGTGTACCTGCGAGATTCACACGGGCAAAGAGCAAAGTGTGTGTGTGTTTGTGTGTAACCTGAGACTGACAAACCTGTCGACAGACACACCTCTCCTGCATCACATTCCTCCAGGTGCACACACACACTGATAGCAAGGGATCGCATTCTGAAATTCAAAGTACATTTTTCTCTTTTGTCTTTAGCCCTGTTATTGCTTCCAACTCTTAAACTCTCAAAAAGTGAACAACTTAGCTACAAAAATAAAGGATTGTTAACTTGATGTGGGAGTAATAGATAGTTTACTGTCAAGTTTACTGTCAAGTTTACTGTCAAGTTTACTGTCAACTTTCCAGAGGTTGACAAACTAGCCAAAACAAAGGACCATGACTTACCTAAAGCCACAGGTCCGTTAACTAGTGGTTTCCATTCGCACGCCAGTATAAAGCACAGATTCTTGGACACAGGACCATGAGTTTATTTGGGACTGTGCCTTTTTCTTGTTTCTTTGGTGTTGAAGGGGACCCCATTTAAAGCATCCATGAGGTTTGAGGTGTTAACCCTGGTGCGTGTATATATCTGGGATTGATTTAGTGACTCAAAAGGGGTGATAATCATGGTTGGTTTATAACATGTTTAGTTGTTTATTGAAACTGAATTGATATGCAGGCTTCACATGTATAGACTAGGTTGAAACTGAATTGATATGCGGCTTCACATGTATAGACTAGGTTGAAACTGAATTGATATGCGGCTTCACATGTATAGAAAATTATTTTTTTATATATTATTATTTTATTTTTTTTCACCTTTATTTAACCAGGTAGGCAAGTTGAGAACAAGTTCTCATTTACAACGGCGACCTGGCCAAGATAAAGCAAAGCAGTTCGACACATACAACAACACGGAGTTACACAGAGTAAAACAAACATACAGTCAATAATACAGTAGGAAAAAAACAAATCTATATACAATGTGTGCAAATGAGGTAGGATAAGGAACATAAGGCAATAAATAGGCCATGGTGGCAAAGTAACTACAGTATAGCAATTTAACACTGGAATGGTAAATGTGCAGTAGATGAATGTGCAAAGTAAAAATACTGGGGTGCAAAGGAGCAAGATAAATAAATGACTATGGTAGGGGATGAGGTAGTTGGTTGGGCTATGTACAGGTGCAGTGATCTGTGAGCTGCTCTGACAGCTGGTGCTTGAAACTAGTGAGGGAGATAAGCGTCTCCAGTTTCAACGATTTTTGTAGTTCGTTCCAGTCATTGGCAGCAGAGAACTGGAAGGAAAGGCGGCCAAAAGAGGAATTGGCTTTGGGGGTGCCAGTGAGATATACCTGCTGGAGCGAGTGCTACAGGTGGGTGCTGCTATGGTTACCAGCGAGCTGAGATAAGGCGGGGCTTTACCTAGCAGGGACTTGTAGATGTCCAGGAGCCAGTGGGTCTGGCGACGAGTGTGTAGCGAGGGCCAGCCGACTAGAGCATACAGGTCGCAGTGGTGGGTAGTATATGGGGCTTTGGTGACAAAGCGGATGGCACTGTAATAGACTGCATCCAGTTTGCGAAGTAGAGTGTTGGAGGCTATTTTGTAGATGACATCGCCGAAGTCGAGGATCGGCAGGATAGTCAGTTTTACTAGTGCAAGTTTGGCAGCATGAGTGAAGGAGGCTTTGTTGCGAAATAGAAAGCCGATTCTAGATCTAATTTTGGATTGGAGATGTTTAATGTGAGTCTGGAAGGAGAGTTTACAGTCTAGCCAGACACCTAGGTATTTGTAGTTGTCCACGTATTTTAGGTCAGAGCCGTCCAGGGTAGTGATGCTAGTCGGGCGGGCAGATGCAGGCAGTGAACGGTTGAAAAGCATGCATTTGGTTTTACTAACATTTAAGAGCAGTTGGAGGCCACGAAAGGAGTGCTGAATGGCATTGAAGCTCGTTTGGAGGTTAGTTAACACAGTGTCCAAAGAAGGGCCAGAAGTATACAGAATGGTGTCGTCTGCATAGAGGTGGATCAGAGAATCACCAGCAGCAAGAGCGACATCATTGATGAGAAGAGAGTCGGCCCAAGAATTGAACCCTGTGGCACCCCCATAGAGACTGCCAGAGGCCCGGACAACAGGCCCTCCGATTTAACACACTGAACTCTGTCGGCAAAGTAGTTGGTGAACCAGGCGAGCAATCATTAGAGAAACCAAGGCTGTTGAGTCTGCCGATAAGGATGTGGTGATTGACAGAGTCGAAAGCCTTGGCCAGGTCAATGAATACGGCTGCACAGTAATGTCTCTTATCGATGGCGGTTATGATATCGTTTAGTACCTTGAGCGTGGCTGAGGTGCACCCGTGACCAGCTCGAAACCGGATTGCACAGCGGAGAAGGTACGGTGGGATTCGAAGTGGTCAATGATCTGTTTATTAACTAGGCTTTCAAAGACTTTGGAGAGGCAGGGCAGGATTGATACAGGTCTATAACAATTTGGGTCTAGGGTGTCACCCCCTTTGAAGAGAGGGATGACCGCAGCAGCTTTCCAATCTTTTGGGATCTCGGGCGACACCAAAGAGAGGTTGAGCAGACTGGTAATAGGAGTCGCAGCAATGGCAGCAGATAGTTTTAAACAGAGAGGGTCCAGATTATCTAGTCCAGCTGATTTGTACATATATATGTTGAAACTGAATTGATATGCAGGCTTCACATGTATAGACTATATGTTGAAACTGAATTGATATGCAGGCTTCACATGTATAGACTAGATTGAAACTGAATTGACATGCAGGCTTCACATGTATAGGCTATATGTTCTGCAAGACTGCCTCAAGTAGTTACAGTGTAGAAGCTGCTCACTGTACACCATGTAACTTGGCTTGTGTCGTCCACCTTGCATGGATGTTTGGAGATACAGGAAATGGAGGAATTATAATTCAGAACTTTACCTTGCATTTGTGTTTATTCTTAAGTTAAAGGAGTAGATTGTTTTGTTTCATATACTGTGGAGGCATGTTATATTTCCTTAGGTGGACCATATTCTTAGAGTTATTTTACCCACTGGGTAGAAGCACTGCACTATTTTATTTATGGTTTTTAAATTGATGTAGTTCTGTCCTTGAACCGTTCTTGTCTATTAAATGTTCTGTATAATGTCATGTTTCATGTGTACCCTACGAAGAGTAGCTGCAACTTTTGCACCGGCTAATGAGGATCCTAATAAAATACCAAATGGTTAGGCCAGCACAGTCCACATGCTGCCTATCTACCCACCCTAGATACAATTTCCAAACTGATATGAACAGGTCCCTCAGAAGAGAGGGCTACTCACGGAATTTGAATAGCAAAGTAGAGTAGGCTGCATCCTGGTTGAGCCTTCTAGTGTACTGTTTAACAACTGTATGGTGGTCATAATTTCACCTTAGGCAGATTGACCCAACAGTACAAAACATGGTTTCATTCACTGGGGAAAATCGCCCTAACAACAACACTGAAGGAGAAGATAATTAAGTAATAAGGCCCGAGGGGGAGTGGTATATGAGCAATATACCACGTCTAAGGGCTGTTCTTAGGCACGATGCAACACGGAGTAGTATTGTAAAAAGAAAGAAAACGCAACACAGCACGGTTTAGTATTCCACTATTTCAATACAGGAGACATGAACCAAAATGGATGCCAGTAAATGTACTTTAAATGGGGCTCATCTCTGCCTGTTCTTCCTCTCTACCTCTTTTCAGTTAACGATGTGAGAGCACTTCAGGAATGGCCTTTTTCTATTCTCCTGCACTTCAAAAGCTTCTGCCGCCTTTTAAAAGCTCCATGAACAAGTGCGAGTGCATCTCCGGCTTCCAAAATGCATCTTATACTGAACAAAAATATGAATGCAACATGTGAAGTGTTAGTCCCATCTTTCATGAGCTGAAATAAAAGATCCCAGAAATGTTCCATGCGCACAAAAAGCGGTATTTCTCTCAAAAGAAATTCTACACATTTGTATTTCAACCCTGTTCTTAGTGAGCATTTCTTATTTGCCAAGATAATCCATCCACCTGACAGGTGTGGCAAATCACAAAGCTGATTAAACAGCATAATCATTACACAGGTGCACCTTGTGCTGGGGACAATACAATGCCACTCTAAAATGTGCAGTTTTGTCACACAACACAAGACATGTATCAAGGTTTGAGGGAGTGTGCAATTGGCATGCTGACTGCAGGAATGTCTACCAGAGCTGTTGCCAGATAATTGAATGTTAATTTCTCTACCATAAGTCGCCGCCTCCTGCCAAATTCTCTAAAATGGCGTTGTATGTCCAACCTGCCTCACAACCACAGACCATGTGTATGGCGTCGTATAGGCAAGCAGTTTGCTGATGTCAACGTTGTGAACAAAGTGCCCCATGGTACGCTACTGACAACGAACACAATTGCGTTTTATAGATGGCAATTTGAATGCACAGAGATACCGTGACGAGATCCTGAGGCCCATTGTCGTGCCATTCATCCACCACCATCACCTCATGTTTCAGCATGATAATGCACGGCCCCATGTCGCAAGGATCTGTACACAATTCCTGGTTGAAAATGTCCCTGTTCTTCCATGGCCGGTCTACTCACCAGACATGTCACCCATTGAGCATGTTTGGGATGCTCTGGATTGACCATGTACGACAACGTGTTCTAGTTCCTGCCAATATCCAGCAACTTCGCACAGCCACTGACGAGGAGTGGGACAACATTCCACAGGTCACCACAATCAGCTCGTTTCGGATAGAACACCATCTTCCTGACTCACAGAAGTTTGGCTTTCTCTTATGTAACAAACTTCTGAGAGGATGGCTATAAACCAATAACTACAGTCCTGACTGTTGCTCTCTGAACAAAGCTCTATTAGGAATCCTATATCAGTAAATTATGTAGACAAGTAACCACATCATAGGCAACATGTCCTTATCAAGAAGCCTTCTCTGTCTCCTCTCCTTCTGTAGCACGGAGGCCAATACTCAATGTTTTGATGCTTCACTCAAGGCTATCAATCAATGGCAGGTCTCTCAATGCTCTCTGAAGGTTACAGACAGTGCAGAGAGCGTCATAAGGGCCAAAACATGCTACAGGGATTCTATGAGTAAGTAAAGGTGTGGACATAAGTATTAAGTCTATAATTTCTTTCTATTCATATTTACTGTAACTAATATTTTTCAGATGAGATTGAAGATATTTCTTTCCAATGGTGTCCGCATGACTGTACTGTGTACTGACCTGCAGGTCAACAGATAGCCTCTCCACCAGGCTAGTTTTCCACTGGTCCTCCCAGCTGTGTGCACAGCACAGCCTGTTTTTCCACCAGTCCCTACTGCTGCACCCAGTTCTCTCTCAGAGTCTACAGGGATGGGTGGTGATGGGAAAACTGGCAGCCAAACCTATCCCACATGCTCACAGACTGAGTAATGGATGGCACTCCACTCTCCCCATGTTAGCTATACTAGCTATTTCTAGAGGAGCCACCCCAGTTGCCATGAAAGCTGTATTTTACTCTAAAGGAGTCGTGAAACTGTGGCCACCATTTTGGGCCCCACGTAATGACATGTTATATGATAGCTGTCCAGTTATTCTGTCAAATTCACCATCAAAGGGAGAGTTAAAAATAAAGCAGAGTCACTACCAGAAGTGACTCAGCCCTGTGGCAATCAGAGCTCATCATAGTGAAGAGTCCCATCCAAAATCCTATTTTCCCTAACCTAACCATAACCCTAACCCTAACCCCTAAAACGATACCTAACCCTAAACGTAACCCCTAACACTAATGTTAATTCTAACCCTAACCACCCCTAAAATAGCATTTTTCCTTGTGGGGACTGGAACATTTTTAAACACACACACAGTTTCCCAAATGTTTGGAAAGCAATCACATCATATTTGAGGAGATATTTTATGGGGAGTCCTAAGTGGACTATGATGCTAAATGCAGCTTCGAAAATACAGATTTATGTTTATGTGAGGGCAATTAATTATGCATTTTTAGACAGTGGTTTACATACACTGTGAAGGCTTTATGGCACAGCACACACACTAGTGGAATGAATGATGGCAAGTCCCATCAGATAGGTCAGGATTCAGTGTATGTCCTTTCCCACTGTCCAATCAATGCGGTTGATTTAAATAAAGTTCAGTCAGTGAATAGATAATGCACAGTAATCAGGATGAGGTACTGCCTAACAGAGGAATATTGCCATATCGTTGTCTGTTAATAAGACCTTTTTATTTCCACATTTACTTTGCCTTCTTCAAATTTCTTAGATTTTAGCTCTTGTATCATTGAGTCTTCTTCTTATTGCAGTGATCACTCTCTTTCTCCGATACCTCTCCTTCTCACTCAACAAGAGCATCGGAAGGTCGGACGATTTAAATCAGTTTACCAAATTTTTACCAGCATGTCACATGCGCAACCAGAGAAAATAAATCCTAGACCACACAGAGATGCATACAAAACCTCTCCCCCCGCCCTTCATTCGGCAAATCTGACCAGAATTCTATCCTCCTGATTCCTGCTTACAAGCAAAAACTAAAGCACGAAGTACCAGTGACTCGCTCAATACGGAAATGGTCAGATGACGCGGATGCTACACTACAGGACTGTTTTGCTAGCAGACTGGAATATGTTACGGGATTCATCCAATGGCATTGAGGAGTTCTCCACCTCAGTCATCGGCTTCATCAATAAGTGCATTGATAACGTCGTCCCCACAGTGACCGTACGTACATATCCCAACCAGAAGCCATGGATTACAGCCCCCCCCCCCAAAATATTTATTTATTTCACCTTTATTTAACCAGGTAGGCTAGTTGAGAACAAGTTCTCATTTACAACTGCAACCTGGCCAAGACAAAGCACAGCAGTTCGACACATACAACAACAAAGAGTTACACATGGAATAAACAAACATACAGTCAATAACACAGTAGAAAAATAAAAAATAAGTCTATATACAGTGAGTGCAAATGAGGTAAGATAAGGTAGGGTAATAAATAGGCCATGGTGGCGAGGTAATTACAATATAGCAATTAAACACTGGAATGGTAGATGTGCAGAAGTTGAATGTGCAAGTAGAGATACTGGGGTGCAAAGGAGCAAGATAAATAAATAAATACAGTATGGGGATGAGGTAGTAGGATGGGCTGTTTACAGATGGGCTATGTGCAGGTGCAGAGATCTGTGAGCTGCACTGACAGCTGGTGCTTAAAGCTAGTGAGGGAGATCGGAGTCTCCAGCTTCAGTGATTTTTGTAGTTCGTTCCAGTCATTGGCAGCAGAGAACTGGAAGGAAAGGCAGCCAAGGGGGGAATTGGCTCTGGGGGTGACCAGTGAGATATACCTGCTGGAGCGCGTGCTACAGGTGGGTGCTGCTATTGTGACCAGTGAGCTGAGATAAGGCGGGGCTTTACCTAGCAAAGACTTGTAGATGACCTGGAGCCTGTGGGTTTGGCGACGAGTATGAAGCGAGGGCCAGCCAAAGAGAGCGTACAGGTCGCAGTGGTGGGTAGTATATGGGGCTTGGTGACAAAACGGATGGCACTGTGATAGACTGCATCCAATTTGTTGAGTAGAGTGTTGGAGGCTATTTTATAAATGAAATCGCCGAAGTCGAGGATCGGTAGGAAAGACAGTTTTACGAGGGTATGTTTGGCAGCATGAGTTATCGGATGCTTTGCTGCGAAATAGGAAGCCGATTCTATATTTAATTTTGGATTGAAGATGCTTAATGTGAGTCTGGAAGGAGAGTTTACAGTCTAACCAGACACCTAGGTATTTGTAGTTGTCCACATATTCTAAGTCAGAACCGTCCAGAGTAGTGATGCTGGACGGGCGGGCAGCGATCGGTTGAAGAGCATGCATTTAGATTTACTTGCATTTAAGAGCAGTTGGAGGCCACGGAAGGAGAGTTGTATGGCATTGAAGCTCGTCTGGAGGTTAGTTAACAGTGTCCAAAGAAGGGCCAGAAGTATACAGAATGGTGTCGTCTGCATAGAGGTGGATCAGAGAATCACCAACAGCAAGAGTGACATCATTGATGTATACAGAGAAGAGAGAAAGCTGCCGCTTTCAAGGAGCGGGAGACTAATCCGGACACATTAAACATATTCTATTCAAAGAAATCCCGCTATGCCCTCAGACGAACCATCAAACAAGCAAAGCGTCAATTCAGGATTAAAATTTAATCCTACTACACCGGCTCTGGCGCTCGTTGGATGAGGCAGGGCTTGAAAAATATGACGGACTACAAAGGGAAACCCAGACGTGAGCTGCGCAGTGAGGCGAGTCTACCAGACGAGCTAAATGCCTTTTATGCTCGCTTCGAGGCAAGCAACACTGAAGCATGCATGAGAGCACCAGCTGTTCTGGATGACTGTGTGATAACGCTCTCGGTAGCCAATGTGAACAAAACCTTTAAACAGGTCAACATTCACAAAGCCGCTGGGCCAGACAGATTACCAGGATGTGTACTCAAAGCATGCGCAGACCAACTGTCAAGTGTCTTCACCGACATTTTCAACCTCTCCCTGACTGAGTCTGTAATACCTACAGTCACTTCACCCCTACCTACACGTAGAAATTACTTCAACTAACATGTACCCCTGCAAACTGACTCGGTACCGGTACCCCCTGTATATAGCCTTGTTATTGTTATTCTTATTGTGTTACTTTTTACTTTAGTCTATTTGGTAAATATTTTCTTAACTCTTCTTGAACTGCACTGTCGGTTAAGGGCTTGTAAGTAAGCATATCACGGTAAGGTCTACACTTGTTGTATTCGGCGCGTGTGACAAATAACATTTGATATGATTTGATTAGCATTGTAAATACATAGGACCAAATAACACTTTTACATGGAAAAAGAATTCACCAACAACACATAGCAATAACTTTATCCTTCCCCTTAGAAGACCAACATGGGCAGGTCTCCGGTCTTGGGTCGGCTGAAACCACTCTGTTACACCCTGGTGGCTTAGCCACACATGGGTGGGTGCCTGGTGGATAATTTCAGGGTATGGAGACTGCTAGGGCTCCAGGGTTACAGGGCGGGCAGGGATGTGCCTGTGGGCTGAGCAGCAGGTCTCCACATTTAACATTTACTTTCAGGAACAGCCCTGGTTAGTTAGTAGAACACAGCCCCCCCATTTACCACCATGTTCTAAAAAGGGCACCAGGGTGAGGTGAGGGTTCCGCCATGGAAATAGTCATTTTAATTTTAAAAAGGTTCCATGAGCTGTTCTGTCTTTTGTAACTCAATGAAAGGCCATTTCCAGACTTTCATAGACCTGCTGCAATTGGAAATGGGCCGGTATTGGATTAATGTAATGTAATTAGACAAAGAAACATTTGAACATCTACTGTAGCCTACATCATTGGCTTGTACATTAATTAAGTATTAAAATAATGTATAGTTAGCATAGTTTAGACGTTAAAAAATAGCATATCACCTGTAGAAGTGTGCCTTGTCTACAGTATTTCCTGTCCCACGTCATGCTGCCAATGAATGACAACGAACCTGTTCTCTTGGCCCTAATAAAGTATCTTCACATGACATCCATTCGTGCACATTATTAGGCTAGTATTCTTTCCCCACCGAGGCATCTTTGTTTGCTTATTTAATATTTGGAAAGATGTTTGAATTTGGAAACGAGGCAATTTGGAACTGTCCATGACTACAGGCTACACAGTGAATGAAAGAAAAAGAAAAACGTATTTTGTTGTCGAACTACAATGACGCGACCTACTTGCAACATAACATAAATTGGCGATACCAACCTAGATCACAATAATTCTCTTCACAGGTTGTAATATTCATTCCATATAATGCAATTCACTCTAGGCTATGCAGTAGCCTAGCATACGTGCATTTGGTTATAATTCATTTTATATAGAGCATATCGTTTAGCAACCTACCTGTCTTGCTTGGGATCCTCTCCAGTTGTGCGCCTTGTTCTTTCAGCGTTCAAACTCCTAATGTTTACATGGCTGGAATGAACTCTGTCTTTGAGCGTGCGCTCCTCCCATACGCAAACATACAGTGGTCCAACCCCTCTCTGTATTTCTGTACAGCCTAGCCTACAGTCAGCTGCAGAAACTGTCGCCAAAAAACATCTTTACGTACCTGCCCACTCCTTTGTAGAAAGATTATTTAATAGCAAGCATACAATTGTTTAACCTGACCAGAGGTGACAGACGTGATAAAGCAACCTTCCAATACCCACCCATTCAAAGATATCTTGCATAGCATTTTGAAATGACAGACATGCATTTCAATATTTTTCTAACTTTCAATAATGAATTAGGACTATAATGTATACAACTGGATATATGATTGCAATTCAATTTATTTTTGAAATATTTATATTTTTAAATCTCTTACAAAACATCTAAGAAATAAACATGCTATATTTTAGCCAGATTGTTCACGCTTCAAAAGAGGTAAAGTCTTAGCCAACTAGGCCTACATGATGATGAAGAAAAATCGGCTATTTATTCCCAGGCCTGTCCTGTAATGAGGACATTGGATAAGCACATAGCCTATCATCACACTTCTTTCTTTGATGTGGGGGTAGGCGTTTTCCAAACTAGCAAACTACAGGGCCAACCATATGCAACATACAGTTGGCTACAAGTTTTAGTTTACAGTGCAATTCTTCATAGATTGCTTTTAATGTCTTTACGACAATTGTTTTTTTTAATGTATTTTTTTATTAACATGATTTGCCACAGTACGTGATATAGTTATTTAAATAAGTTATTTCCAATCATATAATTGAATTGGGAAAAAATCGAACTGGAGACAACAAACTAAAATGTCTAATATGAATATGTGTTTTATCCAATGATGTGTTTTATCCAATGTGCAATCCGTATTTATCTTGCACACCACAGGCAATGAATAACTGGTCCAGGCTATGTTATGTCATCCAGCTATGCCATCTATAGATGTCGTCACGGTGTCGTTTGAGACTTGCGCGGATGAAACTGATTCCAAATCAGTTTTCAAAGAACAGACAGTTCACCAGCCCATAGACATCACTTCCGAATCTGATGACGTAGGGCGTCCTCATCGGTTCCTGTTCGAGGTTCCTCCATTCAAAGATAGAACTGTCGGTAAAAAGATAACGCGTTAGTAATTACTTTGGTAGGTCGCATATACCGTAACTGGCGACGAAAGCTTTCGTTATAGATCGTTATGGAGACTTCCGGAAACTCTCACAAGAAGCCGAAGCTGAGCAACGCGTCCAGCGAGAATTGGGTGAGTTGTTGTATTCATTCCTACACCGACGACCGCTGCCACGTCAACAATATGCTGCTAAACTACCAATGTTGTCTCTTGTTTCTGCAATTTCTGTTCCCAGTAAAACATTTACTGCTATAATTAAAGTATGCAATAGTTTCTTGCCTGCGCGGAATGGCCGTATTACTAAGATTGGAGAAATGCAACTAGTTCGCTTCTTAGTCTTGCCACCAAATGCCAGACAGACAGCCATTTGGAGCTAGCTATAGCTTGCACGACATTCCAAAAGCTAGCTAACTATAAGATCCTGTATCTGCTGCAAAATGATGACCCGTGTCCCTTGATGTACATTTTAGTGTGACTCAAAATGCTTCTTGCTAATCTACTCGGCAGTAGCCTAGTGACATAGCACATGCATTGGAATGTAGGCCTATGTCATCTTACTGTACATTAGGTGCAAACCAGTCCTTCAACGTTTTTGTCATAATATGGCTGACCTTTTGCTTCATGAGTAAGAAATGTGCCTGTCCTGGACAGGTCAGTGTGGCTTCTGTATGTTGCAAAGTCACAGTCGGTGTTCGCTGCAAAGGAACAAATGGCACTACGTCAGTGTCATTTGATATGAAACTAAAGGACAGAACAATATTGTGATTGCAGGGAATGCAGAGGGCGACTAATGTGACCTACCAGGCTCACCATGTCAGCAGGAACAAGCGCGGTCAGGTGGTGGGGACGAGAGGGGGCTTCCGTGGATGCACTGTCTGGCTCACAGGTATACAGAAGAACTCAAGTTCATTTAGCCTGGTCCCAGATCTGTTTGGGCTGTGTTGTCAACTCCTAGGGTCATTGGTTGTTGTGAGACTGACCAAAGGAGTTGGCAAGACAGCACAAACAGGTCTGGGACCAGGCTATCGTCAGTTAGTCTTCAAAGAAATACAAATGTTTTCTCGTGCCTTTCTTTCAGTCACTTTATATTCACTCACACTAGCTCACCGTTGAACAAGGTTTACTGCTGTATCTAGGGTTCAAGTACTACCAAAAGACAATATTAGCATTCAATCAACAGTAGCATTTCTGAAGAACGCTTCGCATTCATCCACGCTCTGCCTTCAATTCTAATATTGTCAGGCACCATTTGTTATGCCAACATTTTCGTCATTCATTCAATGCTAATATTGACGCAATGCTAAAATGTGGGTATTGCTACACTCCATACTAATATTGACCAACCACCATCAACACCTATTCCTCGCCACTCTCTCCCGCCCAGGTCTGTCTGGGGCTGGGAAGACCACGGTGAGCATGGCCCTGGAGGAGTACCTGGTGTGTCACGGCATCCCCTGCTACTCGCTGGACGGAGACAACATCCGCCAGGGCTTGAACAAGAACCTGGGCTTCAGCCCTGAGGATCGCGAGGAGAACATCAGGCGTATAGCCGAGGTGGCCCGCCTGTTCGCCGACGCAGGGCTCGTCTGCATCGCCAGCTTCATCTCTCCCTACGGACGGGTGAGTGAGGGGGGAGGAAATAACAAGTGAGAGAAAGAGGAGAGGGAGGTAGACCGAATAGAAGGGGGATATAGGAAGACAGGGGAAGAGGTGACAAGTCATGAGAAAGGGAAGATGAAAGAGAGCAAAAAGAAAGACAGAGGGAGAGAGTTAATATGCTGCTACTTGTGTTTTTCCTGTAATTCCCAGTTGACGATTTCCAATACCCTATCATACCCTATCTATCATTTTTTTTCTTCTATTGTGTTATTGACTGTATGTCTGTTTATTCCATGTGTAACTCTGCGTTGTTGTATGTGTCTGCTGTGCTTTAACTTGGCCAGGTCGCAGTTGTAAATGAGAACTTGTTCTCAACTAGCCTACCCGGTGAAATTAAATAAAATCGTCAGCAGTTAACTATCCCGTTGTTTGTCTCCCCATCGTCCAGGATCGTGTGAACGCCAGGAAGATCCACGACGCTGCAGGCTTGCCCTTCTTCGAGGTGTTTGTGGACGCGCCGCTTGATGTGTGTGAGCAGAGAGACGTCAAGGGCCTCTACAAGAGAGCCAGGGCTGGAGAGATCAGAGGTAAGGCAAGATAAATAACACATGCATATACGTATAGGCATGTATGAACAAGTTGAAGAGAAAAGTCTAGAGAAAGTGTGTAAAGTGTATTGGTTTTGACCAGCAGGAACATGAGATCTCATGTCTTTGGCTGTTACCAGAGGAAGTCCTCTGTCGTTTATCGCTCAGTGAAAGAGTGAGTTACAAGCTAAGGAAGCTGCTGGGTAAAGAGCTTAATCTAGTCTAGTGCACCATGCTAAGCTCGGAGTTCAAGTTCAAGTTTATTTGTCGTATCCACACGGCGTGCACAGTGTCCACACGGCGTGCACAGTGTCCACACGGCGTGCACAGTGTCCACACGGCGTGCACAGTGTCCACACGGCGTGCACAGTGTCCACACGGCGTGCACAGTGTCCACACGGCGTGCACAGTCCAATGAAATGCTTGCAGGTTCCTTCATGCTAAGCTCTGAGCTGTAGGCATGAGACCATATACTGTGAAGCCTAGTTAAGCTGTCCAACTGGTCAAGACATTTGTATTTTTTTTTATTTAAGGTAGGCCAGTTGAGAACTAGTTCTCATTTACAACTGCGACCTGGCCAAGCTAAAGCAAAGCAGTGTGACAAAAGAACAACAACACAGTTACACATGGGATAAACAAAAGTACAGTCAATAACAATAGAGAAATCTATATACAGTGTGTGCAAAGGGAGGAAGTAGACATGATCTACCAGATGCCATATGTCAGGTATTGTTATACAGTGGGGCAAAAAAGTATTTAGTCAGCCACCAATTGTGCAAGTTCTCCAACTTAAAAAGATGAGAGGCCTGTAATTTTCATCATAGGTACACTTCAACTATGACAGACAAAATGAGAAAAATAAATTCCAGAAAATCACTTTGTAGGATTTTTAATTTATTTATTTGCAAATTATGGTGGAAAATAAGTATTTGGTCAGTAACAAAAGTTTATCTCAATACTTTGTTATATACCCTTTGTTGGCAATGACAGAGGTCAAACGTTTTCTGTAAGTCTTCACAAGGTTTTCACACACTGTTGCTGGTATTTTGGCCCATTCCTCCATGCAGATCTCCTCTAGAGCAGTGATGTTTTGGGGCTGTCGCTGGGCAACACAGACTTTCAACTCCCTCCAAAGATTTTCTATGGGGTTGAGATCTGGAGACTGGCTAGGCCACTCCAGGACCTTGAAATGCTTCTTCGAAGCCACTCCTTCGTTGCCGGGCGGTGTGTTTGGGATCATTGTCATGCTGAAAGACCCAGCCACGTTTCATCTTCAATGCCCTTGCTGATGGTAGGCTTTGTTACTTTGGTCCCAGCTCTCTGCAGGTCATTCATTAGGTCCCCGTGTGGTTCTGGGATTTTTGCTCACCGTTCTTGTGATCATTTTGACCCCACGGGTGAGATCTTGCGTGGAGCCCCAGATCGAGGAAGATTATCAGTGGTCTTGTATGTCTTCCATTTCCTAATAATTGTTCCCACAGTTGATTTCTTCAAACCAAGCTGCTTACCTATTGCAGATTCAGTCTTCCCAACCTGGTGCAGGTCTACAATTTTGTTTCTGGTGTCCTTTGACAGCTCTTTGGTCTTGGCCATAGTGGAGTTTGGAGTGTGACTGTTTGAGGTTGTGGACAGGTGTCTTTATACTGATAACAAGTTCAAACAGGTGCCATTAATACAGGTAATGAGTGGAGGACAGAGGAGCCTCTTAAAGAAGAAGTTACAGGTCTGTGAGAGCCAGAAATCTTGCTTGTTTGTATGTGACCAAATACTTATTTTCCACCATAATTTGCAAATAAATTCATTAAAAATCCTACAATGTGATTTTCGGGATTTCTTTTCCTCATTTTGTCTGTCATAGTTGAAGTGTACCTATGATGAAAATTACAGGCCTCTCTCATCTTTTTAAGTGAGAGAACTTGCACAATTGGTGGCTGACTAAATACTTTTTTGCCCCACTGTATAGTCATATTTAGGGAATGTCAAACAAAACTTCCTACGGTATCTGTCTGCGGATGGGCTGTGCGCAACCCCTCCCTCCACGGATACCCAGTCATTAATCTTCTTTCCCTTTGATACCCAATAACCCATACTCTCCCACCGTTCTGACTAAGTCCTGACTATACCAGCAACAAGGTTCGCTGTCCCCACAGATGACCATGTTGTTCTTAACTATGTGGGCCTTCATGCCCCTTTCAGTGGGTGGTACAGCTATATTCAAAAGTGTCATCACATCCCTTCCCAATAGGTTAACGGGACACAACTTGGAAATCAGCACCGGTACCATTGCTTCCCCCCCTGAAGCCTCCTGAGTCAGATCAATGTTAAAAATGGTTTTTGTTCCTGTGCTAGAGCCAAATATACTGTAGCTAACTCAAATACCTAGTAATTCAGTATCGATCTTATCCTCCTCATCTACACTGTCTGGCGATGGGCGCCTACCCTTTTCACCCCATATACTCCCTACTGCCTTAGAACAATCCTGATGGTTGTCTTACTGCATGTTCTAACACACGTGTGTTCAGCCCAAAACTCTCTCTCTACTCCTATATGCAGACTGAACAAGGCTCTATTTCCCAAACGCTATCCATATAGATAATAGTAAACTAACCAATCCAAGAGGCCCTTTCCAGTAATCCTATCAGTTTAACCTTTGCATTAGTTTAGTCAATTTGGATAGAAAATAGTGTTTCTCACAAAAGTTTTTTTTAAATGAAATTCACCTGTTTTTTTTCCCCCAATTTCTAGTGAAAGTGATCAGTTTTCACCAGGAATTGTTCAACTATTCAGGGTTTTTCAAAACAGTTCTATACAAATTAAATCCCACACTTCAGTGAGACCTCCGCAATCGCATTGATTGTCTGTGTGTACTTGGGTGTGTGTGTTAAACCAAATGTTGAAATCAAACAGAAATGTCCAGACACTTCCCTGCCCCACTTAGACATTCCTACTCATTCACATCACACACACACACACACACACACACACACACACACACACACACACACACAGTATTATATGGTTGGTCTCTCACTGCCATAATCATGTACAAACACTCTGTTATCGTTAATAGACCAATTTCCAATCAGTACATTTGATAGCTATTATACAGTAGATTATTTCCATTAACCATTATCTATTGTCTTCCTTAATTAACATACATACACACGTATTTGACTTCCATTTTTCCTGAAAGCAAGCACTATATTCAAACCTCATATAATAGTTTTCCATTGAGTGGAATTGACCTTACTTTAAACTAAGCAATCCCAGAGGCCCTTTCCAGTAATCCTATCAGTTTAACCTTTGCATTAGTTTAGTCAAATGCAAAACTATTAGTTAACAAATGTTGGACCTTCAAAAAGTCGGTGCTGCCTTATCAGCTTGATTGTCAAACAATAGTAATGTTTTATTCATACCTTTACTTTTAAACATCCCACTAATTACTTGCTTCCAACCACCTCTCTTTTTGCTAACGTTTGTTACCAGTTAAAAAATTGTATTTGTTAAATATAGTTAACATCTATTTCTGCTTTTTACAGGGAGGCCACTTTAATTAGTTATTATATCCTCCTCCAATGTCTCAATTATATGCATTTATTTCGAATTAGAAAAACAGAGAATGAAGTTTTTCTTGAGTCGCATGGTTCTTAGTACTTTACCAAAGCCATAACTCCTCGTGTTTCTGCTCTACCACATAGCATACATATTTTATCAACATTGAACGTCAAATCTAAACTTTTAGCGATGGTTCGAATGTGGCGAAATACAACGTTAATATCCATTTTAAACTTAATATCCACTAATGAACTAGTTAATTCAAACTTTCTAAATTATAATTCCTTTTCTACATCTAGATGTCTATCAAATCCATACTTCTTTCTCCATTTTGGACCAAAATAAATGTTTCTTTTATCTTTTAACTCCATATAGCGCTCATCTCCCATAAGTTCAGGAACCTCTTTTGAAGATTTACTGCCCGTTGTTGATATTACAAATATATTTTGATAGTCTCCTTACAGACGCCTAGGTAGGGTTTATACACATATTTAAATACTCGCTTAATTATTCTATAACCCCCATCCTATGTGGATCTTATTGTTAGGTGTGCTTCTTGAGCAAACGAAATATAATATTGAGTCATATAAATCATCCAACCAGTAACCCAGAGGCTTATGAAGACTCTAGTTTCATGAAACCAGTTAAACGACCGTTATTTCTCACACTACCTATTTTAAATCCCATGTTGTTTCTTCATTGTTTCCACATCTACTTATTTTATATCCCCTCTTAATAATCAACCTTATCCCTATGTGTTTCACACGTAAATGTGTATGTCATTACCCCCTATGTGTGTGTGCTAGGCTGATCCTCTATGTTCCCAATATATGTGTATTAGGTCTCCATGATCTATGTGGGTGGTTCCTAACGTTATCAAATTACTCTAATTATGGTCTAATGTATATTCCCACAGCCTATGTGATATGTATTCTACCATGTGGGATTCTCCGGTCTGGAAACTTTATCTATAGAGTCGACTTTTGACTGGATCAGATCTCACCCGTATACAACTATCTGTTGTTCCTTGGGACTTTTGAAGTTAATATCTCATATCTCACACCGCTAAATTAGGTTTCCCTCTCCTCCTCCTGTTATTGGACTTAATTTCAGTGACCAGTCTGTAGAATTGATGGTGTTATCTCGTTCATATAGGATTACCGTCTATCTCACAAAATATGTCTTTTGAATCATCAACCATGGCTAATTTACCATTTAAGTTATCCTATTCACAAAATCACCATCTTTTCACAGAGCACCCACCTATTTAATATCCCCTGCGTTAATAACCCGTCATGGACTGCTACAGAGTCCGGAGCTATTAAGCTATTTTTATTTATGGCAGCGCCTTACCTCAGGTCATTTCGGACCTGCTTCCTTCCTAGATCGTTTATAGATCGTTTAAAGTTAACTTCCTACTACTTACAAAGTAGATATTAGTAAATCTGTTAAGAATGATCGAGCTCCTCTTTTTGCTAAATTCCAAACACGTTAGAACCAAAACAAACTCTTATTTTTGCTAAATTCCAAACATTTTAGAACCACAATTAAGATATCTCAAACCATTCCCTCCAAAATACATCTGTGAGTAAAGACTCTACTGACCTGTCTTGTAGACTGGGAAAAGCAATGTCGGTTGGATCTCGTCACCGTCTCTGTCGTTCTTAGATATACACCGGCCTGCAATAGTTCCCCGATGTCAGGGGGCAGGTCTTTGATCTTACGGATGCGATCATCCGCCCGTGCACGGTATTCGGCGTGTTATCTTTGGACGACAGACAGATATTGAGATCATTTAAAACTATGTTTGATTGTTCTTGGACAAGTTTATAGGTATAAGATGAACGAGTTCGTGTCACGTTTCAATGGACTAGTGGAGGCTGTCGTTTCTGATTATAACGCGCAAACCAAATGGAGGATTTATGGATAAAATACGTTACTTTTTCTAACAAAAGAACCATGGATTGTCTTCGTTGGACACTTAGGATGACCTCAGCAGAAGTTCTTCAACAGGTAATTGATTTGTTTTCGCTGTGAAATGTGTTGTGTGTGCCATGATGGCTAATCGATACATGGCTATGGGAAAAATATGTGAGGTGCTACTCTCAATCAAATGTGCTGCTTTCGCCGTAAAGCCTTTTTGAAATCTGACAACGCTGTGATATTGCCAAGAAACAGAGCTTTTGATGAGTATGGAACACTTGTATATTGGTGGATGTTTAATAATTCAACTTTTGGATTTTGAATTTGGCGCTTTACATTTTACCTGGTAGTGTCGGGAGGAGCCCGCTAGCGCCCCACTGATCCTTGAGAAGTTAAACAACTCCGTCTGTAACCCAGAATTTGTAAGATACTGGTTGAAATAAGACAGACAGGAGCCCAGTCTACAATGGTCAAAGGTAAAAGTGTTTATTCACGCGAGAGCTCTGATCTTAAAAGGTGTACACAGTCTTTTATATGGTACAATGTTGAAATACAAAAAATACAAAGGCCCCACCATATTCCCCACCCTTTCCAGGAAATAGTGTTTTCCCACAGTACCCATTTCATTCCTTATCACAATCTTTGCAACATAAGTCAACCTTGGACAGCTCCTAACCGTCCCTCCCGTCCCTAGGACCAGAAGCCTTCCCACATATGTCTGATTAGAACTAAGAATGCTTTGTTCTCACTGACTTCTTCAAACAAGTCGTACCATCCTGTTCCACTCTCCACAATATTCATTTATAGACACACACACATCAATTGGACTACCATTTGTCTTATAACCCTATCTCTATTGCATACATTTTCAGAATGGAATATTCTTAGATGTACAAACATTTAGTCATTAAACATAACATCTATAACAGTTAATAGAATGACTAATTGAATGGGGGATGAGGTGGGATTCAGCCCTGTTCGAGTGCGTTCTCAGACCACACTATTAGGAATCTTGTCTCTTCAAGTCACGCCAATCTGGATAATAAGCCGTGTGAACCATGTCTTAAAAAATAAATTAAATAAAGCCTGTCTAGATTTCATTTAATTTGTGTGGTTTGTGGTTCCCAACCAGAGGTATTAGGACTCTGGGGGTACTTGGCCTAGCCACAAGGGTACTTGAGAAGACTCTTGAGACCATAGGGTTGCTGTTCAAATGCACATGAGGAGATACTTCAGGGGTACTCTGGGAAGACTCGTGAGACCATAGGGTTGCTGTTCAAATGCACATGAGGAGATACTTCAGGGGTACTCTGGGATGAGCACAATTCAGTTGGTGGTACAGTAACTGATAACATTTGTGAACCACTGACTCATTGGATAGATATGACCTTCCTTGCAACTTATAATGAAGTTCACAACCTTTCTGCAAATTACATATTGATTCATATTCAGCTATCGTTATTCATGCCAATTGAGGGACTGATTCAGCTATTTTCTGAGTGAATTGTGAATGTTTTCTCTGTGTGTCGTGTCAGGTTTCACTGGGATAGACTCTGAGTATGAGAAACCAGAGGCCCCAGAGCTGGTGCTGAAGACCGACTCCTGCAGTGTCAACGAGTCTATACAGCAGCTCATTGACCTGCTACATGAGAAGGTGAGAGAAACTATCTCCTCTTTGATTCATCCATCCATTCATGGATGAGGTTTGATATAAACAGATGGATTGAAACCTGTAACATGGAAGCATGCTGTCACATTTCGTTTCCACCACTAGAGGACAGTGTCTTCACACTTTCAGATTGGGATTCACATTTCCAAAATACTAACTCCTCACAGCAGTTTAACCCCCACATTCACACCCCTGAATTCTTATCCAACGCAGTCAACCTCTTGGATGTTCTCGTTTTGCCATAGTGTTTTGTGCATTTTCACTGGTATAATGGATGAATATTTGTAGGATATAGTGCCGGTGGATGCTTCCTATGAAGTGAAGGAGTTGTACGTAGTGGAAAACAAGCTGGACCTGGCCAAGACGGATGCTGAAACACTACCTGCTGTGCAGATTGGAAAGGTAACCGTTCTCATCAAATACCGTTTTTACTAACACCTACTGGTATTTTCCGAGAGCCTCTGGGGATGGATAGATTCTAAAGGCCTATGTGAAGGTGATAAGTGAACATTTCCGAAAGTGTGACCCATGTTCGACCACACTTTTGAATGATGTTGGACCGTTATTTGAGTGCTGATTGACCGCTGTTTGACCACAGGTGGACATGCAGTGGGTTCAGGTGCTTGCTGAGGGCTGGGCCACCCCTCTGAACGGCTTCATGAGGGAGCGGGAGTTCCTGCAGTGTCTCCACTTTGACTGTCTGCTGGACGGTGAGACGGCACCATGGCCCTTTCTCAATAATCTTTCCTTGATCCCTCATGTTTTCCTCTTGTCCTCTCCTCAAAATGTCTGCCTTAGAGTCCTTTCCTTGCCTACTTCTCAAAACGTCTGCCTTTCTTCATCCTCTCCTCACTTCCCACTGACATTTTGAGAAGGCGGTGCTGTGATGAATACAGGTGTTTCTCTGTGAAGTCAAATAAATTGCTGGATGTTATGCTCTATAATGGCCACTAGAGGGAGATGAATGCTCTCAAAAGGACATGTTCAGATCAAATCAAATGTTATTTGTCACATGGCCGAATACTGCAGGTGTAGACCTTACAGTGAAATTACTCACAAGCCCTTAACCAACAATGCAGTTTTAAGAAAAATAAGTGTTAAGGTGAAAATAACAAATAGTTAAAGAGCAGCAGATAATAACAGTAGCGAGGCTATATACAGGGTGTACCGGAACAGAGTCAATGTGCAGGGTGCCCCGGTGTCGAGGTAATATGTACATGTAGGTAGAGTTGGAACTTTACAAGTGGTTTTGATTAGCTCATCAATACCTCAAAATGACCGAATACATTAGTTAATTAAAATTAAGTCTGATTTTCGATGAAAGAAACAGAGGGATAATCTTACCATGCTATTGTGTTGAGTCATCGTGATCCTTTTACACTTTAGGCTTAATACTTTTTTTTATTCTCTGAAAACAAATATAACCGGTACCTTTTGAGTTGGGCTGAAGGAACGCCGAGGGGCCCAGTCTTGGTATTGGTGAAACTATGAAATTACACCAATTTCCTACACAGCGTTTGAATTTCCAAAAAAGAGTCAATTTGCTTTTATTGCCCACATAACACTGACCCTTAAGGCGACGTGTGGGATGTGTTGCCAATACATACTGGCGCACACACACACACACACACACACACACACACACACACACACGCGCAGCATAAAAATTTGTTAAACAACAGAAATGATAACCAAGCCAGTGTTTCATTAGCTGTCCGATATCACAGGAGTTCCTTACAGCAACAACTCTCTATTCTTCACAGCACCAACAAGTCATTTTTGGACTTGTTGTTTGGTTTTTCTTTTGATATAATTTCAAATGTTTTGGACCCGAGCTAGTGGTGATTATGCTGTGGCAAATGAACGGAACTGGGCCTGTGTACTTGGTAGAGAACGCTGAATGACATGTCCATGAGCTATGCCCTCACTCGGGTTTCGCTTGTTTGTCCTAGCGAGGAAATGTGAGCGGAGGAAAAGGATGAAGCCTCAATATTGATTGCCTCCACAAACTATAATTTGTCTATTTCCAGTTCCTTCTAGGGATTTTACAGTGGATGACCCTTACAGAGCTGGAGGAGCTTCCAACTGAACCAAACGTGACTGGCTAGATTTCAGAGACATTTGTTCATTTAAATAACAGAACCTTTGTAGTTAAATGACCCTTTTACCCTCACTTTCACTTAAGGTTGCAAAATTCTGGTAACTTTCCAAAATTCCTGGTTTTCCAGAAATTCTGGTTGGAAGATTCCTGGAATTACAAGGAAATAAGCAGAAAATATGGGAATCCTCCAACCACGATTTCTGGTAAACCAGGGAATTTTCAGAAAGTTACTGGAATTTTGCAACCCTGCTCTCACTTCATTGTAATCCGTCACTGATTTGGAGTCCCAGTTAATAGGATCGACAAGGACACCAGCATTTCCCTGGTAGATGACTGTGTTATGTGTTTGTGCCAGCTCCTTGTTTGGCGCGGGCCAGGCTGGGACAGCAGGCGTGTGTGTGCTCGTCTGTGTTCACGTGTCTTATTGAAACCAGCTGTGTGTGCTAACTCTGTGACAGAGGACGAAGGAGTGGTGGCGGGCGGTTGGCAGCAATGGCATCCCCATCCAGCAACACACCATCTGATCCAATAGGATGTGAAAAGCGTGCTGGTCATGTTGGTTTAATCAAGGTGTAGGGCTAAATGAATCTGCCAACGTCATGTCAACACAGGGCCTCCCCCTCTCTTTCTTTTTCTCTCTCCATTTCTTTTTCCTCTTTTCTTTCTGCAAGGGTTAGAAACCACCTGAATGCACAAGACTGGATGGTGGTTGTTCCCTAATCACCTCATATATCTAAAATGTCTAAATATTCCCTGGCATAGTAGGCAGTAGATAGGCTGTACTTGATTTTATTGGACGAGAGACAGTTCAAGTCATTCTGCTGATGGGTCTGTCTGGTTTCTGACCTACCAACTTCCTCTGTCAGCAGTCTGACGTCGATTTTTATTCTGTGTCTCAAGCACTAACGGGGCTACCTTCCATGTCTCCTTTCCTTTATTCAACCTCTGACCCCCTCATTGAACCAACCCACCTGTTCCCCTCCCGTCCCCTAGGTGGCGTCATCAACCTGTCTGTGCCGGTGGTGCTGCCGGTGTCGGGGGCGGACAAGGAGCGCCTGGACGGCGTCACGGCCATGGCCCTGGTGTACGAGGGCCGCCGCGTGGCCATCCTCCGCAACCCCGAGTTCTACGAGCACCGCAAGGAGGAGCGGTGCGCCCGCCAGTGGGGCACTACCTGCAAGGACCACCCCTACATCAAGGTCAGTGGTTAGTTCCAGAGACCTCTACCACATAGACAGGCAGGGCAGCCACGGTCCGGTCCACTGCACCGCGAGGTGTTGTGCCAGCAAAAGCTGTCAATGTTGAAAACTGTTGAGTAACACTCCTACATCAAGGTCAGTGGTTAGTTCCAGAGACCCTTTCACATAAACGAGCAGGGGGGCTACGGACCGTTCCACTGCGCAGCAAGGGGTGTCTTGACTTGCCGACGAAAGCTGTCACTATTGAAAACTGTCATGTAACATGTCAAAATAACAATGTTTGTTTTCCTATGAGTGTTTCTTATCTTTGTTTGGCTCAAACCGGTGCTCGTTGACAGCTTCAGGGGACAGTTTATGTCAGGTGACAGGGAGGAGCCTTGAAGTTCTCACACCTCCCTCCACCACGTTTATTATCATACAGCCATACCTTCTGTTACAGCTACACAGTCTCCAGAGCTGTTTAGAATGTCCCACTGATAGTTATTATGAAATGGAACCCTGGTGATGAAGGCAATGACCCCTGAGACGGTTACCCTTAACGTGCTGTTTGATAAACACCCTCCCCACGTCCAAGCCAACCAACTCTCCGATTGGCCTTGTACGTACACACACACACACACACGTTCGTTCTAATAGAAGACAGATCCTAGGTGACCCTTTTCCTCAATGCTGCTTATGGAAGGACTGAATAAAGTGGAGTAGTGTCGTAAAGAAAAGGTCCCGCTGCTCTCTTCCTTCCCCCTGTCAGAAGTGCTTGTGTAATCGCTCCATCGCCCTCGCACCGCCCTCAATTCGCACATGTGTTTTATTTGGATCGCAGTCTCCCTCGGCCCCCTCTCTCCATCTGGCCCCTTCAAACTGCCTTTTATTTACACAGGGCTTTTTAAAGCTGTCCTGGACTTGGAGCTGGCCCTGCTGAACACGTTAACCCTCGCCAGCAGCCTCCCACCTCATCCATTCCAAATATACCTGAGCGAAGATGGCAACTGTTATTATATCAGTGGGCGCTCAGGTAGACTTCATGGCGTCCTGAAATGATCCCACCCCCCCTGCTGAAAAAAAACACCAGGCGCCACCTGGAAAAGCTGTATCACACACACAAGTGCAGTCACACACACACGCAGCCACGTCACACAACCGGACTGGAGATCTATAACCGGGGAGGACAATTGTGAAACTGCATTTTTGAAACCCTATCTTCAAGACTGATGGTGGCAGGAGCCGGGCTAGGGTTATTTTTGCTATCTGTCTTGGGACAATTTTGTCTCCCGTTGTTATTATGGATTAGTGTGGGTTTGCTCTCACACACACACACACACACACACACACACACACACACACACACACACACACACACACACACACACACACACACACACACACAGAGAGGGAGCTGGAGTAGTTCTATAGTGTCTTCAGCCCAACTCGGTCTGATGATTTTAAACACACTGAACAGACACACACTAATACCACGGTGGCTCATCAGCCCTGCCCTGTTGAGTCATTGGCTGGGTGAGATGCTGTGAATTTGGACGCCAGGATTCTCCTGTTTCTCTCAGAATGCTCTTCAATTCAACAAAGTTGAACAGTCAACACTATCTTCAGTGTCTCCGTTATTCATTCTGGGTTGGTGTTCAGTTGCAGACACTGTCAGTTTAACAAGAAAGCAGCGTGGTTGGCTGTCCATCAGCTACCCATAATCCTCTAGTGTGTCTGGCGGCTCTGGCCCTGCTGCAGGCAATGCATGCTGGGTAGTGGGTTCTCCCAGACCTGTCACTCACTCTCTCTGCTGTGTGTGTACAACTTGCTATGATTTAAGGTGTCACTCGTTAAACACACACACACTTTAACTCCCTGCGCTGTATCCGATCCGTCAACACACCCCTCGCAGGCGGCAGCCCCTCACCCCGTCTCCGTGACTAGGAATAACCTGCTCCGTATTACGTCGCGGTCAATCCAAGTTTCCTGTTTACCCTGGCCGGGCCGTCAGGGAGACAGGAGCCTTCACGTCGGAAACTACAGCATGCTGAATTGTTTAATTTAGCAGGAGTCCCCTCTTTATATCTAAAACACAGTGTGCGTGTGTGTATTATCATGTAAATGCAGCTTTGGGTTACCCCTGAGCTAGCATGTTACTATCACTTTCCATCTTAGAATGTTTAAAAGATCTACTGTGTGTTTTGGGATTTGAATTGCAACCGTTTTTCCTCTTTCTGTCTCCGCCTCCAAAGTGAGGGTTGTTCATCTGCTTTGCCACTGATCTGGAGCCAGTAGATCAGACTAGATGGATCAGTAGATCAGACTAGATGGATCAGTAGATCAGACTAGATGGATCAAGTGGAATGCAGGCACCCCTTCACGCCGCTACGCTGAACTCCATCCATCCTTCCTCTCTGGCTTATTGATGAGAACAACAAGAGGGCATTGAAGGCTGACGATATATGCTGTGCATATCATCTTGTGGCTAATGCACGCTCCTTCTCTGTTGTGAAAGCCATCCCGTCCTACTACAGCTTACAAAGACTTGGGCCAAATGCACTACCAACGTCTGTCAAACAGTCAGTGCTACTGTGGAATCCTCAGAATATAAATGATAGTCCCTGAAATCTCAGACCATTACATGCCACTGACCATTTTATATGGGACATCATTACTGTTCACTAGTAGGCTGATGTTGTTTTCGAACTTTAACTCCTTGAGTAATAGTGAATAGCCATCTCTATAAGACACAGTTGTGTATATGCTTCTTCTGGATCCCCTGGGCCTGCCATAGTCTATCCATAGTCCTGATGCTTTGATGGCTTTAGTACCTACCCTGCAGAATGTACTCCATAAAGAGCCCAGTGGTTACAGCACAGGCACCAGTAGTAAATGCCCAGAAAGGCAGACCAAGAGTTATAGCCTGAAACAAAGCTGGCTTTGCCTGGGTTTAGCAGTACTTTGGGGACATTAGAACAATCTTGTAAGGGAAAAAATTGCTTCAATGCGGTCCATGAGCTCATCATGGATGGTGTCTCATTGTGGATTACATTACACGTCATATTTTGTGTTCCTCTCGAGTTTTTCGCTAAAGTCGAGAGAGATGTGGTCAAAGGCATAAAGCAATGGGATTCTTCTTTCTCACTGGGTTCCAATTTGTAGGAGTCTTTCCAACTTTAGATGTTGTATTTAAAGTTGTCTGGGGGGCTGTTGTTGATTTATCCGTAATCCCGCCCCTCTTGCAGCGGTTGCCAGATTTGGGGAGGTTTCTGTGCGAAACAGTCCTTGATGGATGTCACAAGTGCAGTATGAACATGGTAGAGGAGTTAGAGAAGGCCACTTGTTTAGCATATATTTCACATTGATCCATAGCCTCTTCATGTACCTCTGACAGGATTGGATAGTTATTACTGCACCCTGCTCTTCTTTGATAGGCTATCTGAAATGTCCACCATACTGCTTACACTTATCCAGTCTTTTCAGATCTGCCCAAAACCCGGGGTGAAATAAGTTCTGGTAAAAAGGTCATGAAATGTTCTTGGAAATTATTTTTTGAAAAGTGGGAACCCTGGATAATATATGGGTCACGGTGAAGTGTGTGTGTGTAGTACTGTATGATGCTAATGGTTAAGAGTCTCTGTCTGGTCCAGATGGTAATGGAGAGTGGAGACTGGCTGGTAGGAGGAGACCTGCAGGTCCTGGACAAGATCAGCTGGAACGACGGCCTGGACCACTACAGACTCACCCCCACTGAGCTCAAACACAAGTTCAAGGAGATGAATGCAGGTAACGTACAGAGAGTTAGATCTCTCTCTATTTTGCTCTCTCTCTCTCTTTCTCGCTCTCTCTGTTTAAGAAAAGCAGTAGGTCTCAATAAAGATGCAGCATCTAAATCAGTCTTTCTCTGACCTCCAGACGCGGTGTTTGCCTTCCAGCTGCGTAACCCGGTGCACAACGGCCACGCCCTCCTCATGCAGGACACCCACAAGCGTCTGATCGAACGGGGCTACCGCCGGCCCGTCCTACTGCTGCACCCGCTGGGCGGCTGGACCAAGGACGACGACGTGCCGTTGGAGTGGCGCATGAAGCAGCACGCCGCCGTGCTGGACGAGGGCGTGCTGAAACCCCAAAACACCATCGTGGCCATCTTCCCGTCGCCCATGATGTACGCCGGCCCCACTGAGGTAAGCTTAGCAGTAACCTGACCATAGAATGGATTCTATTTCTGTGGACCTGACAAAGTCTGTAACACAAGCCAAAGTGATGAGTGCACTTGGGAGTACACTTCAAGAACTGGAGGCTACTTAAATTGCCTGACTGTCACTGTGACACGTGCCTTATGAAATCAGCTTAGTCTAACATGGATGGCAACTTACATTCAGAATTAGAAAGTTCTATATAATCTCTGTCACTTTGTATTGTCCTTACTTGATGCCTGTCTAGCTGTTTGAAGTCTCCTGCTGTCCTTTAATCATGTAGTCAGGGTTATGGGGAGACGATCATTGGGACCAGACTCTTCTGTTCTGGGGAACACGGTGCAGCCTGAAAAGGCCCATCTGTCTGTGGGATCTTACAGCCTGACATCAAATGCACCACAAAAGCTTCCTTATTGTTAAAAGTAGAAGCAACCCGTTTCTTTTTTTTTTTGCCTTCTGAGAAAAAAATTACGTTTTAATGTAATTCCATTGTCCTCCAAGAGCTGCATTTTCTCCGTAATTCGTGCACCTTTGTTGGATAGCGAGGTAGTGGCAGTGATCCCTTCTCTTCAGATGGACTTCACCCATACACTATAAAGACTTGCTGTGACTGAAATAATACAACAGGCCTAAGATCAGTCCAGGTCAATACTTTTAGGAGAAAATGAACGATTTTCCGGCCCTCATCTAACACCCTATGAAATGTTATGTGGTGTTTGACAACATATGCTACATTCCCATCCATCATAAGTCAAGTTTATTTGTCATACAGTACCAGAAAGTATTCATACTCCTTGACTTATTCCACATTTTGTTGTTCCAGCCTGAATTCAAAATGGATTCAATATTTTTTTTTCTCACCAATCTACACACAATACCCCACAAAGCGAAAACCAGTTTTTGGACATTTTTGCAAATGTATTCATTAAATACAGAAATACCTCATTTAACATAAGTATTCACACCCCCTGGGTCAATACATGTTAGAATCACCTTTGGCAGTGATTAAAGCTGTGAGTCTTTTTGGGTAAGTCTCTAAGAGCTTAACACATCTGGATTGTACAATATTCTTCTAGCTCTGTCAAATTGGTTGTTGATCATTGCTAGACAACCTTTTTTCAAGTCTTGCCATAGATTTTCAAGCAGATTAAAGTCAAAACTAACTCGGCCACTCTGGAACATTCACTGTCTTCTTGGTAAGCAAGTCCAGTGTAGATTTGGCCTTGTGTTTTAGGTTAATGTCCTGCTGAAAGGTGAATTAATCACCCAGTGTCTGGTGGAAAGCAGACTGAACCAGGTTTTCCCCTGTACTTAGATCCATTAGGTTTATTTTGTATCCTCAAACTCCCCAGTCCTTAACGATTAGAAGCGTAACCATAACATGATGCAGCTACTGCTATGCCTAAACATATAGAGTGGGGTACTTCGTTATGTGTCGTCTTGGATGTGCCCCAAACATATTCAGGACAAATGATTTGCTTTGCCACATTTTTTTTTACAGTATTACTTTAGCGCTTTGTTGCAAACGGGATGCATGTTTTGGAATATTTGTATTCTGTACAGGTTTCCTTTTAAATCTGTCGATTTAGGTTAGTATTGTGTAGTAACTACAATGTTGTTGATCCATCCTTAGTTTTCTCCTATCACAGCCGTTAAGCTCTGTAACTGTTTTAAAGTCACAATTGGCCTCCGGGTGAAATCCCTGAGTGGTTTCGGAGTTATGAAGGACGCTTCTATCTTTTGTAGTGACTGGGTGTATTGACACTCCATCCAAAGTGTAATTAATGACTTCATCATGCTCAAAGGGATATTCAATGCCTGCTTTTTCGATTTTTCCCTATCTACCAATAGGTGCCCTTCTTTGCGAGGCATTGAAAAACCTCCCTGGCCTTTGTGGTTGAATCTGTGTTTGAAATTCAGTGCTCGACTGAGGGACCTTACAATTATCTGTATGTTCAGGGTACAGAGATGAGTCATTAAAAATCATGTTAGTCCATGCAACTTATTATGTGACTTGTTACTCCTGAACTTATTTAGGCTTGCCGTAACTAAATGGGTTGAATACTTATTACCAAAGACATTTCAGATGTTCCTTTTATTTTTTTTTTGTAAAATAAAAAACATATTTCGACTTTGATATTAGGGGGTATTGTTTTGTAGGCCAGTGATAAAATCTCAATTTAATACATTTTAAATTCTGGTTATAACAAAATGTGGAAAAAGTCCAGGGGTGTGAATACTTAATGCACAAGATACACATGGTACGCAGTACAATGACAATTGTCACCATAGCAGCACCCACCCGCAGCACGCGCTCCAGCCGGTATATCTCACTGGTCACCCCAAAAGCCAATTCCTCCTTTGGCCGCCTTTCCTTCCAGTTCTTTGCTGCCAATGACTTGAACGAATTGCAAAAATCACTGAAGCTGGAGACTCCGATCTCCCTCACTAGCTTTAAGCACCAGCTGTCAGTGCAGCTCACAGATCTCTGCACCTGCACATAGCCCATCTGTAAACAGCCCATCCTACTACCTCATCCCCATACTGTATTTATTTATTTATTTATCTTGCTCTTTTGCACCCCAGTAACTTGCACATTTATCTTCTGGCCGTCTTCTGGAAATACATGCCACATTTTATCTTATCACACTTATCTTTCTAT
Organism: Brachymystax lenok tsinlingensis; assembly: GCA_030435695.1. NCBI lineage: Eukaryota > Metazoa > Chordata > Actinopteri > Salmoniformes > Salmonidae > Brachymystax > Brachymystax lenok. The sequence goes on along the minus strand of CM059810.1, from coordinate 18,987,525 downwards.
ATTGTAATTACCTCGCCACCATGGCCTATGTGTTGCCCTACCTCCCTTATCTTACCTCATTTGCACACACTGTATATAGACTTATTTATAAATTTTTCTTCATTTTTCTACTGTATTATTGGCTGTATGTTTGTGTATTCCATGTGTAACTCTTTGTTGTTGTATGTGTTGAACTGCTTTGCTTTATCTTGGCCAGGTCGCAGTTGTAAATGAGAACTTGTTCTCAACTAGCCTACCTGGTTAAATAAGGTTTCCTATCGACAATGCCACAAGAACAGGTTAAGAGTAAGCAAGTTAAGAATAATACAAAATAAGCTCAATGTAATAAAACGTTTAGTACATTTTAGCAGGAATATAAATACAGGAAGGCACAGTAGGACATGTGCCGGGGAGGGGCATAAAAATAGAATAGCTGCCAGGTTGGAGGGAGTGGGTTCACATGGCCCTGAGTGTCCATCTTAAGACCCGCTTCCAACCTGGCAACCAGCTAACAAAACAATGCACTCCATCCCTCCCTCTCCAGACTGCCTACAGAGTTTAACTGTTGTTTCTTCTTCTCCTCCTAACTCTTTTAAGGTTGAGTGTTTAAGGACTAGCGTTTTAAGGTCGAAGACTTCCAATTTTAAAACTAGGATGGGAGCGTATGGGTGGTTAAATACTAGGATAGGCCAAAAGAATGAGGTCTTGTTTTCTTTAGTCATTTGAAACTTCCACTCAAGAGCTCAGTTTATTGTTGTTTCTGTAATGTGTTGTAAAACCGGAATCTCGCATGTCGATGGTGGCCGCTACGTTCGGGGGGATTTGAGCACTCCTGTCCAAACGTCATTACCGTAATTGGCTGTTTATTATTGAAGAAAGTGCTTTGTAATGTAATTATAGGGGGGCTTGCCTCCATGTCCATCGGCGGCAGCAGCAAGAGCAATGTCCACTCGTATTTAGGGTAATTGTGCTCCACCGTACGTGATTACGAATCAGTCATGGTAATCAAGTGCTGTTTTTCCCTTCCCATCGGTCTCACCACAACGTGCCTGTTGTGCCAAGGCTTCCTTGTTTCTCCAACCCACTGAAAGAGCTGCCCAACCTCTTCTCCTTCTCCTGGCTTCCCATTAAAACATTCTAAACGTTCTCATCCTCAGAGGGGTTTTCCCATTTGTAAATGCTAAAAGGTAGCATTAGCGCTAAATCAGAATTACCAGCTAGTATTTCTTTCCATTGGAAATGCCAAAATTTAGCGTTGACATGAGTTTTGAGTAACTAAAGCAATTTGTTTTTACCATAAAACAACAGGTGCAGTGGCACTGCCGAGCCCGAATGGTGGCCGGCGCCAACTTCTACATCGTGGGTCGCGACCCGGCAGGCATGCCCCACCCAGCCACGGGCAAGGACCTGTACGAGCCAACCCATGGGGCGAAGGTCCTCACCATGGCGCCTGGACTCATCACCCTGGAGATTGTACCCTTCAAGGTGGCCGCCTACAACAAAGCCAAGAGGGCCATGGACTTCTATGACCCCAAGAAGTAAGTCCTGTCACTCATCGTTTGTTTTTCAATCTCCATCCCATCTCTTTATTGTATATTTTTTTTGTTTAGGGGGTAGATCATCTTTAATGTTGTAGATAGATTATCTCCTTATTGTTTGTTTTCTGTCTGCCATTTTGTGTTTGCGTGAAGGACAGGATGATTAGTCCCAGTGGAAATGTTTATTTAAATTGTATTTAACCTTAACTAGGCAAGTCAGTTAAAAACAAATTCTTATTTACAATGACGGCCTAGGAACAGTGGGTTTATCTGCCTTGTTTCAGGGGCAGAATGACAGATTTTAACCTTGTCAGCTCGGGGGATTCGATCTAGCATCCTTTCAGTTACTGGCCCAACGCTCTGACCACTAGGCTACCTGCCGCCCCATAATGAGTGTCTTTACAAACAAATCTCTATTCTCAAGGTTCGAAGAATGGAATCAGTGGCTGTTACTTATAATACCAGTGTTATTCAACAGTCTTGACGTGGGTAAGAAGGGTGTGTTCATTAGAACGGTTCTCATTTTTCTTTTGCCTTTATTTAATTAGGCATGTCAATTTAAGAACAAATTCTTATTTATTTGACAAGTGCAGGTAGTAGCTACCTCCCTGTTTTCAGATTGTTGTCTTCCATTTGTCTTATGAACATGCACTAGATATCCATCGGTGGCAGGAATGTTGTTCAACAGCCTGTAGACATTATCATGCCTAACTCCAATAACCCAACTTGATCATTCATTAAGCTTCTCCACTGAAACCTCCCATGTGTTTTTCTTCCTTTTTTTAACTTCTTATCTACGGCAAACGGCAAAGCCAAGAATAACAGGAACTTCTTTGCTTTCTTATGCTCTTTACAAAGTTTTGTGGCTTTCTCAGAGCTTTTGAAGTCGCTCGGGAATCACCGAGAACTGCTATTAATTAAAGTCCGTAAAAAGTCTGTATACGGATACTGCAGACGATGACTAAGGAACATCGTGCAATCTGTGTGCTATGGGCTTTAATCCCGTCCCGCTATCACTTTTATAGCCATGTTTGGCCTAGAATATGACTGAAAACTGATCTGACTGATTAAAGGAATATGATGACTTAAAGTAGAAACTGATTGATCAAAAGGTGGACTGCACCCTTTTTCCCATGGCGCAAGTTTTGATATCAGAATAAATTGAGTTGACAAGATAAATAGTGTTTGTATATCGGGGGGGGGGATACCACAATCGCCAGGAGAACTAGTCTGAAAGGAAATATTTCCCCACACCTAGTTAGGTTTCACCTAGGCATGGGATTCAGAAATGGAGCACAGAGATATATTTCCTTCCTGGATTGAAAGCAGGAGAATTACTCTCTCGCAGTAAGAGCCACAACTGACAAGGCTGTTTCTATTCTATGTAATCTGGCTTTCTATACCAGTAGTCAAGTATGTTGATAAAGGCTCACGCCAAAACAATTTGGTATGTCATAAAGGAACAATCTTGAGTATTTCTGTATCAACTTGTCTTCTACTTCGAGTGGCTGAACTATCCAGTGTTTTTGGACTAGTTTTACAGTTGGATTAGACCGTATGGATATCAAATCAAATGTATTTATAAAGCCCTTCTTACATCAGCTGATGTCACAGAGTGCTGTACAGAAACCCAGCCTAAACCCCCAAACAGCAAGCAATGCAGGTGTAGAAGCACGGTGGTTAGGGAAAAACTCAGTAGAAAGGCCAAAACCTCGGAAGAAACCAAGAGAGGAACCAGGCTGTGAGGGGTGGCCAGTCCTCTTCTGGCTGTGCCGGGTGCAGATTATAACAGAACATGGCCAAGATTTCAAAATGTTCATAGATGACCAGCAGGGTCAAATAATAATAATCACAGTGGTTGTCGAGGGTGCAACTGGTCAGCACCTCAGGAGTAAATGTCAGTTGGCTCTTCATAGCCAATCATTGAGTAGCTCTACCGCTCCTGCTGTCTCTAGAGAGTTGAAAACAGCAGGTCTGGGACAGGTAGCATGTCTCTTCACTCTTCACATAGCGCTAAATCTTCCTGCTAAAGCGTGAGATAATTCTGCAGTGTAACTCAGTGGAAATGTAAGCGTAATGGGACAAAAGGTCTATAGTCACCACTACTAGAATTCCCCATGTGCTCTTCTCAACAAGCCCCCTTAAGAACTGCCGAGTCAGCACTCAGCTGTCTGGCTTGTCAAGAATCTTAACCACGTTATATTCTACTCCTTCCTGCAAAGTAATTGTCAGTTTTCTGACTGTCACAATAACATTTACATAACAGGCGACTTCAGTTCAGCTCAATTGTGTTTTTATTAATATGAAACCTGAAGAGCTACGCCAGAAAATGTCAAAGCCGCACTGACTGGCTCTTTCGGACCGTATCAGTGCTAGGCTAGCAGCTAGGGAGAGCTGAGAGAAACAGGGTAAACGCTAAATCACAATTTCAAAGGCTCTGGTTGGCGCCTTCTGAAATTTATGGCATTCAGTCTGTTCTCGGCCACTCCTTGTGCACATTGTGCCGGCCGGCGCTGCCAAATGTGAGAGGAATATAGATGCTAGGCCTAATTGCCAACGATCCCCCTTAAAGTCTGCCTCTATAGTGTAATGGCTAAAATCAGCGCAAGCTGTTTCTCATTTGACCGCATATTAAGTGTTCCTCCTCAGAGTTTGGAGTTTGCTCTCTCTCTCTCTCTCCCTCTCTCTCCCTCCCTCTCTCTCTTTCGGTCTCTCTCTCTGTCTCTCTGTTTCTTTCTGCCTCTCTCTGTTTCTCTCTCTCTCTCGTCATTTCCTCACTGTTGGGCAGAGGAAAATGAGAAATGATACATTGTACCAGATTTAGCTAACAGCTTATTTACATCTGCAAGTGGGTTCAAAGAATAGACAACCCAGAACCCAAGAGTCCTTAAGAATGAGATTCATTGACTAATTTCAAATCCAATTCAAGAATGGAGGGGAAAAAGTGAAATTTTCTGAATGAAAATGAACCCCAAACCAACCCTTAAATTGTCTGAGGGCTTCAATATATATATATATATATATATATATATATATATATATATATATATATATATATATATAGTTTCAGAAGTGAGGTAGACAGGAGAGGACACTGCAGCACATTTTGAACTGGAGTTGACATCCTACTAGAACTCTGCTGGTCAGGAATCCATGATAAGGTTTTAATGTGTGGAAACGTCGTGGCTCTTGCTGCGGCTCTAACAGTACAAATCCGCACAAGACGCTCCGCTGCGCACATCAGTCCACATGACCGCAAACCGCGGAGAAACAAAACCACATTTGACAAATGTGATTATGAGGAAAGGGCATTGTAACGGTGGCGAGAGAAGGAATGTGCTTGAATGTTACCCCCTTTGTCTAAATGAAGTAATCTACAGTAGTATCTAATCATTGACAAATATTTAATTTATCCCCTACTTACTTTTGTGTGTGGCGGAGTCATGGAAGATTGTATTCAGACTAGTCAGTTTTTTTACAGGAATTTTCTCATTTTGGTTAGAGACTAATTAGCTGTGTTTAGACATTTTTTGGCCGTGTTTATTTTTGAACCAGTTGTTTAAACTGAGAAGTCTAACAGAAGGTTTGAATTTGATGGCGAAGGTCTGACGTTTAGATTGCGCTCTCTTTTTTTATTTTTTGTTTTGCCGCTGGCTTGAAGCAACGTCTCTACGTACCGCTGTTTCATGTGTCTGAGGTTCTTTTGATATACGAAGTCCCCTAGCATAAGGGGGCTCGAGTGCGTGTTTACTTCAATTACTGAAATACATGGCCTTTTTTCAAACGTGAAGTTCCTCAAAGAACTCTTCCTAAAGCGTCCTAGAGTTGAGTTGGTCATGCCATTCATCCACACAATAAGTTAGAGATCGTTCCTCACTTACCAAACAACATTTCAGGGTCAGGCTGTTGAAATGAGACGGTGTCTTTTTTTTTAAAAAGAATGTTTTATTTCTTTTTCAGACATCAAGACTATGACTTCATCTCAGGGACACGGATGCGTAAGATGGCTCGTGAAGGACAGAACCCTCCGGAAGGCTTCATGGCCCCCAAAGCCTGGGCTGTACTGGTGGAGTACTATCAGTCCCTGGAGAAGGCTACCTAAGGTCAAATGTGGTCAAAGGTCAAAATGGGGAACATCCGGTCGTATTCATTAAGGCACACCATAGCAAAACTTTTTCAAACGTTTCTCACCAAGAAAAACTAAACAAGCGGTTGTCATTGGTCCAGATAGTCCCTCCCTGCTTCAGTCTGTTTCCCTCAGTTTGGTCCCTAATGAATACGACACAGCTATCTCCTCTAAAACAGTTAAAAGATTAAAATGAGGACCACTCAACAGCTAAAGCTATCGTTCCTTCCCTGCGCTGTGGCTCGCCTCCAGATGTCCCTCTCCAACCTCCAATGCACACACCTCTCCTCTATTCTATCCTCTATTCTCCCCTCCTTCTCCAATCTCCTGTATTCTCCCCTCTATTCTCCACTCTCCTCCCCTCTATTCTCCACTCTCCTCCCCTCTATTCTCCACTCTCCTCCCCTCTATTCTCTCCTCCACTCTCCTCTATTCTCTCCTCCACTCTCCTCTATTCTCTCCTCCACTCTCCTCTAATCTCTCCTCCACTCTCCTCTAATTCTCTCCTCCACTCTCCTCTAATCTCTCCTCCACTCTCCTCTAATTCTCTCCTCCACTCTCCTCTAATCTCTCCTCCACTCTCCTCTAATCTCTCCTCCACTCTCCTCTAATCTCTCCTCCACTCTCCTCTCCTCTCTCTCGTTCTGCTGCTACTGCCACTGGGCTTCAGTCTTACCACACTGAGTAGTACTTTATTTAAACTCACCATTAGAAATTGGTTACTCTTATTGTGCAACTATCAGGTTTTTAAATGGGTTTTAAACTGGAAATGAGTTCGTGTTCATTTTAAAAGGGTGAAGAGGCAAAGATTTTTTTTTTCGAGAACGATGCAAAACGTGTCCTCATTATGTAACAAGATGTGGATTAGTTGACTATGAAAACATGATACATGTAGGAAGTCAATGCCCCTCTTAGTAATGTTTCCTAGAACTGTTACCGTGCCCATGGCTAACGTGATCATATTGATTCTTTCGAGTGTTTTGGCTTTGTCCCTTTGTCCCCATGCACACTTCAAATAAGTTACTGGAAACCGTTAGACTAATCTAGTGACGTGACGTCTTAAAACAAGCCATCACTGTGTAGCTGCAGCATGTGGGTAACTGTCACCTGAGGTTGCTGGCCGAACTGGAACTGTGGTTTGAATTGGAGCTTGAGGTCAAGTTGAGTGCCTTGTCTTTGTCAATCGTTCTCATAGAGACATTGCACACACACACCAACACGCACCTGTTCATTCTCCCACTCGCCTCTCTGTTACATTAAACCGGTCCAATAGATCCAGGAAACAATCTGCGAAGCAGATGAGACCGGAACTAATGAAATGTTTTTTTTTTGCAACTGGACTAAACCTTTAGAAATACTTACGGTTTTACCATTAGCTTTATTTGTCCATACTGATAAATGTTATCTTTTTACCTTGATGTAGCATGTAGTGAAGTGTTAACCACCTAGGACTGTTTTAGGGAACTATCAGTATTTATTGTTGTTGATGTTTATCACACTGGTGGTTGGTGGCACCTTACTTGGGGAGGTCAGGCTTGTGGTAGTGACTGGAGCAGGATAGGTGGAATGGTATTCAATTTGTTCCGTTCCAGCCATTATTATGAGCCGTCCTCCCCTCAGCAGCCTCCTGTGGTCTGTCACTATCTATATTTTAGTTTGTTTGCTTGTTTTAATATTCTTTGTACTGAGTTATATTTTCCATTTGGTTACTACTGTACAAACATGGGTCTGCTCTGCCAGTATGGCCGGAAGAAAATATATTGGTTTATATATTATTGTCCATGTTCTCCAATAAACCATTTTTAGCAAATGGATACATTTTGTGTTTCATTGTTTTGTTGGTTATCCACAGTCCACGGTAGCTACATATAAATAAAATGGTTCCAGACTCAAATATACTGTGTCAAAGAATTCATGTTTAACTCAGAACAAAATCTAATTTGCTTCAAAAATAACTACCATTGATGAGCTTTCACTGACTTAAACCAGAGTAGGTGATCTCATTCCCAATGCATACTGTTAAAATATCCTGCCATCTCCCATCAGGCACATATAGTGCTGACGTATGTGTGACAACCTGTAATGTTTCAACTGGTCCTGTTGTATGTCTCAGTGCCTCATGTCCACACGTTAGATAGGAATTTCCATTCGTTTTTAATATTCTCCGACCCGGCACATTGTGCTCACTGCTCAATCACAGTACAGGTCAATCCACTGTATACTGAAAAGGACAGACCCCCTCATGCTCCGTCTCTCTCCCTCCCTCTGTCTCTCCCTCTGTCTCTGTTTCTGTCACACACACACACACACACCGTCCCAACTCCCAGCTGTGGCCCAGATGCGTGGGCCCTGGTGAAAGTGGAACACACAGGGTTAATGCATGGCCTTAAGTCGCCCCTCCTCAGACAGGAGGACCCTGGATATTTCATCTAATCCACCTCATGGAGACCTCCGTAACCAATAGACCTGCCTGCCAGCAGTCATTTTTCTACCCTGCGTTGCCAGACCTTGTTCAATCTCAAATGGTAATCAAGCTCGGACCTTGATACCTCTTCAAAGGGAGTGCTGTTGTTTTTTTTAGCTGTAAATGAAGGAATGCTGCAGGGATTGGGAAGCTTGCCTTACATTTTGGTTTTCCTTTTAACTTTCTCTGAGGGAATGTGGGGGTGTAGTTCTCTTGGAGGGGGATTCAGGTGTGCAGAGTTCTACTGCAGATTCCCTTCAACCCTTGTGATGTTTTAGATGGATCACACACATTGTATTAGAAGTGATTTATACCATCTATCACTCCTTTTCACCTGTATGAAGAATAGAGACAATTCTTCAGATAGCTCTACCTTTAATCAGATGTGACTTTGAACTTTTGTCATCTCTGATTTCATCAAATTTGCCAGAGAGTATTCCTTTACAACATGGCTGGCTGCCAGCCCAAAAAATACTACTAGAAAGATGATGCTTCTACTAATGTTACTGTGACATGTACCTGTCTGTCTACTCACATGTCTGTCTACTCACCTCTCCTCACCTGTCTGTCTACCCACCTCTCCTCACCTGTCTGTCTATTCACCTCATCTGTCTGTCTACCCAACTCGCCTACCTCACTCATATTGACTTGAATGACAGTCTCACCATTTACTGTTTGTCATCTTGGCTAAAACTGTAGAACAACTTTTCTGAAACTGTTTCCAGACAGTTTTATGTACAGTACAGTTTATGAGATTGCCAGAAATGCTAGACTTGACTGGAGGTGCTATACTGTGGTATATCTACTTTGAAAGCAGTTTAGAAAATAGCATTGCATATACTAGAACGGAGGCAAATGCAGTAAGGAAAAATGAAACTCAAGTAACATCTAAGGACTTACATATAACTAGTGGCCAGCTGATCAACTAGGTGTTCATGGGCAATGCAACGAGATGCCATTTGTCATCATACTCTGTTCCTCCTCTAGCACATCCACCAAGATCTCTGCTATCCTAGAGATTCTCCAGTCCATAGAGATGCACAGTGACCCATGCGTGGCACATATGATGACATCACACATCGCATAAAGGTTCTGCTGCTTACATGGATTCCATCTGCATTTAACTTCAATTTCCCCCCCCCATCTGGTTCTAGTTCCCATTCAAAGCCAGCCGTTATAAAAACAGGCTTCTTCTTCTTCTCTGCAAAATGCAATACAATGGTATATACACCAGGATGTCTGGGGACTCTGGACAGATCAATCAAAGCAAAGCCAACTCCAGCCTATCATAACATAGGACAGGGGGATTGTCATCCTTATGTCTCTGATCCCAGATCAAGTCCATACTGACACCATAGCATCCTGGTCACATGGTCTGGAGAGAAAGACTATATAATAACAGCATAGTACAGTAGGCTAGCCTGGTTCCAGATCCGTTTATGCTGTACAGCCAACTCCTATGGTCATTTGCATGACAACGATCCGGTACCAGGCTAAATACAGTATACTAACTAAGTCTTGGAGCTTGGCGTACCATTAAGGGGCGTTGTGGCGACAGCTGGGGTTGCGTGATGATCGTCTCTCTTTATCGGAGTATCGTCACTAGTCACCAGGGTGTTTACACTGTAGTGATGTCATCCGAAGTGGACATAAATCTCTATGAAAAGACTTGATAACATCAGCCTGGGGGTTAACGACAAATGATTGGCTGCCGTCACGTAAACACACATCGTGTAGCCCTGCTACTTCTTCTACTCGCTGTTGATATATGATACCGAAGACATGTTATTACTGCAACATCGCGGCTGGGATAAACCCATTAAGGTTTATTATGTTATCCTGTCTGTTCGTCGTGACAGAATGAGACGGGACAGGCCGGGAGCATTACCTCAGCAGTGGGGGAAGACTAGAACATATAAAGAGGAGGATATCATTCATCCAATGATCCTGCTCTGGCCCGCCGCACATCAAAAGGCAAGCATCTGTTTCAGGCAGGGGAGAGGGGAGGACCAAGGAGGAATTCTTCCAGGCTGTTTTACCACACAGGGGTAAGCTGCCTGACAGGCACGTACTGAGGTGGGCTTTGAGCCCAGCCTAACTCCAGCCCAGCTCCAGCCTGCTGTATCTACCCAGCCCATCACCTTCCCCCTACAGTCCCACCTACAGAGCACTAGTTGCCTGAAAATGGGAACATTCCACCTGCCTGGTATGCCTGCCTACCACCTACCTGGAGGAAAGAGACGAGGGATTTTCATGATGTCACTGCTGGGTGCAGTCCCCAAGCATGTGATGTCATAGACTGCATAAAATGGGGACAGCAAGGTGGGAGAAGCTGGGCCTAGTTCTAACAACATTACCATGGCAATAATATCTAAACATTTCTTTGTTTTATTTGCAAATTCCACCAGACCAGTCAGCCCCTCTCTCTAGAACAACTGCAGGCATCATTATGGAATTGTCAGCCAAAGACAGCCACACATGGTTGTTTATAATGGCAGGTTTTCAATGAGCCTTGCTGAATGCAAGTTGTCAACTGCCTACTAACAAACATAGTACAAACATGATTCACAATCGTTAATAGTAGCCACACAGAGGGGTGACCGTGACATTGAAGTGATAGGCTGGCACGCCAGTAGTCGTTGTGCAGAATTCCCGCTCATAATCTCTATCAATGTCCCCACACGCCTCTCATGTTGAACAACGAACTACCTGTAACCACCAGAATAAAGGAAAGGCCTCAGTAAATAAGGGAAACAAAGTATATTGAAAGGTTAAGCACAAGAGTTCATTAAGCATTTAACATCCCATCATGCTTAGGGTCATTTAGGCTATAAGAATGCCCAGTTGCCCATTATTTTGGCTACCATGTCTAGAAGAAGAGATCTCAGTGACTGAGCATAGGGGGGTGTGTGTGTGTGTGTGTGTGTGTGTGTGTGTGTGTGTGTGTGTGTGTGTGTGTGTGTGTGTGTGTGTGTGTGTGTGTGTGTGTGTGTGTGTGTGTGTGTGTGTGTGTGTGTGTGTGTGTGTGTGTGTGTGTGTGTGTGTGTGTGTGTGTGTGTGTGAGAGAGTGTGTGAGAGAGAGAGAGTCACCAGATCTCAACTCAGTTGAATTTTGTGGCAGATTCTGGAGCGGCGCTTGAGACAGCATCAACAAAACACTAAATTATGAAAGTTCTCGTGGAAGAATGGTGTCGCATCCCTCCAATAGAGTTTCAGACAATTGTAGAATCTATGCCAAGATGCATTGAAGCTGTTCTGGATCATGGTGGCCCAACGCCCTATTAGCACACTTTATGATGGTGTTTCCTTTATTTTGGCACTTACCTGTATATTTGTTCATGAAGGCTTGGAGTTGTGAACTTCATTTCACTACTGTTACTATTGATACTTGTAAGTTGTGCAGCGAAGGGATGTTACTATGGCGAGCAACGGAGGACTTTTGAAAGGTAAGTATCCTAATGAAATAGAATAGAAACCTGAATGTTTAAAACTATAGTTTATAGTGCTCAATACTCAGCCAACTTGGCTAGCTGTGAATGCTAACTATTGTCATTGGCTCCTAGCTCTCAATATCGATGAATTTAGCTTGGCCTCTAGTCTAGGCCCATGTCCAATGACCTCCTGCATATTTCACACCTGCACCATAGTACCACGCCTCTGAAACTACACAAGCCCCAACAAGAGAACCATTCAATCCACTGTACTGTTTGCAGGTGCATTTGAATGGCATGAATGAAAAGACTTACAGCACCTGGAAACACATGAGGATGACAACACATGGATTGTTCCCCCCTGCACAGTGCCTCTGTCTGCATGATATCTCCTGTCTGCTGGGGTTCCCCAAAACTTCACACATTGACAGGTAGTGTACTACTCTACTGTTGTCCACATGCCAAGAAGGGTCGGTCTCGCTCTCCTCTCTTTCTCTTTCTCTTTCTCATGCTCTCTCTCTCTCCTCTCTTTCTCATGCTCTCTCTCTCTTTCTCTCTGTCTATATATATACACACTCATATATATATATATATATATATATAATATATAATATATAATATATAAATCTTCCTCATTCTCTCTCAAGAAACCACAGCCAATGCAGTTGGTGCATAAGCAGTGTAGGATCTGAACATATCATATCTTTCCTAAACCAATCTCAGAACTGTAGTCAGACTGTAAAGAGTGGAGATACCTTCTGGCTGAGGGGTACAGGAGAGATAGGGTTGCTACAGCAGTCAGCCTGTTGTCTCAAAGTTGAAAAAGGGTTTGGAGAGAGACAGTGAATGGGTCATTTTGATGCATAGAAGATGGGGAAAGAATGTTGAAGTATAGGCCTAGGTCACGTGATCAAGCTATGGTATAATGAATGAATGTCAATTCAATCTATCCATATTGAGATACCACACAGGTGTCTCTTGACATGATCTCTACTACGTCTCTGCACCTGGAAATAAATCAAACCGAACACATGTTTTTACTGCTTTTAATAATCCACTTTACCGCCATACAGCCGCATTACAATTGCTCCCTATACAACATCTGTGTGTCGACCCCATATCATATCCTGTGCGACGTAGATCACACAACACAGGCACCTGAGTTCACTCCAAGTTCACAAGGTAAAACTCACGTCGTAAGGGATAATTAGTACCTGTGTGAGTGACTTCCAGGCGCTTGTTGTTTAGTAATAAAGGGTAGTGATGCGATTTCAGCTCTCAGCAGCCTCTACCTTGCCAAGGCACCTTTCGGCAATCTCAGATTCCCTGCGTATCATCAAAAGTGCTGCTATCCGATGCCACCTTGTATTTGTCTTGGACATTGTTCTAGCTTTGATCATAAATTGCCGTAATTATTCCGGTGGCCTATACTTTACAGCCTACTTCCCGTAAGAAACACAATTCATGGAACAGGAGAAGCCGGTGCTGTGGTACTTGTACAGTACACAAGCACAGCGGGGTAAAGGGGAGGGCCTACCTGACTGGATAAATGGGCCCAATTAAATGCGTCTTTTATGTTTTTCATCAGCAATGCACTTTGCAGCTCTTGCTGCTGCTGCTATTGTGCCGCGTCGTCTCTCAGGTTCTTCATGAGTGAGTCCGGATGTGTAAACGAACCGGGGGTGAAATTGAACCAGCTTTTTTCTCTACCTCCTCCCTCCCTCCCTCTATCCTCCTTCTTTTTTTCTTTCATCTCCAAAACACAAATAAATAAATGAAGAGAACCTGAGAGGTGAATGCGGGAATTGTTCATTTTCGGTTCTGGAAAACAGGAGAAATCAGGACTTAAACAGGCAGTGTTTGACTGACTTCTTTGGCTTTTAATAGTGACACACACACACTTAACCCTAGAGTGCCCACAGCCCACACCTTATCGTCCTCACATAGGCTACTGTGTCGCTTGTCTTTCTTATAGCCTCTTGTATATAGCAAGGACCTCACGACACGATATTATCACGATACTTGCCGATACGGTAGTTATTGCGATTCGATACTGGAATGTTATTTCTATTCGATGTTCCAAACGTATTGCTCACCATATGTCTATTGCAGAGGGACAATAGAGAGGCATGAGAAATCAAGTTTTGATCAGTCATGGAAATAAAAGTGCGGAAAACAAATTGGCTCCTTATTTTAAAAAATGATGGAGGAAAATACTGGAGTTTTACAGGTACAGCCAACTTGTGTAAAAATAATATTGTGATATTGTCAAATCAAGCTTTATTTATACATCCCATTTCAGACATGGAATGCAATGCAGTGTGCTTTACAGGAAAAAACGAGGAAAATAAAAGCTGAGATATTTACTACACAACAAACACAAGATAAAAAACGAAAGAATGACACAAACCGGACACTAAAAAGCACCCTGAGGAAAAGCAACACTAGAAAGATGTGTTTTGAGATCTCTTTAAAATATGTCCACAGTTTCGCCCCCTTTCCGCCCCCTCAGGTTCATATCGTCCAAAATATTATCACGCTATGTAACTATAGCAACTTTTCCCCTTATCACTACTTGTCTATCACTACTTGTCTATCACTACTTGTCTATCACTACTTGTACACAATGCAAACATTTAAGCAATGCGACCCAAGGGGACATGGTATATTGTGAATGTACCACAGCGAAGGGTTGTTGTTTGGCACGATGCGTTACCATTTCTTAACTTGTTATTAAATGCAACAAACATGTAAGAATTCACAGCATCGGTGATATGTTTATCATTTGCATGTCGCTGAAACATTTTCCCAATTAGACAGTCATTTATTTCTGTCAGACATTTATTGCAGACCGCTTACTGGCTTATTCTGGTCATTGTTTTCTAGTCGTTAAAGCACTGAGACTTGGTCTGTTCAGTCAGTGTGGTTATCCAGAAATATGGAGAGAAAGATTCCAGTGATTCTCTAGTTTTGCCCATAAAATGTTTTATTGCTGTGAGAATTATTATGGGATTCCCTTTTCACTGTTCCTTGGAGAGACAGTGCATGCAGCCCAGCCTCCCTGTGGTGTAACCATTCTCATTGCTCCCCACTGGAACTTGTGGCTGCAGGTTGAATGACTGCCTGAGCAGCTCCTGAAGTAGCCTAGCTGTCTTGACTGGCTCATTGACTGATCATCAACAAAAGTCCTATACCATCGTCCTCCTCTTTAGCAATACACAGGCTACGTCTGTCGGCAGTATAAACGCATATAACTTCAGTCAGAATTGAGAGGGGAAACCGAATACTGCTTCTCCTTCGCGTTCCAAGGGGTTACGCATGTTTTCGTTTCCATTGTCCAGAAACTCCCTCATCCTCATATCACAGTTAGTTAATCACTCGTCGCCACCGAGGCCTGGAGCCCACAGACGAGCCGAGCTGAGCTGAAATTTTGAAACCCAATCATTGTTTGCCCTATAACACAGTTAACGTAAGCCAATTTTTAAGGTGAAGTGTAAAAGCAAATTCCATTTTGATCCGCAGGATTTAAACCGCCGATGACTATCTGAGAAAAGGAGAGACATGGCGTGGCACTCAGACAACAAGTGAAAATCCCAGTTTGGAACAGAACACTACCCAGGCTCAAATTGATCTCCAACATTACTTTTCTCTCTGTCTTTTCATTCTCAGCCATCTATTGAACAAAATTATGAGACATGCCCTGATCTAGTATAAAATATATGACTTGCACTGGGCCTGTAATTATGTTGAAATGGTAAGCGTTATCATCAGTTGAATGTGTTGGATAGGATTAAAGGAAGTTGTACTTTTTGGTCCAAATGTATGACCTCTCTTGATATACGGTAGTAAAAGACAACAGAAGAGAGGATCTCTCATATCCAAGACTAATACGGAACAGCTTTTCTGGCCTGTAGGCCTGCACAATATTCATCCTTACTGCATAGCACAATGATTCATGATTTTCTCTGAAAATGAATTCTGGTTGCCGGGGACTAAACTTCTCTAGTAGTTTGTCCCAAAAATAACTGATGTTAATTGAAAACCCGACTTTCTGTCATTTGAAAAGGGACTCGGCGCCCACAACAATTATGAAATGCAACAGCTGGCTTCTTTACTTTGTAGAATGCCCTGTCTTCGAAGTTTAAACATTGTGCATATTGCTAAATAACATGGTTCCAGTTTCTTTAACCGTGACATTTCTTTTTGGGAATCGTCTTGGTAACAGTAATGAAAATATACACCCGTCAACAGTATCAGATATACATCCTCCGGGAGGTCATTACTTTATGATGTGGTATGTTCAGAATCGGATGCCATCCACAAAGGATTCACCAGTCCCAAAGATGCTTCCTTCGGTGTCTTGTGTCAGTCAGTCAACCCTTTGCTTTAGGTACATATCACAGGAGGCTTCTGAGGGCAGGACGGCTCATAATAATGGATGAATCGAACTGAATGGAAGCCATGTACAGAGCATTCGGAAAGTATTCAGACCGTAGACTTTTTCCACATTTTATTACGTTACAGCCTTATTCTAAAATGGATTAAATCGTTTTTTCCCCTCATCAATCTACACACAATATCCCATAATGACAAAGCCAAAACCATTTACATAAGTATTCAGACCCTTTACTCAGTACTTTGTTTAAGCACCTTTGCAGTGTTTACAGCCTTGAGTCTTCTTGGGTGACGCTACAAGCTTGGCACACCTGTATTTGGGGAGTTTCTCCCATTCTTCTCTGCAGATCCTCTCAAGCTCTGTCAGGTTGGATGGGGAGCGTCGCTGCACAGCTATTTTCAGGTCTTTCAAGAGATGTTCGATCAGGTTTAAGTCTGGGCTCTGGCTGGGCCACTCAAGGACATTCAGAGACTTGTCCCGAAGCCACTCCTGTGTTGTCTTGGCTGTGTGCTTATGGTTGTTGTCCTGTTGGATGGTGAACCTTCGCCCCAGTCTGAGGTCCTGAGCGCTCTGGAGGAGGTTTTCATCAAGGATCTCTCTGTACTTTGCTCTGTTCATCTTTCCCTCGATTCTGACTAGTCTCCCAGTCACTGCTGCTGAAAAACATCCCCACGGCATAATGCTGCCTCCACCATGCTTCACCGTAGGGATGGTGCCATGTTTCCTCCAGACGTGATGCTTGGTATTCAGGCCAAAGAGTTCAATCTTGGTTTCATCAGACCAGAGAATCTTTTTTTCTCATGGTCTGAGTCCTTAAAGTGCCTTTTGGCAAACTCCAAGTGGGCTGTCATGTGCCTTTTACAGAGGATTGGCTTCCCTGTGGCCACTCTACCATAAAGACCTGATTGGTGGAGTGCTGCAGAGATGATTGTCCTTCTGGAAGATTCTCATATCCCCACAGAGGAACCTTGGAGCTCTGTCAGAGTGACCATCAGGTTCTTGGTCACCTCCCTGACCAAGGCCCGTCTCCCCTGATTGCTCAGTTTGGCCGGGCGGCCAGCTCTAGGAAGTGTCTTGGTGGTTCCAAACTTCTTCCATTTAAGAATGATGGAGGCCACTGTGTTCTTGGGGACCTTCAATGCTGCAGAAATGTTTTGATACCCTTCCCCAGATCTGTGCCTCGACATAATCCTGTCTCAGATCTCTACGAACAATTCTTTTTACCTCATGTCTTGGTTTTTGCTCTGACATGCACTGTCAACTGTGGGACCTTATATAGACAGGTGTGTGCCTTTCCAAATCATGTCCAATCAATATAATTTAACACAGGGGGACTCCAATCAAGTTGTAGAAACATTTTAAGGGTGATATATGGAAACAGGATGCAAAGGAGTAAAATTTACCCCATTACCCTTGTTTTGGACAAGCTAAGTTTCAAAGCTGTATTGTTTACATTCATTCTGATTATTTCCAGGAATACACAACATCCTGAAATAGATGTAGATATCTTTGTTAGAAAGAAAGACGTAATAAGGCTGAACGTAAAGAATTGTTCAAAATACCCCACTCTCCCATATAACGTAAGTTATTTGTTATTTTTACTATGTATAAGGTTGATTGGGATACCAAAAGCTGTTTACATACACACAGCCCGACACCCACTTTTGCCAACAAATGTCCAGCCACCAACCTACATGTGACCTGTCATCTGGCATGTGACAGGTCTGCGGTGTTCGTCTCCCCTGTGGCAACATTATGCTAACATTAGCTAGAGTAGTGTTACTCCACTTTTTCCCACTGTTGAAAAATTGCAGCGTTGAGAGGCACCAAAGTGAGAAATACAAGTGCAAACAGCTTCGCTCCCTCCAACACTGCTGAAATACACCATACTGCCAAGACACTAGCTGGGTACAGTATTATTCAGTCTTTGGCTCCCTGTGCTATTAAGGTGCCAAATTTAAAATCTGTCTGTATCATGACTACTGTTTTCTGCCTAGATGCAATACTTTAAAGCAACTCATAAAGAGGCACAATCAATTTATTTCCAGACTTTTCATTATGTATTTTCACCTTTTTATGTTGCAATAACAAACATTGATTTGAATAATGATTTTAAAAATAAAGAAGCTAAAAAGTATTTTTATTTGGCATACAACAATTTCAAAAATAATCTTAATCCAAACCACATGAAGACAAACATTTGATACAACGAAACTCAAAAGCACCTCCATAAAGCTCTGAGAATTTTCATAATTTTGTGGTGGGAATTGGACACTTTACAACTATCTTTCAAATGATAGGCTAACTGTAAACATCTTTAATAATCAAATGCAACTGATTGGCCATGAACAATAATCAGAAAGTGTATCCAACGGACATACAGTTGAAGTCGGAAGATGACATACACCTTAGCCAAATACATTTAAACTCAGTTTTTCACAATTCCTGACATTAAATCCTAGTAAAAATTCCCTGTCTTAGGTCAGTTAGGATCACCACTTTATTTTAAGAATAATAGTAGAGAGAACTATTTATTTCAGCTTTTATTTCTTTCATCACATTCCCAATTGGTCAGAAGTTTACATACACTCAATTAGTATTCTGTAGCATTGCCTTTAAATTGTTTAACTTGGGTCAAATGTTTCGGGTAGCCTTCCACAAGCTTCCCACAATAAGTTGGGTGAATTTTGGCCCATTCCTCCTGACAGAGCTGGTGTAACTGAGTCAGGTTTGTAGGCCTCCTTGCTCGCACATGTTTTTTCAGTTCTGCCCACAAATGTTCTATAGGATTGAGGTCAGGGCTTTGCGAAGGCCACTCCAATACCTTGACTTTGTTGTCCTTAAGCCATTTTGCCACAACTTTGGAAATATGCTTGGGGTCATTGTCCATTTGGAAGACCATTTGCAACCAAGCTTTAACTTCCTGACTGATGTCTTGAGATGCCATATATTTTGTGAAGTGCACCAGTCCCTCCTGCAGCAAAGCACCCCCACAACATGATGCTGCCTCCCCCGTGCTTCACGGTTGGGATGGTGTTCTTCGGCACACACACGCACGCACGCACACACACACACACACACACACACACACACACACACACACACACACACACACACACACACACACACACACACACACACACACACACACACACGCACACACGCACACACACACGAACCAGACTTGTGGAGGTCAACACATTTTTTTCTGATGTCTTAACTGATTTCTTTTGATTTTCCCATGATGTCAAGCAAAGAGGCACTGAGTTTGAAGGTAGGCCTTGAAATACATCCACAAGTACACCTCCAATTGACTCAAATGATGTTAATTAGTCTATCAGAAGATTCAAAAGCCATGACATCATTTTCTGGAATTTTCCAAGCTGTTTAAAGGCACAGTCAACTTAGTGTATGTAAACCTCTGACCCACTGAAATTGTGATACAGTGAATTATATGTGAAATAATCTGTCTGTAAACAATTGTTGGAAAAATTACTTGTGTCATGCACAAAGTAGATGTCCTAACCGACTTGCCAAAACTATAGTTTGTTAACAAGAAATTTGTGGAGTGGTTGAAAAACGAGTTTTAATGACTCCAACCTAAGTGTATGTAAAACTTTGTATGTAAGACTTCAACTGTATATAAAGGTAATAGCTTTTTTGATTAGTCAAATCAAATGTACTTTGTGATACTGTGAAGTGCTGAGATATAAAGATTTGTATAGTACGTTTTAAACTTGTTCATTAACCTCTGTATCTGCCGTTCATCCTTACTGAACCCTGTTCCTCCTGTCTGTCTGCTTTAACTGCTTATTTGCTTGTTCGATTGTCTGGCTGCAGCTCCCAGCTTTCTCTGAGATTTTTCTACTGTAAATTAAAGCAAAGCAGACAGTCTGACTGGTTTACAGAAACTCAACCTTTCTCCGGAGTTAAGTTAGATGAAAGGATTTAGTAGTACGCTGATCTAGGATCAGACTTCCTGTGACAATGCACACCTGTACATTATAACCGTCATGAGATCTGAAGCTGGTCTTCTTTCTCAAAACACAGTCGGATCATCATCATCTCCACACAAGTGTACTTACTGTCATCGAGAAAAGGTTGTTGTTTAATTATGTTAACAGTATAATCTGCTTGCTACTGGTTGGCTTTGGTAAGCTCAGGTAACATGTGGGTCTGTTGGGTCTGTTTACTAGATGAAACCACACCAGAGAACGCGATGGGACAGTGTGGGGACGGCGATGTAAGACAACATGCTTCTGCATGTATTGTAACGGTATCAAGTCAATATTGTTCAAGTCAAGGGCCCAACTTTCACTGGGGACGGGGGGTGAGGGTTCAGTGGGCATGTCCCACATTCTAAAATTGATTAAATAATGATTAAATAATAATGATTATGCCCCCACTTCTAAAACCAAAGTTGCGCCCCTGGTGGGGGACGGTTATGTAAAAGGACATGCTTCAGCCTGTATTGTAACGGTATCAGTGGACTCAATCGGAGACTGTTTGTTCAAGTCAATATTAAAGTGTCTTAGATTGCCTGTTTATCTCATATTCCCCGTGTAACAGTTCATTGAAGCACTTTCCGTGCCCGTTTGTTGTTAGTCAGGTTCCCATGTCATAGGTTCTTAAGAGTCAACATTTCTGGGAAATATTTTGAGCTGCACTTTACATGGGATGGAGGGACATTTTGTTCTTTGCCGTCGCTTGGGGAGATGGTTTTCTCTTTGTGGCGGCTCAGTACAACGGTTTTCGGTGGTTTCCCCCCCGTTGACCACAGACACAGGTCACTTTCTCAAGGCAGAATTCCAGGCCCAGCGGCCAAGGCCTCCTCCGCACAGTGACTGAGCATCAAAACATGCCCAATATGCATCACATCTGCCCCCAACAACTCCCATGGGGACGGCATGTTGGCGAGTCAGTTGGAGATGACATTCTCCTGACCTGGTCTTAGCTTCTCAACTTGTGAGTGTAGCCAAAAACGCCATAACAAATGTGTTTCTCTGTACCACAATTAGGCCTCAGACTGCAATTTCCAACTAAATATTGCAACTGGAGACAATTGTGAAGGACATAATGAGCCTTCTACGTTGAATTTGAATTTACATATCCTGATTTGGCTTTGGCTTACACTTATATAAACGGCTCTCCAATTGTTGCCACTTTTTTAGGGTTAACCTACTGGGGTTTGTTAAGCGTGGGTGTAGCAGCTAACAGACCAACAGACCTCCATGAAGTCTAAATGGGGTAGGGATGTCCAAAGGATCCCAGATAGCAAGGACCGTCTGAAAACTAGACTAGTGGTGGAGCTGGCTAGCCATTCTTAGTATCTAGTTAGCTAGTCATCTAGTGGCATTGAAAGCCAGCCATGTTAGCCCCTGGTACCGTACTAGCCTGACATAGTTAATGTTAGATAACTTTGTGAATGTTGAAATAGTTATTCAAGTGCGTGAACCAAGGTAGTTTGTCAGCAAACTAAACGGATTGGAGTCTGTTATGCAAATACACTTGTCCCATACAGGCCTACATTCCTCATCACTCACCCTTCATTGGTGCCATCTCATTCAATCACCTAAACCCAGGGTTTCCCAAACTCGGTCCTCTGGACCCCAAGAGGTGCACGTTTTGGTGTTTGCCCTAGCACTACACAGCTGATTCAAATAATCAACTAATCATCCAGCTTTGATAATTTGAATCAGCTGTGTAGTGTTAAGGAGCAATACTAAGCGTGCACCCCTTGGGGTCCCGAGGACCGAGTTTGGGAAACCATCTTCTCTCACACAACGTCTAGCCAACCATGTGTCAATACACCATCAGCCCATCCTCCATCAGTATAGCCTCTCATTTGTACAAGTGGACTAAGAGATTTACTACAGCTCAAGTCTTTCACACCTAATCAGTCTTCATAGTTTAGGGTTATACCCAGGACTTCCCAGCTGGCATGCATTATAACATAGGCTTTCATACGCTTGCATACACACACACACACACGCAAATGTTCACATACACACAAAATGCTTGCATACACACACACACTTGCATTAACACACATGCATGCACAGTGCACACACACACACACACATTATAGCGTAGGTAGACACAGTGTGTGGTTAAATAACCCTGTCAGAGTGACAGTGGGATCCCTGCTTGCACATGGATCATATTTGTAAAGCTGGAGCCAACAGGGCCCTCTCTAGTTGTATCTCCTTATGAATAAGTTTTATTCAGCCTCGTTGTCAGTGACACATCGCTCCAAACCAGTGGCGCTGTTGGTGCTGATGAACACTTTGTCCGTGTCTGTCAGACCAAGAAAATCAGACACCTCGCTGCTGCATGTGCGTGCTGCTGTGCTGAGATGGATCTAGTTCAAATAAACGACGGAAAAAGTAGGCTATACTGTTGGTGCCACCTGAACATCTTATGTCCATATGGGATTGGTGTGTTTCTCAGAGAGGGTTCTTTTTCTCTTTTCTAGAGAGTGAGAGGGTTCTTATTCTCTTTTCTAGAGAGTGAGAGGGTTCTTCTTCTATCTTCTAAAGAGTGAGAGGGTTCTTCTTCTATCTTCTAGAGAGTGAGAGGGTTCTTCTTCTATCTTCTAGAGAGTGAGAGGGTTCTTCTTCTTCTATCTTCTAGAGAGTGAGAAGGTTCTTCTTCTTCTATCTTCTAAAGAGTGAGAGGGTTCTTCTTCGATCTTCTAGAGAGTGAGAAGGTTCTTCTTCTTCTCTTTTCTAGAGAGTGAGAGGGTTCTTCTCTTTTCTAGATAGTGAGAGGGTACTTCCTCTCTTTTCTAGAGAGTGAATGTATTTGAATCACTGTACTAATCTGAAGCATAAAACCCCCACAACAAGAGACTAGAACAACAGCAAAATAACAAGTGTGCTCATATATCCCCTTTATAACTAATACATTCATCCTTTTCCTGTTCCAGAGGCATTGTGTTTTAGTTTACTGTCCTGAAGCTCCCAATCTCAGGTCAATCATTTTAGGTTGGAATTCAGAAATAAGTCAGTTGATGGTCGATGCCAAGTTTACCTCAAACAATATTAATGGCAGAATCTGCAGTCATACTGTAGTTGAATGATTTAGCGAAGACAATATCGGCCCTCATGCCGCGGATCATCTTGTCATTGGCTGTCATAGATAAATGGAATGGAATGGATAGATCCATTCCTCTCTAGCTTTCTTCATGGGTTCCTGGCTTCTAGGGAGTTTCTCCTAGCCACTGTGCTTCTGCAACTGCATTGCTTGCAGGATGATGTTTATTGTCCTGAATCTTGGCCTGGAGGCAGAACTGAGCGATTTCCACCAGATGGGCCAGTTGCAAATTCAAAATGTTGTAGAAATTCATGAAAACAAAAATGTGCTTTTCGGTCTTCATTTAAGGTTTGGGTTAGGAATTAGGGTTAGCTGTCACGATCTTTGAAAGGAGCGGACCAAGATGCAGTGAGGGTTCCAGTATACATACTTTTTGTTAAGTGCAACTGGCAAAAACAATAAACAAATAAAGACCGTAACGCAGGTGTGGCTCAAACCAGGCGCACACACACAACCAAATACAAACACAAATATACTGTCTCCAGTTAAAATGGCGAAAAAGGTTAACCTGTGCATTGCTTGCACTTTGGGGATTTTAGCCTGGGTATCTGTAAAGCACTTTAATACAACTGCTGATGTAAAAAGGGTTTATAAAATGCATTTGATGGAAGGATGGATGATGGAGATTGGATGGATGATACATAAAGCAGAGGGAAAAGGATGAGTGATTTATCATGTTAATCATCCCAAACAGCATCATTGGTCAGTTGAGACACAAAGAAGATGTTATGAGTAAGTGGTGAGAAATAAAGAGAGAGAGGGAGGGGGAGAGAGAGAGAGAGAGAGAGAGAGAGAGAGAGAGAGAGAGAGAGAGAGAGAGAGAGAGAGAGAGAGAGAGAGAGAGAGAGAGAGAGAGAGAGAGAGAGAAGGGTGTAGACTACCTCACTAGTCACCACACAATGGTAAAGAAGAGAAGATTGAGATTGAAGATTTTGCATGATGAGCTCCTGCTGTGGCCAAGATAAAGTCTATGGCTAATTGAACTGAAGGGCTTAGAACGGAAAGGACTGCTCTTTCTTTAGTCTCTCGTTTGTTCCGGAAACTTCTTTGAGGTCTCTGTGTACAGTAATGGATGGTGGACCGAAGACACATGGAATAGTCTCCTCTCAAAGACAATCCAGTTTTACCTCATCTTCCATTACCACCGTTAGCATAGAATTGCTTAGGTTTCGGCTTCACGATGGTGAAATTGGAAACATACCCCTAGTCGCTGGGCACGCCGCTCTCTTCCTTTTTAAGTTCCTCCTTTCTTTTAAATGTGGGCTTTTGAGGGGAGAAGACAAAACAGGCTTTCGCAGGTCAAAGTTAACACCTTGAACCATCTGGACAGCGAGCATATTCAACCAATAAAAACATCAAGGCCCAGGAGGGATTAGTCTGATTGTGTGTGTGTGTGTGTGTGTGTGTGTGTGTGTGTGTGTGTGTGTGTGTGTGTGTGTGTGTGTGTGTGTGTGTGTGTGTGTGTGTGTGTGTGTGTGTGTGTGTGTGTGTGTGTGTGTGTGTGTGTGTGTGTGTGTGTGTGTGTGTGTGTGACCTATGGAATATAGACGAAATAGAGAAAGAACAGTAAGAGTGGGCATTTCACTGTGAGGTGAATTTTTGAAAATTTGATTTGAAGAGTGAACTGTCCGTTCGTTTCAGTATACTTCTCCTTGTATGGATGTTTTCCTACTAGACATACTAGATTATATAGATACAGGTAACTGCCAAAATAATGGAAACACCAACATAAAGTCTCTTCATAGGGTGATGGACCACCACGAGCTGCCAGAACAGCTTCAATGCGCCTTGGCATAGATTCTACAAGTGTCTGGAATTCTATTGGAGAGATGCGACGCCATTCTTCCATGAGAAATGTAATCATTTGGTGTTTTGTTGATGGTGGTGGAAAATGCCGTCTCAGGCGCCACTCCAGAATCTCCCATAAGAGTTCAATTGGGTTGTGATCTGGTGACTGAGACGGCCAGGGCATATGGTTTACATTGTTTTCATGCTCATCAAACCATTACGTCACCACTCGTGCCCTGTGGATGGGGGAATTATCATCCTATGGGGGCATCGACATGGTAGACAAAATAATGGCCTGCCCAGCGTGATGGGATGTTAATTGATTAATTAACATCCCATGTTAACATCCACACCTGTGTGGAAGCACCTGCTTTCAATATACTTTGTACCTCTCATTTAGTGTTTCCATTATTTTGGCAGTTACCTGTACGTACTGCAGCCTATATTAATTAATCACAGTGAGGAGATTCAGCTCACCAACACACTACCTTCTACCTGTGTGTGTGTGTGTGTGTGTGTGTGTGTGTGTGTGTGTGTGTGTGTGTGTGTGTGTGTGTGTGTGTGTGTGTGTGTGTGTGTGTGTGTGTGTGTGTGTGTGTGTGTGTGTGTGTGTGTGTGTGTGTGTGGTATGTAGTCACAGGTGGCTGAAATGTGTTGTTTACCGCTGCATCTGTTTCCTGTATGTCCCTAACCATGGTCACACCCAAAGACTCACATTTTCCCATACGCCCCAACCGCATCACTTCCTGTACCTAGCATCTGTAACTGAGCTCAATGACTTTGGTAGGCAGTGGTATCTATCTTCTCTGGCCTGGCTATAGCGTGCATCATGGGATACGACCGTCTTGTGTGCGTGTTGGAGATTACAGCACGACTTCGATCCTAAGGAGGCTGTGGCCAAAGCCTCAAAATGGGGTGTGAAATTCCTCTTTTGGCTAAATGGTGGTTTGTGATGATTGCATGCTTACTCATAGTTGGCTGTTCCCCCTCCCTAGACCAAGATATATCATTGTCCATATCTTCTAGGACATTTTTCCCCAAGTGAAAGTTTTTCAATTTTTTTGGTCCAAACCTCAAAATATCACAACACCGACTCACATATTTCGGTGAACCATGACTGAGCTGGATCAAAATACACATTGAAGTAACAGAGGGGCTATTCACAGTCACACACGGATTCTTGCAGTAGAGAGTGAATTGTGGGTATATTTCATTTGAAATGTGTCTCACAATTCTTCCCTGGCACCCTGAAGGTCTTCTGGAATCAATTGTCGCCTCAACAGAGTATCAGCACTCTCAAAGAAAGACTTTCTCTCAATAAACCCACAGCCGCTTCTTCTGCCATATAAACTGTCCTGGCTTCAGGCATTGAGTGGCGGTTAGGCTAGGGTACAAACATTCACTCATTGAGAGAATGTTACTTAATAGAAATGAATGATTATTACCTCTGTAGCTCAGTTGGTAGAGCATGGTGATTGCAATGCCTGGAATGTGGGTTCGATTCCCTGGACCACCCTAACTGTATGCGTGACAGTAAATCGCTTTTGATAAAAGCATCTGCTAAATGGTATACATTTTATGTTATAGGTGGATATAATGTAGGCTAATGTTCTCAGTAGTGGGTCATCATGAAGTTAAGCATTGACTCGTTGTACTACCAGAGCTCATGCCTTTCATGCAACTTTAAAAAAAAACATAATTAGAGTTGCGTCATGCAGCCTTAGAATGTATTAAAAATCCAAACATATAGTCCAACATTTGTATCACAACTGAAGTTGGATAAATAGCTCTAGATTAAGCATATAGTTGGACCTGTTTCTTTGTTAACCTCTCAACACAGAATTGCCCCATGTGCGTGCTCCCCTCGGAAATCGTTTGGAGAAAATATATTTTCTATTTTATTCAGCTATGTTCAATTGTATTCTTCATACTATAAAATAATGTAAAATAATGTCACGGAATTCTAAGCAAATCTTGTCTGCTAAATGAACTAGTGTAGCCCACAGACATCAGGACCTAACTTAAGGACAACTCAGAGTATGCTATTCTGTTCTTCTGAAATAAACTACATTTTCTTCATATCATATTTCTTTAGACCTGTCTAAAATAACTAATGGATTTATTGTGATGGTACTACTTAGTCATCTCTTTGAAAATCAGCCATAGAATGCCAACTATTTCATATAGTGTACCTACAGTACTTAAGTGACGCTAAGGGGTCACTAATGTGTAGGGGGAAGATCTAAAGGGGAATTTAGCTTATCGAAACCGACACTTGAAATCAGTATATGGGTCCCGCTCTGTGACTTTCCTGTCTGGTGCCAACATCACAGGTTTGGGGACAATGGCACATTGTGTGGTCGTCATTCAATCCCAGCGCTGCAACGTCGTAACATTGACACTGAGTGATGGCATAAAAAT
Organism: Brachymystax lenok tsinlingensis; assembly: GCA_030435695.1. Lineage (NCBI taxonomy): Eukaryota > Metazoa > Chordata > Actinopteri > Salmoniformes > Salmonidae > Brachymystax > Brachymystax lenok. The sequence continues at coordinate 18,960,287 of CM059810.1, read as the reverse complement.
GATGTCACCGCGGCTGCCTTCGGGAAAAACAAAGACCTACCTAACTTAAGACATGGCAAATCTGATCTGTGGTCAGATTAAAGCCAGAGATCACTGGGAAGATGAAAGACCCACCTACAGTAAAGACAATCTGATCTGTGGTCAGATTAAAGCTGTATGGATCACTAGGAGCGTGACAAGACCCTAATAACATGCATGGGCTCATTGATTACACTGCATTAAGGGACTTCTCCAACTTCTCCTTTAGAGTGACGGAGTGGCAAAGATATTTTGTTGACTCTTTCTGGGGTTTGACCCCTTGCCGCCTCACGGCAAGATGCTCCAGAATGACCTTAGTTTACATACTTCTGAGCTGAGGGATGAACATCTGTTTATTTAGTATCTCAATGTGACATGCACTGCAGAGGAGGCTGGTGGGAGGAGCTATAGGAGGACAGGCTCATTGTAATTGGCTTGAATGGAATATTATATAACAGTATTAAACATATGGAAACCACATGTTTGACTCCAATCCATTTATTCCATTCCAGCCATTACAATGAGCCTGTCCTCCTATAACAACTCCCACCAGCCTCCTCTGATGTACAGTACCACTCCCAGAATCTTTACTGTCCCTCAGTAAACTTACTGTAAAGAGGCCGATCATTTACTTCATGGTCTATTCTAATTGTTTCATGGCACAAATACTGCATTATTTCTGCCTGCTGATTTGAAAAATGTCTCTGGACAGATGGACTCCTACAGGGAGTAACAAAATGCATGCTTTGGTAATTGTTGTAGACATTTTTACAGAAGCCCTCTACAGTAAAGTGCTGTGAGTGTGTATAATAACATAGAACCAGCATCTATACTATACCACCATGTGTGCATACACACACACACACACACACACACACACACACACACACACACACACACACACACACACACACACACACACACACACACACACACACACACACACACACACACACACACACACACACACACACACACACACACACACACATACATACATACACATGTGCCTGGCTGAGTCTAATTAATACCCCATAATTGTCTCAACCAATCAACACTCTTCACAACAATAATTACCCTTACATTGATCTGCAGCTGTCCACACACTGCCTGCCTGTAAGTCTTCCATTAACAATACCACAGCACGGTATTGTCTCATTTTCGAGGTTGACCATTGATTCAATGGAATATTTGGAAAATCACAGTTTACCATGAGAACATGGTATTTATGCTCTATATTGGTCAAGCACGTCGTAATTCTCTCCCAAAGCGTTGCCCTCCAATGCAAGCTGTGATTTTGGAATACTATACGTACTTGGCTACAAGCGCTTTTCAGTCACGCCCTAGTGTAGTCAATAGACAGGCGGGCATAAATGCTCTGCTTAGATATGTCAGACAGCCACGGTGTGGAGTAGTATGACTGTATTTGGTTGTGGAGATGAACAAAAGCCTTACTAGTATCTCTATTTATCATTGTTCTCTGTACTCCACCTGTAGACAGATACCATGAGGCTTTAGGTTTAATGTCCTTGTAAGGCTTTACTGTGCATCTAACGCATGAGACATCATCAAGGAATGCTACCAGTCTCCAAACATCTTTTAATCTCTCATATCAATTGTCTGTAGTAGCGTATCAGTAAAAGGAGATCTGTCCCACTGAGCATTATTTTACAGTATGAAGAATACAATTGAACATAGCTGAATAAAACCCAACAAATATATGTGATGACGTTGAATCAACATGGAAAACAGATTGGATTTGCAAAAAAAAAAAAAGTTATCAATTTAAGGGCACTTTTTTTTCACCCAACTTTTAACCTAACATTGTTGAATTCATGTTAGTTATCATTTCAACCAGATGTAAATGAAAACTAGACGTTGAACTGACGTCTGTGCCCTCGCTACTGACACACTGCTGACAACAATGGCAGTGTGTCAGTGTGTCTCCACAGCCCTAGGCAAGGCAGAGGAGAGGGCATCATCAGACGGCCGTTTGATTTAGAGTCAGGGGACGGCCTTTCGGGACACTTGATTATCAGAGCCCGGCTTTCATGTTGTCAGCGTTCTCACTAAAGAGGGGTCACTGTTATCAATTCAATAATCTGAGGCATTTAAAGGGAGCAACAGGGCGGCATTCTTGTTTCCGAAAAGGCTTGACTCTTCGCAAATAGACCTAATCCATCTTCCAGGCAAATGAGAGGAATTAGCCCCGATAGGTAGGCAGCAGCATCTTTTTAAACAGAGCCGCACACACACGAGCACACACACACTCCTTTTCAAAATGCCTCCAATTGAACTTCCTGGAATGTGCTCCACAATGTGAGAAGTCGCCCAGTTTTTGATTGGAGTGGAGGAGGCTAACGACACAGATCAGAGGAACGGCAGGACATGTATGTAGTCTGGGTTACAGCCACGCAGAGGCTGGGAACAATGACTCGTTTGAATGGAATGTACTGTAGTTCCACTGAGATGCTCAATGGCCTTAGAATGTACAGCTACTGTAAACACCTAGCCTTTGGATAGGCTAACATATAGAACATGATATCAGTTACCAGTCATAGAAATACAAAAATAACAGCACTGTCTTCCACAATTAAACAAAACACAATTTTCAGTTGGAAGTGCATGGGATAACGTCTTTCTTAGCCTAACATTTAGCACATGTACAGTAGCTGCGTCCACGTAGCCTATGGATAAACAGACAATATTCACTTCGAAATAGAAAGCATTTGAGTTATGGTTTATCAGTCCTTGTGGGCTTTAAATGGTTTATCAGTCCTTGTGGGCTTTAAATGGAATTGAGTGCCAAGCCTTAACAAGATGGCTGGCAGATGTAGTAGGAAGTGGTGGTGCCTCTCCAAAAACACAATGTGTTTCTGTCTAATCCGTCTACGTCTTTGTCTTCTTGGTGATAATAGTCAAGTAGGAACAAGACCCTTTTGATGCTCTCTCCAGGATGTTCTCTTCACTACAGATGTAGAATCTTAATTGGATCACCCTGTTGCAGGAGAACCTTCCTGTAATACAGGACATTTTAAACTTGTGGTGTATTAGAGGTTAAAAAGGTTTCGGAAGTTAGTAGTCTCCTCTTGTTTTTCCCTTACCGAAAATGTTTTGTCCTCTACAACAATCTCCATATAATAATGCACATAATAATTCCCATTTCCTGTTGCTACAGGATTATTTTCCTGCTGTAGAAAAATGGCTCAAATTTAAGATCCTACATCTGTAACTGTCATCTGCCCACTCTCCTTTTCTCCTGTTAGCCAAGAAAACGGAGGACTTGACTTTCCCCTCTTAATATTGCCAATTTCAATGATTCATTAATTATTTTCTTATTCTGTGGTCCTGATAGGCTACATTTAGTAAGGGATGTATGTTGCAGCTGACTCACGTAGCTGTTGCTTATTGTTTTTCATTTGGCAGGAGTTGAAACAAAACCCATTTCACTTCATGTAGTTCTTATCTGGATTTCACAAGAAAAATGAATATCTCAGTCAAATAATAATGGAAACCACAAGCTTTGTTTTTCCAACTTTTTATGGAAATACATTTCCAGACAGGCCATCAACAACGGAATAAGTGATTTGATTCCAGTCATAGAAATACAAAAACACAACATTATCATCCGCAATTAAACAAAATAAAATTCTCAGTTGGAATTACATGGGAAAATGGCTTTCTTCTTCCAGGATCTCATTATGGTTCACGTTCCGGAATCAAACATGTTTGTCCTTCCTTTAATGGCCAACTGTGCTACAAATGTTTAGCCACCTGCTGAAACGACTCGGCCATCAAACGGTTCAAACCGCATCGTCATCACGTCTGCTTGGACCACAGAGGTGGTGGTGTATACACTACAGGAGACAGACAGACCGTTTGGATCATTTGTTTATCGTCTAGCTGGCCTGGGTGTGGCCAGCTCATCTGCAGGAAACTCAATGACTCACATCAAAGTCATACATCGAAAGAGAGCTACATTTTCTCTGGGTTTGACTTTGACCACACCAGCGACCAAGCCCAGCGTCACCATGCATGATTTATAGATGTCTAGTCTGGACCCAACTGTGGGGATGGGGAACGCTGCTTTTACAACTGCACAGGTCACAAGCCCTCCGATTCAACTCCGCTCAATCCAAGTCAGAGATAGTCAGGGTTGACTCCAGGCAGCATATTGGGCCAAGTCGACCTGCCCTTGCCCCCTGACGTTTTTGGGATTAATGCGTGGGTGATTGTGTCCGACGTGGAGGGTGGAGGAGGTGAAACCCAACCCAACCCAACCCAAGGCAATACATGCTGTGTGATCCATTAATAAGAACCAGTTCCGATGTGCCGGGTCGAGAAGGTTTACAACAACATGGGTTGCATCCAAGACCTAAACCACAATTACTTAACCAAGTTCCCAGCGTTTGAATCTCCCAGTCAGTGGAATGCTTTAAAAGCAAACATAAAAGCATCATGTCATTCATTCCCTCAACCCCTCCTCCCCACCCATACATGGTAACGCTTCTTTCCATATGATGACTACAGATTGGAGACATATTGTTTGTTTAGAACCACAGACTGACTACTAGCTGCTAAAGAGAAAAGACAGTCTGCTGTAAATTCTGTAAGTCAACACAACGACCGACAGTCTCTGGGTATACATTATGTACGTACCCTTATGTTGTTGTTTGGAATATATATGGATTTTACTGTATAGCCTGTGACTTCAGCAGACATGAGGATGGATAATAATGCTGAGAGAAGTGATTTGTGACTGTTAGTGACCCCCAAAGGAAAGTTTGCACCTGCCTCATTGATTGGCAGATATGACCACCTTGGTCATGGACTGTAAGGCCGATTTTTCTCATGTTGCCATGACTCCAACCTTTATTTAACTAGGCAAGTCAGTTAAGAACAACTTATTATTTACAATGATGGCCTAGGAACAGTGGGTTAACTGCCTTGTTCATGGGCAGAACAACAGATTTTTACCTTGTCAGCTCGGGGATTCAATCTAGCAACCTTTCGGTTACTGGCCCAACGCTCTAAACACTAGGCTACCTGCCTCCCCATTGGGCTGGAGCTGGTCCAGTTATGGTCTGGCGTAGAGAGAGAGAGGGACTCTACCTGTTATTGGATTCTTCTTTCAATCTTTGACTTCCAAATCGTAATCAAAAACAACAATGCCTGCCTTCTCTGTTGTCAATTTGTCACCACATATCGTTTTACAGATGGTTTGAATCTGTTCAATCGATAAATCGCCAGGACTAAATATCTTTTGTTATGTGAGCGCATAAACATGGCATGATAGTGGTCAGAACTCAATTACCTTATGGTTGCTGGGGTAATGATAAAATCTCAGAACACCAACACTGTTCCAAACATTCCGCCTGGCCAAATAAACAGGCCAAGAAAACAATTACCCCGCTTAGCACCGGCCAACTGCTTTTACACTGCATACTCGTCAATCAGCGCTGCTGTGAAGCACTCCCAAACCTGCTGTTTCCTTAAAATGTTATTAAGATTCAATTTTTGGGGGCATGGAATCTTCATTCCATCTTTTTTCCTAGGGACCTGCCCATCATTGCGTCGAAGAGGTGCCAGGGCACCAGACCAACCTTACAGCTATCTCCAAAACCTCTAAATAACCTCCAGATAACCCTCTCCAAAACCTCAAATAACCTCCAGATAACCCTCTCCAAAGCATCTAAATAACCTCCAGATAGCACTCTCCAAAGCAAAAACAGGTTTTAAGAAATTTTAGCAAATTTATGTAAATAAGGTATTTCTGTTTTATTTGTTATAAGTATTCAGACACTTTGCTATGATACTCGAAATTGAGCTCAGGTGCATCTTGTTTCCATTGATCATCCTTGAGATGTTTCTACAACTTGATTGGAGTCCACCTGTGGTATATTCAATTGATTGGGCATGATTTGGAAAGGTACACACCTGTCTATATAAGGTCCCACAGTTGACAATGTATGTCAGAGCAAAAACCAAGCCATGAGGTTGAAGGAATTGTCCGTAGAGCTCCGAGACAGGATTGTGTCGAGGCACAGATCTGGGAAAGGGTTCCAAAAATGTTTTGCAGCGTTGAAGGTCCCCAAGAACACGTGGGCTCAATCATTCTTAAATGGAAGAAGTTTGGAACCACCAAGAGTCTTCCTAGAGCTGGACGTTTGCCAAAAGACACCTAAAGGATGCAGACCATGAGAAACAAGATTTTCTGGTCTGATGAAGCCAAGATTGAACTCTTTGGCTGGAATGCCAAGCGTCACATCTGGAGGAAACCTGGCACCATCCCGACGGTGAAGCATGGTGGTGGCAGCATCATTCTGTGGGGATGCTTTTCAGCAGCAGGGACTGGGAGACTAGTCAGGACCGAAGGAAAGATGAACGGAGAAAAGTACAGAGAGATCTTTGATGAAAACCTGCTCCAGAGCGCTCAGGACCTCAGACTGAGGCGAAGGTTCACCTTTGAATAGGACAACAACCCTAAGCACACAGCCAAGACAACACAGGAGTGGCTTCGGGAAAAGTCTCTGAATGTCCTTGAGTGGCCCAGCCAGAGCCCGGACTTGAACCCGATCAATCATCTCTGGAGAGACCTGAAAATAGCTGTGCAGCGACGCTCCCCATACAACCTGACAGAGCTTGAGAGGATCTGCAGAGAAGAATGTGGAGAAACTCCCCAAATACAGGTGTGCCAAGCTTGTAGCGTTATACCCAAGAAGACTCAAGGCGGTAATCTCTACAAAAGTACTGAATACTTATGTAAATGTGATATTTCCGTTTTTTATTTGTAATAAGTTTTCAAAAATTTCTAAAAACCTGGGGTATTGTGTGCAGATTGATGAGGGGGGAAAAAACGATTCAATCAATTTTAGAATAAGGCTGTAACGTAACAAAATGTCAAGCGGTCTGAATACTTTCGAATGCACTGTATGTCATTCATTCATGGTGATGTTTGTGATTGAAATCCTCCATCTTCTCTGGTCTTCCTGGTGCTCTGGGCCACGTGTCTCTCGTCCCTGGGAGCTTATTAACCTATTTCAATGCAAAAACACTGCTGGGGCTTTTAAAACAAAAGCCTAGAGAAACTGACAGATTCCAGCTGAGCAGCGCTTTGGATTTATGGGATAAATCATATTGGTATTACAGACAGTTGATGTTGTGGAGCCTTGTGTTCTTCACTTGGATGTTTGAGTGTGATCTGCCTTTCATTCAAACCACAAAAATAACATAATAAAATCAACACTGCAGGGATAGTGTTTCTTCAAAGTGCAAAAGTCTACTTTCTGGTTGGTTCCACTGGCGGTTCTGGGGGGGGGCCAGGGGGGGCCAGTGCCCCTGTGACAACAATTTTGGACCCCCTTGTGGCCCCCCTAAATGTGGAGTATGAAATAATTTTTGGATAACTAATTTTTGCTATCGTTCTTTTTTTACATCTGTTATTAGACAGTGGCAACTTGGAACACTAATTAAACCCACACATTTACTAGAGGGACATGGTCTTTTGCCTGATAATGCCTGCAAAGTAGTGAAGAAAACGATATGACAACAATAACGTCTAATGTAACTGGCCCCTCTAACAGTACAACTGGCCCCAGCTTGGCCCCCCCAGTTGAAAGGGTCTAGAACCTCCACTGGTTGGTTCCCCTTCCTGTTCTCTATTAAAAGCTAAAAGCTGATGGTATTGACGCCTCTTGTCTTTTTATTTTACAACTTCCCTGAGTATAAAGAGAGTAGTGAATAGTGCTGTAACCATCATACCATTCAAGGGCCTCAATATCGCTGTTATGATAGGCGTGTACAAAAATGCATTTGTTCATTCAATCAAACTAGAGTATAGGCCCATCACCGGAAATATTTACTATTGTAATACATCATAGAAGCACAATACATCCGCGTCCCGCTTCCCTGATTGCCCAAACAAAGGTTGACACACTGTCAAGGTGTGCACTACTAGGGTTTTATTATTATTCATCTGTTATTTTACCAGCTAAGTTCGCTGAGAACACATTCTCATTTACAGCAACAACCTGGGGAATAGTTACAGGGGAATGAATGAGCCAATTGTAAGCTGGGGATGATTAGGTGACCATGATGGTACGAGGGACAGCTTGGGAATTTAGCAGGACACCAGGGTTAACACCCCTACTCTTATGGTAAGTGCAATGGGATCTTTAATGACCTCAGAGAGTCAGGACACCCGTTTAACATCATATCCAAAAGACGGCACCCTACACAGGGCAATGTCCCCAATCACTGCCCTGGGGCATTAGGATATATTTTTTTGACCTGAGGAAAGAGTGCCCCCTACTGGTCCTCCAACACCACCTGGTCTCCCATCCAAGGACTGACCAGGACCAACCCTGCTTAGCTTCAGAAGCAAGCCAGCTTCTGGTATGCTGCTGGCTTGAAATCAGGTGCAGGAGAGCGGAGAGTATCGTACAGGCGCACACCGGTAGAACCTAGCCTGGTTCTTCACACGACTTGAAACATAGAACAATTCCACACAATGACATGATGAGGGACAGAGGAATATATACATTCTGTAATTACTGGAATGATAACCAGGTGTGAAGGGAACAAGACAAAACAAATGGAACAATGAATAACTGAGCGGCGATGGCTAGAAAGCCGGTGACGTCGGCCGGACGCCGCTCGAACAAGGAGAGGAGGCGACTTCCGACACACACTGGTTTGAGGCGTGTGATGGATCTCTTTTAAGGTCAGAAGTGTGTGTGTGTGTGTGTGTGTGTGTGTGTGTGTGTGTGTGTGTGTGTGCGTGTGTGTTCTAGAGCATTGCACACACCATCGAGTCATAGAGACTTTGTGGGTGCAGCATGCTGGTTTCGGTAACTGGCTCTTCAACGTTTATGTTGATAAGGCAGCTGTAGTTCTTGATTAACATGCACTGTGGTGTCTGCTGGTGAATCATATGTTCCATTAATTATCTTTAGAGCCAGAAAAACATCCAGGTCAATGATAGATATAAGAGTGTCTGGTTGATGACGTTTGACTGATTTCTACAGATTCCCTTATCAGGAATGAATATGAATATTTGGTTTCTGGGCCTGTATTCACAAAGCATCTCAGAGTAGGAGTGCTGATCTAGGATCAGGTCTCCCCTGTCAATATTATCCTATTAATTATAATCTAAAATGCAAAACTGATGCTAGATCGGCACAATGATTCTTCAGATCTCACAAATCTCTATAGCATAATTCTAGATAAGTTTGAATTCCCGATGGCCTTCACCTAAAGTAAGTATACATGTATTATTCAATGTGCCTTAGCACTCCAAAATCATATAGGCACCTTACCTTACCACTTCAAGAAGGCATTATACTGTTGTGATGTTATCGAACCATCATGAACATAACTTATTCAGATGCAGGGACCATAAACCCAGATATCTAACAAAGGAGTCTCTATATGTTTGGTATATCACTAACCATATCACTGAGGACATTCCTCGCATCATGAGGGAAGCCTTTCCCATCGGCTAAAACAATGGTTATCTGATTGTCTTATACAAGCTATTTTTGTGAATACCGATTTAAATTGGTGGTGTCAATGAGTCCAAGCCACATCACCCTATATAATTACGGTGGGAAAGACAAGTTAGTATGCCAACCTGAACCTCATGAACCATGTCATAGAAGGCTACATTTTTATTCCGACCAGATCCACATACCATAGATTAAAAATTCCACTAAAATTCCATACCTCATTACACATTATGACTATAGGCCTATTGAAAATAAATGTGATTTGTTGTGTTTTTATTTTTAAAATAATAATTAGATACTTGTCCATTACATGAAGGTGTGATGGAGGTTATAGACCAAGAAAAGTTTTATTCATCCCTCTCTTTCATTTCCTTTGCCCCCAACCGTCTCGTTGTTTAAAAAGGTCAGCACACACAGTTAAAATATACAGTGTATAATTTTATAGGTTTTTCCAAACAGGGCTTCTGGTGCAGGCGTCTGGGACCAGTCTGGGACGGGGCTCGAGACGACAATGCGCTGCGCGCACGTACAGATCGCTTTCAGTCTTTGTCAGTTCTGAATGGGGGCGGAGGAAGTAAACCCATTAGAATCCTATAAAAAGAAAGTATCTGAGATCATAAAATATCAGGCTGCCGCACTAAGCATTCACTTACTGCCAGAGAGACAGACTGGAAGTCGCTTGTCAAGTTTCACCCTGACCTTGTGAGCGTCAGCGTTTTTTTTATGAATGGAAGCTCATCCTTTGATTTGATTTTTAGATTGAGCTATTGGTGTTGTCATAAAAGTGGCATTTCTGTCGATGCCAATAACCCGTTTCATTTTCTGATTCGTTGAAAAGAGAACACTTACCGTTATTGACTTTATTCGCAAGCGGTCAACTTAACACATGGACACAGTGTAACAGAGCGCGTGTTTCTGTGATACCTTTATGCGTAAATTGGCTAGGTCCGGGTCGCCCGCTTTATCCTATTCGAATCAGTTTAAAAAATTTGGCCAACATTTCTAAACAATTGTTTCCCAAGGATGCTTGTCCTGACTCGGAATAGATTCTGGTGTGTTTTCGCGCTGCTTGTCGCGGCTTTGAGGATGGGAGAGTCGCAGAGAGCAGAGCGCTCCAAGCCAAACTCCATCAAAGCTGCTCTGCTGGGAGAGCCCACACCCGCCACGAACCGTTCAGCCACCCTCCAGCCCGGGATCACCAAGAAAGGCAACATCCTTGCGCAGGTAATCTCATCTTTCTCTTTTGATTTACACATATATTACTGTAGTTCTGATTTGATTGTAACAACTTTTGTGGAGGACATTGGTAATCATTTACTGTTTTGACATCCCTTTTCATGTTCTGAATAATCGTATTAGTATAAGTATTTTAGATGTCTCCGTTTTGCATTTAAATGGCTGGTTGCAACTGTTCCAATACATGCGTTTTTGCTTTACGCATGGCCCCCAACTGCCCGTGGAAGTTTTTGGACGAGAACTAAAATAGCCGTATCAGCCCTGTGCCATGAAAACTTCTCTCATGTGTGAATCGTTATTGGAAATTACAAGGATTGGACCCCTCATAAACCTTAATTGCATCTCAGACCTTGACGCCACTGTCGGGTCCAACACGCTTCCAAGGTAAATCATTAACATGATCAGTAGAAATGTGAGAGAAAGTAAGTTAACACCGGGGATCATTTTCTGTCTGGTTCTTAATGTCATTAAACCGCTTCAGACGCTTTCTTGAATTATTAGACGGAACTGTGGGCTGAGTGTGAAGGATACTCTTACCGACCACTTAATGTGCACTCCAAGTGTTATCAGTTCCTGCTGTTTCAACATAGTGGGGAATTAGCCTGGCTGTCTGCATGGGCCTAGTGCCTCGGGGTAAAGAGCTACACAGTGGTGGAAAAAGTACCCAATTGTCATACTTGACTAAAAGTCAAGATACCTTTAGAAAATGACTCAAGTAAAAGTGAAAGTCACCCAGTAAAATACTAATTGAGCAAAAGTCTAAAAGTATTTCAATTTAAATATAATTAACTATCAAAAGTAAATGTAATTGCAAAAATATACTTAAGTAAATAGTGTAAATCATTTAAAATTCCTTATATTAATCAAACCAGACGGCACCACTTAAATGTTAAAGTATGGATAACAAGGGGCACACCCCAATACTCCAACATAATTTACAAACAAAGCATATGTGTTTAGTGAGTCGGCCGGATCAGCTGCAATAGGGATGACCAGGGATGTTCTCTTGATAAGTGCTGAATTTGACAATTTTCCTGTCCTGCTAAGCATTCAAAATGTAACGAGTACTTTTGGGTGTCAGGGAAAAGGTATGGAGCAAAAGTACATTATTTTCTTTAGAAATGTAGTGAAGTAAAAGTTGTAAAAAATATAAATAGTAAAGTAAAGTACAGATACGCCCCAAAATACTTAAATAGTACTTTAAAGTATTTTTACTTAAGTACTTTATACCACTGGAGCTAAGCTATAGTTTGGTTCATGTGTGAATTGTAAAAAAGCATTCTACCTAATCAGTTATCGAATTGTTTAATTGGAACTGGTTCTCAGGTGCCATACTGTATGTTTATGTATATAATGTGTTCATATTTTGTAGGTGAAGTTAAAGAAATAGGCTACATATATGAAGTGTCTCTCTCTCTCTCTCTCTCTCTCTCTCTCTCTCTCTCTCTCTCTCTCTCTCTCTCTCTCTCTCTCTCTCTCTCTCTCTCTCTCTCTCTCTCTCTCTCTCTCTCTCTCTCTCTCTCTCTCTCTCTCTCTCTCTCTCTCTCTCTCTCTCTGTACCCCACCTGCTGTCTCGACCTCTGAATGCTCGGCTATGAAAAACCAACTGACATTTACTCCTGAAGTGCTGACCTGTTGCACCCTCTACAACCACTGTGATTATTATTTGACCCTGCTGGTCATCTTTGAACGTTTGAAAATCTTGAAGAACGACCTGGCCTTAGTGGCCATGTTCTCTTATAATCTCCACTTGGCACAGCCAGAAGAGGTGTGGTTCCTCTCTAGGTTTCTTCCTAGGTTCATGCCTTTCTAGGGAGTTTTTCCTAGCCACCGTGCTTCTACATCTGCATTGCTTGCTGTTTGGGGTTTTAGTCTGGGTATCTGTATAAGCACTTTGTGACATCTGCTGATGTAAAAGGGCTTTATAAATACATTTGATTTGAATTTTGACATATTCTCATGAGACCATTTATGAACATTTTATGAAGTAAATTAATATGAAAGTTGACAAAATTAGTTTTTTTGCTTTGTTATCAAATGTAAAAGGCAACACTGCTTATGTGATTTCTGGCATCTTCTTGAACAGTAGATGGCGCCACATTTCTGTTTTCCCCTGCTATACATTTAAGCCAGCGTTTCACATAATTCTTTAAAAATAATTTCAACTCAACAGAAGAAACAGCTGATTCTCTTTGTCTTTTACAATCAAAGTGTTTATACCAGTGTAACTACTGGATGGCTACAGTTTAGGTTTGGCTTGGACTAGTGTCTGCTGTAGGCTTATATAGGTCTCCAGAATGTCACTTGTAATGATACCAGTGGATGAAGGGGATATGCCTGTCTGTAGCCCATGTAGGGAGCTGTGGGTGTGTGTGTGTGGACACTTTAGTGTGTGAGCTGACCCCTACTGCTGAGACCACTGTTCTGAGATCCTACCGCTCAGACAGTGAGGATTCTCTTCTGCGTAGTCAGAACCATTCCAGCCACCATAGCTGTGCCAGACCTCCGTTTAAATGTCTGCTTACAACTTTGCCATTGCAATAAACTGGAGTGGCTTGGATAGAATGGACCACTGGGGATGTGTGTGTGTGTGTGTGTGTGTGTGTGTGTGTGTGTGTGTGTGTGTGTGTGTGTGTGTGTGTGTGTGTGTGTGTGTGTGTGTGTGTGTGTGTGTGTGTGTGTGTGTGTGTGTGTGTGTGTGTGTGTGTGTGTGTGTGTGAGTGTGCGTGCGTGCGTGTGTGTGGAAAACACCACCGTACTGTTATAAGAGTGAAATGCCACGGCACATTTAGATGGCTAATGGTTTCAATGGGAGGTGGTGTGTCTCCCCGTCTCTACTGTCTGCTAGAATGGTTTCCAGCCTTGTAACGTTACAGCCAGCACTCAACAACAGCCAGACATGATCCACGGGCCACAGGCAAACTCTATTGACCTGCTGTGTGGCGTCTGAAGTGGTTGTTGAAGTCTTCACAGGCTTTTAATTGGCAACGTGTGGCATCGATTTGTGATGGCTTATAGGAGCTTTTGTTATAGTGTGGATGACACTGAGCAGTCAACCATGCAAATAGTGGGTCATGGTGATTGCTTTGTTTGCGACTAAAGGTCCTCACTAGCTTTTTATGTTAGCTTATATACTCATAATGAACTATTTACTCTACAGAGAATGGCCTGAATGTGAACTGAACCTGCCTTGATTTGTGATCAGGGTGCCTGCCGGGCAGAGACATGCGGTGGGTCAGAGACATGCGGTGGGTCAGAGTCATGCGGTGGGTTAGAGACATGCGGTGGGTTAGAGACATGCCGGGTAGAGACATGCAGAGTCAGAGACATGCGGTGGGTCAGAGACATGCGGGTCAGAGACATGCGGTGGGTCAGAGCTGTGTGGGTCAGAGACATGCGGTGGGTCAGAGAAATGCGGTGGGTCAGAGATGTGTGGGTCAGAGACATGCGGTGGATCAGAGACATGCGGTGGGTCAGAGACATGGGGTGGGTCAGAAACATGGGGTGGGTCAGAGCTGTGTGGGCCAGAGACATGCGGTGGGTCAGAAACATGGGGTGGGTCAGAGCTGCGTGGGACAGAGATATGGGGTGGGTCAGAGACATGGGGTGGGCCAGAGACATGCGGTGGGCCAGAGACATGCGGTGGGTCAGAGACATGGGGTGGGTCAGAGACATGCCGTGGGTCAGAGACATGCCGTGGGTCAGAGACATGGGGTGGGTCAGAGACATGGGGAGGGTCAGAGACATTCGGTGGGTTAGAGACATGGGGCGGGTCAGAGACATGCGGCGGGTCAGAGACATGGGGAGGGTCAGAGACATGCGGCGGGTCAGAGACATGGGGAGGGTCAGAGACATGCGGCGGGTCAGAGACATGCGGCGGGTCAGAGACACGCGGCGGGTCAGAGACACGGGGAGGGTCAGAGACACGCGGTGGGTCAGAGACACGCGGTGGGTCAGAGACATGCGGTGGGTCAGAGACAGGGTGGGTCAGAGACACGCGGTGGGTCAGAGGAGTGTGGTGGGTCAGAGCTGCGTGGGGGGGCATCAGTGGAAATCGGTGGTGTGAAACCTAAAATATTATAACCAATCTCTTCTGGCTGAACCTTGGCTTTCTCTACCCTGTAGATTTATGAAGACGTCGGCGTAATGTTGAGGTTGTTATAATTCGTGATGAGGCGTTGGCAGAATATTACACCTTCCACCATATAGGCAGTGGATCAGGACATGAGTGATAGTCCGCTTAAAACACTTCTAAACTTCACAGTTCACCATCACATCCATTTAGTCACTTTCCCACATTTCTCCCTCAGATTCCTCCGACAGCAGACCTCCTCAAAAGAAGGCTGTTCATTTCTTATACAGCATTATTCAAGCTGTTGAACTGTATTCCTTCAGGGCCTTCAATTCTCTGACATGAAAGGATATGCGAAAGATTGCAACATAAGCTCTCAATAAATCACCCCAACTGGCTCACTTTCAAAAGTCACAAATTAGAGACGGGGAGTCAGGGAGGGGACCACGGCGGCCACCCAGAGAAGCCTGCAGTAAACCGGGGTGTAATTTGAGGTTCAAATTGTCAGATTAGTAAAGTTAGGCTCTATCCAACATGTCAAAGCTATTGGTGGATCTATATAGGAAGTACCACGACAGCCTAATTTGTTTTTGTTTCCCTCGGCTGTTGACAGTTTTGTACTGACTTTGCCGCTCTCCGCTCTAGCTGACTATAAATGTCACATGAATCACTTTGCGCTCCAACCTCAAGGTCAGGTTGTGACCGTCCCAAGTGATTCAATCATTACAATCATGACAAGCTGCATGTGTGTGTGGCTCCATCCTCTATTCACCCTCACATTGAATTGACTTGAGTGAAACCAAACCGAAGTAACGCAAAGTAAAACGCCCTCTTGACTGGGAGATGTTCAGACCCGATGCTCCTGGGTGGCCACTGGTTCCCTGTAAGTTAGAGAACCAGTACAGATGGATGGTATGGGTAGGGAACGTTCACCACTCTAACCTCTGAACCCACAAGGGGAAGTGGAGGCATGCTTACAGTAACAGTGGTTGGCTGTTCCTACCAGCGCCTGGACATCCATTCAGTTTTAAGTAGTCTTAAAACTGTATTTAATTCAACACAGAGATTATTTTAACAAGCCAGGACCGAATCGCTTAGGCTCCCCCCGTAAAAGTTGAGCGCTACGTCCCCTCTCTCCCCTCTCTTCCCCCCTCTCGCCTCGCCAGCACCCCTCCCTACCCCCTCCAGGGTTAAGTAACTGTTTAGTGATCTTAACGATCTGAGAGGGGGAAACAAAGCAGGCCGAGGTGTGAGTGCTTGTTAGCGCTAGGCTAGCTGCCGTCAAGGCTCCGTCTCCTCCGTCTCAGGGGCCCGGCGGGTCTCCTGGCTGTCTCTCACCCCACCAGTCAGGGGGGCCCAGCGGGTCTCCTGGCTGTCTCTCACCCCTCCAGTCAGCAGGCCCTGGGGGGCGAGTGTGGGCCCCAGATGGGCCATAATGGATATCAGGGGCCCTAGCGGGCCAGCAGAGTATCCTGAGGGGAATTCATTTCACTTCCCTCTGTACTTAGACCTGTTAATGAGAGTCAGGAGACACAGAGCACCTCTCTATCCACAGGCTAACACCTCACTGAGCTACACCCAGCTCTGACTGGGTTTTCCGGCTCAGTCATGTGTCCTTCTTTTGATCGCTGGTGTAGGGCCAATATGGTTCTGAGTATATTTAAAGAGTTAGGACATTGAGGTTTCTGCATTATCATACATTTCCATGACACTTAAACATTCTGCACTGAGGGTACAAAACATTAAGAACACCTGCTCTTTTCATGACCAGGTGAATCCAGGTGGAAGCTTTGATCCCTTGTTGATGTCACTTGTTAAATCTACTTCAATCAGTGTAGATGAAGGGGAGGAGACAGGTTCATGAAGGATTTTTAAGCATTGAGACAACTGAGACATGGATTGTGAATGTGTGCCATTCAGAGGGTGAATGGGCAGACAAAAGATTGAAGTGTCTTTGAACGGGGTATGGTACAGTAGTAGGCACCAGGCGCACCGTGTTCAGTCAAAAACAACGCCACTGCTGGGTTTTTACTGGACAACAGTTTCCTGTGTGTGTCAAGAATGGTCCACCACCCGAAGGACATCCAGCCAACTTGACACAACTTTGGGAAGCATTGGAGTCAACATGGCCCAGCATCCCTGTGGAACGCTTTCGACACTAGGTAGAGTCCATGCCCCGACGAATTGAGGCTGTTCTGAGGGCAAATGGTGTTTCTAATGTTTTGTATTCTCAGTGTATGGCAGCCGTGTTAGGTCTCCATTAACAGTACATGGGGAATATTTAAAAAATTTTATGTAACTGAATGTCTAGAATTAGAACAATATACAAAATGTTCCAAGTTGACCCACATCTCTAAAATTCAGCACGTGGCTCTGGTGCAGCCTATATGGAGACTCTGTCACCAGAGTCACAGACCGATACAATTCAAAATTTAACCATTCAAAGATCTGTGTTTTGAGAGATGAAAGAGCCAAAGTTGTATTCTTAAGGTTCTTAATGACGCGTATGTGTTTTATGCTGTCCCTTTGTTATCTGATACTGTGAGACCGTCTCTCCTTAGAGGGCAGAGGACGTTTGTTTACTTGGTGACATAGTTTATTAGACTCAGTGAGGCTCAGTGCTGCTGACCATGAGTACCAAACCACAGCTTCAGGTTTCCATGCTTGATTATCCAAGGTCAAGTTCAATTGCCCTCCAAGTTCTCTTAACGGTGTGTGTGGCTGTGTGTGTGTGTGTGTGTGTGTGTATGTATATGTGTGTATGTGTGTGTATATGTGTGTATGTGTGTGTATATGTGTATATGTGTGTATGTGTGTGTATATGTGTGTATGTGTGTGTATATGTGTGTGTATGTGTGTGTATGTGTGTGTAAATGTGTGTATGTGTGTATATGTGTGTATATGTGTGTATGTGTGTGTATGTGTGTATATGTGTGTATGTATGTGTATATGTGTGTATGTGTGTATATGTGTGTGTATATGTGTATATGTGTGTATGTGTGTGTATGTGTGTGTATGTGTGTGTATGTGTGTGTATATGTGTATATGTGTGTATATGTGTGTATGTGTGTGTGTGTGTGTATGTGTGTGTATGTGTGTATATGTGTGTATGTGTGTGTATATGTGTGTATGTGTGTGTATATATGTGTATATGTGTGTATATGTGTGTATATGTGTGTATGTGTGTGTATGTGTGTGTATGTGTGTGTATGTGTGTATGTGTGTATATGTGTGTATATGTGTGTATGTATGTGTATATGTGTGTATATGTGTGTGTATATGTGTATATATGTGTATATGTGTGTATGTGTGTGTATATGTGTATATGTGTGTATGTGTGTGTATGTGTGTGTATGTATGTGTATATGTGTGTATGTGTGTGTATGTGTGTGTATGTGTGTGTATGTGTGTATGTGTGTGTATATGTGTGTATGTGTGTGTATATGTGTATATGTGTGTATATATGTGTATATGTGTGTATATGTGTGTATATGTGTGTATGTGTGTGTATGTGTGTATATGTGTGTATATGTGTGTATGTGTGTGTATATTTCTGTTATAATGCCATTCTTTTAATCTTCTTAAGTCAATAGTGAGCAGAGCTCGCCTTTCTAACCAGACTTTTGATGTTTGAACGATTTGAATATACATTTTGACAGTTGGCTAAATGACAGAATCTTATGTGTCACAGTTGCCCTGAAGTACAGTAGCTGCCTCATCTGCCGTGACTAGACTTGAGGTAAATAACACTCCACTAACTTTGTGTTGTGGTGTTATGAACATGTGTTACACTCCTATCATATTATGATATCAGTCCTTAGGGATGACTGATGCTGAGTAAATACGGGCAAATACAGAGTAAGGGACAGGTTCAAAGACTCATGTATCCTGGAGTACAACTGGTGTATGCTGGAGATTGCTCCCTCCCTCCCTCCCTCCCTCCCTCCCTCCCTCCCTCCCTCCCTCCCTCCCTCCCTCCCTCCCTCCCTCCCTTTACCTTCAAAGCCCAGGCCACTTATAACACCACGAGAGCAGCACGAGACAGGACCGCGGGAGCCAGGGGCCTTCCCTCATCGCTCCGCGTCTGTCTCCCTCTTTATGGTCTAGCCTGCATGCCCAGAGAGGTACACAGCCCACTTCCTCTAACATTGACAGCCTCTTGCTTTCATGTGATATGGGGCGTCTAGGGAAAATAGGGGACCGGGAGAGGCGGCGACAAAAAAAGGGGCCAATAAAGTGAGCTGGTGGAGTCGTGATCAAATGAGACGCATCCAAACGAAACCGCTGCCTCCCCTCAGAGGACCGTGGCGTCAATGAGGTGTTTTGAAACACGGCAAGATAAAGTGAGATTATCGGTCATTGGATTTCAAAGGGCTCCTGTGAAATGATGGAGGCTTGATGGAAGAGGTGAGGGAGGAAGGCGAGGATAGTGAGGGGAGGGAAGGGAGGAGGCCCTTCCTACAGCAGAGTACAGTACAGCTCCACTGTAATCAATCCTACACTGCTTAGCCAGGAACCACCTGCTAAAAATCTGAGAGACAGTATAGGTTACTGTAGGGCCAAGATATTTATCTTCATATTTCAAGATTAAAGGCTATTTCTCAACATCAGACCATAGCTACACACTTTCCTGTGGTGTTGATCTCATTGGTCAATGCTTCAGAGCATTGTGGGGTTAACCAAGTCGTATTTCTTCTTCTCTTAAGGCTAGTTAATTGTTCATCCAGTTTTCAGGGATACAACCTAGCTTCCTTTTCCGCTGAAGACCGGATGTGGGAACTCCGCTCAGGCGTTTTCTTTTATGCCTGCTACATTAGGTTATGGGCAGCCACAGGCCTAAATTGATACCACTGAACTTGAGACCATGAACATGAACTGAAACTCTTGGCTATGACAATGTCATTGTGGACATAGGCTAGCATGTAAAATACCCTGTTAGCTCTACGTTACATTGGCCTCGCTTCACTGCAGGAGATTAAGAAATTGGGCACAAGCCCAGTTCAGATACATGAAGCTAAAGTCAACCTTTTATGTTTGGAAGGACTTGCTTTTCCAAGACTTATCAAGATATTTCCCAGGACGTATTATTGCTTAATGGTTTCATTTCCAAGAACGTATTATTGCTTAATGGTTATTAATCAATAATACCTTCTTGGAAATGTCTTGATAAGTCTTGGAAAAGCAAGTCCTTCCAAACATTAAAGGTTGACCTTATCTTCAATAACAACTGTGGCACCATTTAGGATATCACTGTGCTGCAACTTATTATTTTTCTGTTTTCTCTTATTTTCCTTGTATTACTGGACGGACGTTTATTAGTTTCTCCATGTGTTTTCAATGTGACAAACTCAACATTGCTCACACAAGGTCCAAATACCTCTTAGCCTGTCCAGTGTATTTAAGCACATGGATATTAAATAACATCTGATCTGAAGATAATCGAGATATTCGGTTTTTGAGAGTCCGCTCGACCATGTGGTGTACATTTTGATTTGGCAACAAGGGCTATTATGGTGACGTAACCCTTCTGAATCCTAATCCATGTTCATTATTGTGACTGTAATGATTTTATTTGCATCATGTTCTGTTCTAGTATTCACATGTTTATTATTCAGTGCTTTGCAATGGTGGTCAGTTCTGATGCAGATCTGTCAGTAGAGCAGCCAAAACATGTTGCTATTACGTCAATCTAACATTGGACGGAGAAAACCTAAATAGGCTGTTTGTGGCGATGTCTGTTGTCATTGTTGTGCATTTTTGGGGTTGGTATTGTGTAGCTCATACAGAGTGGACAGTAATGCATGTTGCCTGGTGCCTGGTGGCATGTTGCCTGGTGGCTGGTGGCATGTTGCCTGGTGGCTGGTGACATGCTGCCTGGTGGCATGTTGCCTGGTGGCTGGTGCCTGGTGGCTGGTGACTGTTGCCTGGTGGCTGATGTTGGAGTGGCCAGACCTCAGCAAAAGACTGAAACAGCCTCATCGACCGACTCTGGACCTTGTCCAAGGAGGAGTTGCTTGTGTACAGTACAGTGTCCCCTCTCATCTCTCAATGTTCAAAACACTCTCACAACACTATATCATCTGACTTCTGATATTATTTCATTTGAACCCATTTGCCCTCATACACGCGCGTCGCTGGGGGCTACCAGACGGTACACCATTTGTAACAAAATTACAATCCTATGGTTGTGTGTATTGCTGCAAGCACTTGTTGTGGAAAAACTGAGCCGGGCCCTTTCATTATGGCTGCCGCGTGGACTGTGGTTGAATGGTTGCTATGTTTATGGACACACTGCGGTTCTACCTCGGTCATCTCGGTTCACCTAAATCAATGTGTTCAGCAGAACCGGTTGGTGGCTGAGGACTGAAGGAAATCACATTGACTTGTTATCATGTTGCCATAGCTTCACCAGACTATGGCCTATGTCTCAGGCACTGTCTGAAATGGCATCCTATTGCCTAAATAGTACACTTTTGACCAGGTGCCGTTTCAGACGTACCCTCAGTGATCTTAGAGAATCAATCTGGGGAATTATGAGATGGAAAAGAACCACTGATGCCAAATACTTGCTTTTCAAATCCCCAGGTACCCAATTAGAAAACGGTTGGTCGCAAAACGGACTAGCTCCATTGCCAAGTGGTTCTATTATCCAATGACTGCTTCATTGAACTATTTAGGCTTCTAAAAGCCATCTCGACATAGAGGGAACCTCGACTTGTGTTTTTCTTGGGTGGGGATACGCTAATGGCTCCATTGTTTGGAATATCTGAAGATATTCCTGGCCGTAGGTTGGCACGTAGAAGCTGAGCGAGAGGCAGCATTTGTCCCCTCTCTCTCTCTCTCTCTCTAGTCTACGGCCTGTTTTCCACCGTTGGAAAAAGGTCTGGTTCTTCAGAAGGAATTCAGACAGAACACACTCTGCTAATCTGCTTACTGTCTTGAGCAATTTCAGTTGGACTTTTTAAAGCCGTCACATAAAAATACCATGGGAGACAGGGAAATTAGTGACGTTTAGGAGAAGTAGTGGAGTCTAGGAGTGGGGTTTATATGACTGTAAGTGGAACCAAACCGTTTTCCGTCATGTCTGGTAACCATTACCGACAAGACATCATGTTTTTTATGATGCAATCATAAAAAACGGCAATGTTATGGGTGACAGGTTCGTTGCTAGTTAGGCTGCGTTGAACCGCAGTACCACTGTTCCCTAACTAATGACTGTACGTAACCGTGACCTTAGTCCAATACCTAGTGACCTCGTCCAGAAGTTTTAGACCTCTTGGCATAACCGCTAAGATGCTTGACTAACAGTCACATGCAGGGACCAGGGTTCGAGTCCCGGTCGGGGCTACCACCCTAATAAACCCCAATATTATGAGTTGATTGATTCTTTTTAGGTTCCCAGCCCATATGGGCTAACAAGACACTAATTGATACATACATGTGATCATTATTCATGATTCTGAATGTGTCTGTTTTGACATCTACAGGTGTACCCATGCAGCAGCGATAAGGAGTGCACTGTAGGAAGCTACTGCCACAGCCCTCAGCAAGCACCCTCCCGCTGTCTCACCTGCCGTCGGAGGAAGAAGCGTTGCCATAGAGACGCCATGTGCTGCCCCAGCAACCGCTGCAGCAACTGTACGTTGTCTTGACTGACCTCTCTTACTTCTTAAGTCAGCATTTCTTAAGTCGGTGTGAAGTTGGCACTTGTCAGCACACTACGTCACTGTCATATTACAAGAACATTCCTAACAGACGTGCTGGATGGGTGTCATGCAACAGAGAGGGATATCTATCTAGTACAGAGGACATTTAAAGGGGAAGGCAGGTAGCTTAGTGGTCAGAGTGTTGGGCCAGTAACCGAAAGGTTTCTAGATCGAATCCCCAAGATGATAAGGTAAAAATCTGTTGTTCTGCCCCTGAACAAGGCAGTTAACCCACTGTTCCTAGGCCATCATTATAAATAAGAATTTGTTAACTGACTTGCCTAGTTAAATAGAAAACAAGGGAGCAATTACATTTAAACCATATTGAACACATGCTTTATACCTATAGGTCAGCACTGAATGCTCCTCTCTCTGCTCTGTGTTGTCTGAGAGATGAACTGCAATGGACATGAATGATAACCACATGTACTAGTCACTGGGCAGCTGTAATGGCAATGTGATCTCTAATAACACAAGTGAAACCACTGTTGTTGACCAACCTTAATAGAATATTCATATAGAAGACAGAATATGACACTGTATCTATCAAACCCTGGCTTGTCTTTAGCTGTAATGACATCAATCAATCATTATGATGTGGTGGTTGAGCTCACCTCTAACTTCTCTCTCTCCGCTGGCTGTATCCACGTAGACATCTGTGTCCCTATCTCGGAGAGCGTCCTCTCACCTCACATCTCTGCCTTGGACGACCACAACAAGCTCTCCACCAAGGACAGCACTGTCGACTGGAAGAAGAGTGGAAAAGCAGCGCAGGCCAAACACTCTATTAAAGGTACCCATTTAGCTCTGATTTCACATACTTGTTATACAGCTGTAAAACAGACCAGGGTTTAAATAGTACTTGAAGATGGAGATTGCCTGGAGAGATGGCTGGGGTTTGTACTTTTGACACTACTCCATTGGTTCCATTGCACCAGGCAAGCTTAGTCAAGCACAGCTATAGTATTTGAAAGATCTTCGATGCTACTTGAACCCAGGTCTGAAGATATACAGTCATATGAAGGGATCTCTGTTTCCTTTTCCGATTTTGCAATCGCAATATCTCTCGCTGATCCTGGTCCACGGCGCTGAATCTCTGTTGTCCCTGTTCTCTGTTACTTGTCTGCAGTCACACGACGTTAAAGAGACGCCAGTCCGCAAACGACCGCTATAATTACCCTGCTAGCTCGTATATCAGCTGTGAACCTCAGAGACCACGGCTCAGCATGGGGGCCTGGCTGAGAGAAACCAAACCACAGTGGCCCCTTGCTGTTCCCCACGGCACCTACATAAACCAGGCATACAAACACTCTCGCTGACAGCACCACGCTGTCTCATATACATTTGTGAAACCACAGAATGTAGAGTTGGCGAGGTTCGTAGTGGTATTAATAACTGGAGTAATTATTGACTCCCCTTTTGGCATTCGTTTTAAACTGACTCAACAAGTGAATAGGCCTACACTTTGTGTGAGCAGTGTTGTTGTCAATAAAGTTCTACCTCTAATGAGACACCTTAATGGCGGTGCAATAAATGGCCTCTGGAGAAATGTTAGCCGCAATGCTAAAGAGCCAGTATAAAAAGGGTGCAGTAATTTGAGGTCATTTTGATTAAATGCTAGGCCTATTCACTTAATTTGCGTCTGACTCTCATCTTGCTTCGCCTCTGCAACTCAATTGCAGTGACTTTGGAGGGAGAGTCGAGAGATCAACACAACATATTAAACATTCCATGAAGGCAGAGCACTGAGTGGGAACTTCATGCTGTTGATTGGAACTTCATTTTGATGCAAACTCCTTACAAGAAACTGAGGTTTTGCCAGAGTTACAGGATGGCTGGTGTGTGTCGAGAAAGCCCCTCTGGCACAGGGGAAACTGGGTTGTTTCACAGAAAACTTGCATGACTAAAAACATGGATCATAAATATTTTTCGTACTAATTACATCCTTTGAAAGACTATATAAACCTTTAATATAAACCTCCTGACAAGAATATCAAGTTCTACCCGAAATAGGTTAATTTAGTTGATAAATCTAAGGACATTTCCAGTCCACTAATATAATAGCCCTGTAATGTAATTTGAATTGAGATGAAAAGAAAGCTCTTTCCTATGGAAGTCAAAACAAGGATAATGGGCATTTCCTGTGGCCTAGTAGTTGGGGGGGTTTTCCCTGTAGAGTGTACTGTACATTTCACATGTAACAGCATGATTACTCTCTACATATTGATGAATGGCCATGAATTGTCCATGCTCTAAACCAGGGTTTCCCAAACTTGGTCCTGGTCCTGGTCCAGGTCCTGGTCCCCTTGGGACCTGGTTTGGAGCAGGGTTTTCCAAACCCTAGCACTACACAGCTGATTCAAATCATCAAAGCTTGATGATGAGTTGGTTATTTGAATCAGCTGAATCAACCCTGCTCCAAACCACACATGGATTCAATTTTTTACATTCCACAGTCTAGAACAGGGATGGGCAACTTTGATGGTGGTGGGGGCCACAAGAAAAATCTGAATTCATCATGAGGGGCCACAGTTGCTCCACTCATCAATGGGGGCCCCCTGGGCTCTATTTCGACCTTGATGTATAGCTGGCCGCTGAGTCCGAGGGCCTTCCCCGCAGACCGCCAGTTGCCCATCCCTGGTTTAAATAAGGAATGGTAACAGAATCCACATTAGATTATATAGTATTCTATACTAGTACATGCAGTAAAGGGCCAGAGTATATCAATACATGCTGAAAAGTAAGAAAAGGTCGATGTTTTGCATGTGCACCCTACATCTTCCCTCATACTAGTCCATGTTAAGACTCCTTTCTCTCCCTCCCTTGACCAGGACACGAGGGCGACCAGTGCCTGCGCTCGTCGGACTGCTCTGAGGGCTACTGCTGCGCTCGCCACTTCTGGACCAAGATCTGCAAGCCGGTGCTGCGGCAGGGCGAGGTGTGCACCAAGCAGAGGAAGAAGGGCTCCCATGGCCTGGAGATCTTCCAGCGCTGCGACTGTGCCAAGGGCCTCTCCTGCAAGGTCTGGAAGGACGCCACCTCCTCCTCCAAGTCCAGGCTTCACATGTGCCAGAGGATCTGAGGGGTGAGGCAGGGCTGTCTGCCGAGGCCTTTCTCTTTGTCTTTCTCCAACCTGCTTTCGGGTAGAGGAGAACCAGGAGATGACATGAGATGAGAGACTGGGAAAGAGAGATTAAGAGAGAGAATGGAAGATGCTAAGGGCTGGTTGATACCCAGCAAACTAAAGCAAAGAAGAAGGTTCTTCTGAGAACATTTGGCACCGTTCCATGTATGATTCTTCCTGTTTGGTTGTGTTCCAGCTCAGAACATTCCTATAAAGTTCTGAGAATGTTGTATTCATTGTTAAGTTGTTCAGCGGGTTCTCGAGGACTTTATGCAAAATAACTTCTTCATGTCGAAGGCTCTTCACAAAGTTGGATGTGGTTTATGTACAAGTTCCTTAAAATGTTGCATATATTTCCACATCATGACAAGAAAAGCCATATCTTTATTACAGCCATCATTAAACAACGGCATAGAAACATCATCCTCTTCCTATCTATCCTTATGAAGGCAAGACTGCTGTGATGCACCCTTTGTTTACTAGTTATGTTTGTTTTTTGGCACATATTTCACATATTATATTTTCACACTAAGGGAATGACAGAACCCCAGCTAACCGATTCAAGCGCTATTGTAATCTCACTATTCTGATTATATTTGTAGCGTTCACTCCAATAGTTCAACCATTGTGGGAATCTCCAAACGAATAGTCGCCTACAATAACAGTGACTCTCAAACCAACATGTAGGTTCAACCATACTAGTAAAGAACAAAAAGCATATATGTTTTGTATAGATTATGAACATAGATATACAGGTTACTGACAAAATAAAGGAAACACCAACATAAAGTGTTTCAATAGGTTGTTGAGCATCCACGATACACAACAGCTTCAGTGCACCTTAGCATAGATTTGACAAGTGTCTGGAACTCTATTGGAGGGATGCAAGACAAGTCTTCCACAAGAAATTCCATCATTTGGTGTTTTGTTGATGGTGGTGGAAAATGCTGTCTCAGGCACCGCTCCAGAATCTCGCATTAGTGTTCATTTGGGTTGAGAACAATCCTGGATTTGTCTCAGTTGAGTCTAAGTGTAGACATATTCCATACTAAGGCTA
Organism: Brachymystax lenok tsinlingensis; assembly: GCA_030435695.1. Classification (NCBI taxonomy): domain Eukaryota; kingdom Metazoa; phylum Chordata; class Actinopteri; order Salmoniformes; family Salmonidae; genus Brachymystax; species Brachymystax lenok. Next base: position 18,933,568 of record CM059810.1, on the reverse strand, counting down.
TTAAGAGCCTGGAATCCAAACATGTTTAGTTTTCTATATTTTGATAGAATCCAGGCTAGAATCCAAACATATTCAGTTTGATTGCAGGCTAGAATCTAAAGAGATTCAGTTTGATTGGTTCAACCACAGGACTGAAGGGTCAGTGGTGTAGAACTGATACCAGACCCCAAAGTGCCTCTAGTCCCCAAATGACATCCATATGACTGGAGCTGAGACCACAACCAGGAATCTAGGAATTCAATCAGGACATATTGAACACATGGTTTTATCTGTTACTACTAATTACAATTTCTGAAAATATTACCATAATTGCAAATATGCCCGATAACCTTTGGTCTTTCCCCCACATTTGCAATCTGTATTCAATTGATAATGATAATATAATTCACTATACAATACCTATGAAATGTGACCTGCACCTTCTAGAATTTTTTTATCTTTTTTTTTCATGAGTTTGGGAAAATGCTTACTTTTTACACTTTTCTTACTGGATGTACAGTGTACCTACCTGCTCATTGTTTTTCAATATTAGATGATTTCCAATGTTAAACTTAACCAGTTGTTCACTACAGTACATAGTCAATGCAATAATATGTACCTCCATTTTGTTTTACGTTTGTTTTCCAGGCACCATTTCCACCAGTTTTCTAACGTCAATAAGCTCTTATATTGTATATAATGTGGAAACGATTGAAATTGTATTTAAGAATCAATGTATATCATGTACAGATAATAATAAACATTAGAAAGATATTAAGGTGACAACAAAAAGGACTGGGTGAGATAATTAAAAGGGGACATTGCAGCAAGGTCAGTTCAAGTCAGCGGCGTAGGCACTGGTGTACCTGGGTGGGCTCGGGCCCAATCAGATTGAGCAGTGTTTATAGGCTCTCTACTTGTCAGTGTTCCAAATGGGACATTATTGATCTTTTTACCTAAACATACAAACACCATCTGATATACTTCATAGCAAGCAGTGCACTGGAATGACGTTCAGATGAACTGGAATGACATTCACTTTCATGGGATGGGTGGCCAAAAATAACTAACTGAAAGCCACACACCCAATAAGCCATGAATATGACCACATTGAGGCAAATGTCACTGTCCTACTGTTTTCAGCAGATATTTTCTGTGCATTTACAGTGACGGATGAATAAATAAAGAATGTATTTTGTATTACAAATGACTTGTTACTTTACTATTTTTAATAGTTGATACCAGAACACTCTGAACACAAAAAGGTGCTATCTAGAACTTAAAAGGATTCTTTGGCTGCCCCCATATGAGAACTCTTTGAAGAACACTTTTTGGTTTCAGTTAGAATGCTTTTGGTTCCAGGTAGAACTCTTTTGGGTTCAATGTAGAACCTTTTCCACAGAGGGTTCTACATGGAACCCAAAATGGTTTTACCTGGAACCAAAAAGGGTTCTCCTATGGGGACAGCCGAATAAATTTTTTTTTTTTTTTTTTTTTTTTGAAAGAGTGTATAGGCTACTGCTGTTTCCCAAACCTCCATCTTGTTCCTAAATTGATACAATACAAGCACACCTGATTCAAATGTCCAGCTAATCACCAAGCCCTTCATTATTGGTCCGCTGTAGCTCATTTGGTAGAGCATGGCACTTGCAATAGTGGGTTCGATTCCCAGGACCATGCATACATGTAAAATACAGTATATGCAAGCATGACTGTAAGTGGCTTTAGATAAAAACAGCCTGCTTATGGCATATATTATTATTCAGCTTATCACCAGGCTCTTCATTAGTTGAACTGGCTGTGGGTAATCGAGGAGAGGTTTGGGAAACAGTTTGCTACAGTTTACTCCAGTCATTTCAGTAGATGTTCATATCTTCAGAGTCCAACAATAAAGAACTAGATGGACTAGGTAAGAGGACACTGTCTTCTGGCCACTGACAATTCTCCACTCATGCTTACGAGACAGTGGAAATCTTCGTATGGGTCTCTCATTGGACAAGGCACAAGCTGTGGTGGCCAAAGACAAGACAACTTTCTTGAAATATTGGCTAAATTAAATTGTTTGTGCAAATAAGAGGCATTTTGCCTGCAGTTTCCTTTCCATAGTAATAGTCAACGATTTATCATAATCAAATGTTTAATGCTGAATATTAAGCCATGCTGAGTTATTGCGTGTTTGGCACGCAAGGAGTAATGCTACGTTCATGTGTTTGTCGGTAATAGGAAACTCTGAAATGTCCAGCTGGGAAATTGGCGAAACAACTATGAGTTTGGGTGCATCTGGCACGTTATCAAGGGAGTGAATGCACAAATACTAACTTCCTCTCTCATTTGAAAATTATAAATATGACAAAACACCAACAAGTCAAGTAGGCCTTCCATTTTTAACTCATTTGCAACAACCATGAAGCTGTGGCGTAAAAAGTGGCATGATTTGCATTGTCGACTGTCAAATCTTAGGTTTGTCTTTGAAATGAACCAAAACAAACAAACAAAGAAATCTTTCAGTAGGATCATTACTCTTACTTACCACTTCACAAGGCCTGGAAGGTTGGAACCAACCAAATAATCCCTCATTGCTTTACTCAAAGCCCTTCCAAAGATCACTCTAAAAACCACAAAGTTTGTTCTTAATGGTTGTATATGACTTTATTGAGTCCTGTTTTGTCTGCAGCCAAATCATTGAGATTTATCGTCCACATTCAGATTTTTTCCATCAAAAGTCTGGGATTGCAAAGCCGCATTGAGCAGTCAAAGACCAACATTTGCATTGATAGGGTACAGTAGGCTTATATTCTTGGAGATGTTCCTACTTTTTTTAGCATGATACACACTGTGTAGAACCTAAATTGAATGTATACTGTAAAGTAGCTATACAGTAGCCTTCTAATTTGATCACTTATGTTCTGTGGCATTCCACGCTCGGAAATCTTAAATTTTTCCTCAGTTATTAAACTATTTTACAGACTAAAATGACCGTTTGTTGGAAATGTGTTTGACAGATGTTCAATAACCTTGAAAAACCATCAATACGTTCTCGAAAATGTTTGAATGAGCTTGTTTTTCACTATTTCCATGCCAAAGTGAAATCTGTTCTTTTTCAATTCAGCAGATCAACATATTGTGTAACATGAACGGGCATATTCCAATGGAAATGTCAGTACTGATATTGGTATTAAAATGTATTATTACTATACACTATGGGCACTTTTAAAATGAGGCCCTGTCGGCATTGGAGGTCTGTGTGTGTAGACTTTCCTCAATTAGTTGGGTAATTTTAGTTGACCTTTTATCACTGTCTTTGGAGAGTCTTGCTAATTTGGAGACTCTGCAAATGTTCATGAACATTTTAATTGGGTTATGATGAATCAGCTGTACACCGTCAATCTAAATCACACTACACATTATCCTTTCCCACCTGGACAAAAGGAACACCTATGTGAGGATGCTACTCATTGACTACAGCTCAGCGTTCAACACCATAGTGCCCACAAAGCTCATCACTAAGCTAAGGACCCTGGGACTAAACACCCCCATCTGCAACTGGATCCTGGACTTCCTGACGGGCCGCCCCCCAGGTGGAAAGGGTAGGCAACAACACATCTGCCAGGCTAAACCTCGACACTGGGGGCCCTCAGGGATGCGTGTTTAGTCCTCTCCTGTACTCCCTGTTCACTCATGACTGCGTGGCCAAGCACGACTCCAACATCATCATTAAGATTGCTGACGACACAACAGTGGTAGGCCTAATCACAGACAACGATGAGACAGCCTACAGGGAGGAGGTCAGAGAACTGGCAGTTTGGCAACAACCTCTCCCTCAATGTGAGCAAGACAAAGGAGACGATCGTGGACTACAGGAAAAGGAGGGCCGAACAGGCCCCCATTAACATTGATGGGGCTGTAGTGGAGCGGGTCGAGCGTTTCAGGTTCCTTGGTGTCCACATCACCAACAAACTATCATGGTCCAAACACACCAAGACAGTCATGAAGAGGGCACAACAACACTTTTTCCCCCTCAGGAGACTGAAAAGATTTGGCATGGGTCCCCAGATCCTAAAAATGTTCTAGTAGTGCGTACGGCTCAATACATCACTGGGGCCAAGCTTCCTGCCTTCCAGGACCTATATACTAGGCGGTGTCAGCGGAAGGCCCAGAAAATTGTCAAAGACTCCAGTCATAGTCTGTTCTCTCTGCTACCGCCAAGCTACTGCCCCGAAGCTATAAGACTGCTGAACAATTAATCAAATGGCCACCCGGACTATTTAAATTGACCCCCCACTGCTGCTACTCGCTGTTTATTATCAATGCATTGTCATTTTACCCCTACCTACATTGTACAAATTACCTCGACTAACCTGTTCCGCCACACATTGACTCGGGACCGGTACCCCCTGTATACAGCCTCGTTATTGTTATGTAATTTTATGGTGTTACTTTTTAATTTAGTTTATTTAGTAAATATTTTCTTAACTATATTTCTTGAACTGCATTGTTGGTTAAGGGCTTGCTTTTACGACTTCCGCCGAAGTCGGTCCCTCTCCTTGTTCGGGCGGCGTTCGGCGGTCGATGTCGCCGGCCGTATAGCCATCGCCGATCCACTTTTCATTTTTCCATTTGTTTTGTCTTTGTTTTATACAGACCAGGTTCCCAGAATACGAAGGCAGACGCACTGTCCCGGATGTATGACACAGAGGAGCGATCCATGGATCCCAATCCCATACTCCCGGCCTCTTGCCTGGTGGCACCGGTAGTGTGGGAGCTGGACGCGGACATCGAACGGGCGTTACGCCCACTCCCTCCCAGTGTCAAGCTGGCCGCAACCGTTTGATCTATTGGGCTCACACGTCACCCTCCTCTGGTCATCCTGGCATCGGTCGGACAGTGCGCTGTCTTAGTGGGAAGTACTGGTGGTCCACCTTGGCTAAGGACGTGAGGGTTTATGTTTCCACCTGCTCGGTATGCGCTCAGTGCAAGGCCCCTAGGCACCTGCCCAGAGGGAAGTTACAGCCCTTACCCATTCCACAACGGCTGTGGTCGCACCTGTCAGTGGATTTCCTCACGGATCTTCCTCCCTTACAGGGTAACACCACAATCCTGGTCGTTGTGGATCGGTTCTCTAAGTCCTGCCGTCTCCTCCCTTTGCCCGGTCTCCCTATGACCCTACAGACTGCGGAAGCCCTGTTTACACACGTCTTCCGGCACTACGGGGTGCCTGAGGACATAGTATCTGATCGAGGTCCCCAGTTCACGTCAAGAGTCTGGAGGGCGTTTGTGGAACGTCTGGGGGTCTCGGTCAGCCTTACCTCAGGTTTTCACCCCAAGAGTAACGGGCAGGTGGAGAGAGTAAACCAGGATGTGGGTAGGTTCCTGGGTCTTATTGTCAGGACCGGGGTAGTGGGCGACGTTTATTCCCTGGGCAGAGATGGCCCAAAACTTGCTCTGCCACTCCTCCACTAACCTCTCTCTTTTCCAGTGCGTACTGGGGTACCAGCCAGTTCTGGCACCTTGGCATCAGAGCCAGATCGAGGCTCCTGCGGTGGACGACTGGTTTAGGTGCTCGGAAGGGTCTGGCTCTCGACCCGAAACCTGCTCCTCCGCCTGCCCTGCCGGAAGCTGGGTCCGCGGTTTATGGGGCCATTCAAAGTCCTGAGAAGACTGAACGAGGTTTGCTACAAGTTACAGCTTCCCCCACATTACCTCATTAATCCCTCGTTCCATGTGTCTCTCCTCAGGCCGGTGGTGGCTGGTCCACTCCAGGAGTCTGAGGTGCGGGAGGTTCCTCCGCCCCCTCTGGACATTGAGGGGGCCCCGGCATACGCAGTTCAAGGCATACTAGAGGCGTCGGGCGAGGGGCCTTCAGTACCTCGTGGAATGGGAGGAGTACAGTCCGGAGGAGAGATGCTGGGTGCTGCGGGAGTTCCACCGTCTCCATCCGGATCGCCCTGCGCCTCACCCTCCGGGTTGTCCCCGAGGTCTGCGTCGGCACGCTGCTGGAGCCGCGCGTCAAGGGGGGGGTACTGTCACGACTTCCGCCGAAGTTGGTCCCTCTTTTTTTTCGGGCGGCGGTCGGTCGTCGCGCCTTTTAGCCATCCCCGAACCACTTTTCATTTTTCCATTTGTTTTGTCTTTGTTTTATACACACTTGGTTTCAATTCCCCAATTACATGTTCATTATTTAACCCTCTTTTTTCCCCATGTTCGTGTGCGTTATTGTTCTAAGATTATGTCAGTCCAATTTGTGGGCTTGTTGATTGTGACTACTTTGATTATTTTAAACTACGTTGTGTTGCTCATCTCTGCTGTCCTACACCTGACTTTTTGCACCAACTACACCAAGCCATCTGACTCTTGCATTTCACGGTAACGTCTACACTTGTTGTATTCGGCGCATTTGACAAATCAAATTAGATTTGATTTGATATTTGTATTTATTTATTTTATTTAACCTTTATTTAACTAGGCAAGTCAGTTAAGAACAAATTCTTATTTACAATGATGGCCTACCAAAATGCAAAAGGCCTCCTGCGGGGACAGGGGCCTGGGATTGAAAATAAAAAATGAATACAATATAAATATAGGACAAAACACACATCACAACAAGAGAGACAACACAACACTACATAAAGAGAGACCTAAGACAACAACATAGCAAGGCAGCAACACATAAAAACACAGCATGGTAGCAACACAACATAACAACAACATGGTAGCAACACAACATGATAGCAACTTTATTGGGCGCAGACAACAGCACATAGGGCAAGAAGGTAGAGACAACAATAAATCAGCAATAGTGTCCATGATTGAGTCTTTGAATTAAGAGATTGAGATAAAACTAGTTTTAGTTTGATTATGTTCCCAACTTAAATGTCTTAAGAGCAGCATATCAGATGAACCACTAGCCGCTGAAGGCATGCTGCTTGGTAATGAAGCAGGGTTTCTCCAAGGTTTCTCTAGATGCCATGGACCTTGAAACTAGAAACACCTCTCTTTGCAAAAACAAAATATCTATAAGAATTTGCTGCCACATTCTGTGGAAACTGCACTTCATGAAGAGATTTATATAATTTTCTAAATCCAGGCCAACTCTGGTATGCTATGACCGTTTCATTCTAAGTGGACTAGAATTGTTATACCGAGAAGAGGCAATTAGTAAAGCACACTAAGTACTATTTTCAATCATTTGCACATTTACTTTTATGGATATTTTACAGCCGCCTCGTTTCAGGTGCTGAGATATGCAATAAATTATTTTCTCACTTCTCGTGACAGTACAAAGAGACAATCTGCCATAATTACAGAATAGCGAGCCCTTAATTCCACAAAGTTAACAAAGTTATGCTTTCTCTCCGTTAACTGACTGTCCAGATGTTATTTATTTATTCCACATGTGTTTCTGATATAAAATAATGGCACTACCCTACCTATGTTGGGAGAGAGTTCTGTAGGCTAGTCTGAAATATTGGCTGTTCCTTGGAGTGGTTGTCGACTCAATACTACTCACGCAGATAGATACAGGGAAGAGGACCATTAGATTGTATGGAGACTTCTGGGCGCCTTGGAAAAGAACGGTTGGATACTGAGTAGAGCTTTTCTTTAGAGACAGGCCACCCAAACAGAGTGTGGTACTCATATAGACGCAGGGAAGAATACCACGAGACCAGGAGTACAGTGAGAGTGTTAAGACTTCAGGTCTCCCTGGAAAGAGCAGTCGGATACTGAATGCTAATATCCAACTTTTGCTTAGCAACAGGCCACCCACAGACTCCACGGTAACCACCAAGATTAATGAGGCAGCGTCAAGTCTCTGGGTACACAGATTCCAAAATGTATCAGCAAGAGAAACAAACGAGTTGTCCTCATAGAAAGTTCTAGTGTTGCCATTGTAGGTTCCAGAAGACTGAAACGCTTGATGATTAATATAATGCTTTTATTTGGCACTCGTATTGGCATCCAAGGCCTAGACAGGCCGACTTTAGCACTTAGGACTGGTAAGAAATCTGTCTCTTCACATACAGTTGATGAGGGTAATGGCAAAGAAGTAGACTAATGACATACTACAGAAAGATTTTTTTGGGGGGGCCTGTGTTGGATGTCTGTGTTGGTAAGAGTAATGTTTGTAATGACAGCTGTCCTTTCTGTTTCTGTAGGACTTTACAAAGAAAAATGGATGTATGACAGTGTTCTTCTAAAGAGTAAGTCACCTGATAAAAATGTGTACGGTGCATTTCAAGAATTGCAGTATGCTTTATATTACATAAATGGTCATGTACTGTGTTCGTCTGACCACGGGATGGGTTTCAGTGTTCATATACCTTACATTACTGTACAGACCGCTGACACAGTCACTTCTGTGCTCGCCTGTATAGAAAGCGTATTGTTAGCTTTAACAAAGATGTGTCAGTGTCTCTCGGTGACTCTCTCCACTTGTTCATTTGGAGTCTTCCAGTCATAACTTGTCAGCAGTAACCACAAAGAATACGTGGTCGGACACTCACAAACACCAAGCCCCTTTTCACAGTGTCTTCTGTCTAAGGTCTTTGTTTTTGTACATAGAAAATCAAGTCATTTTCCAGGTGGGGAAAAAGTAATTTGGCCATAAAGTATTTTAGAAAAGTCTGATAGACTCATTGTTATAGCAAAGGTGCAGACAATTACTTATATTAACGTCTAAAGTTAATATTTTCCGTTGCTAAATTGCTAAAGCTTTCGCTCAATACCAGCTAAGTGGCAGTCTGTTCACTGGGCATGGCGGTCATTACGATTGGCTGAGACTGAAGGTTTTATCATCCCAAAGCTCACATTTTCCACTACCTCTTGTTGTTGCTGCATACTTTTAACATAATCCATTTTTTCTCTTGCAGATTGTCAAATCATTTCAATCAGCCTAAAATGACGCTTGCCCCAAGTCCAAGGAAAGAGCCGTTCTTACTTCAGGGGTGATCCAAACAGACTGGCTGCCAACTTCCAATTCCTGGCTGGACCCCTGCCTGGTCCAACCGCTGCTCTCTGTCTATTCTCAACTTCTCAGTCACTTTGCCCCAGCGATGATTAAACAGTTGTATTAGTGCCTAATGGAAATACCCAGAGCCGTGCAACAAGTATGTGATATAATAACTCATCGAGAAGACCATGCTCAAGCGCAGACATCATGGGCCGTGGGCTCTGTGACGTGAAGGATCACCAATTCATCCTGTGTGTAGTAACTGTCGGCCAGTCTGATCTACTGTAACATCGGCTTCAGAGAAGAATTGGAAGTATGGTAAAGGGAGACTAGTGTAACGGATCCTGTGTGTAGCTGGTGTAGCGGAGTCAGCCGCAGGACAGCAGATATGAGTAATCAACGTATTTACTCAACAATATAACAATACAACTCAATAATTCAGAGCCCACAATAACGGACCGTGTTACCAAACAAACAATCACTCACAATCAAACATGGGGGAACAGAGGGTTAAATAATGAACAAGTAATTGTGGGATTGAAACCAGGTGTGTAAAACAAGACAAATACAATGGAAAAATGAAAAGTGGATCGGCGATGGCTAGAAAAACCGACTTCGGTGGAAGTCGTGACCCCCCCCTTGACCTCCACCGGAACCCAGCATCTCTCCTCCGGACCGTACCCCTCCCACTCCACGAGGTACTGAAGGCCGGCTAGAAAACCGGTGACGTCGACCGCCGAACGCCGCCCAAGCAAGGAGAGGGACCGACTTCGGTGGAAGCCGTGGCAACTAGATCTAAATGTTGTATAGTTCAGTGCTTTTGTGACGAGAATCTGGATCTCATATAAAATTATGCTGAGGCCTACTTCTGTGTTTGATTCCCTTATCTCTCGTCTTAGTTATTTTAGAGCCCTGTATCCTCCCTACATAGACTAGTATCCTCATTGGGTCCATATGGTCTGTATATTTCCTAACTGTCTATAAAAGCCAAGGTTTCCTAATTTAGGCTACCTGTCCACCCACCCATTCTATGGTATAGAAATTGCTGTTTCCGGCCAATGGAATTTCAACCACCGATGAAATGTGACCGATTTTATCTATTTGAAGACATTTTAAAGGACAAACTCTTTTCTTTCATGTTATCCAATGGTTACCATGCACATGCCACAAGATAGCTCAGATGTGCGAGTGCCTACTAGAATTTTAAAGGACAAGCACTAAAAACAAGAATTTGATCACAAGGCGCTGTGTCGACACAAAGTCGAGACGTACTCATTGTAAACGTGATCCGTGCGAAGGACGTGATGCGCATCAAAGTTGCCAGTTTGATGTAGACACATCTGGCCGTCCGCCGTATCTTTCAAACCAAACGTTTCGAGCCTAAACGCCGGGTTTTTATGCAGCGTTATTTATCGGGTAGAGAATGCAGAAGAAGGCTCCGCCGGTCTGCAATCATGTCCTAAGTGTATTTTACTGGGTTTTACCTGGAAGACGGATAGGCCTGCTGGCACGCACTGGAGCTTCATTATAGACAGATGAGAGCAACAGTGAAACACTCATGCCTTGGCAGAACAGATCCTACCCAGGTTGTTACATGGACCCCTACTTTGATCTCTGAGATATGTGTTACATTTTATTCCTTAATCAGCCCAGTGTAAATCATCTGATGTATAGATTGGGAAGGGCGCGCTGAGTAGCGATAAACTGCAGGACCCGAGAAAATAAACGTTGTTATTGTTTGTCAGGTTGAAATAATGGAGTGAGGATGCATGATGGAGGTTTATTGATGTGGCGCCAAAGCACTCACTCTCTCCTTTTCCTTTCTGTTTATCCTGGCGGCCATCATTGTTTTTCTGCCTCCATGAGAACCAAACTTCCACCATACTGTACAGGTCAAGGTGTGACCGACTAGTCCATGCCAGCAGGCCTATCTAGGCCCGTTACAAAGGGATCTCCTCTGAGCCGAAGCCTGGGCATTAGCTCTGTGTCTTCAGGTCTCGGGCAAGGGTACTTATCATAAGAGTGTGGTTCACTGAATCACCTCTGTTACAAAGGCCTCTCCTTTGGTTGGGAGGAAAGGCCCATCGATATAGTACTTGAGGATCAGAGTATCTGTCTGCTGTATCGTACTAGCAGACCTATTAGCAGTGTGATGACAGACTGGAGAATCAAACCCGGGTCTTTAGAGACATGTTCCCCGAAGTTGTTGGTTTCATCACCGTTTCAGTACACCTTACAGTTGTTTTAGGGTCAGATAGCCTACTGTGCCATTGACTGCCAGATGTAAATCAAACACCCCCATTTCAGACATCACACATTCACGCTGTAAATAGAGCCTGGTCTTCAACCCTTAGGCCTTTGGCCTGCAAACGCTATTCTTAGAAAGAATATTATTTGTGGGATGGGTAGGGTCAACCAAAGAACGCTTTATGTTCCCAGGTAGCATATTATTTCTACCCTTTGCTCTCTCCCTCTGTCTCAGTAGCATCCTGCTAAGCTAACAGATGGTGTTGACCTTGCTCATCATGTAGAGGGTTTTAGTTGGTTCATCCAGACAGTAAGATTGATGGGACTCTTGTTATCACATTTCAGATCCTTTATAGACCAGGACCAGGAAGAAGAGATGGATTTCTCGGAGGATCGAGTTTCTTGTCCATTTATATTATCCGTGTCAGAATCTCTTCATTCTAATTCTATTTACACCTGTTGGGTTTTCATTTCTCTCTCTATCGGTCTCTCTCTCTCTCTCTCTTTCCACCTCTCTCTTTCTTTACTGTGGGTGATCATGATTCTCACTCCTTTGAACTTGGACCATCTGTTTAGTCGGCCCTTTGCCGGGTGCCAAACGCTGCGCAGTCGAGTATTTTAGTAACTCTTAGCGGATTAGCCATTTCTAATCTACATAGTGATTTGCTTTTCAGAAAAGGGGCGCAGAGAGCGCAGCCAAACAAACGTGTGTGTGAGCAAGAGAATTACTGCGATGTTGTTGTGCTGCACGTCATATGTCCGCTCTGATACAAATGGTTAAAAACCTTTTTGCGAGCCAACGCCATTAAGTCTTGTGGCGAAGGAGTCGTCTCAGACCTTTGATTGATGTGAAGTGGAATGCTTGTCTATCCGAATTGGAATTGACCCATCCATAAAGTCTTACAGTATGTGAAGATATCCCCACAGCTGGACACATATATGTTCTTGCAACGTCCTATGAAACGTGTCCAGAACACTGATGTTGTATATTCTGAGAACGTGGTAACCACCTTTTGGGTATGTGCCAAAACATGCTCAAGATTTCTAAGAAGGTTTTTTCTAACATAGATAGAATGTTCCATAAACTAACTGAAAACTGGACACCCAAACATTACTGGTAACATTACAAAAACGTTCGCTCTCCCTAGAATTGTTAGCTGGGAGCAGGGGTGAGGGGTCGACAAATAAGCGGCACACATTGGAAGCCCAGCATGTGAATGCGTTTAGGCAGGAATGCAGGATATGCCATCTAAGATTCACGACCGTGCTTTGATCAGTGTCTGCCCCTGATTTACTGGCCTGGATCGAAGATTTGTGTGTGGGTTTATTGGCCAGAGTAAATTGAGGACAGCGGACTCCTAGTTCAAAACTGTTAGCGGTTTCAAAGTGCTATACCTCCTCATGCCCAGGTATGTCAGAACAGGTTATGGATTCCTTTTAATGGTGTGGCTGTGTGTGCGTGGGTGTGTGTTGGTGTGTGTGCGTGCATGTGCGGGTTAACTTTTTAACCGAACAGACAGCATTTGGTTGTGCTCACCCTTTTGAAAAAATATTGCAGTCAGAGTGCAGTATAACTGCAGTACACTACAGTGTAACTGCAGTTAGAGTGCAGTATAACTGCAGTTCAACTGCAGTGCACTGCAGTTATTCTGCAATTACTGCGTTCAAAATACCAGTTGCCTGCAGTTACTCAACTTTTACTGCAGTTTCAATTGTAATCTTTTTTTATAAGGGGAGTAGCAACTGTTCCTTGCTACCGTAAGTCAACGTGCTGGCTTTGACATCACGTCTATATGTTTGGATCTATAGAAATACTTCAGCTAAATATGTGCATGTGGATGATGTAACACCTCGCTTGGTCCCAGACCTGTTTGTGCTGTGAACTGTTGTGTCATGCCAAATATGTTCGACCATAGGAGTTGGCAAGACATTACAAACCGATGCGGGACCAGGATATAACCTACTTGTAGACTTCATTTGACTGGCCCCACAGACTTACCCCTGCCTGACTCACAGGAGCTGCTGGTGAGGTTTGAAACAGGCCTCATCTCATAATGAACTGTGTGCGAGGCCAAGTAGTATTGTTTCTCCATAATATCCCGTCATTAAGTCAATCTGTGTTTCGTCTTGGCTCATGACGTTGATACAAAGAGACATAACCATTCTGTATTGCTCCCCTTCAACTCATTTGCGGGTGGTGGTTCCAATTCTTCTAAACCTGGGTTTCCATTTTGTTTACGTCTTCAACATGTTTCGGGACCGAAATGTGTCTGCCAGTAAACAAACAACTGCCAGTGTTTGTGTCACGCACCCGTAGAAGTGGAGAGGAGTGCCGATTTTGGGCGTTCGGATTCAAACAAGCGGTTTGTGTGGCGGGTGTTTGCGTCCGTCTTGTTCTCACATTCTCTCACAGAGCAGCATCTTCCCGAATGTGTTTCATTAGGGATCTTTCAACAGGACTCAAAACATTTTGCCACTGTGTCCAACACTGAAACACATGTTGGGAAATGAGGACATAGTGCATACCCTCCCTAACTTGTATGTGGTTCGAGTACTGTATATAATATCATCCTAATCTCAGATGAGTCAGCATACAGTATGTAGGGATATGATACAGCATGTTTTATATCATCAACAAAATCCATTGCCGTTCTGTGCTCACTTAGATAAGAGCGCTAGCACTTGCCCACATCCTCAGTCAACGGGACTGTGGGAGCTCCATTTGTCAAACAGGCAAACCTGATACGCTGTGTTATTGTGCTACTTTCAACAGCTCCAAATGGTGACACTGCCCCTCCTACTCCCAGGAGGGGGGTCTCAGCCACCACCCCACCCCGTCATTCCCCCATCCACTGTCATCACTCATCTGCAAAAGGAAGGCTTTGTCAGGATGTCTCACTTTGGCAGTTTAACTTGATAGGGAACCATTGAGGGCTTGTGGGTGGCAAAGGGTACAATTTCCTCCTCGGTAGAGGGGAAAAAAGGTAAAGAAGCAGAACAATTACATGGAGATTTCCTGGGATGAATCATCCATTGGTCTCTCTGTCACTCTGTTCTCTCTATCTCTCTGTCCTCTATCCATATGTATCCTCTCTGTCTCTCTCTGTCGCTCTGTTCTCTCTATCTCTCTGTCCTCTGTCCACATGTCTCTTCTCTGTCGCTCTGTTCTCTCTATCTCTCTGTCCTCTATCCATGTCTCCTCTCTGTCGCTCGGTTCTCTCTATCTCTCTGTCCTCTATCCATATGTATCCTCTCTGTCTCTCTCTGTCGCTCTGTTCTCTCTATCTCTCTGTCCTCTGTCCACATGTCTCTTCTCTGTCGCTCTGTTCTCTCTATCTCTCTGTCCTCTATCCATATGTCTCCTTTCGGTCTCTCTGTCGCTCTGTTCTCTATATCTCTCTGTCCTCTATCCATATGTCTTCTTTCTGTCGCTCTGTTCTCTCTATCTCTCTGTCCTATATCCATATGTCTCCTCTCTGTCGCTCTGTTCTCTCTATCCCTCTGTCCTCTATCCATGTCTCCTCTCTGTCTCTCTCTTCTCTATAAAGTGACCAGTGGATGGAGAGAGATAAAGAGGACACCTATGTATAGAAGAGAGAGAAACCTATGTTTACAGTATAGAGAGATGGAGAGAAGAAAGATGAGACCTAAGAGGATAGAGAGCAAAAGAGAAGAGAGAGAGAGAGCTCTAGGAATAGAGGGCGCCGAGACCAGACCACAGAGAAGCATTAGAGGATGGTGGGACATATCACATAGCACAGGCAGCAGCACCACCACTCCTTTGAATGAACTCTGAGCAGCACAGTCTCTCTGAGCCAGCTGTCTCTGTAAGCAATCAACACAGAGGCAGAAACACATGGCCCAGCCTCGGCTACAAGTCATGCAACCCTCATTCTTTTGGGTTTATTGTTTACATGCCGGCCCAGCGCCGGCCAAACAGCCACTTCAGTCAGTGTACGCCTAATTGAGCGGACAATGTGGACATGACCATTTTTCCTAGTAGGGTAGTCTAGTATAATTGTCATGGCGAGGGTGGCAGGTAGCCTAGCGGTTTGAGTGTTGGGCCAGTAACCGAAAGGTCACTAGTTCCAATCTCAGTGCCGACAGAGTGAACAATCGGTCGATGAGCAAGGCACTTGACCCTAATTGCTCCAGGGTCGTTGGTGATAATGGCAGACCCTGGCTGTGACCCCCACCCTCTGAGGATGTCTCATTAGGACAAATATAAGCGCCCACCAAATTATTAGTTGGGGCACTCGCAGCATTCTGGTGCTGGAGAAAATGGGACAGTGGGTGGAATGCTGTAAGTAGTGGAGTGTTCTGGGCTGAGTATTCCGGAGTCTGTTAGTACTCCTAGAGAGCTTGTCCAGTACTCCAAGTGCTGCGGAGAGACCTTGGGTCATCTGGCAGTGCTCTGTGCTCCACTAGAGGTTGCTTAAGACTAGATGGGTGGTTTTGAGGGTAACAGGTTCTCTCTCTCTTCTTCCCCCTTCGCTTCTCTCCTCCTCCCTCACTTTCCGGTGGGAGACAGTTCAGGAGAAGTGCACGGCCGCACGTACACTAGAGAGAATTCACATTCACGATGTCCTCGTTCTTGGTTTGTGCCTGATCATGTATTACAGTGAATGGTGTATTTATAGCTTATCTGACACCCTTCCAAATGTTTTTTTAATTCCAAATGTTTCTTTAATTCGCTCTCTGGATGTCATGACCACCCAGATGCAGCCAATACCACATGCTTGAGCCAGGACGCGTGTGTTGAGCTTGTAATTACATGTACTGGACAATGTGTTCTGTATCACAAATAAACTGTACAAATTCTTAGTGAACTTTAGCAAAAGTGCAGACTGCAGCCCTGAATGAATCCAGTGTGTATTGAAAGGGGATGGAAAAGTCAGGATTTAGCAATGCTGACTCAAAATGCAGATGAATTTGAATACAACTCAATTTGTGACCTCTCTTACCATTACCACTGGTCTATAAACCATTCACTTTTAGAGACTGCAACTGAATTGCATGGCGTGCCATGATACACTATATATACAAAAGTATGTGGACACCCCTTCGAATTAGTGGATTCAGCCCGTTGCTCACAGGTGTATAAAATCGAGCACACAGCCATGCAATCTCCAAAGACAAACATTGCCAGTAGAATGACCTTACTGAAGAGCTCAGTGACTTTCAACGTGGTACTGTCAAAGGATGCCACCTTCCAACAAGTCAGTTTGTCAAATTTATGCCCTTCTAGAGCTGCCCCGGTCAACTGTAAGGGCTGTTATTGTGAAGTGGAAACGTCTAGGAGCAATAACTGCTCAGCCGCGAAGTGGTAGGCCACACAAGCTCACAGAACGGGACCGCCGAGTGCTGAAGTGCGTAACATTTAAAAATTGTCTGTCGTCAGTTGCAACACTCACTACGAGTTTCAAACTGCCTCTGGAAGCAACATCAGCACAAGAACTGTTCGTCAGGATTTTCATGAAATGGGTTCCATGGCCAAGCAGCCTCACTCAAGCCTAAGATCACAATGCGCAATGTCAAGCGTCGGCTGGAAAGGTCTAAAGCTCGCCGCCATTGGACTCTGGAGCAGTGGAAACACGCTCTCTGGAGTGATGAATCATGCGTCACAATCTGGCAGTCCGACGGACAAATCTGGGTTTGGCGGATGCCAGGAGTACGCTATCTGCCCCAATGCATAGAGCCAACTGTAAAGTTTGGTGAAGGAGGAATAATGGTCTAGCTGTTTTTCATGGTTCGGGCTAGGCCCTTTAGTTCCAGTGAAGGGAAATGTTAACACTACAGCATACAATGACATTCTAGACGATTCTGTGTTTCCAACTTTGTGGCAACAGTTTAGGGAAGGCCCTTTCCTGTTTGAGAATGACAATGCCCCCTTGCACAAAGTGAGGTCCATACTGTAATGGTTTGTCGAGATCGGTGTGGAAGACGTTGACTGGCCTGCACAGAGCCCAGACCTCAACCCCATCGAACACCTTTGGGATGAATTGTATCGCAGACTGCAAACCAGGCCTAACCACCCAACATCAGAGCCCGACCTCACTAATGCTCTTGTGGCTGAATGGAAGTAAGTCCTCGCAGCAATGTTCCAACATCTAGTGGAAGCCTTCCCAGAATAGTGGAGGCTGGAATGGCAGCAAAAGAGGGACCAACTCCATATTAATGCCCATGATTTTGGAATGAGATGTTCGACGAGCAGGTGTCCACATACTGTTGTAGTGTATCTTGTAGTTTTAGTCTGAACTACAGTATGTTATATCTGTTGATACTGTAGCTATCTAAATAGTGGATACTACCGGGTTTAAGGGTGTACATACTTCTAAACTACCTGGTTTAAGGGTGTACATACTTCTAAACTACCTGGTTTGAGGGTGTACATACTTCTAAACTACCTGATTTAAGGGTGTACATACTTCTAAACTACCTGGTTTAAGGGTGTACATACTTCTAATCTACCTGATTTAAGGGTGTACATACTTCTAAACTACCTGGTTTGAGGGTGTACATACTTCTAAACTACCTGATTTAAGGGTGTACATACTTCTAAACTACCTGGTTTAAGGGTGTACATACTTCTAAACTACCTGGTTTGAGGGTGTACATACTTCTAAACTACCTGGTTTAAGGGTGTACATACTTCTAAACTACCTGGTTTAAGGGTGTACATACCCCGTCTGTTCATCTTCTAGCACCTGTTCCTGTGTCAGTTGGTGGTGGTAGAGTTTCGATAAGCAGTGCAGTAAAACGTCCTGCTTTCTGTAGTACGCAGTTGAATCCTCGCCTCAGTATTGCTGCCTCCTGTTATATTTCTGCCGTGTAGTTATTTACTATAGTTGCTCTGTCTTTTGTTCCGTGTACACTTTCTAAGAACGACCTCCTGTATCTGCCCAGTTTACCGGTTGTAAACCTGCACCTGTCACTTGAAGTGCCGTCTATTTCTAGGAATCGCTCGTTCACTATTTCACTTCATGGGAACGGGGTGATGTAAGTGAGCGAGGCCCTCCGCGACCCCGCCACACGTGAAGAGAACGGGATCCGTTTTTAACCATTCTTCTCCTGCTTTTACCTACCATATGCCCCCCCCGATCCTTTACCAGGCTATTCCCCAACCCACTACCCCTTACATAACACCACACACCACCACCCCACCCCTCTCTCTCACCCCACCCCGCCGTACTCAGTGGGAACTAAGCGGGATGAATGGGCGACCTGGGAATCTCACTGTTTCAAATGACGGCCGTGTGGAAGTGGAGCTGGGAGCCCTGGTGTTATTATCCTCCTGCTGTTCATTCACAAAAATCTCAGAGACACTAAAGAGGTAGGGAGGGACTGGGAGAGCCCCACCCAGTTACCTACACCCCTCACCCCACCGGCCGCCCCCTCCTCTCTCACAGAGGGACACTAGAGAGGTAGGGAGGGACTTGAGAGCCCCACCCAGTTACCTACACCCCTCACCCTACCGGCTGCCCCCTCACGCCAGGGACCTCATGGTGACATCATGTCTCTGCCAGAGAGCAGATGCATTGTTGTCTGTGACTGGCTCAAACGTCCTTTTTTTCTTTCTCTCTCGCTCTCTTTCCCTACCATCTTTTTTTCCCTTCTTCCCTCCCTCTTGTCCTCTTCCCCTTTTTTTGTGCTTTGTTTTCACAAACAACAAAGGGACGCCAACGTTTCATCAAGACAGGAGACATCCTTCCTCTCTTTGGCCGTTGAAAAGGCCCCGCTCCCCCCCTCCTCTCCTCCCCCCTCTCTCTTCCCCTTCCTCCCACTTCAATGGCCACATCACACACAGGCAGGGCGTCTCCACAGGATAGCTTTACCTTGGTCTTTCCTTTCTCTCCTTCAGCACCAGTGTGTGTGTGTGTGTGTGTGTGTGTGTGTGTGTGTGTGTGTGTGTGTGTGTGTGTGTGTGTGTGTTCCATCACTCATCGATGGTCTGATGTTTTTCTTTCCTCACAGGCGCTCAAGGTGACGTCCCGCCTCACTTCTCTGTGATTAACTGGAACCAATGGCACCATCTCTGTTCCGCGGTCTGCATCTCAAATGGCACTCTATTCCCTATAAAGTGAACTACTTTTGACTAGGCCCATAAGGCTGTTGTCGAAAGTGGTGCACCATGTGGGGAATAGGGTGAATTTGTGATACACCCAGGGAATGATTTGTCGCTGGCTAGAATGAATGGTTCAAGTTCTGGAAAGCTTTTGCTGAGGAGTTGATTAAAACATTCTCTCCCTCCTATTTTGGCGGAGTTAATTCATCATTCTATTTCAGAGAGCTTCCCTGGGCATCAGCTCAAGAAAAGTCAGATTAAACCATGCAGTACAGTGATATCCCTTGAGAAGACATCCTTGCAAACACACACACACACACACACCACACTCTGTTATGACCTTCAAGATGATATTGATCTTAGATTAGAAATAGCACATGAATGAACGGAGAAACATATGCCCAGGAAATGATTCTGCATGTATGATATTGGCCTGTGTCTTGATGTTCGGAAAACATCTGTCTTCTACTAGATATATTTCATCCTTCCTTCTCTCTTTCCCTCCTTTATCCATCGTTCCTGGAGCCTCTGAAACGTCTGGGTTTATCATGTTTCTGGAGAGATACTCATGTCAAGTGGAATTATTTAGATTTGTGTAAACCTACGTAGGTCGCTCAAGGGGATGGATGCTGAATGCTTTTCTGACCATGTACAATTGTATTATGTTAAAATTCAGCATCACGAACATCCAGTTTCACTTGGATTGACTTGTTTCAGAATGGTCTGATATGTGACCCTTATTGAACGTCTTTGGAACATCAAGATGTGCCGGCTGCCGAAGGCCCAGTTCCAATGTCCACACAGGCATACTGCTTCCAATGAAGCAATGCATTGGCCATGCTAATATGGATATTGGAAACGTAGCCTTTATTTACAACTGGTCCGTTAAAACTCCAGCGTGCTAGGTGGTCATCCCTCAATCTAAAGTCTAGTTGAGATGCACCCCAGCTACACTGACATCAGCCTCACTGCAAAGAATAGCAGATCCTGTATTCAGAGTGTCAATGCAGTAATGCTGGTCTAGGAACAAGTCCCCCATGTCCATGTAATGTCATTCATTATGACCTAAAGGCAAAACTGATCCTATATCAGCCCTATGACACTTATAGATGTATTATAACATCCCACCTGCGTATCAGAACCAAAAATGACAGCATCTGTTTACCCAGATCAGAGAGAGAGAGAGGGAAAGAGAGAGAAAGAGACTGAGTAGGTCTGTGTCCCGTCATGGGTGGTATGAGGTAGTCATTGGCAGGTAAAACAATCCTCTATATAAAAAAACTGATCTTACACTGTCATGAGAAATTAGCACCAGTACTCCCCTAAGACTCACATTTTTTCAAGGATATGGCAAAACACTTGTTACCATATAAATGACGGTGGCTCGGTGTGAGAGTATCCATGGAGATTGGAACAACAGCTGTAAAAACAAACCGGAGAGGGGAGACATTTTCAAGGTGGGTGGGGATGAGAAATCGGAGGCTTACAGAGGGCTGACGGTGCGTGACCAGGCTAACGAAGTCACACTCTCCAGTCTCCAAGTACCAAACATGTGACCTTCAAAGCATACTCTTTTTCGGATAGCAGTCACAGGCTGTGACAAATAGCAGCTTTTTATTGAAGAAGTGTGCAACTCGAAACCAAACCAGTTTACAGGATAGCACTCTTTGCCAAGAGTGTCAAGGCTTGTATTGTATTAGTGGCTTCATTAAATGGAGATATTCAATTTTATACCCATAGAAATAGAATTACTAGAATGGGATTCCCCATCCAAGTCAATCTCCCATGATCTAGTTATTCTTGTTTATAAACTGAGTGTTTCAAGCCCAGTTTATGCCAAAAACTGGGTATGACAAAACATTTATTTTTCCTGCTCTAATTACGTTGGTAACCAGTTTATAATAGCAATAAGGCACCTGAGAGGTTTGTGGTATATTGCCAATATACCACGGCTAAGGGCTGTATTCAGGCACTCCTCGTTGCGTCGTGCGTAAGAACAGCCCTTAGCCGTGGTATATTGGCCATAAACCACACCCCCTTGGGCCTTATTGCTTAAATTACCTCTTCTTCTCTCCTCTAAGTAGGCTGTTGTCTGTCGTGATGACAAAATACAACTCAAAACAAAACAACTCCTTTCATGTGTATTGTTCATCAGAAGATAAATGAACAACAACAGCAAAATGTTTCTGTTGCTAGTCGCTCCACAGAAACTCATTAAGGAAGATGGCCGCAGAAAAATGAAAGTCAGGAGAATGAAACCGTAACGAAGTGTAGGCCTCCGGCACAACTCCTGTTTCATGTGGCCAAAGATGTAAGCCAGGAGCTCCCTCTGCTTCACTCACTAGGCCTATCAAAGGCCTTTAATAAGAGAGACTTGTATTATTAAGTTAAGAATGACATTTGTTCTTCTTCTCTTCTCTCTCCTTTCTTGTTTTCCCCTACAGAAGGCCTAATTTCATCATCCACTCGGCTGCCTCTTACAATGAAATAAACCCATAATGATAATGTCTACAGGGTTTAGAGGTTCCAGAGGCCTCAAGTGTACATTTCTGCCCCAACCGAAAGCCCTTGACCACACTGAATGGCAGTTCGATTCTGGTTTCCAACTCTTGGTGGGTGGCGTGGCTCTGAACTCTGACTAAGTCCTGATTCAGAGGGGGAATTTTCATTGTAGTGCACTCTTAAGTGTTCTCGACATGCTGCTCACTTTGCTGAGGCGCAATAAAAACCCTGTGCTTTTTGCACTTCTCTTGGGCCTTGTTTTTACAACAAGCGAGCGCCACATAGATGTAGCAGTTTTTGGCACAAAACTCAGATAGGCCAACCGAGCACAGATGTGAGTTGTTGGTGGTAGCATTTTATTTAATCCCTCCTTGTCAAATTCAGATAGTGAGGAATAGTCAGTTAGAATTGCTCTAGAATGGAAACTAATATGCTCAGTTTCAGTTTCAGGTCCGAGACAGTCTATTCATCCAATTCTGCCTTGGGTGATGACAATGGTTGAAGTTGACCTCTCTCACCTTTACTTTCATGGTTTCTCCTTCATGTCACGACCTCATTGACCATCAGCTGACGTGATTGGCCACAGGCCCTTTCAGCCAATTAGAGGCCCGGTGAGTCCAGACTTTTCCCCAGGCCACCGTCGATCACGGACTACTCCCGAGCCAAACATCATCCACCACTCAACCAGCACCAATTATTATATCAGGTCTCCTCTCTGGCCCTTTGTCTGGGGGCCTTAGAGGATGTTGTTTTGTGTTTGCTGGAGAAATTATGGCCTGTGTCCGGTCTGTAAGAAGAGTTACCCCTGGAATAGAAGATAGAGGGAACAACAATGGTTTTTCACAATGCCTTTTGTGCTCCTTTCTTTCCCAATAGCCCCGGCTGCAACCGGACACCTCCTCTATGTTACTTCAGTGCTCATCCAAGCGACCGCTCACTGTGACAAAAAAAAAAGTTATATTACCATGTGATCTATTCTCCTTATACAATGAACGGACAGGTCAGGTCTATATTGCGCCTGACGAACGCAGTTATTTGCAAGCAGAGATTTTTGTGTTTCCCCACAACCATGGCCTGCCCTGCCATTCTTTCCCCAGTGATGTTTCCCCCCGTCTGTTCCCGGGACTATCCAGGAGTGAACAGCACGCCTGAGTCTATTATACTGTACAGGCCATTGGGCAGATGCTTTTATCCACAGCTCAGGTGTGTTGGTGATGTACTAGAAGAAAGGATAGCGATACAGTAAAAAAAATGGAGGTGGGGATCCTTGAGGAAAGATTTGAAGCCACTGAACACTACCCGAAAACACACGTGTTACTGTGGCTATCCGTGTTGGACAGCTGTGCAAACACTGCAAAGCAACATGACTCATCGGGAATTACAGCTTAATAAAAATGACTCATTATTGTTCTGGAATTCAGAACACTGGACAGCTCATAATCATAGGAGCCTGGCCTTGCTCATTGACCCACTCCTAAACACTTGTTCACGTGTTGGACAGGGCCGCTTGTATAATCATTGTTATTTTAACTTCCGCGACGCATACAAGGCCATTCTCCGCCCTCCTTTCAGCAAGTCTGACCATGACTCCATTTTGTTGCTACCAGCCTACAGACAGAAACTAAAACAGGAAACGCCCGTGCTCAGGTCTGTTCAACGCTGGTCCGACCAATCGGATTCCACGCTTTCAAGATTGCTTTGAGCACGTGGACTGGGATATGTTCCGCATAGCATCAGACAACAATATTGATGCATACGCTGATTCGGTGAGCGAGTTTATTAGCAAGTGCATCGATGATGTTGTACCCATAGCAACTATTAAAACCTTCCCCAACCAGAAACGGTGGATTGATGGCAGCATTCGCGCAAAACTGAAAGCGTGAACCATTGCTTTTAACCAGAGTAAGGTGACCGGGAACATGACTGAATACAAACAATGTAGCTATTCCCTTCCCAAGGCAATCAAACAAGCTAAGCGTCAATATAGAGACAAAGTAGTCACAATTCAACGGCTCAGACACGAGAGGAATGTGGCAGGGTCTACAGTCAATCACGGACTACAAAAAGAAAACCAGCCCCATCGCGGACCACGATGTCCTGCTCCCAGAGAAACTAAACAACTTCTTTGCTCGCTTTGAGGACAATACTGTGCCACCGACACGGCCCACTACCAAAACCTGCGGGCTCACCTTCACCGCAGCCAACGTGAGTAAAACATTTAAGCGTGTTAACCCTCGCAAGGCTGCCGGCCCAGATGGCATCCCTGGCCGTGTCCTCAGAGCATGCGCAGACCAGCTGGCTGGTGTGTTTACGCACGCCTCCAACTCAATCATCAAGTTTGCTGACGACACTACAGTGGTAGGCTTGATTACCAACAACGACGAGACGGCCTACAGGGAGGAGGTGAGGGCCCTCGGAGTGTGGTGTCAGGAAAATAACCTCTCACTCAACGTCAACAAAACAAAAGGAGATGATCGTGGACTTCAGGAAACAGGAGAGGGAGCACCCCCCTATCCACATCGAAGGGACAGTAGTGGAGAAGGTGGAAAGTTTTAAGTTCCTCGGCGTACACATCACGGACAAACAAATGGTCCACCCACACAGACAGTGTAGTGAAGAAGGCGCAACAGCGCCTCTTCAACCTCAGGAGGCTGAAGAAATTCGGCTTTTCACACTCACAAACTTCTACAGATGCACAATCGAGAGCATCCTGTCGGGCTGTATCACCGCCTGGTACGGCAACTGCTCTGCCCACAACCGTAAGGCTCTCCAGAGGTTAGTGAGGACTGCACAACGCATCACCTTTGCTCGCTTTGAGGACAATACTGTGCCACCGACACGGCCCACTACCAAAACCTGCGGGCTCACCTTCACCGCAGCCAACGTGAGTAAAACATTTAAGCATGTTAACCCTCGCAAGGATGCCGGCCCAGATGGCATCCCTGGCCGTGTCCTCAGAGCATGCGCAGACCAGCTGACTGGTGTGTTTACGGACATATTTAATCAATCTTTACCCCAGTCTGCTGTTCCCACATGCTTCAAGAGGGCCACCATTGTTCCTGTTCCCAAGAAAGCTAAGGTAACTGAGCTAAATGACTATCGCCCCGTAGCACTCACTTCCGTCATCATGAAGTGCTTTGAGAGACTAGTCAAGGATCATATCACCTCCATCCTACCAGACACCCTAGACCCACTCCAATTTGCTTACCGTCCCAATAGGTCCACAGACGACGCAATCGCAATCCCACTGCCCTAACCCATCTGGACAAGAGGAATACCTATGTAAGAATGCTGTTCATCGACTACAGCTCAGCATTTAACACCATAGTACCCTCCAAACTCGTCATTAAGCTCGAGACCCTAGGTCTCGACCCCAGCCTTGTCAACTGGGGTCCTGGACATCCTGACGGGCGGCCCCAGGTGGTGAGGGTAGGAAACAACATCTCCACCCCGCTGATCCTCAACACTGGGGCCCCACAAGGATACGTTCTCAGCCCTCTCCTGTACTCCCTGTTCACCCATGACTGCGTGGCCAAGCACGCCTCCAACTCAATCATCAAGTTTGCTGACGACACTACAGTGGTAGGCTTGATTACCAACAACGACGAGACGGCCTACAGGGAGGAGGTGAGGGCCCTCGGAGTGTGGTGTCAGGAAAATAACCTCTCACTCAACGTCAACAAAACAAAGGAGATGATCGTGGACTTCAGGAAACAGGAGAGGGAGCACCCCCCTATCCACATCGAAGGGACAGTAGTGGAGAAGGTGGAAAGTTTTAAGTTCCTCGGCGTACACATCACGGACAAACTGAAATGGTCCACCCACACAGACAGCGTAGTGAAGAAGGCGCAACGGCGCCTCTTCAACCTCAGGAGGCTGAAGAAATTCGGCTTGTCACACTCACAAACTTCTACAGATGCACAATCGAGAGCATCCTGTCGGGCTGTATCACCGCCTGGTACGGCAACTGCTCCGCCCACAACCGTAAGGCTCTCCAGAGGTTAGTGAGGACTGCACAACGACGCCGGGTAAACTACCTGCCCTCCAGGACACCTACACCACCCGATGTCACAGGAAGGCCAAAAAGATCATCAAGGACAACAACCACCGAGCCACTGCCTGTTCACCCCGCTATCATCCAGAAGGCGAGGTCAGTACACATGCATCAAAGCTGGGAGCGAGAGACTGAAAAACAGCTTCTATCTCAAGGCCATCAGACTGTTAAACAGGCATCACTAACATTGAGTGGCTGCTGCCAACATACTGACTTAAATCTCTAGCCACTTTAAATAACAGAAAATTGGATGTAACAAATGTATCACTAGCCACTTTAAACAATTTTGTATATAATGTTTACATATCCGACATTACTCATATCAAATCTATACACTGTACTCTATACCATCTACTGCATCTTGCCTATGCCGTTCGGCCATCGACTCAAATCTCTAGCCACTTTAATAATTAAAAAGTGGATGTAACAAATGTATCACTAGCCACTTTAAACCATTTTGTATATAATGTTTTCATATCCTACATTTCTCATCTCATATGTACAGTGGGGAAAAAAAGTATTTAATCAGCCACCAATTGTGCAAGTTCTCTCACTTAAAAAGATGAGAGAGGCCTGTAATTTTCACCATAGGTACACTTCAACTATGACAGACAAAATGAGGAAAAAAAATCCAGAAAATCACATTGTAGGATTTTTTATGAATTTATTTGCAAATTATGGTGGAAAATAAGTATTTGGTCAATAACAAAAGTTTATCTCAATACTTTGTTATATACCCTTTGTTGGCAATGACAGAGGTCAAACGTTTTCTGTAAGTCTTCACAAGGTTTTCACACACTGTTGCTGGTATTTTGGCCCATTCCTCCATGCAGATGTCCTCTAGAGCAGTGATGTTTTGGGGCTGTCGCTGGGCAACACGGACTTTCAAAGATTTTCTATGGGGTTGAGATCTGGAGACTGGCTAGGCCACTCCAGGACCTTGAAATGCTTCTTACGGCCACTCCTTCGCTTGCCCGGCGGTGTGTTTGGGATCATTGTCATGCTGAAAGACCCAGCCACGTTTCATCTTCAATGCCCTTGCTGATGGAAGGAGATTTTCACTCAAAATCTCACGATACATGGCCCCATTCATTCTTTCCTTTACATGGATCAGTCGTCCTGGTCCCTTTGCAGAAAAACAGCCCCAAAGCATGATGTTTCCACCCCCATGCTTCACAGTAGGTATGGTGTTCTTTGGATGCAACTCAGCATTCTTTGTCCTCCAAACATGACGAGTTGAGTTTTTACCAAAAGTTATATTTTGGTTTCATCTGACATTCTCCCAATCCTCATCTGGATCATCCAAATGCTCTCTAGCAAACTTTAGACGGGCCTGAACATGTACTGGCTTAAGCAGGGGGACACGTCTGGCACTGCAGGATTTGAGTCCCTGGCGGCGTAGTGTGTTACTGATGGTAGGCTTTGTTACTTTGGTCCCAGCTCTCTGCAGGTCATTCACTAGGTCCCCATGTGGTTCTGGGATTTTTGCTCACCGTTCTTGTGATCATTTTGACCCCACGGGTGAGATCTTGCGTGGAGCCCCAGATCGAGGAAGATTATCAGTGGTCTTGTATGTCTTCCATTTCCTAATAATTGCTCCCACAGTTGATTTCTTCAAACCAAGCTGCTTACCTATTGCAGATTCAGTCTTCCCAACCTGGTGCAGGTCTACAATTTTGTTTCTGGTGTCCTTTGACAGCTCTTTGGTCTTGGCCATAGTGGAGTTTGGAGTGTGACTGTTTGAGGTTGTGGACAGGTGTCTTTATACTGATAACAAGTTCAAACAGGTGCCATTAATACAGGTAATGAGTGGAGGACAGAGGAGCCTCTTAAAGAAGAAGTTACAGGTCTGTGAGAGCCAGAAATCTTGCTTGTTTGTATGTGACCAAATACTTATTTTCCACCATAATTTGCAAATAAATTCATTAAAAATCCTACAATGTGATTTTCTGGATTTTTTTTCCTTATTTTGTCTGTCATAGTTGAAGTGTACATATGATGAAAATTACAGGCCTCTCTCATCTTTTTAAGTGAGAGAACTTGCACAATTGGTGGCTGACTAAATACTTTTTTCCCCCACTGTATATACTGTACTCTATACCATCTACTGCATCTTGCCTATGCCGGTCAGCCATCGCTCATCCATATATTTATATGTACATACTCGTATTCATTCCTTTACGCTTGTGTGTATAAGGTAGTTGTTGTGAAATTGTTAGATTACTTGTTAGATACTACTGCATGGTTGGAACTAGAAGCACAAGCATTTTGTTACACTCGCATTAACATCTGCTAACCATGTGTATGTGACAAATAAAATTTGATTTGATTTGATTGAATCAATAATTGGTATAATCTCTTGTTTTTTTAATAACTTGTACAAAAGTGACTGGAGAACTCACAGTTCCAGTACACTGTCCAGACAAAACAATAGGGACGTGAAACTTCGGTCTTGGTACCCAAAATACCCCATCCCCTTCCCTCCTCCCCACCAGCTGAGGCAGGCAACACTACCCATGCATGGTATAGATTTCAGGATGGATAACCCCAATGTGATGGAGATAAACCAGATAAACCATGATTTACATGTCATCGTCCTCCTTGTTACAAGGAACAATCTCTTGTATTGACCCTCCTTTATCTGCTCGTTGTCTCTCTTTCCTGTGTTTACTGCTAACCTAATCAGAGGCCTGGAACAGATAAGATACCATCACCGGGGAAGACGGCTGCTGACGGAGAGCATATTTCTCTCTCTCCCTCTCTCCGGCTCAATGAAGACAGGGCGTTGGTGCGGTGACTGACTTAGATGTCGACCGACTATGATTTTTCAACGCCGATACCGATTATTAGAGGACCAAAAAAAGCCCATACTGATTCATCGGACGATTTTTACATATATATATATATTTGTAATAATGACAATTACAACAATACTGAATGAACAATGAACACTTTTATTTTAACTTAACATAATACATAAATAAAATCTATTTAGTCTCAAATAAATAATGAAACACGCTCAATTTGGTTTAAATAATGCAAAAACACAGTGTTGGAGAATAAAGTAAAAGTGCAATATGTGCCATGTATAAAAGCTAACGTTTAAGTTCCTTGCTCAGAACATGAGAACATATGAAAGATTGTGGTTCAATATTCCCAGTTCTTCAATATTCCCAGTTCTTCAATATTCCCAGTTCTTCAATATTCCCAGTTAAGAAGTTTTAGTTGTAGTTATTATAGGAATTATGACGCATCGACTATTTCTCTCTATACCATATGTATTTCATATACCTTTGACTATTGGATGTTCTAATAGGCACTTTAGTATTGCCAGCCTAATCTCAGGAGTTGATAGGCTTG
This sequence comes from Brachymystax lenok tsinlingensis, assembly GCA_030435695.1. Classification (NCBI taxonomy): domain Eukaryota; kingdom Metazoa; phylum Chordata; class Actinopteri; order Salmoniformes; family Salmonidae; genus Brachymystax; species Brachymystax lenok. Next base: position 18,904,414 of record CM059810.1, on the reverse strand, counting down.
AAGTCATAAACAGCGCTGTGCTTCAAGCATTGCTAAAAGCTGCTGGCAAACGCAGTAAAGTTTGAATGAATGCTTACGAGCCTGCTGCCGCCTACCACCGCTCAATCAGACTGCTCTATCAAATATCAAATCATAGACTTAATTATAATATAATAAACAAAGAAATACGAGCTTTTGGTCATTAATATGGTCAAATCCGGAAACTATCATTTCGAAAACAAAACGTTTATTCTTTCAGTGAATACGGAACCGTTCCGTATTTTATCGAACGGGAGGCAACCCTAAGTCTAAATATTGCTGTTACATTACACAACCTTCATTGTTATGTCATAATTATGTAAAATTCGGGCAAATTAGTTCGCAACGAGCCAGGCGGTCCAAACTGTTGCATATACAATGACTCTGCGTGCAATGAACGAAAGAGAAGTGACACAATTTCCCTAGTTAATATTGCCTGCTAACATACATTTCTTTTAACTAAATATGCAGGTTTAAAAATATATACTTCTGTGTATTGATTTTAAGAAAGGCATTGATGTTTATGGTTAGGTACATTCGTGCAACGATTGTGCTTTTTTCACGAATGCGCTTTTGTTAAATCATCCCCCATTTGGCGAAGTAGGCTGTGATTTGATTATATGCAACGCAGGACAAGATAGTTAACCTAGTAATATCATCAACCATGTGTAGTTAACTAGTGATAATGTAAAGATTTATAGTTTTTTATAAGATACGTTTAATGCTAGCTAGCAACTTTCCTTGGCTCCTTGCTGCACTCGCGTAACAGGTGGTCAGCCTACCACGCAGTTTCCTTGTGGAATGCAATGTAATCGGCCATAATCGGTGTCCAAAAATGCAGACTACCGATTGTTACGAAAACTTGAAATCGGCCCTAATTAAATTAATCGGCGATGCCGATTAATCAGTCGTACTCTAGACTGACTGACTGGAGATTCAAACAGGGGGGGTCAACCAAATAGGGATTAAACAGGGGGTCACCCAAATGGGTAATTAACAGGGGGTGTACCAAATGGGGATCAAACAGGGGGTTACCAAAATTGGGATTTGGGGTCTGTAAATATTGATGTATGTGGTGATGAGCTCTAAATTGCAGGGCTTAAGTTCTGTTAGTTCTCTCTTGTTGTTTAGGCTGCTGTTCCAGTTCCAGTTCCAGACTGACTCCATATTTCTGCCTCTTGAAACATTGTCCAGTTTAGTATGAAAGGGGAATACTATACAGTAATATGGAAACCCCCTGGCATATTAATGTTAGTATTAGTGATGATGGGACTGCTAGGGATGATGGTAATTCCATGTGGTAGGTTTCACCCACTAAGTGGACATGGGATAAAGCTCTTGGGGAGTGTAGTTTTCCATCCTGTACTGACCTGCCAAGCCTGGTCATATAGTCGGTGTGTTTTTCCAGAGGCATGTCATCAGGATCAGACCCCACTGAGGCTGGCTGCTTTACTCTGCTGTTGGCCCCGTCTGCTGCTGACTGACCTGTGTGTGTGTGTGGGTGTGTGGTGGGGGCAGGAGTCCCCACAAGAATAGTAAACAAGCAAAAATGTAACTGGGGACATTTTGTTAGTCCCCACAAGGTCAAATGCTATTTCTAGAGGGTTGTTAGTATTAGGTTTAGGGTTAGAATTAGGTTTAGGGTTAGGAGCTAGGGTTAGGTTTGGGGTTAAGGTTAGGTTTTGGGTTTCAGGTTAGGGTTAAGGTAAGGGTTAGAGTTAGGATTAGGGTTTGGGGTTAGGGAAAATAAGATTTTGAATGGGACTGAATAATGTGTCCCCACAAGGTTAGTTGTACAAGACTGTGTGCGCATGTAACCAGGACACTCACACAAACAACAGACAGAGGAGAGTGAATCAGAGCTCCCTGGAACACCTCAGGGGTGCGTTTGGGGTCTACATTTCAGACCTAGATTTCTGTGTGTGTGTGTGTGTAAGAGACAGATGATGTCAGTGACTTCTTCATTATTTCCATTGTCTACTGCTTCATTACACAATGTATTGATGCTTCACTGTCTACTGAAAACGACACTACTCATTACAGTGAGCTATTGCCTAACGGAGTCATCTTTGTATAGCAAAAATACTTCCATCATTATACTGTAGCCGTAGAGGTACCTTCCCAATCTGCTTGTGTTCATGGCATGATAATGAAAACCAATTTAAAGCAGTAAAACATCAGGACTGGCCCTACTTGCCCTCCTCCTCTCCCTGCCCTCGTTCTCCTCTACCTCTTCTTCCTCCTCATCCTCTTCCTCCCTCCATCACAGTGCTAAATCAATCTTAACTGTGAGTGGTCACAGACTGACTGGGCCTGTAAGGGGAGAACATCCCTTCCTTCCAGCACATTTCTGCCTGGGATCCATAAGGGGTCAAGTCCACACTACTTCAGAGGTTGATTGGGTGCACATGTGGGTTATTGAGTGAGTCAGCGCTGGCAACCCAAAATGTTCAAACCTGGATCAGCAGTTAATGCCCTCTTATAAAGGGGGTTTCCCCTAAACGCCACAGGAAACTCAGCCAAATCAACAGGCACTCAAACAGCCAGACACACTATATCTCATTCTGGCGACGCAGGACTGGGGGCACCAATAATGCCACTCCAATCTTCCCCTTTGTTTACAATTGAACCAGCTGCTCCATTGAGCATGCCCTATGTTATTTAAGACAAAGCTGGATTACATGGTGCTGTTCACTAATATCACTTACGCTCGTCCGCATTATACTAATTGACTGCATGCATGATCGTCTCACAATGACTTTCATTTGAGTCGGACATTGTCTTTGAGGGGGGAAAAGTCCCTTGATGGAGCTTAGAGACGTAAGCTGATATCGTTTGAGAACGCAGCGTAAGGAAACACAACCGCAGAGCACGAAACAAGAGTCTCTCTGTCCAGCCTCGCACTGTAAATCAAATATTCCCTTCACCGATTAATTCGATGTCTGAAATTACTATGTTTCTGTTCTGTCGTCCATCCACCACCAAATCCAAGGAATACATCTCGCTAACCAGCAGCATGCTAATAAGCGGTAGTGCCAACTGATGTTAACAAGGGGGCCGTTGAGGTGTACTGTAACCCAAAACACACCACAGGTCCTTAATCTAAGCCTTAATCTATCCCTAAAGTCCCTATTTTGATCCCAGGATCTCACCCTCGTGTCTTGAGTTTCACCTGTGGTGTCTCAGGACACTGGTGTCCTTGTTGGGCTCTAATTACGGTGCTCACCTCAAAGTTTCCCCGGGGAACACACCCAACCAAAGTTCCTGATGCCACATAGGCTGAGACAGTGACTCATTAGGTGTCAAGGAAAATTAAGACACTCCAGCGCTGTCTGACTGTCTCTAAGACTGTTCAGACTCTATAGTAGCCTTAGTGTCTGTCTACCTCCTCAAGCCTACAGAATGTTCTCCAGACTCCCCACAAGCCTCATTGGCTGGTGAGAGATACTAAGGTACCAGCCATAGAAGATGAACTACTCATTGAAGAATATGTCACTTGAGCTATACTCAGGGTTTTGTCATAGAGAGATTCTCATGGCTTTTCATAAAGACATTCTCATGGTTTTGTCAGAGATTCTCATGGTTTTGTCATAGAGTGATTCTCATGGTTTTGTCATAGAGAGATTCTCATGGTTTTGTCATAGAGGAATTGTCATGGTTTTGTCATAGAGAAAGTGTCATGGTTTTGTCATAGAGATTCTCATGGTTTTGTCATAGAGATATTCTCATAGTTTTACTAGGCATACAGTATACTCGTTGTATCTTGTGTCATGTTACTTACTTAGAGATTATCATAGTTTGTCATAGAGATTCTAATGGTTTTGTCATAGAGAGATTCTCATGGGTTTGTCATAGAGAAATGCTAATGGTTTTGTCATAGAGAGATTCTCATGGGTTTGTCATAGAGAGATTCTCATGGCTTTGACATAGAGAAATACTCATGGTTTCACTAGGCATACAGTATACTCGTTGTATCTTGTGTCATGTTACTTACTTCACCCCTTGCAGCCTGGTTCCTCTCTAGGTTTTATCCTAGGTTCCTGCCTTCTAGAGAGTTTTTCCTAGCCACTGCTCGGCGTTGATTGCTCTCTGGGGTTTTAGGCTGGGTTTCTGTAAAGCACTTTGTGACAACTGCTAATATAAAAATATATTAAATACATGTGATTGATCGATTACTTTGCATATGTTTTGGCCATGGACTGTCTGAGAGGAGTGAGGAGACTTGAGTTTCACTGGAGACTCCTATAGGAAGTGTGTATATTCTCGGGCCCTGTGCGTTATCTCCACAAGCCCCATTGGCTGGTGATTGATAAACTCACTGAAGACCCAGACATGAAACCTTGGACTCGGAGCTTGTCATGGTTTTACAGATAATTGGGAATCCTAATAAAATACAAAATAAATACTAAATACCAAAACCAAAAATCAACACCTACAAAAATGTAATGCAAGCGTATATCTTGTTCTAAATGTAAAGGTGAATGAATATCTGTGGAGCCTGTCATTCTAATCTCAATTTACGGTCTCATCTTTTTATGTCTAATGCCTCTATGGGACTCTGAAACAGACAAGCACAATATGCCAACTCAACCCCTTCTAAAACGCACACACTGCACAATGAATGAGCTCACTGAAGTAGCAGACATGAAACTGGACTTTGGACTCGGAGCTTGTCATGGTTTTACAGCAGACAGTACCCTGGTATCATCCTGTATGTGTGTTACTTCTCAAAGGTTTCAGCCACCTTCCCTGCAGTCTTCTTTGCAGCTATCATTGGACATTTCCATAATTTGCTTTAAATTGTGAGCCAGAGTCACCCTCGTATTCCTGATGAATCATTTCATGTTTCAAATATGTGATTCAGTCATTCAGTCGCCGTCTGAGAGGAATATGTTTAGTGAGAGAGTGAGGGGATTGTCTCAGTACACATGTCAAAACACAACTCAGCCACTTCCCTTCTCATGTTTTGGAAACGGGGCCGTCCGGTAATCAGCAACTATGCTAACCACATCCTCATTTCCTGTTATGATATTTGAGTTTTCCTTTACTCAATTTTTGCTCATTAAGAAATATTTCATCACATTAAGCATTGACATGAAGTGCTTGCTTTCACCCGTAAATGTATTAGATCATAAGATTATGAAATACATTTGAGCTTGAGACTTTACATACACAAACTATACAGTAGGATATAATCACTTCCGGTTCTTCTTCTTCTTCTCTTCCATCGCACCCAACACATTTCCATTCCAGATATGTACAGCACTGCAGAAATGAAATTAATAGTAATAATCGTAGTCAAGGAAATTAGACGGAGAGACAGCAAACAGTAAAAGTGCAGTAGCATCTTGTAGTAGAATGCAACATCATTTATCTTTGAGGAATTCTCCTGTGTAAGTCCAATCTCTCCCCATTCCCCACTGTGTCTGTCTAGGAATGTTTATTATTAATGGTGTGGCTCTGCCCTCCTGTGGTCGCCATAGCTACTGGATCAACCTCCCTAGTGCCTCATCAGAAGGCTCAGCACCACAGAAGCTGTCTGACTGATTGACAGCCAGGTACTACCGTCGCACTGGCAGAACTGTCATCACTGTCTGTAAGTGGCATTTTTGATTAGTCCAGTCAAGGGCTGTGTTGAGTAGTTCTGTGACTCCAATGGATGGGAAGGACACTCACAAATGGTGACGTTGGGTATTGTCTAGAGTGGCGAGAACAACACGGTGCTCTCACTGCTGTTGTTTTCCTGACCCAATGGGGACATAGTGACAATGTCAGTAGTATTGTTCTACTGATGGATTATGCGGTGACCATGTTTTCTACCATCCCCTGAATCATAAACCAATGAGGTGGATTATTCTGTAGTAATTGTCAGAGTTTCTCTTGTTTTCTAGACTTGTTCAAAGTTGATCAGTTTGTCATTATGAATTTCAAAGGGGAATGGTTTTAGGCTACTACATTGTGGCTGCCTGGCTGAACTGGTTCTCTGTGTTGTTTTGGCCAAATCCACATCACACAGCAGCACTAAGAGAACAAGAACTTTCAAAACCCCGTTCTGTGTTCTACAGAAGACACGCAATGAGGGGAGATGCTCAATAGAATTGGCATGAATCTGTTGTTGCTACTTTGTGGACTTACAGTGCCTTCAGAAAGTATTCATACCCATTGACTTATTCCACATGTTGTTGTTACAGCCTGAATTCAAAATGTATTAAATATATTTATTTCTGTGATTTTTTTTTGCAAATTGATTCAAAATTAAATGCACATATCAAATGTTTATAAGTATTCACACCCCTGAGTTTATACATGTTAGAATCACCTTTGGCAGCGATTACAGCTGTGAGTCCTTTTGGGTAAGTCTCTAAAGAGTTTTACACATCTGGATTGTGCAACATGATTTTTTTTTTCTAAATTCTTCTAGCTCTGTCAAATTGGTTGTTAATCACTGCCAAACAAACATTTTCAGGTCTTGACATATATTTTCAAGTAGATTTAAGTCAAAACTGTAACTCAGGAACATTCACTGTCTTCTTGGTAAGCAACTCCAGTGTAGATTTGGCCTTAATCTCCCAGTGCCTGGTAGAAAGCAGACTGAACCAGGTTTTTCTCTAGGATTTTGCCTGTGCTTAGCTCCATTCCATTTATTTTTTATCCTAAAAAACTCCCCAGTCCTTAACGATTACAAGCATACCCATAATATGATGCAGCCACCACTATGCTTGAAAATATGGTGGTACTCAGTAATGTGCTGTATTGGATTCTTTGTATTCAGGACTAAAAGTTTATTGCTTTGCCACATTCTTTGCAGTATTACTTTAGCGCTTTGTTGCAAACAGGATGCATGTTTTGGAATATTTGTATTCTTTACAGGCTTCCTTTTAAATCTGTTGATTAAGTTAGTATTGTGTAGTAACTACAACAAGCTTAGTTTTCTCCTATCACAGCCGTTAAGCACTGTAACTGTTTTAAAGTCACCATTGGTCTCATGGTGAAATCCCTGAACAGTTTCCTTCCTCCCCCGGCAACTGAGTTAGGAAGGACGCCTGTATCTTTGAGTGACTGGGTGTATTGATACACCATTCAAAGTGTAATTAATAAATTACCCACGCTCAAAGGGATATTTAATGTCCGTTTTTTCTTTTATATCTACCAATAGGTGCCCTTCTTTGCAAGGCATTGGAAAACCTCCCTGGTCTTTGTGGTTGAATCTGTGTTTGAAATTCACTGCTCGACTGAGGGACCTTACAGATAATTGTATGTGTGGGGTACAGAGATTAAGTAGTCGTAAAAAATCACCATGTTAAAAACTATTCTTGGACACAGTGAGTCCATGCAACTTATTATGTGATATTTCAGCATTTCCTTTTAAATTATTATTATTTTGTAATCTAAAAACATAATTCCACTTTGACATTACGGGGTACTGTGTTTAGGCCAAATCTCAATGTAAACCATTTTAAATTCAGGCTGTAACACAACAAAATGTGGAAAAGGTCAAAGGGTGTGAATACTTTCTGAAGGCACTGTATGTAGGCTACACATTATTTGCTAAATAATCAGTGCAATAATTTGCTTATTAGTGTTTTGAAACATCAATATAAATCTTTCTCAAAAGGTCAAAATCTTTCCCGCATAGAACCTTAACCAAGGTGAGCACATTTAGCCTATAAATCCAAATGTTTTCACGCAAGGGCTCTTAAAAGCACAATCAACATGGCCACCGAGACAAAAAAAGCTATGTTTGCTGTTCGTAACCAGCGTTTTTAAAAGTCCCCGCTGACCCATTATATGGCTAATAGATTTCCTTATAGCTTAGAGGAGCTGTGGTAATCTGTGTTGATTGGCCAGCCATCAAACCACACAGAGGAGCATGCAAAGAGCTGCCTGACTTTCAGCTCACGCCAAAATATGTCCATGGAGTGCTTTTCCTAGTATGCACTACTTTCTACTTTCTGTGTATGCGTTTTTCCTCTCTCCTTCTCGCTCTCTCTACATTTAATATTGACAAGAGGTAACTTGTTTTGAATAATTTGTAATCCTCCCCAATAAAGCTTTTTATAGTGTTTGTACTAGTTGGTCTGATAAGATACTGAAGACATACTGAACACATTTGAATGTGTTAACCATTTAATGTGCAGTCAATCAGTAATGCTTAATACCCTGTCTCATTGCACACTTGTTTGTCACATTTATTGTCCCTTTTGTGACAGTTTGTTTTGTCACATAACACTTTAATTACAGCTTAGTGGGACAGTATGTGGTTTAGTGTACATATGGATACTTCATAGGGGCTAGGGAATACCTATTTAAGAATGCTGTTCATCGACTACAGCTCAGCATTTAACACCATAGTAACCTCCAAACTCTTTATTAAGCTCGAGACCCTAGGTCTCGACCCAGCCCTGTGCAACTGGGTCCGGGACTTCCTGACGGGACGGCCCCAGGTGGTGAGGGTAGGAAACAACATCTCCACCCCGCTGATCCTCAACACTGGGGCCCCACAAGGGTGCGTTCTCAGCCCTTTCTTGTACTCCCTGTTCACCCATGACTGCATGGCCAAGCACACCTCCAACTCAATCATCAAGTTTGCTGACGACACTACAGTGGTAGGCTTGATTACCAACAACGACGAGACGGCCTACAGAGAGGAGGTGAGGGCCCTCGCTGTGTGGTGTCAGGAAAATAACCTCTCATTCAACGTCAACAAAACTAAGGAGATGATCTTGGACTTCAGGAAACAGCAGAGGGAGCACCCACCTATCCACATTGACGGGACAGTAGTGGAGAAGGTGGAAAGTTTTAAGTTCCTCGGCGTACACATCACGGACAAAATGAAATGGTCCACCCACACAGACAGTGTAGTGAAGAAGGCGCAACAGCGCCTCTTCAACCTCAGGAGGCTGAAGAAATTCGGCTTGTCACCAAAAACACTCACAAACCTCTACAGATGCACAATCGAGAGCATCCTGTCGGGCTGTATCACCGCCTGGTACGGCAACTGCTCCGCCCACAACCGTAAGGCTCTCCAGATGGTAGTGAGGACTGCACAACGCATCGCCGGGGGTAAACTACCTGCCCTCCAGGACACCTACACCACCCGATGTCACAGGAAGGCCAAAAAGATCATCAAGGACAACAACCACCTGAGCCACTGCCTGTTCACCCCGCTATCATCCAGAAGGCGAGGTCAGTACAGGTGCATCAAAGCTGGGAGCGAGAGACTGAAAACCAGCTTCAATCTCAAGGCCATCAGACTGTTAAACAGCCATCACTAACATTGAGTGGCTGCTGCCAACATACTGACTTAAATCTCTAGCCACTTTAAATAATAGAAAATTGGATGTAACAAATGTATCACTAGCCACTTTAAACAATTTTGTATATAATGTTTACATATCCGACATTACTCATATCAAATCTATACACTGTACTCTATACCATCTACTGCATCTTGCCTATGCCGTTCGGCCATCGACTCAAATCTCTAGCCACTATAGTAATTAAAAAGTGGATGTAACAAATGTATCACTAGCCACTTTAAACAATGCCATTTATATGTTTACATATCCTACACTACTCATCTCACATGTATATAATGTACTATATACCATCTACTGTATCTTGCCTATGCCTGCCAGCCATCGCTCATCCATATATTTATATGTACATACTCGTATTCAATCCTTTACACTTATGTGTATAAGATAGTTGTTGTGAAATTGTTACATTACATGTTAGATACTACTGCATGGTCGGAACTAGAAGCACAAGCATTTCACTACACTCGCATTAACATCTGCTAACCATGTGTATGTGACAAATAAAATTTGATTTGGGATATAAATGGGTTTGGACCACGGCATGGGTCTGGACCATGGCTAGGGATAGAAATGGGTCTGGGCCATGGAAATGGCTAGGGATAGAAATGGGTCTGGGCCATGGCAGGAGTTAGGGATAGAAACAGGTCTGGGCCATGGCAGGGGCTAGGGATAGAAACGGGTCTGGGCCATGGCAGGGGCTAGGGATAGAAATGGGTCTTGGCCATGGCAGGGGCTAGGGATAGAAATGGGTCTGGGCCATGGCAGGAGTTAGTGATAGAAACAGGTCTGGACCAGGGCAGGGGCAAGGGATAGAAACGGGTCTGGGCCATGGCAGGGATAGAAATGGGTCAGGGCCATCTAGGCAGTCCCTCTCCTCTCTCTGTTGATCCATGTGCTGTGCGTGTTCCCTGTTATTTGTCGCTCATAGCAGTGAGACTGTAAGTGCACAAGTATGCTTTGATGGTCTTTGTTTATACATCAGGCCCCTTTGAATCAGTAGTGTTCCAGACCGCCATTGTTGTTAATGAATTAGTTCAGTGTTACGTTCAAATTAGAATTTTCAAACAAATTATTTTCATGGTTTTCCTCGCCATTGTTCCACTTTTAAAAGAGGGTAACGGGGCAAATACCAAAATACTGATCTAAGTTCTGACACTGTAGTGTGGTTGTGCGGTGCAACAAGAATGTAGCACAGAGATTATACAATAGAGCAGCATCCCAAATGGCACCCTATTCTCTATATAGTGCACCACTTTTTGACCATGGGCTCTGGTCAAAAGTAGTGCACTATGTAGGGAATAGGGTGTCATTTGCGACACAAAATATGCCTGGATGAGGTCAGTGTTATATATACACTGACATGGCAAGCAAACGGGCATGGAGTGATTTTCTCACTACATAACACAAGCAAAAGGATAACATGGAATCAAGAGATTATAATTCATTTCAGAAACCAAAACAAGCCATTCATCACATTGACACATTATCCAACAGGTCTTGAAGTAATCAGGAACACATGAACTTACATTCGATTTTCTTCGCGTCACATGACATCAAGTCACGCAATATTGAAAAGGTAATCAACTGAACTGGATGAACCCTCGCTCTTTAATGACACGATGATTGTCACACCTCAACTCGGCCCAACCAACAGTCCGATGGTGTTGAAAAAAGGAGAGACAGTCCTCATGCCCTTTACCGCTTTTAGGAAGCTTCAGCTTTTAGCCACTGGTTGAGTGACTTGTGTTATCATGGACATGCTAGGTGCTGACATGTTTAAAAAGCTAACCGAAGTTTTCCAGTCATAGCTGTCAGGTAGCCTAGCGGGTAAGAGCGTTAGGCCAGTAACCGAAGGGTCGCTAGTTAGAATCACTGTGCCGGCAAAGTGGAAAAATCTGACGCTCTGCCCTTGAGCATGGCAGTAAACCCCCAACAACAACGGCTCCCCGGGAACGGATGACGTGGATGTCGATTAAGGCAGCCCCCCGCACCTTTCGGATTCAGAGGGGTTGGGTTAAATGCGTATGACACATTTCGGATGAATGCATTCAGTTGTGCAACTGACTAGGTATCCCCCTTTCCCTTCCCCATCAAAACTGTCATCATAACCGCCATCAAAGCCATCCTCATAGTCATCATCATAACCGGCAGACATACAGTAAGTGGAGGAATTAGATAGGAATGGTTCACTGTCTCCATCACCGAGTAAGTTGAGGGTTCGAGTACTGGTGCAGGATAACGTTCTGTAGGAGCAAGGACTGGGTGGAGACGGATGACTATTCAGCAGATTTAATGGTCAAACCACATTGAACACCATCAGCCACCGGAACTAGAACGGCCTCACTTCCTGTACCAATAAAGCTTAACCCTACACAATTAAAGCATTTGCCAATAGGACAACTGATAATTAGTTACCAGGTAAACACAGTTATTTAGTGTAACACAAATTCCCAACATATCAGCTGTGTATAACTGCCATACAAAATGAAATAATTTCTCAGAAAATAATCATACAACAGCAACACTGCTCTCAAACACTCTCCAATAATCTCGAAAGCTCTGCCCTTCTTCTCTTCGTAACTACTGATATATGAACAGGTTTTTCCCACCACCTATCAAGTCCTTTCAGATCTGTTGCTTTGAGTGAAATGTTGTGGGTGAGACGTGAGAGGTTTTTGAGGGTATTGGAAACAAAATTGTAGAAGGATGGTTTTGTAGAAGGATGGACCATTTTTATTACCCATATCAAATCCTTTCCAAAAAACGATCCTCTATTTCTCATTCACTCATGACCAACTGATGAGATGTGTCCCATGTCTCAATATTACCCAGGGGTACTGGGACACTCATCTAAGTCTAATTGCCCATTCCTGCAGGGGAATGAGGGTCATGTTCAAGTCCATGTAGTTCCTTTCTGTTTCAGTCCGTTACTAGCCAAAATATATTATTTCACAATATGCATCACATCAGATATGCGAATGACGCCAACACACTAAACAGAGCATCATATAGTAATGAAAACTACAAATGTGGTCGACTATGAACAGTACAACCCAGCAATATACTGAAGCTGCCAATGGGCTAGATCTCAAAGGAGGGCAGAGTGAATGGGACATTAAACACAAGTCTATGCTACCCTCGGCTTCTTCAGTCTAACTATAGATGTTCAGGCTGTGTGTACATGGACTTGATTACTATTAACGCAAGAGAACAGACCGGCAATGAGGACGTATGAATCAGCCCTGCTAGAACAAGGACTCAAACCATTCTAGAACCAGGACCCAGACCATTCTAGAACCAGGACCCAGACAGACTGGTATGGCCCCTGGCTGAGGAACCCAGTGCACTCTTGTGTGTCAGAGAGCAAGAACATTTCATCCAACCCTTGTTGTTCTGATTGCCTGAGATTATACAAAGAGATCCCTGATTCAGGTGTTGGTCAGTTAGAAATAAAATGATTTTCTTAGCTGTCGTGGAATGCGTATGTGTTGTAATGGTAGGAGACGGTCTTCCCTGAGGGAAACTCTGTAAATGCTCTGGATATGGCTGGATGGTAAAACCAGGCAAATTACACTAGTACCAGCAGCCTTCTTTTCAGAACATGTCATCTATATAAAAATTATCCAGTGTTGTGTTTACAATGGGTAACATGTGATTCTGTTAACCATTAGATTCCTTCAAATAAACCGAGGCAATACAAGTGCATATCATATCATGGGACATGACCTTAGCTGTAGCATATGAAGGGGCACCACTGAAATAGATTAGTTCAGATTGGTTTGATCCAAAAGCGCAGAGGGAACAAATCTGACGGGAGGAACAGAATTTAACACAGGATTCTTTGATCCTGAAAAACTGGGCTGAGCAACAGCCTTGAAGAGCGAGGTGATGACTGAACCCTAAAGAGCGGGGTAATGACTGAACCTTAAAGAGTGGGGTATTGACTATAAGAACAGGAATGGTGGTAGAAGGACTGAGCACTAGGGCAATTCCATTGTAACAGAACGACGGCACAAACAGTCATTCTGTTACCAAACTTTGCATCTTAGCATCATTTTGTTACCATGGAATTGCCCACTATCCAAAAGGCCTGCTGCGTAGCATCTGTGAAATTGATCCGTCTGTTTGCTGGCTTTGTAGAATGACATCCCCATTTCTCTCCTTCAGCTCATAACGAACCAGAGAAATCAAAGCACTAATCAAACTAATAAATCACAAAAGTGATTTGCAGGACGAGTTAAGAATGCTAGAGAGCATTCTAAAGGATTTTTAGGATGTAAACACACTTGTATAGTCTTGTACGACGGACGCCAGGCTTTATAAAGAAGAACCAAACAAGGAATCCACTGCAATGAGTTGACTGATAACCTTTTTATTGAACATCTCTTCAAAACATTTCATTTTCCTCCGTCGACATCACCACCATCACCCTCAGCACCATGGATGAGTAGCAGTTCCACAGGCTGAACAAGGACCTTCGCTAGTTCCACCAATAGAAATAAAATGACTGGAGTGGTCAATCACACTTCTCCCCAATCCCACTTTTCCCCACATTCTAGTTCTATGGTGCCGTCCTCTGCGTTCGTCTTCCTTTATTTGATCCCGCTGTTGCTCATGGTCTGAGCTTTGCATACTCCCTTGCCGGCGATCTCGAAGGGGGCTCCCTTGTAGTTGGCCACACACTGGCCGTCTGTCTTCAGGTCCGGCTGCACCGCCTCCCACACCTTCTTCTTGGGGTTCAGCTCCTTGTCTGGCTCACCTGGAAACGAAGGAGAGAGAAACTAGATGACAGCTCCGATAGTTATGATGACACGCATACCTTCTATGGAGCAAAACAGTGGTGTTATGCGCTATATTTCTTGAGGGGGCCATATTGAATATCTCATTGTGCATCGCTTGTATCTTTTTATGAATACAATTGGAGGGGGAACGTGCCTCCTTAGTTTCGATGACATGACGCCTCTAGGGGCAACCACAGAAGACGACAACTCCAATGGCAACACTGTCTGCCTTTCTAACTTTTCTGTAGCCTTGTGAAAGACTATTGGTTTGTGCTGCTGGAGAACTTCCTTGGCGTAATGTCGATTTAGAAAAGTAAAAAGCTAAACCAGAGGTTTTACAGAAGCTTTTACTCTTTTAGCGCTAATTCAAAACGTATACAACATCCATGTTTGTCGGCAACTAATGGAGTTAGGGAGTTCTTCATTACCTCAGCAATGTGTTATTGGCAGTGTTTGGATATGACTTGGCATTTGTATGGATTCATAACTCCACATTGGATTCATAACGTGCTTCTGTTGGGGTGTGAACTTTTCCTACTCATCATCACAAACATCCTGGAAGACGTGTGAAGGAATGTTTGTCGAATTTTCCTCAGTCGCACACAAGTTGTGATGAGGCAGCTTTGACACGGATGCTTATTAGGGCTGGTGAATGTGTGAGCAATTACTATGTGTGAGCAATTATCTATCCACACCAAGACCAATGCTGGACTGACTTACTGACTTGGTGCTAGTAGCTAGTACAGAAATGTCACTATGAAATAGGGTTGCACAATTCTGGAAAGTTTCCCAAAGTTCATAGGAAAATCGCACATTTTGCAAGCAGTACAACTCCCTAAAATCTGGAGAAAAATCTGGAATCCTGAGGGACCAAAGCTGACATCAAAATAAGAGAGAAGGAATGTCAAAAAGCGAGGGAATAAAAGTCCATCATCCCTCACTGTCAACAACATCCTGTTTGGAAAAGCGTTCGCCATTACCGCCCGGCTATGTTTTTAACGACCCAGAGGTGTGTACAGAACAGCTAGAAACCGACGAGACCGCCTTAGCACCCCTGCCTCCTCCCTCCCTCCATCCTTCTCTCCTCTCTTCCATTCCGTGGTCGTTCTATGTGTGTGTAGAGTCGTAAAACACGTTTTTGAGGCCGGTGGGAATTGAATGACCGCCACAGCCTTAGTGGGATCGCTCGTTAAACAAACAGCTTGAGGAGGGGCCGGTGAGAGGAGATGAAAGGAGAACCCAGGCTGATGTCAGCGGGCTCCAGTCCTGATCGGGAGTCTGTGTGATGGAAACTCCCTCGTCATGTTCTACCCCTCTCTCCCCCCAACTCCCTCTCCAACTCCCAGTTCAGGTACTGTTCCCTACCAACAACTGCACGACTCAACCCCAATACAATATTTTTGTTTTGGCAGCCCCACAACCATAGCTCCGGGACAAAAACAAATCTAAAAATCAGTCACATTGATGGCGGTGGTGGTGGGTTTCCCCCTTCAACGTCGGGTGAGGCATGAGGTTGGACATTCTATGACGTGGAAGGCTAATTCTGGGGGACCAAAGCTGACATCAAAATAAGAGAGAGAGGGAATGAAACTAAAACCAAGTCCATCATCCTTTATCCCTCACTGTAAACAACAACATCCTGTTTGGAAAAAGCATTTGCCATCCCCGCCGCCGCTATGTGTTTTGAACGACCCAGAGGTGTGTACAGAACGGCTAGAAACCGACAAGACCGCCTTAGCACCCCTGCCTATCTCCCTGCACATCCCCCTCTTCTCTCTGCCATCCTGTGGTCCTTCTCTGTGCGACCAAACTGAATGTGGCACTAATTGAGGGGCGTAGTCGTAAAACAAGGATTTTTGTCCGAGGGGGATCCCTCGTTAAACAAACAGCTTGAGGAAGGGCCGCTATGAGAGGAGAGGGAAGGAGAAGAGAAAGGGAGAGGAGCAGAATAGAAAGGAGCGGGGAGAAGAGAATAGAAAGGGGACTGGAGAGGGAAGGAGAAGATGAGAGAGAGAAGATGAAAGGATGGTCCAGGCTGATGTCAGCGGCCTCCAATCCTGACAGTGTGTCTGTGTGATGGACACTCCCTCGTCCCTATTCTCCCTCTCTATCGCCACAGCCTCTCGATCTCAGGGAAACTCCCAATTCAGTTATTGTTCCCTACCAACAACCGCACGTTTTGTTTTGCCAGCCCCACAACCATATTTTCTTATTAGCTCCTGACAAGAACACATCTAAAATCACAGTCACATTGATGGTGGTGGGTTTCCCCCTTCAACGTCAGGCGAGGCATGAGGTTGGACATTTTATGACGTTCAGGTAGGCTTTCCTCTAGTTCGGGTGTCTGTTCATTTCCCAGGCATGACATTGAACATGGGGTATGGTTAAAAGGAACTGGGATAGTGTAGTCACTCTGTTAAAGATTATGAGTTCCATAAGTTGTGTTTTGTTGGGTGATTTGGTATAAAAAGAGCTCTTTAATTCTCTACATCTTAATCAAACCAGTCCTAGGTCCTTGAACAAGGCATTTAGGGCCTTTCAAATACTCTCCCACCTCCTAAACTCCCTACTCTTGGTTGTGGATTAGGATTTATTAGGATCCCCATTAGCCGACACCAATGGCGGCAGCTAGTCTTACTGGGGTCCGACATAACGAAAAAGACAAAATACTTTACATTTAATTGTGGGATTGTGGGAAAAGAGGACCTGACCTACACTTTAGTCAGAGGGAGTTGATTAGTTTGTCTATTCCGTAACAGTCACAGTCCATTTAGCTCCAATCACTAAAGAGAACAGAGGAGTAAACGCTGCAATAGGAAAACTCTGTGGGGTCTTGAGAAGGCTTTGTGGTCCTCTCTTCAAAGATATGAAAAAAAAGCCTTTGTTACCCTTGGCAAGATGGCAAGAGGACAGTTGGTTCTTCACACATCATTTCATGTACAAATCTAAAGGCTATAAGGCAAACCACGTGATTTTGTTCAGGGCAATGTTTTTGTGCTTGAAGACCATAGCGCTACGTTTTTGCACATTGAAGATCATAAAAGAAAACAACAAAAAGTTGAAAAACTACAAGGCTGTGGGGGCAGTCACTTCCTGGTTACAGCTTATTAGCTTAGTCAAAAGCAGGTTTAGAGTCAAAAGCAGGTTGAGCTGTAAATGGTATGATAAAGTAGCCTGGCTAAAAAGACTGAACACTGTGCTCCCCATTGAATGCAGCATTCAGTCTAGTTTAACCAGGCTGATGAAGTAGACCCTAGAGGTCAGGGCCTATATTCACAAAGCCTTTTAGAAAAGGAGTGCTGATCTAGGACCTGTCCATACAATCGTCTTCATTATTATCTAAAGGCAAACTGATCCTAGATCAGCACTCCTATTCTGAGACTCTTTGTGAATACGGGCCAAGATGGCCAGGGGTGTTACAGTACCTGGGAAGCTCTGGAAGATGACTCTGTCCCCGGGCACGGCACCGCTGGGAGGGTCTAGAATCTCCACCTTGTCTGGGGAGCTGGCACACATCACCATGGCCTGGGACACCACGCCTCTCATCTTAGCTGGCTTCAGGTTGCACAGCAGCACCGCCATTCGATTCTGCATCTGAGAGGGGGGGGGATAAGAGAAAGCGAAAATGTTTACAACTATACTGAGATACAGAGATATTAAATACATATAGTATTGAAATAAAGAATACATATTTTACTAGTAGAGAGATTAGGGAGCGCTGCTTTGATTCTGTACAAACCACACCGGGCATCTTACAGTGCGGTCTTCAGAATGAATGGCCTACGTTATGACTTGATTGATTGGTTGGTTGAGAAGAGAAAATGGAGAAAAGAAAACACCAATTGGTGTGGTTTTCAGAATCATATTCACACAATTCCCCATGTCCAATCTTGTCATGTAAAATGACTGCCTCCGGCGGCATATGGTTTGTGTGTATGGTGTGCCTTATTTCATAAACCAAGAAGAACGAGAAAAAAACATTATTCTTTCATGTCTCTGGAGTGACCTCGGAGGTTTACCCAAACTCTGAGAAGGCCAGAAGACATTTCCATCAAAAGAGAAGAGGATGGAGAGAATACAGTGTACAAAGTCACGGTGCGTGTCACAGCTAGGAAAATAACGATGCCTTCATTTTGGAAACATCCTTTTAAAAAGTAAATGTTGACATAAATCTGCATACATTCGCCTCAGTGTGACACATTGTTTTGACAACCTTCTTGCGGCAGCTTTTCTTCCTCAAGCGCCATTTGCTTAGCGTGGAAAGTGTGTATGTGTGTGCTGGGTGTGTGACGTCAGTTTAAATCGGTCGGATGTGCGGACTACAGAAGTCAAGTTTTGTGCGTGTATGTGACAGCTCTACTCACCCTGTGATTATGTAATTTCCTCAATTGAGGGGTTGACATTTAATTTCATGTCATGGCAATGAGGCCTGAAATCCCATTAATGTCAAAGGTTAAAACTGAACACAATCCAAACACGCTAGGATTTGGGTTTCCAAAGTTTCCTTATTCCGGCCAACGTCCAAGGGACAAACATTCCAGGGCACTCAAATCAACATGCTGCAATGGGCCCTCTACATTGCTGCCAATGGGCCCTCTACATTGCTGCCAATGGGCCCTCTACATTGCTGCCAATGGGCCCTCTACATTGCTGCCAATGAAAGTGTTTATCTTTGTACTCCTCATGTCGTTCTTCAAACTCCAGTATGTTCCTTGAAACAGGGAAGGCTCAATGTCTTGAATGCACGGTCTGTCGTCACGTTGACTCTCACGCAATGAATGACTTGACGAGAAAGGACAAGTAAGGATTATATTAACTGTGGGTTCTACTTGTCCAAATGATGCCCGTCTAGCCCCGGTGTGGAAGGAAGAAGGCTGCCCGTCTAGCCCGGTGTGGAAGGAAGAAGGCTGCCCGTCTAGCCCCGGTGTGGAAGGAAGAAGGCTGCCCGTCTAGCCCCGGTGTGGAAGGAAGAAAGCTGCCCGTCTAGCCCCGGTGTGGAAGGATGAAGGCTGCCCGTCTAGCCCCGGTGTGGAAGGAAGAAGGCTGCCCGTCTAGCCCGGTGTGGAAGGAAGAAGGCTGCTCTTCAAGCCCGGTGTGGAAGGATGAAGGCATTCTCTCTTTAAATGACCAAAATGAAATCTAGCCATTAAAGGGACATGTGCTTGGATTGTCTTGGAGTCTCTGTAATTGACTATGGCTTATAACAAATGTGTCAGTGAAAAAGGTTATTTCAGTGGTGAAGAAACACTTCACAATTCAACACACTTCAACTACAGAAAGTACATTAAAATGAAATAAAAATGTAATAAAAAACGTCATTCCCCATTACTCTTCTCATAGAACCATAGATATATTTAGACTCCGACAGTGTTTGGGTACAAAGACTCCAACGTGCATGTGCTTTCATTTCTAGGGATGATACATCGTCTATATAAAGCAGGATGTACAAAGACTCCCTATGTTTTGGAAATGAATCAAAAGAGGCAAACCGAGAAAAGCGGTTTGACTGTAAAGAGAAACTGGGGACTTCTGCTAGGTGAACAAGACTGCATACAAATTACTTTTGCGTCTCGGAGACAAATCATAAATTCCGGGGCAATAACTAAGTCTGTGTGTGCAGAAACCTACACGGTAGACATTAAAAAGCGTCACGTGAACCCTGACACAGACTACATTGGAGTAGTCACTTTACATGGGCTATTAAACCCAGAACATGACCCTAGCTAGCCAGAGTTACAGCACCCGTGTGTCCAATAAAAACAGCTGAATTTATTTCTAGTGAAAATAAGGCAAAAAAAAAACACAGTAGTGTTAAAACAGCAATATTTAAAACCAATGTTATTTGACTACCAAAAGCATGTAGAGAGTTTGCAGTCTACTAGGTCAGCCTCCCAAGTCTTCTTGAATGACCGTTAAGCTCCCAGCACCTGTATAGTACAGTAACAGTCTTACACTGTACTGTCGGTGGGCAGACTGTGTTCCAGACACACAAAACTTTTGTCTTGTAACAACCTGGGTTATTTGGGTCATTTGTCTGGTAACAACCTGATGAGTTTGTCTGACTGACACCGACCTTGCGTAAATACTTGACATTATGAGGCTCTTTGGCTGCATTTAGACAGGTAGCCCAATTCTGAACTTTTTTCCCACAAATTTGTCCTTTGACCAATCACATCAGATTTTTTCACATCAGATCTTATTCAGAGCTGATCTGATTTTTCAGAGCGGATCAGACATTTGGTTGGGCAGTAGCCGGTGTTAGACTGTGTTGGTACTAGGCTGTATTGGTACTAGGCTATGCATTCCAGTACCTGATCTATGGGTATGTGCTTGACCAGCCCGCTGACCACCGTCCTAGGGGCTGCCTCCCCCACGTCCACCTGCTCCACATAGAGTGAGTCGGCGTCCGGGTGCTTCTCGGCCGTGACGATGCGTCCCACCCTCATGTCCAGACGCGACACGTCCACCTTAGCCTCCTCCTGGGGGCCGCAGGCTTCTTCTCTCCCTTCTCTGTGATAGGACACACAGAGAGGAAAGGGTTAAATCACCACACACACACACACACACAGAGAGAGCGAGAGAGACACACACACAGAGAGAGAGACAGAGACACACACACACACAGAGACACCCAATATGAACTTGTAGTTAAGTCACTTTGGATAAGAGTGAGGAGTGAGTTTGTCTGACTGGCATGTAAAGTAGCTCTTGACAAAGCTGTGGTCCTCTGTAGCGGTGTGACTGTGGTCCTCTGTAGCTCTGGGACTGTGGTCCTCTGTAGCTCTGGGACTGTGGTCCTCTGTAGCTCAGTTGGTAGAGCATGGTGCTTGCTACACCAGGATAGTGGGTTTGATTCCCGGGACCACCCATACTTAAAATGTATGCAAGCATGACTAAGTCTCTTTGGATAAAGGCGTCTGTTCAAATGGTATATATTATTTATATTATATAAGCTACAATACAGGCTCTTCCACAGCAGGTATAGTATACTGGACTGGTTTCAGGGATGGCATACTGACTCCCTGCCTTTATTACATTAAAGGTCCACCAGAGAATATATTTTTTCCAGGCATTTAATGCAAGGCTTCTTTGAGATTCTGTTCAGCCCACTGCTATGGTAGTGTTCCCTGGGGACTCATTAGGATCCATTAGGATCCAGTCTGTGTGGAAACTATGCTGAGTGGTTCAGCCATCTTGACTGTTCTGATCCAATTTACCCCAAAGTGAAAACAAATCTGCGTGGCGACTCTGAAGCCCCAGCGTGGCATTTTTGACTGTGATCTCCTCAGGCGGTAAAAAAATAGTACATTTAGTTTTCCACAACTCACCATAATTATGAGGACACTTAAAGCAAATACCAATATCAATACCCACTGTTAAAACATAGGCCCCGACACGCTTTGCACGGATACTAGGGTGCTGTAGCGTGCCAGACGCTTCCAATGATATGGGGTGGATAGTATGAAGTGGTCTTGTCTCCTTGATATTTTTTCTAGATGGTGAGAACCTTCCAGTTGGGAGCTCATCTCCCCTATTGCACGAACCAGCAACCTACTGGTCCGCTTCTCTAACCTCTCTACCTACTTAACGCCCCTGTCAACTTCTGCACTGTTACAAAAACAGCGTATTGATGTGTGACGTCATCTGCCCTGGCCCCTGAGCAGCAGTGCACCACACCATGGGACGGCTGATTTATTTGATTGCCAGGCGATGATAGTTTAGATGAGGTGCGAACACAGTCACATCAAAGCCTTTATGTGGTAACAAGGATATACACACGAAATAAAACAAAGCAATCCGCAACAGCGGAGATAAAAACCAAACAGTATCAGATATTTACTTCTCTGTTTTCCATTGGCATCTGGCAGTCAGAAAAGCCAGATACAAACCGGTTCAGTCTACATCGCAAAGCATTCTCTTCTTCTTCTCTGAATTATAACCTTGTAAACAATCTGGGGAAGATCATTCCCAATTTGTTGCCGTGACAGTTAATTAGTCCAGATGGGTTTGACATCTGAGTGGAACGAGGCTTCGATTGATTTATTGTATATAGAATATAATTTTTATATTAAAACAAAACAAAAAGTTCAAAAGAATAAAACCTAACACCGCTGCATTTCAATTATTTAGCTGGAAACATGTTTTTAGATCTAATTTGACAGAGGAAATGAACAGCATGTTATATTATACTGCATTAGAGCATCTCTGGTTTAGCTCTGGGGAGGTTGGGCAAAGCCTCAAGATGAATGGTGTTGACACAATATAAACATCCAAACCGGAATTCTGCCTGTCTCTCATTACAGCGTTGACACTTCTGCTAAGACTATTCTCTCATCATTAAAAAAAAAATTCATCAAGGTTATCAAGGCCCATCTGTAATGTTGGAAATTGAAACGTTTGGCCAACGTTTGAAACGGATCCCCTTTATTTGCAGATTCCCCTTGTGCCTTTCGTCCATTATCGCCAGATATTTGAAATTCAGATGGAGAATACCTGCCTGGGAAATCACAAATGGCCATTAAAGTACAGACAGATCGCTGCATCCAGCCAAGCATTGATGGAAACGCTGGATCTAAAACAAGGGCTTGTGTTCCAGATGGAAAGAAATGTCAGAGAAGTGCAGACAAAAATAACTTCCCAAAGCTAAATCATGGAGCACTTCAACTCAAATTGTCCTTGAAGAGGCACTTCGGCCTACTTCCATTTTTGCTGACAAATCGAAAAACCAAATATGACATATTTCACTTTAGTGTGGTGGAACGTTGAGGGGTTTGACAATTATGAGTGTGTGAAATCACAGATGTGGAAGAGCACGGCAATTTCAACAACAAGTCACTTCTTGCTTTGCTTTACCCTTTTTCTCTGGTTTATTCTTCTTGCCCTTGCTGTCTTTGGGAGGGGGGCTGGCAGTGGCAACAGGAGAGGTGGAGGACCTTGCTGGGGATGAGGGCTGAGGAGGTGTGGACTTGGAGGCACACTGGACACTTGAGTCTCTTGCTGTTGGCATGGCCACCTCCCTCACTGCGGAGGAAAAAAAACAGAGAGAAGATTCATTTAACACTTTTATCCAAAAGAGGCTCTATTCAGTCTGTAAAGCTGAAGCGTTACAGATTTTGCGATACAAACTTAAAAAGGTCATTTCCGATTGAGCCGACATAAGCAGCGTTTACCATGAATGCAGTCTCCAATAAAATAGGAGCATTGCCTTTACATTGCTGTAAAAGCTGAATTTCCACGCTGACAATTGAATAGTCCTTAAGCTCTGTTCTAATAGTCACACTAGCATACAATGTATTGGACACATGCTAAGTGGTATGCTAGTATGGATATTGGAATGTTGCCTTACAGTTGACAGTGATACATGAATTAAGTACATCTGGCCCATGCAGGAATTTAACCCAGTACCCTTTTGTTGCCGGCACTATGCTCTAACTAACCCACTGTGCCATGAGTGAGGATATTCAACTCCAGTTACAGCAGATCTGCTGGTTTTATTTTGATGCTACTGGTTAGAATCCAAGGAACTGGTTTGTAACGTGGAGATCAGACAAACCAGCAGAACTGGAGTTGAACGCTCCTCTGCATTACCGTTCAGATAGACTGTATGATACTGTAGCAAGTTACAATACACAATATACTTGAAAACCTTGTATCTTCAGGTTGGCCATTTTGCTTTTGAACCCAGAGGCATTAATATCATTTTTCACACTACTGAGCCAAGCCGTACTGAGCTGGCCTGGCTAAGCATCCACCATAGTTGCTGGAACCGTTCAGGAAAGAACAATGTGAAAATATCCAAACCAGGGCAGGGTGGTTTGAGTGGGTATGATAGTATGAAAGGGGTATAGCAAAGCCATCTATCCTGACAGATGGTACTTTGAATTGAGAATGACAGTGAGGGATCGTTGGATATGAAGGCTCTTCATTGAGCTGTACTTTGCCTAATTAGTTTCAGCAACATCATTTTGCTTAATGATAGAAGAAATCTTATTTATAGACCCAATGGGAAGAAAGACCAGCCTCCTGAAGCTTTTTTTTTTTATTGGAAAATGACAGTGTCCATGGCAACTCGGAAAACAAGGAAATATAGTTTTAAATCTCCTCAATCAATCTCCGGATTGTTTTTGGGTGGGGAACCCATCATTCCAGGTTGAAAGTTTGGACGTAAAGTCATACTTTAGCCACGTTTTAATTCTATGTTGAGAGCTGAGGTTCGGAACTTAAGGTTTACCTTTAAAACAACATGGCGATGAAACCTTTTAAAAATGCTGTCGTTCCTCCTGCTCTTGCCATGTTGCCAGACAGCATCCATGAAGGTCTTTACTTTACTTCAGTCAGTCATCTCCATAACAAAAACTGTGATTTAGCTTATTCTACAGCATCACAGAGCCCTATTGAAACAAATACCAAAAATAAACAGCGGAATCGGATACGTGGAAAAACTTAAAACATAATTCTGCAGTCCTTTTCGCACACATTCCTGAGCTCTCCAAAAATAACACGTCGAGATAGCCTTTTGATGAGTGCTACATTGCCTATTTGTACTAATCCTCTGGTTTCTTACCACCTAGTTCTCCTCTCTGGAAGCCATTACTGACGTGTTAATGATCACAGAGACCGTTTGCCCTTGTATGTTAATGATTGACAGAGGCGCGATATCACAACAGGGTTGTAGTACGCCGCCAGTCACGCAGACGGCATGCCGTTTGACTTTGGCAGTTGGGGTGGTTGCCTAGTACCCCCATCATGGCTCTAATGATGGACATACTTGGGCACTTGAGTTCAATTATTTGTTTGAACTTTGATAGTTAAAAAAAAAGGTCTGGTTGTAATATTAGTATGAGACGAGAAGGCATTTTATTAAGATCTAGGACTGTTACTAATACAGCTAAACAAACAATGTGTCGCTAATGAGTTGCCTCAGACGCCGGTCAACCACTCAAGTGTGAGAACTTTACCCTACAGCTAGCTATAGCTATGTGGTTGACAACATCAAGGCCGTACCAAAGGAATGGCGTCTGTTCTTTGAAGAACGAAGTTCCCCTCAGGAAAAATAAAGTTATTCTCAATCGCAGTCTGAACAGCGTCAGTATTTAATCTCAGAGGAGGTCTTAGCAGAAGTTAAACAGGATGTGACAGAGGATGGAACACTGTCAGCAACAAACTACGTACCTCCTCTGCTCTTCTCCTTCTCCAGCAGTGTTTGCTTCAGTTGCTCGATGTCCCTCTTCAGCTTGGTGTTCTCCACCATCAGTTTCTTCTCTTCTCTGACTGTGGCCTGCACCTCTATGTTCAGACAGAAAGCTCCGGTCAGACTTTTATAGGGACTAATATGTATCATTTAGTTTTAGCCTACAGCCTCTTTCCCTCCCCAGCTTCGTCTTTAAACCGTTTCTCCAGCTAGGCTACGTCGCCCTGAGAAAGTGCACTTGTGTAGAGTTGAGGTCAAACTCATAAAATGATTATCTTTTTAGAAGGAATTTCAACGACTTGAGGAATACATTTGACCCCATACTCTGCTTGAGATTGAGTGTGCGCATGCATCTCTATGTTTGCATGTGTCTCTGTGTGTGTGTGTGGGTGTGCACGCTTTTGGCGTCTCTTACTGGCTTTCTCCTTGAGCAGCTGGACCTGCTGTTTGAGGTAGTCTATGATGTGGTCAGCCTCGGCTGCCCGCTGTTCCAGCCTCATCAAGGAGGGAGTGTGACCCGACATCTTGACCAGGGGTAGGGAGCGTGTTACTAGGAACCTGGAACCAGAAAACAAAACCTAACAGTGAGAAAGAACCCCAGGTATTTACAGTAGAAGACACACTTGAAACAGAGACATTCTGGAATTTGGGAAAGCAACCCCAACACAAGACACAATGAGAAATAGAGAATGAGAAATACAATTTTGTCAATCCACCTATCAGTTAAATGGAAAAGTATGTTCTAAGAATTATATTTCTGTGCTACAGTACAGCACAGACATTTAAAACATGAGGGATGTAATATATAGGCTCATATCATCAGGGAACCTGGGAAGTTGGAAGCATCCCAAAGACAAGACAACCACAAGAGAATCCCAGGTTGCTTCTACAGCACACAGGCATGTTAGCTCATAATAATAGCACATCTGGGACATCTGCCTGGCCTATTCAAGAGGCTGGCTTCCTTCCACAAGCAATGCAGAGATAATCAAATCTCATTTTATTTGTCACATGCGGTAAATACAACAAGTGTAGAACGATGCAGTTCAAAAGTAGGAAAATTAACAAATGGATAAAAAGAAAGTAGTAACACAATAACATAATAAAATAACAATAACGAGGAGGTGTGTATACAGACACACACACACACAGAGTACTGGTACCGAGTCAGTGCACTGGGGTAAGTGGTAGTTGGGGTGAATTATTGAGGTAATATGTACATGTAGGTTTGGTTAGGTGATTGATTGAAGTACAATGTACATGTAGGTAGGGGGTGAAAATCTGAAAGGGGATAAAATGTTGATAGTCATAAAAATAAGTCAATAAATTAGCTTATCCCTTATTTTTTACCCTCCCTCTGGCAATTTGGAAGGAAGGAGCTGTTTCTTCTCAGTGCCGAGTCTGGAAACCCAAAAATTGTCTCGACAAGCTCCAGGTCAAACCGAATTATTCAATGACACAGTAAAAAAGCTAAACCATATGACAATAAATGAAATAAACTTTTTTTTTTTCTTTTTTTGAATCTTAATTATTATTATATTAATCTCTTTTTGATGTTAGCTCAGTTTTTTTCCTTTACAGGCAAATATGGGCATATCACATTATAGACATCATCGGCGACGTGTGTGTTTGGTTTTAGGGATACTTTTTCAAAGTTCAAAAGGGATCAAACGACAGCCTCGTGCCACTCAACCAAAATGCAGCTGGACGACAGTTAGGGATGTTCTTGTAATGTGTAATGTGCCTTGGACATGTCCAGGCTTTGACAATCCTCCCCCATTGACAAAGGAAAGGAAAAGAGAGAGGGATGTTTTACAAGGGCTCAGGCGAAAAGGGAGGAGAAGAAAACATCCAACACATAGGCCCAGTACAGGGTGGCGCTGGAAAACAACAGCTGGACCGAGATGAAAACAAAACAAAACAAAAAAGTCAGGGATGAGGAAATTAGAAACACAAAAAGAGCTGGAGTTGATAATATAGGGGATCAAAGAAGTTTGTTTGCTCGAAGGCTCGGAATCGATTTAACTGGGCCCTGTGGTGGAAGAATTTACAAGCGCCACTATAGGGCTGTTTTCATTTGCAGAACTACAGAAAATGAGCCCCGGGGCTGGAGAGGTGGGGCCCTGCCAAGCCACCTCTGACACCACCCCAGGCTGGGCCTCCAGGCAGAAACAAGGAGTCCCCTAGGGGTCAGTATCCCTACCGTGGACATTGGACAACACTGCAGAGCAGATAGCTTAACAGAGGAGTTGATCATAACTGGCTCTGGATGTTATCATCATTCAATTCACAAGGTAGTCCGTTGGAACTAAAACTGTGTTGAGAGCAGTTCCATCTCATAGTTTTTTTTAGGCACTGAGCAAATTTCAGGCCTGTTGAGCCCTGTTGAACACTCCACTTGAACGTTTCAAAAATTCTGTGCAACTTCCGGCGCACGTTTACTGTGAACACTGAGGTCGTACCCACTTTAAGTTACAGTTCTAGCAGTCCGAGGTGAGCTGTCGCGGGCACATTGGTTGAGACGATAAAACATACCAATCATCACTTCCAACTCAAAGTCTATACAAGTCTAGACCTGGCTCCAAAACCACTTCTACTCTGCAATGGAAACATTGAACACTCCACTAACTTCGGTTGTCAGGAAACCAGTATCGCGATACTCAGCGGTATAATGGCAAAGAAACAGAACATGAAGCGAATTGAATTTCCTGTGGAAAACAGTCCTAATGTTGGAAACAAGCAGCTTGATGTTGTCACCCAGAATCACATGTTTCTTTTCCAGGCTGTAGCACACCATATTTGACATACAGTAGTTTTTTATTAAATGAACCACAGAGTAAGCCTGCTTTGTGTTTTCCTTGTTGCCATGGAGAATCAGGTATTGTAGTATCACTACCAGTAATAGTATCACTAGCAGTAATATCCTAGTATTGGGAGGGTGGGATGGAGAGTGAAACCAAATAAGACTAGGGGAGATTGGTACTGACATGACAGACTGGTAGCAGCTGCTAAATCAGATCCCCTAGCTACCCGGACTAACTACTTAGAAGTTTTATGGACTCCTATTAATATCAAACTGTTCTGGGTCATGTTGGTCCCAGACTTGGTGACCAATCGGTGAAAAGCTTACTTACAGGCCCTTCCCAATAATGTAGAGAAGAAAGAGAAATGTAAGCATTTGAATGTCAAGGAACAACAACCAATCTATACTAGCCAAATAGCCAACGCTCGGGAGTCTTGACTAACTAAACATCAGAAGACAGAATGATGAATACCTTATTGGTCAGCTGGTGGCCAATATAATATAGCCTAGTCTGATATTAAACTGTACCTTGTTCCAGTTCTCTATGGGAAGGTCTAAGAGACGACATGCCAAAGAAATGTTGACTCATCCCTGAAGTCTGTTTTTCTTTTCACCTCATTTAGGGGGACATGGACAACACAACGGACGCAGGACCATCTTCAAGGAATAACCCAGCTAGCTCAGTTTTCCCAGTTTGGTGATAGGCCTAGTACAAGTAGGAGCTGGCTCCGTTTTCCCAGTTGGGCGATAGGCCTAGTACAAGTAGGAGCTAGCTCCGTTTTCCCAGTTGGGCGATAGGCCTAGTACAAGTAGGAGCTAGCTCCATTTTCCCAGTTGGGTGATAGGCCTAGTACAAGTAGAAGCTGGCTCCGTTTTCCCAGTTTGGTGAAAGGCCTAGTACAAATAGGAGCTAGCTCCGTTAACCCAGTTGGGCGATAGGCCTAGTACAAGTAGGAGCTAGCTCCGTTTTCCCAGTTGGGTGATAGTGAGAAAAGCATAATAAGCAAGAGACCTCAAAGTATGTGTACCCTTCCATCTGTCTTTGGGGAACAGTGACAACAGAAGCACTCATGCGTTGTGTGGTAGAAGAAGTAAGCCTAGGTCCTACTCTGTTTTTCTTCCTTCACCACCCATCCCAGTTTGGTGGCGGTGAACACCCATCAGGGCATGACCTAGTGTACCAGCTTCACTTAAGGGTGCGTTCGTAAATTCACTCTGGAGCGGCAGAGAGAGCTCAGAGTGCTCTCCGGCATTCATAAATTCAGAGTGTTGTCAGGTTGTCCGTTGGTAAATTTGTCATTATCAAGCGCTCTAGACGCTTGACACAGAGCGCTCGCATTTCAGAGCAGAGCGTCCAGAGTGAATTTACGAACGCACCCCTTAGTCTCCACTGTGAGGGTGTGTGTAGATGAGATGAAACACCAGGCTGTCTGCGAGGCAATGAGAACAGTGTGCGCCACAGCAGGCCAGCATAGATCTGAACACTTTAAAAGGGACCAAGGCTTATCTTATGAGGACACACATCAGGTGCAGCTTTCAACTGCGGCATTGGTCTTTCCATTACTCTCTCACTGGCTTTCTTGCTGTCATAATGTCATCACTCAAAAGGCATTGGCATTGAAAGACGTGGATGCGGTCAAAAGAGTCAGCACCAGTTGGTTGTCTTGCCCAATAGGCAGCAATAACGCAAACCAATAGGTTTATTGTTTGTCCAAAGTATTTGGGGCATTTCAAATCCTTAAGAGTCTATTGACGCACCTGATGTGTCAATCTAAGTGACATAATAAAAAAATGTAAAGCCCCATCAAAGTCTGTCAGTTTAAGCTAGAGATATCAGGGTGGTGTCTCAATCCACCGCATCCGCTTATGTCGGCCTTCCGCATCTGCGGTGGAAGGTGGCCGACCTACAGCGGTGTTTGCCACAAACCTTATTCCTTATGGTTAATTTTTTTGACTGCCTTTTTTTACATTTATGAATGTGTTATTCCCTGCGTTTCTATGGGCTTTAGTAGTAAAGTCCAAATTCAATATTTTATCAGATCATTTAAAAATATATCTTTCCGGACACCTAAAGGGGTACTGAAATTCTAAATCAAACAGCTGAAAGATACATGGTATGACCTTCTTAAAACAATTCCATATGTTAGCTTATTACAATGGCTTAGACTTTAATGGCAATAACTGATGCACTGCATGGTCTATTTCTGGGATTGATATTCACAATGTATGATGACGGTGCACTTACTGTAAAATGTGTCTGACTGATATCTGAACAGATCAGTCACTTGACAGATTATAATGATTTGGGACAATAATGGGGTTGTTTTGACAGAAACCAGTGACTTTGCATGACATTCTCAATTATTTTTTATGTTGTGGTTCTGGCCAAGACAGTTCTGGCTGGGACTAGGGACATTCATGTTACTTACATGCCTTCACAGCCTCTACTGTACTTTGACACTTGGTGAGGATGTTTTTGTAACTAGGTAGTTCTGTTCATTTATGTTTGAAAAGACAGTTGCTGACAAGGGTAGCTAGCTTTGGGACACAACAGCGGGAGTCTGTATTGGGGTGTGTTCATTACATTCACTCTGGAGTGCCAGAGTGTGCTCTGTGCGTTCGTAAATTCAGAGCTTTGTCAGATTGTCCATTCGTAAATTCAGAGCGTTTCGCTCTTGGAGCGTTCAGAGCGCAAACTGGACTCTCTGGCCGAGGAGTAGGGTTGATCTGAGTGTTCTGACCTCACAACGACAGTCAAGCACCCAAGCTAACGTTGGCTAGCTTGCTAGCTACTTCCAGACACAAATGAGAGAACACATCACTCTGACCATTTTACTCGCCTAGTAGAGATGGTTAGGCTGTTTTCATGCTATTTAGAGCGTTGGTTACTGTAACTGTGATGCCAGCAACAATTTAATTACTTTCTTGTAGACGTTTACTGACAGCGGTCATATTCAACGGGTATTGCGTGTTTGTAAATTCATCAGTTATTCTGCACTCCGGCACACTCAGACGAGAGTACTCTGAAATCGGAGTAAATAGCCAGAGTGAATTTATAAATGCATCCTTGGTTGGACTCCCTGAGCTGTGCATATTGCATATTATTGGTGGGTGGGCCAGAAAAGAATCTACCGAAGTAAAGACAGTTTCAGGTTGGATATTCACACTTTCAAACCTCAATAGTTTTCAAACCACTTGAGCCACAGACTCCAAACAAGTGTCATGATGTTAGAAAAATTGCGCATAACATTGCACTGGTCGTATTTTAACGATTTGGACATAAATGCACTTTCCAAAGCTAATAAACTTGTGGAAATGTGAGCAGCATTCCGTATTCCTAGTTGAATTAGTTATGGAGTGTAAACAAGGAACAAACTTTTTTTACATTTGAATTTCAATATCTCCTTGGTCAAAAAGGGTGTGCAATGTGTAGGCCCACTGACTGTACATTATGAAGCTTGTTTGAGGTGTGTGGTTCACATGACCAAGGCGTTATTGAATTTCAAAAATGTGAATAAATAATTTAAAATAGTGAGAGATGTAAATCGACAAAGAAAGTGTGTGCAATAGGTGTCTCTGCCATCCAGTTAGCTAGAACCTGTTTTTACGTTTTAGGAGTAATGGTCAAAGAGCTATTGAAATTTGTTTTATTAGATTTGTCACTATGTAGACGGTCCCTAACTGATGTTGGTGGACGTAAGGAAAACTATTGGGAGATTTCCCGTCGAATATCTAACCTGAATCTGTCTTTACCTCGGTAAATAATCCTACCACAATATAGCCGGCTTTTCTGTCAAAAAAGCACATGTATAATCTCTAGGAACTCTACTTACCAGACGTAAAGTGAAATGTGTCCCTCACTATCAAATATACATTCGAGTCCAACTTTTGCCCAAAACGCAACATATTCCTGCTGTGTAAGAAGTCTCGCATGAAGTGCGTGGTCTAATGGCAGCCCGCTGTCTATCTTCACACCAAATTCTTGTGATTTTGACCCAAAGAATATTCGGACATTTATTTGATAGCAAGGGACACATTTTACTTCATGTCTGGTAAATAAAGTTCCTAGAAATTATACAGATGCTTTTGTTGACAGGAAACGTGTGCACATAACGTGTGTACATTATAGTGTTGTGTGGGTGGTGAAATAACAGTATTGACGTTAGCTAGCTCAGTTTAGCAATAGGGGTTGCATCGTCCTAACTCTAAAATACCAGGAATTCAGAAATGACTGGCTGATTTAAAAAAATACGAAAGATCAGAAATAAACATGCATTTAACTTACATCAAACAGTGACCGCCTGACTGTGATTGACACGTTTCGAACACCCGCAGCTGTTCGAGAAAAGACCCACGTAGCCCCCCATGCACATTGTCACTGGTCTGCATGCCATCTGGCTAGCTCGGGCTTGCTTGCATGCAGTCTCTATCCATATGATTAGACATTTGATATATGCGCTGCAGTTGCACAGTTTAAATGCTCATAATGATTTCAGGGCCCACTTGCTAGTGCCTGCGTTCCCAGTAAACGTATATATCATTTGACATTCCGAAGCAATTAGCAAATTACATTTCGAGCTAATACAAAATAAAAACATAGCAAGAATCGTACTACGCATTTTATGTTATTTATGTAGAAACATTGTTTATGAGATTTGATCAGGCATAGAAAATAAAGACATGCATATAAAGTAAGATACCTGTTATATCCTTTGGTTTGTCAATATAATCACTAAGCAATAGCTACATTTAACCGAAAGCTACTAAACACCGGTTTATTTGTAAGCAAGGTTGCAATGTTTACAAATAATTTTGACAGCTAAGCTTCGTCGCTGAAAATTGACGTCATTGGTCACGTTATCTCTCAGCTGCTCACTGCATCCGGTGAAAGAGAAGATTCTGCAAAATATAATCCAAGTAAAATCTACGGTCAGATATTTTTGGATATGAGGACAGACGTTAACTAAACGTAAGTGTTC
This sequence comes from Brachymystax lenok tsinlingensis, assembly GCA_030435695.1. Lineage (NCBI taxonomy): Eukaryota > Metazoa > Chordata > Actinopteri > Salmoniformes > Salmonidae > Brachymystax > Brachymystax lenok. The sequence continues at coordinate 18,871,322 of CM059810.1, read as the reverse complement.
ATTCAAATTTAGAAAAGTCGTTGCAGTTTTATTTATTCATTGTTTTCTGCATACTGGATCCCTTATTGTGCAAGCTAACTGCAGCTCTGTCGCTAGCTTTCGATTTAGTTAGCTGCCTTTATCCACTTTTACTGTTTACAAACCAGTTATATGCCTCCCTAAATACACTATTAGGTAATGCTTGTACAAGATGACAAAGTAAATGAAGTGGATATGAAAGTGTGTGGTAACCAGTCTTTTGTGTTATGTCTGAAATTATTTCTGAGTTTTAAAAGCTGTCATATAACTTGTATTTTAGCTACATTGCACCTGTTGTGTTTAGATATATTTTCAAATTTAAAATGAGTGTTTGTAAACATGAACCAAACTGTTCATAATTTGTTTCACTGCCTCTAATGTCTCTGTGTTTTCCATAGGGTGTGTGGGTTGGTGGAGCTGTCACCTATTTGACCCCTCTGCAAAACATGACTTAGTACTCGGTGGCAAAACCCTTGTTGGCAATCACAGAGGTCAGACGTTTCTTGTAGTTGGCAACCAGGTTAGCACATATCTCAGGAGGGATTTTGTCCCACTCCTCTTTGCAGATCTTCTCCAAGTCATTAAGGTTTGAGGCTGACGCGTTTGGCAACTCGAACCTTCAGCTCCCTCCACAGATTTTCTATGGGATTAAGGTCTGGAGACTGGCTAGGCCACTCCAGGACCTTAATATGCTTCTTCTTGAGCCACTCCTTTGTTGCCTTGACCGTGTGTTTTGGGTCATTGTCATGCTGGAATACCCATCCACGACCCATTTTCAATGCCCTGGCTGAGGGAAGGAGGTTCTCACCCAAGATTTGACGGTACATGGCCCTGTCCATCGTCCCTTTGATGCGGTGAAGTTGTCCTGTCCCCTTAGCAGAAAAACACCCCCAAAGCATAATGTTTCCACCTCCATGTTTGACGGTGGGGATGGTGTTATTTGGGTCATAGGCAGCATTCCTCCTCCTCCAAATACGGCGAGATCTGTTGATGCCAAAGAGCTCCATTTTGGTCTCATCTGACCACAACACTTTCACCCAGTTGTCCTCTGAATCATTCAGATGTTCATTGGCAAACTTCAGACGGGCATGTATATGTGCTTTCTTGAGCAGGGGACCTTGCGGGCGAGGCAGGATTTCAGTCCTTCACGGCGTAGTGTGTTACCAATTGTTTTCTTGGTGACCTATGGTCCCAGCTGCCTTGAGATCATTGACAAGATCCTCCCGTGTAGTTCTGGGCTGATTCCTCACCGTTCTCATGATCATTGCAACTCCACGAGGTGAGATCTTGCATGGAGCCCCAGGCCGAGGGAGATTGACAGTTCTTTTGTGTTTCTTCCATTTGCGAATAATCGCACCAACTGTTGTCACCTTCTCACCAAGCTGCTTGGCGATGGTCTTGTAGCCCATTCCAGCCTTGTGTAGGTCTACAATCTTGTCCCTGACATCCTTGGAGAGCTCTTTGGTCTTGGCCATGGTGGAGAGTTTGGAATCTGATTGCTTCTGTGGACAGGTGTCTTTTATACAGGTAACAAGGTGAGATTAGGAGCACTCCCTTTAAGAGTGTGCTCCTAATTTCAGCTCGTTACCTGTATAAAAGACACCTGGGAGCCAGAAATCTTTCCAAATGAGAGGGGGTCAAATACTTATTTCCCTCATTAAAATGCAATTCCATTTATAACATTTTTCACATGCGTTTTTCTGGATTTTTTTGCTGTTATTCTGTCTCTCACTGTTCAAATAAACCTACCATTAAAATTATAGACGGATCATTTCTTTGTCAGTGGGAAAACGTACAAAATCAGCAGGACATATGATATGAGTAATGTAAGATATGTAAACATTATTAAAGTGGCATTGTTTAAAGTGACTATTGATCCATTTATTAGTGGCCAGTGATTGGGTCTCAATGTAGGCAGCAGCCTCTCTGAGATAATGATTGCTGTTTAGCAGTCTGATGGCTTTGAGATAGAAGCTGTTTTTCAGTCTCTCTGTCCCAGCTTTAATGCACCTGTACTGACCTCGCCTTCTGGATGATAGCGGTGTGAACTTTTTGGCCTTCCTGTGACATCTGGTGCTGTAGGTGTCATGGAGAGCAGGTAGTTTGCCCCCGGTGATGCTTTGTGCAGACCGCACCACCCTCTGGAGAGCCTTGCGGTTGAGGGCGGTGCAGTTGCCGTACCAGGCTGTGATACAGCCCGACAGGATGCTATCGATTGTGCATCTGTAAAAGTTTGTCAGGGTTTTGGGTGACAAGCCGAATTTCTTCAGCCTCCTGAGGTTGAAGAGGCGCTGTTGATCCTTCTTGGTAATCAAGCCCACTACTGTTGTGTCGACTGCAAACTTGTTGATTGAGTTGGAGGCGTGCATGGCCACTCAGTCGTGGGTGAAGAGGGAGTACAGGAGGGGGCTGAGCACGCACCCTTGTGGGTCTCCAGTGTTGAGGGTCAGCGAAGTGGAGATGTTATTTCCTACCTTCACCATGCGTCAGAAAGTCCAGGACCCAATTAGGACCCTCTAGCTTGATGATGAGCTTGGAGGGTACTATGGTGTTGAATGCTAAGCTGTAGTCAATTCAATGTAGTCAATTCAGAATTCTTACATAGGTATTCCTCTTGTCCAGATGGGATAGGGCAGTGTGATGGAAATTGCATCGTCTGTGGACCTGTTGGGGCGGTATGCAAACTGAAGTGGGTCTAGTGTGGCCGGTAAGGTGGAGGTGATATGATCCTTGACTAGTCTCTCAAAGCACTTCATGATGACAGAAGTGAGTGCTACAGGGCAGTAGTCATTTAGTTCAGTTATCTTTACCTTCTTGGGTATGGGAACAATGGTGGCCATCTTGAAGCATGTGGGGACAGTAGACTGGGATAAGGAGCGATTGAATATGTCTGTAAACACACCAGCCAGCTGGTCTGCGCATGCTCTGAGGACGCGGCTTGGAATGCCGTCTGGGCCAGCAGCCCTGCGAGAGTTAACACGTTTAAATGTTTTACTCACATCGGCCACAGAGAAGGAGGAGGGGTGCAGTCCTTGTTAGCGGGTCGACGGTGGCACTATATTATCCTCAAAGCGGGCAAAGAAGGTGTTTAGTTTGTCTGGAAGCGTGACGTCGGTGTCCGTGACGTGGCTGTTTTTCCTTTTGTAGTCCGTGATTTCCTGTAGACCCTGCCACATACGTCTCATGTCTGAGCCGTTGAATTGCGATTCCACTTTGTCCCTGTACCGGCATTTCGCTTCTTTGATTTCCTTGCGGAGGGAATGACTACACGGTTTATATTCAGCCATATTCCCAGACCTCTTTCCATGGTTAAATGTGGTGGTTCGCGAGTTCAGTTTTGCGACAATGCCGCCATCCATCCACGGTTTCTGGTTAGGATAGGTTTTAATAGTCACAGTGGGTACAACATCTCCAGTGCACTTCCTTATAAACTCACTCACAGAGTCAGCGTATAGATTGATGTTGTTCTCTGAGGCTGACCGGAACATATCCCTGTCCGCGTGATCAAAACAATCCTGAAGTGTGGATTCCGATTGATCAGACCTGTGTTGAATGGTACTAGTCACTGGTACATCCTGTTTGAGTTTCTGCCTATAAGACGGTAGGAGCAAGATGGCGCCGTGGTCGGATTTGCCCGAAGGGAGGGCTGGGGAGGGCTTTGTATGCATTGCGGAAGTTAGAGTAGCAGTGATAGAGTGTATTACCCCTGTGCGTAGTGCAATCAATATGCTAATAGACTTTAGGTAGCCTTGATCTCAAATTTAATTTGTTTAAAATCCCCAGCTACAACAAATGCAGCCTCAGGATTAGGGTTGCAAAAGGTCTGAAACTTTCCGGGAAATTTCCAGAATTTTTCTGGAAATCTTCCATGGGAAGTTAAGCCCGGGAATTTGGGGAATTTTGCTTAAATTCATCAAAAAAGTTAGCTTATAACTGTGAACCTTTTTTGTGGGATACACATAAGCCAATTCTAGGTCTTGTGGCATATTTTGGTTAAACTATCCCCAATTTCAATGGAATTGCAACCCTCTGCATGCACAGTGCATTCTTCCATCACATGTGCAGTGTACTCTTCCATCACATGTACAGCTGATTCTCAAGATCTTGCATTCTAATGAGAAACTATTGAGCCTACACTACTACACTGTCTGAGCCAAGGACTACATGCTTTCTGGTAAGTTTTGATTACAATACTGGGTAGGGTGAATATATATTTTATATGACATACATTACTTTGTTAACTAGTAAATGGTAGCCTACAGCAAAGTGTGTTTAAATCAATTCTAACTTGTTAACAATTTCTGATAGTTAGTTTTTTGCTACCATGTGGGTTTTAGCTTGCTTGAGCCTGCTAACTGAGGAGTGTTAATTCACCTGTTTCCATAAAATATGTGTACATTTGCAAATACTGTGCCAAATCATATGTGAAGAATGCAACAAAGATGCAGAATCATCTGGCCAAGTGCATAAAGTTCCCTCAGCGCACACAAGAAGCAACCTCTGACAAAAGTCCCTCTACTTCTATTCGAGGTGGAAATGATGAATCAGACACCTGATAGCAACAGCTCACGGTCCTCAAGGAATCAGACGTTTTTTTGACTCAGTGGAGGAACGTAGTCAGAGAAATGCTGATGAATGTCTTGCTCAAGCTGTGTATGCAACTGGTTCAACTCTGATGCTTACAGAAAATGTGTATTGGAAGAGATTTCTGAATGTTCTTCGCCCAGCATACACCCTTACAACCAGACATGCTTTATCATGCTACTCATTTGCTGGATGCAGAGTTCAACAGAGTTCAAGTGAAGGTCAAGCAAATCATAGAGAAAGCAGACTGTATTGCAATAATCTCTGATGGGTGGTCGAATGTTCGTGGGCAAGGAATAATTAACTACATAATCTCCACCCCTCAACCAGTACTCTACAAGAGCACAGACACAAGGGACACACCTGTCTCTATATTGCAGATGAGCTGAAGGCAGTCCTCAATGACCTTGGACCACAGAAGGTATTTGCACTGGTGATCGACAATGCTGCGAACGTGAAGGCTGCTTGGTCTAAAGTGGAGGAGTTCTACTCTCACATCACACCCATTGGCTGTGCTGCTCATGCATTGAATCTGCTCCTCAAGGACATCGTGGCACTGAAAACAATGGATACACTCTACAAGAGAGCCAAGGAAATGGTTAGGTATGTGAAGGGTCATCAAGTTATACCAGCAATCTACCTCACCAAGCAAAGTGAGAAGAATAAGAGCACCACATTGAAGCTATCCAGCAACACCCGTTGGGGGTGGTGTTGTCATCTCGTTTGGCAGTCTCCTGGAGGGGAAGGAGTCTCTCCAAGAAATGGCCATATCACAGTCTGCCAATATTGACAGCTCCATCAAGAGGATCCTCCTGGATGATGTATTTTGGGAGAATGTGGTAAGCAGCCTGAAACTCCTGAAACCTATAGCAGTAGCCATTGCACGGATTTAGGGAGACAGTGCCATCCTGTCTGATGTTCTGATGCTTGCAGATGTAAGAGAATAAATACGTACTGCCCACTTCACTGTTGCTCCAAGCAGAGGAAACCGGAGTTCTGAAATCAAAAAGCATCAAAAAGCGTGAAGACTTCTGCCTGAAGCCCATACAAGCCGCAGCGTACATGTTGGATCGCAAGTATGCTGGAAAGAGCATCCTGTCTGGTGCAGAGATCAACAAGGCCTATGGTGTCATCACTACCCTGTCTCGCCACCTTGGCCTGGATGAGGGCAAGGTTCTTGGCAGTCTGGCAAAGTACACTTCCAAGCAAGGGCTTTGGGATGGAGATGCAGTATGGCAGTCTTGCCAACATATCTCATCAGCCACCTGGTGGAAGGGACTTTGTGGATCTGAAGCTCTTTCCCCTGTTGCCTCCATCATCCTCCAAATCCCACCAACATCAGCCACCTCAGAGTGCAACTGGTCCTTGTTTGGGAACACACACACCAAAGCACGCAACAGGCTGACCAATACAGGCTGACCAGGTTGAGAAATTGGTGGCCATCCTGGCAAATTTGAGGCTTTTTGAGCCTGACAACAAGCCATCCTTATCAAGGTTGGAAAGTGACAGTGAAGATGAGGCCTCAGAGTCTGATGTTCAAGAGGTGGACATTGAGGAGGTCCAGGGAGAAGACATGGAAGCCTGAGATGAAAACAACCAAAGCTTTAGTTTCTTGACTAAATCATTTTACAGTTGTATGTTGAAAATGTTTTTGGGAGATGCGATGGATCATTGGGGATCATTCAATATTCCCTTTCTTTTGTTGTTCAGTGAAATCATGTGAAGAGTCAACTCATTTAATTAAAGTTCAATTCGTAACTAAATCGTTTTTTTTATTTCTATTGGAAGTATTTCATCTTGAGTGACTTTGTAGTGGAATCCTTGTTTTCCTCTTTTCGACTGGATCTGGCTTTCAGTGATTGTGAAGATGGGAAGAATACATGGAAAATCAGGTATCCTAGTATCGCAGTACTGGTATCGTGACAACACTCCACTACCAGAAATATCCTAGTATTGGGTGGGTGCTGTCACGACTTCCGCCGAAGTCGGTGCCTCTCCTTGTTCGGGTGGTGGTCGACGTCACTGGTCTTCTAGCCATCACCGATCCTCTTTTCATTTTCCATTTGTTTTGTCTGTGTTTTCCACACCTGGTTTCAAGACCCTCATTACATGTTTTGTATTTAACCCTCTGTTCCACCTCATGTCTTTGTGTGGGATTGTTCATTGTAGTGCTTGTGCACTTTATGTACTGGTGCGTTACGGGCTATTTTGTGCCCATTTTCTCGTGTTTTTTTTTGAATCGTTGGGGTTGTTTAATAAACAACTAAGTTTATTACCCAGTTTTGCTCTCCTGCGGCTGACTTCTCTGCAACCAGTTACGCAACCCCTACAGGTGCGATGGAGAGTGAAACTAAAAAGGACTAGTGGAGATTGGTACTGACGTGACAGACAGATACCAGCTTTTAAATCATCCCCTTCCCTTCGGCATCTACTACTGTATATGACTGGTGTCCCTATTAATATCAAATAAAATGTTATTCGTCATACGCTTCGTAAACAACTGGTGTAGACTAACAATGAAATGCTAACTTCCGGTGTGCATTCAGAAGGAAGAGGGAACGGGTTTGCATTCAGTGTATTTCATTCAGTGTATTCCAACAGAGCCTTGACCTTCCCTTTCTATTTTAAAGACACCTAATAATCTTGTGTATTGTTGTGTGAAAAGAGGCTGTTCATATAGACTTCATTGCGGCCATACCCATAGGTTTACACGTTGACTTGTACCCCAGTTTGTCATTTACAGTTGAGCAAATGCGGAGAAACTTCATCTTGCATCACAGGTTATAGCTCCTCAAGAGGCTCTCTCAGCTTTCAACAATGTCTGTTTTTATTAGTGTTGTTTTCGGTTTCATCCGAGTCACAGTAAAATAACTGAATGTGTTTGGCAGTCTCCAACTGCACAGTCTAAACTTGTTTCGCTTTTGTTTACTATGCATATTACCACAAGCATGTGTTTTATTAAAAGTCTCAACAAAACCGGAAATCATCCCAAATCCACAATATGCAGATTTTATTGGACACTGTAATGTTGACATGAAGGATATTTGGCCAAAGTATACACAGTACTGTCGTTATTGGACTTCCTGAGTTGTTAAAAGCTTACTTTAGATTGATTTGTTTCATCCTTTTTTTATGCCCAGATGTTTTATAGTCACTACTAGACAGGATACAGTTTATGTCAAATTGATGTCAAAAGTAGATCTTTTTGGGGCATTCTAGCTAACCCTTTTAACCTTTACCTAATTCTCCAAACTGCCGCGTAAGTTCTCCTAACCTGTTAAGGAAAGATAATTCTGACATGAACTGTATTCCATTTAGTCAAAACCATGTTTTAAGGTCCTGACCGCTGGACCCTTTGTCAAATTTTGTAGATAACCTTTGTTTTTCCATTTATTGTGTGGGCTGGGTAGATGGGAAGTTATAAAGGACTGAGTACAGCTTTAAAGCTTTGTAATTGCATATGTATGTTATCACAACACATGGCGCTAGTGTTTCATTTAGAAGATTATTCTTGGCTGTGTTTAACTAATCCTGGTGTGGCTAAACCTTTAACTTAAAGGCACACTCCTTCATTGGAAAAACAACAAAACGACAGCCTTGCGGGGAAAAAATGGTGAACAAGCAGCAGACCGTAAAACTGAGATGTTTTGAAATCACATATTTAAACATATAAATCAATAAAATGCCAGGGCTGACCAATGTCATGTTGATCGACCATTTCACACCTTTTCTTCTTCCTTCTTCCAGAACGACTTGTTGTTGTGACGGAACACTACGAAAGCAGGCTAAATGATTGTCAGAAACAGGTTCAAACTGTCGGGTAAGATTTCAAGTTTTTTATTAGTCACACAGGGTTGCCCAACTGTTTTAGTCAAATATAATATTTTAGGATACTTGTGGTTAGGATACTTGCGGTCAATTTGCAGTCTACAAATTATTTGTTATTATGCACTGTCCCACGAAAATGCATACTTGCAGGTTCCTTCTCGACAAGGCAATAAGAAATAGTATAATACCCGAAGGCACTAAATCTATATAGTAAAATATTTACACGATATAAAGACTATATATAGTACATGATCATTGTATTATGTTATTGAATGTTCAGAGGACTCAGTTCTATCTCTTTGTCAGCAGAATTACAATGGTTTAACTGAACAAAGAAGAATAGCTTCATTACATCAGGACTAGGCTATGCACTACCCAAGCCATCTACTGGTTGACACCGATAATAACACAAACCTCTTCCATCTAAAACACTTACCGAATGAACTCCTCAACTCTACAGACCCGGCAGGGGGAAACTGCATACATATTTAGTACACACAATGACCTGTTGTAGCTTTGTTGGCTGGAAAACAAAGACAGACTCTGAGTACCATACATAACCTTTTTCAAGCCAAACACTGAAGCTACGCCCAAGTTATATAATGTGTATATAATATTTCTCAGGCCTTGTCTCTGTTACTGTCCAGAGAGGGTTCTCCAGATAGCCTATGAGGCCTTGGAGGGACTAGAGTTTATGAACAAACATGGGATGGTTCACAGAGCCCTCAATGCACAGAATGTCCTCATGGACGGCAAGGTAGGTTTACATCCCTTCCCTATCAGACGCCATTTGCCATTGTCATCTAGCCTGGTTAAACCTGTGTCATCACGTTATTGATGCATTATTGATTATCATAAGGCCATCAATACATTGAACATTGTCATATGTAACATTGTTTGTTTGTAGGGCAAGGTGAAACTGGCTAAGTTTGGGCTGTATTACATGACCGACCACGGGGCGGATGTGGACTTTCCTATTGGGTAAGTCCTGTTCACATCTAACCTCCCATGTACAGGGAATGTGTCGATAGATGTGAAAAGCAAATCAATTGTGACTGACATTAGATTAGGCAGTGAAAACATGATTCATTTATTTTTTTACATTCTAGTCATTTAGCAGACGCTCTTAGAGCAACATACAGTAGTGAGTGCATCCATTTTCATACTTTTTCTTCTCGTACTGGTGCCCCGTGGGAATTGAACCCACAACCCTGGCGTTGCAAGCATCATGCTCTACCAATTAAGCTATACGAGTTAAAAGCAATACATGTTCCACTGTACACATAGAGATAACCTTGAACGTCTGAAACTCGTAGTACTGTGGATCATCTGATAATGGAGGTCATAGGTCCCTCTGTGAACACAACACAGTATTTAAATGCTGTTAGTAAAATAGAATGAGATGCATTACTATGAAATGTATGTGTAATGGTCAATCTATTGTTTATCGAATCACATTTTGTCACATGCGCCGAATACAACAGGTGTAGACCTTACAGTGAAATGCTTTCTTACAAGCCCTTAACCAACAATGCAGTTTTAAGGAAATCCCCCAAAAAGTAAGAGATAAGAATAACAAATAATTCAAGAGCAGCAGTAAATAACAATATCGGGGCTATATACAGGGGGTACCGGTACAGAGTCAATGTGTCAATGTACTGGGGCCACCGGTGTCGAGGTAATTATGTACATGTAGGTAGAGTTCAGGAGTCTTATGGCTTGGGGTAGAAGCTGTTTAGAAGCCTCTTGGACCTAGACTTTGCTCTCTGGTACCACATGCCGTGTGGTAGCAGAGAGAACAGTCTATGACTTGGGTGGCTTTGACAATTTAGGGCCTTCCTCTGACCCTGCCTGGTATAGAGGTCCTGGATGGCAGGAAGCTTGGCCCCGGTGATGTACTGGGCCGTACGCACTACCCTCTGTAGTGCCTTGCGGTCAAAAGCCGAGCAGTTGCCATACCAGGCAGTGATGCAACCCGTCAGGATGCTCTCGATGGTGCAGCTGTAAAACCTTTTGAGGATCTGAGGACCCATGCCAGTTTTCAGTCTCCTGAGGGGGATAGGTTTTGTTGTGCCCTCTTCACAACTGTCTTTGTGTGCTTGGACCATGTTAGTTTGTTGGTGATGTGGACACCAAGGAACTTGAAGCTCTCAACCTGCTCCACTGCAGCCCCTTCGATGAGAATGGGGGCATGCTCGATCCTCCTTTTCCTGTAGTCCACAATCATCTCCTTTGTCTTGATCACGTTGAGGGAGAGGTTGTTGTCCTGGCACCACACGGCCAGGCCTCTGACCTCCTCCCTATAGGCTGTCTCATCGTTGTCGGTGGTCAGGCCAACCACTGTTGCTGTCATCAGCAAACTTAATGATGGTGTTGGAGTCATGCCTGGCCGGACTGAGCACACACCCCTGAGGGCCCCCTGTGTTGAGGATCAGCGTGGGGATGTGTTGTTACCTACCCTTACCACCTGGGGGCGGCCCGTCAGGAAGTCCAGGATCCAGTTGCAGAGGGAGGTGTTTAGTTCCAGGGTCCTTAGCTTAGTGATGAGCTTTGAGGGCAATATAGTGTTGAACGCTGAGCTGTAGTCAATGAGTAGCATTCTCACATAGGTGTTCCTTTTGTCCAGGTGGGAAAGGGCAGTGTGGAGTGCAATAGGGAATGCATCATCTGCGGATCTGTTGGTGCGGTATGCAAATTGGAGTGGGTCTAGGGTTTCTGGGATAATGGTGTTGATGTGAGCCATGACCAGCCTTTCATGACCAGCCATTGTGATATCCAGGTTGTGGATATTAAAGTAATCCCATTGTTTCAAGTACTGTAATAAATAGCTGAAGTCTTATCCAAAACCCAAAGGCCCTCATGTTTTAGAAAGTCTTTGTGGTTAATAGCCTGTTGTTGAGTGGGGGAATGATTGTGTGTGTGTGTTCGCCGCTGCCTCTGATGTCCTGTGCTATCTAGTCTCCAAGTAAAACATCTGGTTTGAAGATGTAATAAGCTATTATCTGTCTAGTGATTATGGAGATTCCTTGATATGAAGCAATGTACTGTACATGCATCATTTTAAACAATGACTTCAACGAAACAGGAAGTTCCTGGAATATTTAGGTAGATTAATCATCAAAGTCTGTTCCTTGTCAAATGTTATCTGTTGCAAACAGGTTTCATTGATTTTAATTCAAGACAACCTTAACGCTCTCATGTTTTCTATGCCTTGCAGGGTATTCAGTTGACCTTTGACCATCTCTCTGACTATCTCTGTCCACAGGTACCCATCCTATCTGGCTCCAGAGGTCATCGCCCAGGGCTCAGTCCACCCTAGTGACCCCTCCCAGGGGGAGAACCCTCTTCCCTCAGGGTCCAAGACAGATGTGTGGTCCCTGGGAGTCCTACTCTTTGAGCTGTGTGCAGTAAGCTCTCCTACACCCCCATGTCTTGACCTAATGATTGATTGGTTGATTGAGCTGTCAATCAAAAGTCAGGACTGTCAATGACAGATGTTATGACAGTGTTATATAGCCACTGAACTGAGGGTTCAAGTAAAGTGTGATATTGTGATTAGGAGGAAGTCATTCTGTCCTCATGTACTATCAACCTTTTATTCACAGGGTAGAAGACTACTGCAGAACATTGAAATAAGCGAGAGATTGAAATTCATCATCACTTTGGGTAAGTGAACATGTTGCCATGTCCTATCAGCCTGGTGAGCCACAGATTGGTTATGATGGGGTTGCTCATTGTTTATGACATGGTGGTCTGTGTTTTATTTCTCAGGTTGCATTGACGACATAGTCACAGTCCTTGCAGAGGAGCACGGATGCTTAGATACGATTAAGGTGAGTTTGAAATCAATCACTATTTATTACACTGGCCTGCCTGCTAAACCACTCTAAGAAAGGTTGATTGTCCTAGAATTCCTAGTTTGCCTAATGTGTAGATTGCTTAATGTGTGGTAAAGTCATGTTTTATGATGTTGTAGATAAAAGACTACTCCTTATTATACGCTGTATTGTTGATCCAGAGACTAATGTGATTGTAAATGACTACAATTCATCAAATACCAAAACAAGGCACTGTAACTTGTAACCGCAAGCTGTGTGTCTGTGTGTTTGTGCGCGTCTGTTTGCGTGTATGTGTGTGCTAATGAAATTCATATGCCCTCCATTTGCCGAAGTGTTTCCCTTGTAAAAAGCTTTTACCCTTTCTCAGGCTATTTTATTTCTTTAGGATGCTGAAAAGCCATAACAGAGCAGGGAGATTGGGGCTGTGGGTCTGGATTGTAGCATAACTCATGTGATTGTCAACGTTCTGTTACAGGAGCTGCCTGAGAACGTCCTAACGTTATTAAGGAGATGCCTTAACCTTCCTGCTCTCCAGAAGGTAACTCGACCAGAGATGTTTTCTATCATGTGGATTGGACTCTGTTGTGTTGGCTATCATTTCCTGTTGGGAGGCCCATTCTCCATGCCTTCTCCAGGTATTTTTGTCATGCAGCTGAACTATGTCCTGGGTAATAACAGGGTAATAACAGGGTAATAACAGGGAAGTGATCTGAAACATGCCCAAATGAGAACATGGTATGTTTAGAGAGAACATTTGAGAACACTTCACATAACATTTTTGTAGTGAAATCTGAACCTTTGATGAAGTGCGTCGATATATGTTTTTGATGCATGTTCCAAAAAGTTTGAGATTTCACTCTGTGCTTCCATCCAAACCCACCCCTGTAGAGCTGCTGGTTGACCCAGTGTTTGAGGGCGTGTCGTGTCTCTACGCCCCGTTCCAGCAGCCCGTCGGGCTGTTCTCCTCCTCCCTACGCTGTGCCCACTTGGAGCTACCAGAGGACATCAGCCAGCTCTGCAAAGGTCAGAGTGCACACATGCATGCCCTGACGTGGCACACACACACATGGACACACATACACACAAGACAAGCACACACTTACGGACGCACATACATTATAAATCTAAATTGTTGTTTACCATCGGAGACCTGGCTGTATGGATAAAGGACAAATCTCAGACAACCACAAAGGACCACATTTTCCCATGTAGAGGACCACAGTGTATCATCCTTGATGCTTAGTGTGGGATTTAATGGAACCCAGGAATCCCTGGAAAACAGTGGCAATTGTTATCGAGTGGACTATCCTGGCTTAAGTGAATGCATATAATGACATTCATTGAAATGTGACTGATTTTGAATGTATTAGACAGTATAAATCAATCTATCGATCATGTCCCAGATGATGATGAGGAGTACCTGGGGGAGAGGGCCATAGATGAGGTGTACCACCTGTGGTGTTTGGCGGGAGGAGACCTGGAGAAGGAACTGACCAACAAGGAAATCATCCAGTCCAAGCCTCCTGTCTGCACCCTGCCCAAGTACTGTACAACACACCCTTTCTACCTAGTGGACTGTCTCAGATAATGTAGTTATACACAGCATGTCTTTCTACCGGACTGTCTCAGATAATGTAGTTATATACACAGCACATCTTTCTACTGGACTGTCTCAGATAATGTAGTTATATACAGCACA